>JAVQMG010000114.1:19365000-20565000 GCA_032878915.1 Castanopsis chinensis
TTTTTTTTGTGTACATTTCACTTTTTTTGTTTTAAGTGTACGACCCATTTACTAATACTTGGAAGAAACGTTTCAACTCCTAAAATTGTTTTTTTTTTTTTTTTTTTTTAACCAAACAAAAAGAAAAATAAAATCTTTTCTCTCGCACTTTTATGGTTGTATTACACTCTCAGAGCGTTAGTCCTAGTTACATTTCAAAATTGGTTTTACCCATTTACTATTACTTGGAAGATGTTTCAACTCCTAAAGTTATGTACACCGACTCTTGGGTGAAGATATTTAAAATTGTTTTATTAATCTTAAAATTATAAATTAAATAAAATTATAACTATATATTTATAAAAGGTTTTATTAAGTATGCATTTATAGCGTACGCTAATAAACTATTATAGAAATTTTTTAGTAAAAAAATGACAACTTTTTTGACAATGTTTTTCCTAATATTTTCTATTAACCGGACATATTTATAAAATGTAAAGTTTTAAACAATTGCATATAAATAAAATGAATAAATTGGAAAAAAAAAAGCTTAGATAAAATCCAAACACCCTTCTAATGCTTTCAACAATGTCGTTGCCTAGCCACTACACCATAATTTTGCTTAAGCTAAAATATAAAGGTTTTTTTTTTTCTTTTATTCTTTTGTCACTAGAAAATATTGGAAATACAAGAAAAGTTCATGATTTTAAAGACTTTTGTGTTCCTAGATTTATTGTTTACAATTTTGTATAGTTACATCATAATGGACTATCTCGATACAATTATTCAATGTTGTACCATATATTCTATACATTTCCTTCATATGGATCTCACACATAGAATAAACATTTATATAAGATGAAGTATAATTTTATTAGTTTACCCAAAAAAGTATGATTTTATTATGGTTACGTCTTTCACCTTTTTTTTTTTTTTTTTTTCCTTTTTTATTCATTAAAAAAAAAATCTAACAAGCCAAACTAAGGTCCCACAAAAGCAAGCATTGTGAAGAGGGTATGGCTTATGTTTTCCTTTGAATCTGATTACTTTACAAGGGGACAAATTGTTTCAAAAAAAAGCTTGGCCAAGCACAAGAAGATTCCCATAAACTAAACTCAAAATGGTATTTGAAACCGACACGTACTACAAATATATGTCAAAACTTTGTATAAAGACCAAACTTTTTTTTGTTTGACGGGAGAGTTATCAAACTGGAAAAATCTTTGATGCGCTAGGTGCATAAGATACCAGCTCTACTAAATCTTACTTGAAAGTATTGTATAGAAGAATTTTTACATACATTTATGTATAAACTTGGGCGGTCCAGTTTTCTATTTTTATCTACCTCTTATAGTATCATTATTTTGATAATCTCATGAAAGCATGATTATATATACCCAAAATTAAGAAAGGTTTATATTTTTAATAATTATAATTAAAAAAATTCTAACATAATTAATTCATGGAATTCATCTTCTTTTTTTTTTTTCTTTTTTTTTTCCTCACACCAACCTCCACAGCTGTTATTTTTTAAAACTGATGGAAAGACCACTTTTCATTAAAAAAATTCTGACATCGTTCATGGAATTCATTTCTAGGTCTAGGTTTGGCTGCTACATCTTTCTATGGCTATGGCTGTGCTTCTATTAGGGTTGGTGTGTCTTCCAGCCATAATACCATATGATATCATCCACCTTGCTAGCATAACTTTTAATCTATGCTAATTATTGAAAGCAAAAAAAAATCTATGCTAATTATTGGTGGGGCTGCTTGGTAGTGACTAGTGAGCAGGTGAAAAGTACCCGCTATTTTTTTATATAATGTTTATTATTTTATATGGAAAAAATATTATAAATTAAAAAAAAAAAGTTTATGAATCAAATAGTAAAAATATATGATTTGAACAAAATTTGACATATAAATTATGTAACAATGCTATTTTGTTTAGTGGGAGCTTATAGTTATTGTCCCATTATCTACAAACTAGTTTGTAAGCAAATTTAATCCTTTATAAATTTTATGGAAAGATAAAGAAAAATATGTTGTTCTCATTTTATACGTGGTAAATAAAAGGCCACCATTTGTTTTTTTTCTTTCTTTTTTTTTGCCACTATGAAGATTGTCCCAAAAACTCCATTGGATTAGAGAGCAATGAGGGGAGAGTAGAGTGGAAGGTATGCCAAACATATAAAATTTAGTACATTCCAATCATTTCCCCTTCTTGTTTCTCTCTTTATCTCCTTTCATCCAAACATAGGATAAGGTTTTTTTTTTTTTTTTTTTTTTAAGGGTCATATTTTCTAAAACAAGAGAGACAAAAATTAAAAAACCCTTAAGAAAAGGTGTCATATGTTAGATAAAGTAAGTAGAACAAGACTTGAAAAATTAGACCAAGATTTATATCATAGAGACAAAAATAGAAAAATAAAAAACAAAGAATAGGAGGGAAAATACGGTGTATAAGAAAAGATTGTGGTGCAATATTATTTAATTTTGAATAATATATTTAGTAGATATATATTGGTTTAAGTAGTGATGAGTCTAGTGGACTTGAAAAATTAGACCAAGATTTATATCATATTTCCTTTTTAGAAAATAAAAACATGAAATTGTACATATTCTCGTTTTCTCGGTTTTTTCCAAAAGTATTGTCATTAATTAAATTCATGCATGACACTTTGTTTTATCACGTTAGGCGGGGCTTATCAAGTCCTCGGACCATTTTTGTTGGACTTTCCTCCTTGCGAGAGTGCTAGCATGGCCCATGGGCACTATAGTTTTTTTTTTTTAATTTTTTAATTTTTAATTTTTTATATTTAAATTGCAGGATTGCCTAGTTACTGCTTACCATGCTATAACATGGTATAGCATGGTAAGCCGTAGCTAGGCAATCCTGCAATACTTTTAGACTATAAAAAATTATTAATTTTTATTTAATTTAGTTGAAGTTTGCATTAGGAGAATAAATATAACAAATTATTAATTTCAAATAAAAAATCACTGTAAAAAAAGAGCTCCAATCATGCTTCTAAATTTCATTTATTTATTTTTTTTTTTTTGATGAACTTCATTCATTTATTTAGTTGAAGTTTGCACTAGCTAGGGACATAATTCTGAATCTACCACTATCGTTTTTTTGTTTTCTTTCTTTTTTTTTTTAAAATTTTTAAAATCATTATTATTATTTTTTGGGATAATCACTATTGTTAGTAAATACTAAATAGTAATGCTACGAAATATTTATTTGAAATCAATTTATGTATGTCTTTAGAGTATATATTAACCATTCATTATGAAAATGTTTTTATAAAAAATTAAAAAAAGTATCAAAATAGTTAATTATTTTTTATTTTTTTTAATAAATAATTATTTAAAATAATTTACCCTAAGAACGCCCGTTAGTAAAACCTAATTTGTTATTGACCTGAAAAGAGGGTAAAGAGTAAAGACTAAAGAGCGGTAAAAATGATGGCTTGGACGTAGAAGCAACAAGGTGCAAAGCAAAAGAAAGTAGGGCGCATAAAGATAAAGAAGGAAAGAAAAAGACTACAGAAAAAAAATTTGTCCGATTCAACTCACAAGGGGCTTTCTTTTGGGCACACAAGCCTTACAATCCAAGCAATATACCCAGATTCTTCATTCTTCACGCTTTTCACATTTCAGTGAGCTCAGACTTCTTTGCCTTCAAATATAAAATTATTTTTTTTTCTAAACAAATATAAAGTATAAAACAATTTGTTTATAATTATTAATGCAATTTATTTTAAAATATTCTTTTATAATTATTGATATAATTTATTATGGCTAAAGCAACTTGCTCACGCGCTACCATGGCCTTAGTCGTGTGCCCATGAAGGCTGTCCTGGGGAAAGTGCATGCTAGTATAACATGCTTGGCTGCGGCATGCCCAATCTTTGTGCCACAAGTTGTGTGGCCCACAATTCCACAACTTGTCACACCGTGAGTCATGTGGCGAATTGTAGCACATAGTTGTGTTAAATGCTGTGTTCATAGTATAATTTCACTAGACTATCATGATAATGTGACTCTAATTCACATTATGGCATCACCCATCAAGGAAAAAAAAATGGCAAATAATAAAAAATATAGTGGCACCGAGTTTGTTGAATATAAAAGGCAATTTTTTTTTTAAAAAAAAATTGAAGGCAAAAAAATGTAAATATATATATGGCACTACTTCTGGTAATTTTTTTTTTTTTTGATAAGTACTTCTGGTAATTAATATATAAAAAAAGGAGAAAGCACTACATTTTGGTTTCTCGGCCAGTTACATCTCATTCACAAATGGCATAAAGTAAAAAACAGATCCTTTCAAAAAAAAAAAAAAAAAACAGATATTCTCTCCTTCCCTCTCAAACTGCTTCATCCAAACCATGTACTGGTGTTTTTACTCTTTGTGTGTCACACTATTAGTACTTGTGTCATAAATTTCAGACACAGACAACTTGTAAGTTACAAGAGCCTCTCTCTAACACACACACACAGATTTCACAGCCCAAATAAGGAAATTAAGCGCTATGCTGCCTCCTGTGGATTTCAAGGATATTCAAGAAAAGCTGTCCACCCATTTCAGACCTTGGAATCGCTCCTTTCAGTTCTGGGTACGAGCTGTTGATATCTACACTGGCTACAAGGTCTCTCTCTCTCTCTCTCTCTCTCTCCTGTATGTATGTATGTGAAGTTTGTGTATTTTTACTCTATTGATGTAAAGTTGGTGTCTTTCTTTAAGAATTTCGATTGGGTTTTATTTTGGTTTTGGTTGGAATTGCTTAGGTGTTTCAAGTTAGAGTGAGTTTTGTGAAGGATGTGCAAAAGCAAGAGGCAATGTGGGAAAGACAGCATGAAGTTGCGGCTGAGAAGATATATTCTATGTGCTCTGACCTTGGTGGATTTTTCCTTAAGGTATATGAAACTTTCACATCTAATTTCAATTGGGTATTTGTTTTTGTGCTTCTTATTTTGAATTATGTTGAGGTAATGGTCTAATTAAAATGGGGTTTCAGCCTTTTTGCATTTCTAGCTCCATATGTATCAGGTACTTGTCAAATTCAGTGTCTGAATTTTTGCCCTGCTTAGGATTTTACTTTTATGCTGATGAAATATCTTAAAGTGCCTAATGGGATTTCATTATTGAATTTATAACTTGAAGTCATGGAGGGGGAAAGTGGACAGCTTGAATTCATTTGGGTTGCTTTTGGATTTGAGGATTTGAAATAAAGGAAATTTGAAGAACAAATGCTAGTATAAGTTGTTTGATATAAATTTACTACACTTATGATGTAAATTGTTTGATATTAATAGATTTGAAATGATATCCTACACTTAGTTATTTGTAATTTACGTATAAACAAAGCTCAAATCCCTCCATAAATTTAATTAATTGAAAAAATTCTTTTTTTGATAGGTATTAGTAGTAAAATTTCTATTATTTCATACTATATTCAAGTCATTTAAACTGAAGATTGGAATCCAATTGGTTTTCTTAATCCAAACAAACCATTGGGTTATGGTATTTTTTTTTTTTTTTTAACACGTTTTTTTCCTTAAGATTATGAGCATTTCCATCTCTATTTATTATCCAATTGGGGTTTTGGTTTGTGGTTGCTATTATGATAAGAGTTTTGGAGAATTTTACAGATAATTGATGAGTTTGGATTTAGATTTTGTTTTCACTTATATATATATATATTGGATATGTGGTTCAAATCAGATTGCTCAAATTATTGGGAAGCCTGACTTGGCCCCAGCAGCATGGGTGAAAAGGCTTGTGACCCTATGTGATCGGGCTCCCGCAACCCCCTTTGGTGACATTCAACTTATGCTGGAGAAGGAGTTGGGAAAAAGTATTGGCGAAATGTTTGAAAGATTTGAAATGGATCCTCTTGGTTCTGCCTCAATTGCCCAGGTACCTACTCAGGCAATCGACACTCCCATAGAGAGAAATATATCTGTGTTGTTCACACCATTTCTTTTCAAAGGAAATAATTAATGTCCCAATCATGGCAGCTGATAATTTATGTAAAGGGGGAAGCACTTTGAGTTCAAATGTTAATATTCTTAGCCAGTTTTTGGTCAATGAATTTGGAATTGAAGAGCGGGTGAGTCAAAACAAACATGGCTTTATTAAAAAATAAAGTGATACTGTTTCTCCATGGTCAAAACCAACTTTAGTACCATATATCTGATCTTATTATAAAATACTGAAAGAATTAAGCTGCCTTGATTACATTGACAAGGCACTCTTTGTAACTTCTAGTTGCAGTTTGAAACACCCTATGTTTTTTCTTTAATTTTAGTCTTTCTCCAAAACTTATATATTTTCATAAATTATTTCTCGTCATTCTGATGTCGAATTTAATTCGGCTCCAAATTGAATTCAATGTGGCTTGTCTAGAATTTCCAATCCTTCACTGTTGCAATCCATTTTATTCTCTTTTTTCACATTTCACTTGCTGTCAAGATGGCTCTTCAGCAGGAAGTGAATCATATTGGAATGATGCTTGTAAAGACTCATGACTTTGCTCCTTATTTGTGTTTTATACTCAAATTAGGTACATCGAGCAAGATTGAGAGGTGGTAAGAATGATGTTGCTGTCAAGGTGAGGGAAAGTGGACTACTTTGCGGCTCCATATTTCTGCAGTAATTTAACTTTTTGTGGCATATAATAGGTGCAACATCCAGGAATCCAGGATCTGATGATGACAGATATTCGTAATGTACAAGCTTTTGCTTTGTACATACAAAAGACAGATGTCAAATTTGATCTGTACTCAATAACCAAGGAAATGGAGACACAGGTGCATATTATTTCTGTATTTCTTTTTGTCATAGAATGTAGATTACCATTTTCCTTTCTTTTTTCCTCTCTCTCTCTCTCTCTCTCTCTCTCATATCTAGTTCTGATATTGGTTTGATATTTTGCTCTACACCTGAGAATGATAGTGTCTTGAAAAGATTAGACGTTAGTTGTTGAGTGTGGTTCTTAGTTGTGGATGACTTCAATTCTATTTGTTGAATACTTGAATTTATGCTATAACTGTAATTCTTTTCAGATTAAAATGAAATAGATATAGTGCTTCTTCCTGCATGAACATTCAGATTACTGCATACTGGATACTTATTCTTTTTTGTTTATGCCATTCAGATTGGATATGAATTTGACTTCATCAGGGAGGCTAATGCTATGGAAAAGATTCGACGTTTCCTATATGAGAATAACAAAAAGACTCCTGTTTTGGTGCCACGGGTGATACGGGATATGGTCAGCAGGTATGTAATGCTACAGCCCATTTTTATGTGGTCAGGACTTGCAAACATGGATTAAGATGATAATAGGTTATTTTGATAGCATGAGGCTGTTTAATATTTTTATTTTGGAAGTTAGTATAAGGTTGTTTCAATTGAGAAGCATCTTATGTAAAAAAAAAAAACACTTATTTAGCCATAGAAAAGGCTTAAACTTGGTTCAATCTAAAAATCACAATACCTTTGTCCCAATGCTGCATTTTGCAAGTTCACTTTGTCAATTTTTTGTACTGCTGCATTTTTGGTGCTATATTTCATTTAACAAAGCTTTTTGTTAATCAAGTATTTTTTTGTTTGGTTAGGAGGGTCTTAGTGATGGAATATATGGATGGAATTCCAATCCTTAATCTTGGTGATGAAATAGCAAAAAGAGGAATAAATCCTGGTGGTAAGATTGCAGCAGCGGCAAAGCAGTAAGCGTCTAGACTATCCCTGAGAGTATGGGTTACTTTTACCATATTTTGTTTATATAAGTAGCTGTTACATGCACATAAAGTTTTATCCTGTTTTTACTAATATTTATTTACTTTTGAGTCCTTCATTTAAACATGGAGACATTAAATTCCATTTTTTTTTTTTTTTTAAAATAATAAAAGTGTAACTCTCCTTAAATCCCTTATTTCTCTTGTAAAGTTACTTCTAGGTTCCTTTATACCTTGGTGGCATACTTTTTTTTAAAAAAAATTGCTGGCTGGCCTTTTTAGTCACTCCTTAATTCTTTAGATATTTCTTACTAGATTTTTTCTCTAAATTTGTTACCAATATTTTCCTGAAATCAGTTTTCTTGTTCTTTAGATTTATATATATTTTTAGATAATATTTGCTCTGTTGTAATTCTTTACAATCACAGAGTAATGAATCCCTTTTTCTGGTTGCCTTTCTAATGATGTAGTAGATATTATCTTCTAAAAAAATGGTGCAGGATACTTATATTAAACTTTCTGTAACTGTAGGAAAATCCTTGAAAGTTTGACACTAGCATATGGGCAAATGATTCTGAAGAGTGGTTTCTTCCATGCTGATCCCCATCCAGGAAATGTACTTATCGGTAAAGGTTCAGAGGTAATTGGGCAATCAATATCTGTTTCCTCAAGGTTTATTTCTTTTTTATTTTTAGATTTTATTTATGCATATAGTTATTTGAATGCTGCTTACAATTCTCTTTTAAATGAATAGCTTAAATTATAGGTTGCACAATATGAATAGACAGAATACTAATTAAACCTGTGGTTTTGTAAAGTTAGATTTGCATGCCGGACCAACTTATAAGCTCTACTTGTGTCTTTTCTTTTCCTGCAACAGGTTGCCTTACTAGACTATGGGCAAGTGAAGGATCTCCCAGAGAATTTGAGGCTTGGTTATGCTAAGCTTGTTCTTGCCATTGCTGATAACGACCCTATAAGAGCTGCAGAGAGCTACAGGTACTAATCATTGCCTATAAGTCAATTTGGTCCTTTGCTTCTAATGAATTGCTAGTTGGTTTGCCAAGAACTATCATGGAGATTCAAATGGAAGAAGAAAAAAAAAAGAGATTAGATGCTCTATTTGTTTATTGCTAGATTTTAACTGACTAGTAGATTTGGTAAAATGCAGGTCATATATATGTATCCAATATAATTTTATGTGAAATATGGCTTGGTTTAAGAAGTTCTGATGATGTCCCAGAATTTTTTGAGGTTTATTGGTTTTGACTGTTAATATATTGTATCAAATTGATTTCTCCTATTTCATAGGGAGCTGGGAATTGATACCTTAAGCCATTGTGAAAACGAACAACAGGAAATGCTGAGGTTGGCACAGACGATGTTTGATACAAAACTACCCCCTGGAGTGGTGATGCTGCAACCTTTCTCGGAAGAATCTTCAATTAAAAAGATTGCTGTTCGGGTATGCTTTAGAATCATCAACTATTAAATTTGCTTACTTTGTGGACAATTTCGCTAGACGCACATACATATAATTTTTGCTTAGAGGTTTATGTACCGGTTTTCCCATATTATTTCATATGTTTGGTTGCATTTGTAAACCAGACTGAAGTAAAACCTCTCTACTGCAATAATATTATGTAGCATTTGAAACAAGTCTTGGAAGGGTTTCCTCCGCAACTGAAAGTTTATTAACAGGGAATTCAATCCCACTGATGTGAAATAGGGGATTAGTTATGTTTCACATGAAGTTCTTCTGATCTACCTAGGGTACCAAATTTTAAAAGATGCATAGGGAAGATTTTATTATTAATTTGGCATGCCAAAATGCATAAATGAATGAATAGATATGTTCAAAGCTATTCACTTTGAGAAACTAAACAAATGAAATGCTGTATTTTCATTACAATATTGAGGATATGTGAAATAGGATATAGAAGATACTGTCACTTTCATTTCCCATGAGTTCTATAGCTTTTTATTTGAATATATCAACTTTGATGGCAATATGCTGGTTCTAAATAATAATACAAAATGTTCGTACCTGGTACACAAAATTCCCATGTCAAGGGGGTCTGGGAGAGAGAATAATATGATCATCCAAAATAATTTACTTGAAAGAGTGGGCTTGGACTCTGGACAATAGGGGAACAATTAGGAAGTTTGATGTGGGTACCTACCTTATGCTGTTACATTTTCTTCTGCTAAATTACATATTGCTTCCTTATTGGGACTTGGCTATGTTAGGCTTTTCCTGAGGAGCTATTTTCTGTACTTCGGACGGTGCATCTCTTGAGAGGGCTTAGTGTTGGTCTAGGAATCAACTACTCTTGTGCAGAACAGTGGAGATCCATTGCAGAAGAAGCTTTGTATTGTGCCGGCAGGTTAAAAGGTGACCCTTCTTAACTCTTTTAAGTTTAAGAAAATAGGGACATTGTGATATTGCATAACAAAGAGATAATTAAGATTGCTTTTACACGCATTCACTTTCTCGTGCTAAATGAGGTCTTTTGCATTTTCTTGCCATTGCTTGCGTGCATCTACTTTCTCATGCTAAATGATGTCTTCTGCTGTTTAAAATCACATTTTATCTTACCTTTAAACGCTACCAAATGCACAAGTGTTCTGACACTAAGAAGTGGTTTTCTTTTATTTTGTGGAGTACATACTATACCTTGAGTGTAATCATTTTTCTGCGAGGGATGTGTCTCAATGCCTCCAGTCTTTGAGAAATTATTCTATAAACCGCTGTACTACACCTCCCTTTCACATTAGGGTGGATTACAATTGTGGGAGCTACAGGTGGGGCCCACCGATATGTGAGAAAAAGGTGTAGCACACCAAGTGCACTGAATAATTTCACGTAGCCTAAATTTATATCTAACTTTTGTGTAGATGCCTGACTTTCTTGATTCGTATTATTTTCATTTCAGTTAAGGATATGAAGAGTAGAGTTCGTAGACGTGGTTTAATAAGAAGATTTTTTTGAAGAGTAGGCATAAATCAGTTTGGAGCTTTTTATGTTTCTTGTTTGCTAATGTACTAATCAAACATTCAAACCTCTTTTATTTTTTTACTTAGAAAAAGGATAAAAAAGAAGAAGAAGGAAGTTTGATCCATTTGTTGTATATATTCAATTATTTGACATCATTTATGATCACCACAAGCTATTGTAGCCTTCAGATACAGTTTGAAGTTGTAAAAGTTCTCTATTGGCTTTTCACAATTGTTATTACATCATGAGTGTAATCCAACAAAGTACTGTGAACCAGTTGATTGAACCTATTGAGTCCATGTCAAACTCAAGCTTGGAAAGCCACCTCCCCTACCTGCCCATAGTCCGAATGAAACAGACTATAGCTTGTTCCAAGTTTTACCTAACAGATATGTTTTGCTCCTTACAACATTATAATTATAATTTATTTAGGGCCATTCTGTTTATATAATACCGTGGTGACTAATGAACATGTGCTCAGTGTAGCTAGTGCGTTAGAAACAACTTATTTGCAGTAGTTTAAGCATAGTGTTTATTAAAAGATACAATTTTTGGTAACTTTTTATGTTGAATGCGTGACAAGAAAACAGAAAAAAAAAAAAAAAAAAAAGCAAAAAAGCTTTTCCCATACACACTCACCTGAATATGATTGAACGAGGTTGACAACAACATATCTTCATTGTAAAGCATTATTTATCTTGGTGGATTCTTTAGTTTTAGTTTGGTATGGCATATTTTCATTGGCCTGGGCAAAAGTATAATTGTATCTAGAATGTATATAATTCCGATAAGCTAAAGTATTTTAAAAAAAAAAAAAAAAGCAATCAAATAGAAAAAAAAAAAAAAAAAAAGCAATCAAACAGTCATTGTCAGCATCCACACTGAGCAGTAGGAGAAGAACTTGTAATTGATGAGGGTAACCACTTAAATGGCCTTGATTGGTTAGAAGCTTCCACTATTGGGCTTGGCCCAAATAAAACCCACTTACAAGGCCCTTTTTTGAGGCCATCCAATTAATCAGCCTTTCTATTTTTTGTTTTCAGAATGTTGGATCTATCTGTATGTAAACAGTCACTTGGACTTTAGCTCTGGAAACCCAATAGGCCCAAAAATTAGAACAATGCTGAATGTTAGTAGAATGGGCTTGGGCCCAATAGTTTGGTTGATACTTGAGAGTTGAGCATGTAACTATGTCAAAGTATAATGAAATTATTCAGTGTATCTGGTGTACTACACCCTCCTCTTATATAACTATATAAATGTGGGATATAAATAGATCCCTTGCTCATTCTTACTAAAATGCTTGTACAAAATAATTTCTTTGAAGTTGGAGCAGGATAAATGTTTGAATAATGTTGAATGTATTTGGATCTTATCTATGAATTGTATATGTGTATATAATAACTATATACAAACACACACAACAATAGGGTAGGTTTGAACTTCGGTTCTCCTCGTAAAAAGAAAAGAAAAGAAGAAGAAGCAAACAATGCCACTAAACTATTAAACTTTTGGACTCTACAAGGTACATTATTCGTGTGGCCAAAAACGATAATGAAAAAGTTAGTATTATTGTGTAAACAATATACAATTTGAAAGACTGTAATACTTCCACACTAGAAAATTATTCGTTTACCTTTAAAAATTCAAAATTTTTTTTTTTTTGAGGAAATATCATTTAATGTATTGTCTTTGAAACAAATTTCCCTTTTGTTACAAAAAAAAAATCTCCCATGAATTTAAACTCAAATAAACTAAATGGGAAAGAATGTTGAGTACATTTTTCAAAAGTAGAAATATTGTTAAGTGGGCCTGAGTAGGGCCTACTTGAGTGAGTTGGTAATTGGGCCATGAGTCCATGACTGAACATAAACCCGGCCCATCTACTATAACAGTTCCAACAAAAAAAAAACAAAGGTCAAAACAAAAAGTGTATAGAGTACGATTCCCGCTATTCTTTGATGAAACTCCCGCGTCACTCAGATTAATAACAAGAGACAAAAAATTTCTCATTTTCAAACCTTAGATTAGAGAGAGAGAGAGAGAGAGAGAGAGATGTTTGGGAAAATCAGAGGAGCTTCAACTTCGTCACTGGACAGCTTGGAGTTAGAGAGACCAACTTCCAAGATTTTCAGAGACGACCCTCTCTCCATCTATGGTACTCTCTCTCTCTCTCTCTAGCGGAATACTAGGATTATTGATTGGTTCATGAAATATATGTTTCACAACCATTTACATTAGATCCTTGTTTGTTGTATTTTTTTTAAAAAAAAGTAAACTTCGACAACCTCGTTCGATGTTTCCATTCGACTAATAATGTTTTCAAGTTCCGTGTTGAAAACATTATCGGTAAGTTGATGGGTTGGAACTTTTTTTTCTTGGGTTTAAAGCTCGGGTTGGGTCAGGATTCGGGTCGACCAAAGTTTCAGAACTGACCCAAAATTTGACAGTTTGATTTGTTTTATGTTTTGGGATTTATTTATTTAAATTTGTTATTTTGATGTTTTGAGAATTACTTGTGATGAAATTGGAGTATTAGGATTAGACCCAGTTGTGTAAATTGTAATTATTTATTAAAATAATAGGCTTTTAAATAGTTGAATATTAAGTTTGATAAAATGGCTTCAATCCAATGACTAAACCCAACTCAATTTGCCTCTATGGGAAATGATATTGCGTTAGGTTGGTTGGATTAGAGGTTTCTCAACCCAAGGAGGTAAATTTGGGGATTAAAATTTTCTCGAATTCAATCCGACCCAGACTATGCATTCCCCATTTGAGTTCATGTGTGTATAAATTGTAACATGCTTAATAATTTTCAGAATTGTAAGGTAAATATTGATCAGTTTCTTACATAGAGGTTGTTTGTTTATAATATGGGGATGCTTGCTCTCAAGTGTGCTCTATGAACATCAATTTGTTTCAATTGAGATTTAAAGATATACACGGTGCAGACTTTAGCTTTAGTGTTAGCAATGTTAGATAGTGTTGGTTAGTGTTGAAAGCTTGTGCAGAAGGGTTGAATGCTATATTTTTTGAGGGCATTGAATTAAATGTGATTCCTTTTTGTTGCAGAGGTTACACTCATGAAGCTTAAATTAGGCTCTCAACGTGAGCTAAGTTCACACTCCGAGCAGACAGTGCCGCAGATAGAAACTGATTCTGCTTCAAGCTCCTCTTGTGCTGGGGTGATGAAGATAAATGCAGATTATTCTGAAAAAAGTTCCCAAGACATTGTAGTTTCCCCTTATGAGGAGGCAATGGCAATAGATACAGAATGTTCATCTGGGAGTGTTTCGCTGGGTTCAATTGATTCTCCTTGTTTGGGCAGCAAGAAACAGCAACAGAACAGGAATGTTTCGGTTCTTTACCTCTTTTCTAAATTTAAGGATTCTCGTCGACAAGTTGTAAGCTCATCCTGTGAGGACGCGATGCCAATAGGAGATGGTTGTTCTGAAAGTTCTTGGGCAAATTCAAGTGATTGTCATCAATCTCTTAAAAGCATGGAACAGCAGATGGATCAGGAATGTGTAACCTCTTTAGCTCTGCAGAATGTAAGATCTGAACTGGGATGTGCTTAATTCAGGCTCACTTGGCTGTTTTGTAAGTTCATTTACTTGGAAGTCAATTGTTTCTGATGTTGTCTCAATGCCCATGTATGGGGAAATGTTGTAATGCATGGAAAAGAAAGTCAGCTATCAAAGTTTAATCTTATTGCCCACATACTGTTCAGCCTTGAGCATCATTAGGCTCTCTCACTTTTTCTGGGTGTGTGTGTGGAGAATATTGTAATCCGTATGTGTGATGTCTAAACCCATGTTTTCTAGTAAGCACACACTTCTCCAAGAATTAAGTTGAAATACAATCACAAATGAGTTTAATGTTTGCAGTTAAAGGCAAAACTCAGTCTTTGGATTAGAGGCTGTATGAATGAAACTACTAGAAGGGATGGAATTAGGAGACTGAAAAAAGGATAGTGTTGATGTGTGAATTTGAATAAGCTTAAAAATCCAGCTTATATTAGTTTTTATTTTTTATTTTTTAAGTCTCACTTAAAAAATAAAGTATACGTGTTTTTGTTTTATTTTTGGTGGAATACCGCTTGCAGGGATGGCTTAGTGGTAGGAAGTTCTTGTGTGAATGCTTGCCGGTACAAGAATAAGCTTAAAAACTGGCAAGTCCTATAAATGCTCGTGGTCCCATGCCATTACGCAATGCAGGGGTTTAATTGGTGTATGGATAGTGATTGCACTTGCGAGCCCTAACTAATCGTGTAAGTAAAATAAACTGATAAGGGTAATTTCCTAAGATTCTCTAAAGTAACGACTCCCATTTTCCGACTTGATTCTGTCCTTGATGAGGAGAGACTGACGACCCTAGAAGCTGACGAACCTACGGGCTGAACCACAACGCGATGAACCATTTAGCTGACGGACTAAGCCCACACACGGACGACCCTATGCGTTGACGGCTCTAAGTTGACGAGCTGAAACAGTACGCGTAGGTCTCGACCATAACCTTGCTTGACCAACACGCATGCAACAAGAGTTCTTGCACGACACGCCTAAATTAAGAAGACTCCTATAAGGACAAGGATTCTAAGAGTTGCGTAAAATCCAAGTACTACTCTCCTAAAAGGAAAAGAATTCCTTGGCCAAGGCATGAGTTTCAACTCAACGCTACTATAAATACCTCAAAACTCTCTCGAAGTAAGGTACGCACAATTCACTTTAGCTCAAACACTTTAGAGTTGCAGATAAAAGATTCCTCTAACTTGACCGTCGGAGGGTGTTCGGCCAGTACCACACCTGTACCCTTCCTTAGGTCTTCACCCAACTCAAGAATCGGACTGTGGACTGAGATTTTAGCAAATAAACCAATGATGATAAATTATCCCAAAGCTCATCCAAAAAAAAAAAAAAAAAAATCCCAAAGGACCTATTTTCTATTACCAAGATGGACCCTTTATATATAAGCATATATGCTGAGTGACTATTTATGTCAATTCTATAGTTGCTTAGTTGGCCGAACCCCCACCACACCCCCCAAAAAAAAAAAGAAAAAAAAAAATTTATAGTTGCTCTATTCAAATTTGGATAATCATTTGATTGGCATGGTAAATTCAGTCAACAAATGGTATAATTGCTCTGTTCGCGTGGATGATCAATTGATTTCAACAAACTTGGGTTTGCAAGATTTGTACCTAAGATAACTGATTGGTTCAATAAACTTGGGCTGCCAAATTGAAGTAAATTCATCATATGGAAGTTCAGAAACAGAATTTAGTAATTCCAAGCCGCACAATGCATTGTTCTTATTGATGGCACTCAGTAAGATGCAGCTTTGTGCAATACCCCATAGTAGACTGATCAATTGGTCTTAAGTGCCAGATTGATTCACAGGATTTGCAAGGGCACTAACATGGACAAAAATGATCGTTCATTAGGAAATCCTTTATTTGTACACTAGCAATATTTCCTACAAGGTAGGAGCAAAGAAAAAAACTTATTTAACTTCTGATGTCAACTTTACGAGTGACAAATATCAGAAACACTCACAAAAATGAAGTACGAAGAAATTTTCTGCAGAGTCTCAGCTGTAACAGGGAAATTCCATACATTGTTTTAAGTCACAAATGAATCATTTGATACTAGAAGTACAGGTGCAAAGAAGAGTTTCTTAAAAAATGCACAGGTTGTAGAAATGAGAACTAAGTGAAAGCTCACTCCCTAAGCCATGGTGCCTGAGCTGGTGTCCACTGACATAGTTCTCCTTCTTTGAACCAAAGAGCTGCAGAAATGCAAATTGTGTGTGTGTGAGAGAGAGACAGTAAAGAGTTCAAGTACACAGTACATGTCTATCAAGCATTACGTGATTACTAATTGTGAAAATGACCATTAAGCATAACATGATATTTTACCTATTTCACGCTTGCCATTCTCAGGGCTGTCACTTCCATGAACCACATTCCTGCCAAAACTTTTCATCATAAGACCTTGTCTCTAGAAAAGTAATTTGATGTAATAAAAAACAACAATTCTTTTCCAATTCTTTGTGATTAATTTACACATTAAACTAGTCAAGCACCGAAGACTAAAGCCTCTAATGTTCCGGTTTGAACAGCAAGGTCTCCTCTTATTGTGCCAGGGTCAGCTTGAAGAGGATCTGTAGACCCTATAAGCTTCCGCGCAGATGCAACAACACCAACACCCTCCCAAGCCTTGCAATAATAACTTATGATCAGTCTTGAAACTTACAAATATTGCAGATTCATTGGGAGAAGGGGTGGGGGGAAGAAAAATTATACCATGCACACAACTGGACCAGAAGTAATGTAATCAATCAGCTTAGGGAAGAATGATTTAGACTTGAGATCCTTATAATGCTCCTGTAAGCATAAAAACAAACATCATACGCATAATAATTTAGGATTCTCAAAGAGGATGTAAAAATCAATGCTCAAGTAACCATCAAACAGACATCAAATTAACACTAGTTACAACCATAGTCATAAATTGGTAAATTACATTATTGTCCTGTTGATTTTCCCGAAAGCATGGAAATTAATATGAAAGCTGGTCATACTACAAGTTTTTTACATGGCCTATTAATTCCTTAGCAATTAAATGAAGCAGCATCTAGTGTTTCTATTGTATGCAAAACCTATTCAACAATTTCACATCACAATCGTAACTCAATTTCTCAATAACGATATGGATTTACTGAATTGGGATTTCTCCATATAAATTAATAAAGTAAATACAATGAAAAACGTCTCAAACCTCTGCTAATTCTTTTGGGCACTCGAAGAGCTTCAAGCCAGTCAATTTAAATCCCTTCTTCTCAAACCTTGAAATAATCTCTCCAACCTTTAACAACTCAACCCAAATATTCAAATTCATGCCAGGAAAAAACAATTAAAAGAAAAGGAAGCTCTTTTATACAATATAACTGCTTAAACCCTACATGGCAACAAAGAAAGCCAAAAAATTCCCAGGAAACTATTAATTTCCCTCAACCAAGACAAGTAGTTGGGCTCAATGCCTCAATCTATTAGAGGTTTTTGTCTTCTAAGGTCACAAATAATGTAAAGTCTTAGACTTTTCCCCTATGCTTTCTCAGCAACCAAATTTGACATATGTTTGTTAAGAATTGCAAGCAAATTAAAGTAAAGCTTACAAGTCCACGTTGCACAGCATCAGGTTTCACCATTATATAAGTCTCTTCAACTTGTTCCTGCACACACAATGACACCAAGAAAGACAACAAAAAAAAAGTAAAAATTTTCAAATGGGGTTCTAATAAACTTTGCAAATACCGAATAAAATGAGAGAAAACTCAACTGGGTTTTCGATAATTGAGGTAAAAATTTGAAAATAAAGAGGGAGAGAAGCAAACCATGGAAGCAACCAAGTGGGGCAAGAAGATATGGGTTTTGTAAGAGAGGGTTTTGGCATGGGGACGAGATGGAGAATATGAGAAAAGATGGGACTTTGAGTGGAATGCAGCTAAGTGGAGGTGGTGTTTGGTGCGTTGGATAGGGCAGTGAGTGTAGGATAAGCTGCAACTAGTTCTCTGAGTTTGTGAGCTTAGAAGAGATGATGAGAGGCATGGTGGACCTGCTCTACCGAACACTGCCTGAGCTTCCATCTTTTCTCTCTCTCTCTCTCTCTCACTCTCTCTCTCTCTGTTTTCAACAACACGAATGCATTTATATATTGTAAGGACCCAAAATTACTTGAGTACCCCCTATCTTATTTTTTCCTTCATTTTGTGATTCGTAAAGTAAAAACAATGCTAATACACACGTCACAACCAAACTAATTTTAAGGGTTAGCGGTTGATTTGACGGTTTCTTATCAAAACAAAAGAAAATGTCCGGTTAAAAAAAAAGTAAGTTAGACCCATTTTACAATATGCGGAATGGTATATTGTTATTAGTGTAACGTTATTTTTATATAAAATCACCAAATTTACTTTAATCATATACCAATCACAATATATCTCTTCTTTTTTTTTTTTTTTGGTAATCATCACAATATAACTCTCTTATGATTATGTTTGTGTTTATCAAATTTGATTACATATAGTTATATACAATAAATTTAATGATACAAAATTTTGTAATATATATTATTTTTACAATATTAGAATCAAATAATGTGATATGTTGTAATTGTTATATAATAAAGTGATTTTCATGATGAATTCATGTGAAAAAGATAATCATAGTGGACCTTTTAGGACCAAATTGGACCGTATAGGCTCAAATAGGACCAATATAAATCTAATAGGACCAAAGTGGACTGGACAAACCGAATGGACTGAATAGGATCAAAGTGGACCTTTAGGACTGAATAGAACTAGAGTGAACCGAATGAGACCAAAGTAGACTGAATGTACAGAATAGATCCACAGTGGACTGAATAGAACAGAATGGACCGAATAGGACTAAATAAGACCAATATTGACAGAATAAAACCGAATGGACTGAATAGGACTAAAGTGGACCGAATATGACTAAATTGGAGTGAATAGAACCAATGTAGACTGAATAGACCTAAGTAGACCAAATAGGACCGAATAAAACTGAATGGACTGAATGAGACCAAAGTGGGCCTAAGTAGACCGAATAGGACTGAATAAGACCAAAGTGGGCCGAATAGAACTAAAGTGGATCTAGCAGGACAGAACAAGACCAAATTCGGCTTAATAAGACCTAATGGACCGAATAAAACCACAGTGGACCGAATAGACCAAAATGCTAGGTTGAAGTGGCTCAATAAGAGTTTTGCAAAAATAAATGCTACACTTAAGCTTTTAGATGTACTAATTTTTTTAAAAATTTATAAATACTAGTCTTTAGAGTTTAGACACCTAAAATATTTTTTTTTATATGTATTTCCTAAAAAATATAAAAAGTATTATCAAATGATTTGAATTTATTGCATTTTTTTTTTAAGACTATGCTACTTTTTATTTTGTTTTTTTTTTTTTTTACATATATATTATGCACATGACTCCAGTTCAACATGCGAGATTTTTATTAATAAGAAAATTAAAACCATATAGTTTAATGTAAAAAGTTTGGCCGGTTCGATCCGATTCTTAAAACCATAATTTGTACAACATTTATTTAATTTTTTTCTTCCTCAAAGCCTCGTTAATTTCCCCCTTTCCCAAAGATTTTGAAAGCCCAATAGTCACCCTTTCATAAACGGAAAAACAAGCCAAGAACACTTTCACACCCTTGATTATATTGCACGATATGTCAACATTTCCATGTTTCATGCTTGGGCTTTAGAGACAAAATAACTCTCCTTTTTACCACACCATTTTCTCGTTTACTCTTTCTATTTCAACCCATGCATGGACAAAGTTTTTCTTTAAATAAATCAGTTTGAGTAAAATTCTTTTAACTAAGTACGTGGCAACTTAAAACATTATTCACAAATAAGTTTTTATTTAAATAGTCTTGAGAATTGCTTAAATGATTTAGTAAATAATGTGATTAAATACATGTTGATAATCTTAAATTGTCACGTATTGAGTTGGAGAATATTAAAAAATTTGTCCATTAAGAAGTATAGTATAGATGAGGGTATTGATAATTTGATATATGAAAGTCTCAAAGTCATTATATCTAATCCACAGTTGGCTGAAAAATTTATAGTCAAATGCAAGAATTTATTATCAAATACAATTTCAATCCTAAGACATAAAAAAAAAAAAAAAAAAAAATTCTACTTCCTAGCTAGTTCCCAGGTCAACTACATAGAGATCCTTTGTATGACTGTATCCTAAACATTCTATATTCGATAGCCTAACAGTAAAATAAACTTAACTACAAGGTGAAAAATACCAACAACCAACTAATGATCAAAGCTAACTTGAACAGGGAATGAGGCTACACCATCTCCCACCACAATTGTGTGCCCTCTAGAAAGAAGAAGTTTGTAAGTATTGTAAGGTCAAAATTGAAAATTAACCCTGTTTGCCAAACAATATAATTAGTAGGCACTGTTACAAAACTATATTTTTTACTAACATTTCAAGTTTAAAAGACTCAATTTTGGGCCTAAAAATCGAGTCATTGAGGGTCGATTTTCATGTTCTGATCAAGTCTGAGTTGACATTTTTTCCACTTGGCTTTCACCTGGAAATCGAGTCTCTAACACTCGATTTATATCTGTAAAACAAAGCATTCAAATTGCTTTTCTTATTTTCCTTCTTTTTTTTGCGTGTCATTTTCCTCACTATGTCTCCATCTATAGAACCTTGCGTTCACATTGATTTATATCTTTGCATCTATTCTCCCTGTCTCTCTCCTCACTACCTCTCTATCTACTTATTTCTTCCTCCACACTGATCTGCACAAGCCCAGCCGCCACAGACCCATCGCCACCGACTCATGCTGACCCATCTTGGCCTCTCTTCTTTGTTTTCGACGTTTGTGCTTGCATTTCGAGCTAAGTTTTAGGCTATGTTTGTGTTTCGGGCATGGGTTTCAGTTTGGGTTTGTGTTTTGGGCATGGGTTTTGGCCTCTCTCTTGTGTTTCAGGCATGGGTTTTCAGCCTCTCAGTTTGTGTTTCGAGTGTGGTTTTTGCTGATTGTTGTCGATTTGTGGGTTTTGGTCTCTCAGTTTGTGTTTCTAATCTGGGTTGTTGTTGATCTGCTCTTTTTTGTGGTTTTTTTGCTTTCTTTTTTTGTTCTTCTTCACTTGTTTTTGATGGGCATTGGTACAGTGGTGGGGTTGTGGTTGTGCAGTGATTTCTATCGCTTTGACGGTGGTTGGTTATGATTAGGTATGATGGCACGTGGCCCTGGGTTTGCTCTTAGGTGACACGCTTGATGACCCAGTCCAGATTGAGCCTGTAGCGATCATAACAGATGCAGGCTTAAAACATTTTTTTCTTTGTAAAAGGGTCTTATAAATTGAGTCTTAGAGACTTGATTCCAAGTAGACACTACGTGAAAAAAATGCCAACGCTAACCTAATCAGAACATGAAAGTCGACCCTCAAAGACTCGAATTTTAGGCCCAAAATCGAGTTTTTTAAACTCGAGATATTTGTAAAAAAAAATAGTTTTGTAACAATGCCTACTAATTATATTATTTGGCAAGCTGGGTTAATTCCCAATTTTGGCCATATTGTAATCAACGATCCCTTAGCTCTTGCAAGCATCAAACACAAACTTGACCTTCTTGCTTTCTCCAGCTTTCACAAAGACCCTGTTAATAAACCCAATGACTTGTTTAATAGGAGCGTCAATGATACCATCTGGGGGCTTTGAGTAAACAATGACAACCTCATATTCCCATCTTTGCTTCCCACATTTTGTAACTAAACCTCAAAATCAATGTACTTTTTACATTCCAAATCGTCTATTAGAATTGTGGGCCATTCCGACTTGTAACGGGTAATCCTCCTCCTGAAAACATAGCAAAATGCATGTCATATATAATATATAATGTACAGTACCACATCACATGCATGCATAGTGAAAATTTTGATATAATTAGGTAAAACCACCTTTTTCTAATTGGGAAAATCATTGTCTCCACATTCCATATACAGTTTTTTTTTTTTTTTTTTTTTTTGGTAAGAAGGAAATATTGCATTAAACTAAGAAAAGCAAAAGGAATCAGTACAAAGCCTGTTCACAAAAAGACCTTGGCTATTAGCCTCATAAAATTTCATGATGTCTACAAGCGGACAGGAAAATAAAGTCTAAAGCTTGTAAACTTCCTAATCTAGCAAGCTGATCAGCACACATGTTGGCCTCGTGGAAAACATGCTTAATACGACATTGGGGAAGATGAGTGACTGATTGCTTACAGCCATCAAACAGCCCAGAAAAAACAATATTGGAATAGCTCGGTGTAGAAAGGGAAAATTCCCGGCCTATCACAAGCTGACACGTCATGCCACCAAATCCACCAGGCATGGCTAATTACAAAATATCATATACCGCTACTGAAAATTTGCTAAATTTCATTAAGATAGGAACAAGAAAAAACATGCAAAATGCTAATCACATGGAGGCGCATGTAAGCGATGATGCAAGTGAATCTGATTGTGTAAGTAATGACTCAAGCAACCCGACTGTGTAAGCGATGACACAAGCAGACCAATCAAGCTGTGACATGTGTTACCAATCAGGCTCCGCCACATGTTGCTCACCTACCTCTAAACTCCTATAAATAGAAGCCTTCCTAAGGCATTTGGACACACCAAGCTATCTAGAGCACAAGCTGCATCAAAGAAGCATTCAGAAGTATTGAAACTCTGCTGGAATCAAGCCTTAAAAGCCTCTAAGAACTTCAACCTTTGAATACGGCGAACATTTGAAGCAAAATCATCCAAATCACTCTCCTAGATCTTAGAGGTCACTGAAATCAAGCTTGAAAGCCTTTAGAAACCTCGACAAATCACAAATCAATAAAGCTTTACGGATTCAAGCCTTTAAAGCCCTGAAGAGCTTCCGCCATAAACCTTCGAAGACGAAGAACACACCAAGAACACGCGAAGAACACGAAGAACGCGAAGAACAAAGGATTTCTTACAAGTTCACAGCTAGAAATTCATTGTAATTCTGTTTCAAAGATCTTCGATCCACCCTTCAGTCAAATTGAAGGATACTTTGTATTCAAATCAAAACCACATCATAAATCTTTTAAGGAGATCGAATCAGAGGATCAATCCTTGTAATTACAGAGAATTATACCACACACTTTCACCAATACAAATTCGTATTTGAGAAACTATTTTTACTTGTTTGATTTATTTCAAACCAAGAAATTTAGTCTTCTACAAATTCTGGCACGCCCAGTGGGACGTCTCTGCCTCTCATCTCTTTCCCCTCCAAAAGAAAAGAAATTCGATTTGCTACCAGTTTCAATGGCCTCTAACAAGAATGCCTGAAAATCGGTGGTTGATTCTTTCGCTGCCAATGATTATGTTGGCCCAATCACTCGCAGTCGATCCAAGGCTCTTGACCTACTTCAACCCCAACCAACCAAAGAAAGCAGACTTCATAATGTCATCTCCTTAGACTTTCTTGCAAATAGGAAAGCTACCGCTAAGGATTCATTTCATTTGGAGGTTGATGGTGAATCATCCACAACAAGGACTCTTTCTATCAACGCTTCACCCATAATGAGAAATTTAAGGAATGAAATGCCTTTGACTCATCCTGTTCCATCATTTATGGAGGTTATGCTAGTGATGATGACTAACACCTCTACCATGGAAGAAAAGATGGCTGAAATGGAACAAAGGGTTATCCTTCTCACAAAAGCACTAGAAGATAAGGATGTCAAAATTGCAACCCTAATGAACAAGTTGGAGGAACAAGATTTGGGTGAATCAAGTCTTGGCCCTGAGTACCCGCCTGGCTTCACCTTGAAAGGAGAAAACACTAGGGTTGACAAGGAAAAGGGAATCGAAGGAACTTCTCAACATGGAAATTTCACCTCAATAGCCTCGTTATCTGTCCAACAACTGCAAGACATGATAACGAATACCATTCGAGCACAATATAGGGGTTCTTCCACTAATTCCCTCGTATATTCAAAGCCCTACACAAAAGGCATCGACAACTTGAGAATGCCAAATGGGTATCAACCCCCAAGTTCTTGCAATTTGATGGCAAAGGAAATCCTAAGCAACACATTGCTCACTTTGTAGAAACTTGTGAGAACGCTGGGACTCAAGGAGACTTCCTTGTAAAGCAGTTTGTTCTTTCACTCAAGGGGAATGCCTTTGATTGGTATACGGACTTAGAACCCGAGTCAATCGATAGTTGGAAACAACTTGAAAGAGGGTTTCTTGATCGATTCTATAGCACGCGTTGCACGGTAAGCATGATGGAGCTTACCAATACTAAGCAGTGGAAAGACGAGCCCGTTGTTGACTATATCAATCGGTGGCGTTCTTTGAGTCTAGATTGTAAAGATAGACTTTCTGAAATATCTGCTATAGAAATGTGTATCCAAGGCATGCATTGGGGACTTCTTTACATCCTACAAGGGATAAAGCCCCGAACATTTAAGGAGTTAGCGACTCGTGCACATGACATGGAGCTGAGCATTGCTAGCCATGGAAATACGAAGCATCCTGTGCCTGAGGAAAAGAAAGAAAGAAGAGAAGTAAGGAAGAATGATAGGAATACGAGAAGTAACATCAAAGACTTAATGAATATCAACTCTGCCCCAGTAAAAATTTCAACCGAAAAGGCAAAGGCTAATGAAAAGAGGCCCGAAGGAAGTCAACGACGTGAGACACGTCGCTCGTCACTCAAGGAATGGGAACAAAAGACGTATCCTTTTCTAGACGCTGATATGCCCGAAATGCTAGAACAACTCCTCAAGCTTAAATTAATTGAATTGCCGGAATGCAAACGACCGGAAGAGATAGGGAAGGTTGATGACCCAAACTATTGTAAGTATCATCGCATCATAAGTCATCCAATCTAGAAATGCTTTGTTCTTAAAGAACTCATCATGAAGTTAGCTAAGGAAAGGAAAATCAACTTGGATTTCGATGATGTGGCCGAGTCAAACCTTGTGACGTTCGCTTAGGAGTCACGTAATTGCATATCTCCAACTAGTAAGCTAGGGGCAAATACCACACTCATCCAGTTTGGTTCTCTAGAGCCGGTTCAAGTTCAGCTTTTACAAGAAACAGTTGACTATAGCTCAAATGATGATAAAAGATCGACAATGGATGAAGAGGAAGGTTGGATGATGGTTACTCGTAAGAGATGGAAGAAAAGACGAGATTTCCCTCTTTATTTGGTCATCCAAGAGCCCAAAAGAGCACAAAGCCTTATTCAACTTCGATCAAGAAGAAGGAATGATAAAGGGCAAAAAATACTAGGTGCGAAAATGAATGACGATTCGGCACAAACCAAAAACTTTAGAAATCGCATTACATTAGAAGAATTCTTCCCCAGAGGATTCTTTCAAAATGACCCAGCGGAAGCCGTTCACACAGGCTCTTGTTATGAAATTCATGATGAAGAAAAGGATATCAATCATGGTGGGTCAGATCAGACTTTGGAAAAACTCCAATCTTAAGATGATAAAGTTGAACCCTTACAATCCCCCACCTCACCAAAGGAAGTGATCACCCAAGCTCTTGAAAAACCAGAGATGAATGTTCCTTATGCCAACGTGCTTCAACAAACCTAAGAATGTTGTGCATGCTCCCCAAACATGACTTTCACTGATGAGGATCTGTTGCTAGGCTCTAAGCTCCACAATCGTCCGCTTTATGTCTCTGATTATGCACGTGAACAAAAGATAGATCGTATCCTCATTGATGGAGGTTCAGTTGTTAATATACTACCAAAAATGACAATGAAACGACTTGGTCTTACTATGGAGGAGTTATCGCATAATCATTTGGTCATTCAAGGTTTTAACCAAGGAGGACAATGCGCGATTGGTATGATACGCCTGGAACTAATCATTGGAGAATTGACAAGTAATGTGTTATTCCATGTTATTGATGCCAAGACAACCTACAACGTGTTGTTGGGACGTCCATGGATCCACGAGAACGGAGTAGTGCCGTCAACTTTTCATCAATGTTTCAAATACATTCAAGGTGGGGTTAAAAAGGTCAATGCTGACTTAAGACCTTTTATTGAGACCGAAGCTCACTTTGCTGACGCAAAGTTCTACATGGAAGATGGCGTTCCAAATGAAGTTCTCTCGGTTGAGATCCCGCCCACAGAAAGCAAGCCGAATGAAAAGAAGCATGTTAGATTCATCAGCGGAAAGGATACTTCTTCCCCAAGAAAAGGTCCAGAATGTGGAAATAATCATTCTAGTGAATCTACCAGTAATTCAGTGGGAGCAAAGATCTCAACACCTCCTGATAATCCTCAATTTCTTCGTTATGTACCATTATTGCACCGCAAGAAAGGACAGTCGCCATTCATGGAATGCCTTCAATCAGTAGTAAACGAGGGAAGGCCTCCTACAAAGCTCACGATGGAGGATGTAGCCATATTAAAGGAAAATCATGCTATGCCTTTAACTTCATTCACGAATCCTTCGCCCTCGAAGCCATTAAATGGATTCGTAAGGTCTTCGCAAAGTTTGACGAAACATGGTGTTCTACCAAGTGAAAGGACGAAAGGATGGTTCGACCTAAAGGCATATAGTCTTTTAAAGCAGGTTACGATTTCTCAAAACAAGGCAACCTAAGGAAATTGATTCCAGAAGTCACCGGAGAGAAGGTGTATGGCCTCAGCAAAACACAAAGGAAAATGCGGCTTGAAGGGCATGAAATTCCTATCCCAAAGACCGGATTAGGTTATATTCCAGAACAGCCAGCTCAGATATGGATCAAGAAAACAAGCAATGCTTCAAGTTCTCAATACATAACAGTGGAAGTCGGCAAAAGTTCGAATCAAAGAAAAGATCACTTTGCTTCGCATGTCTCGGTGTTTGATCGCATCAATGCCCCATTATCACGAATCATAGTGTTTGACAGGTTAAATACAATTTGCTCAACACAAAATCACGACACTCTTGCTCGTAGATCAGTCTTTGATCGGTTAGGGGCAATGAAAGGGCCTGTCAATAGCCGTCCTCAAAATTCCATAAACTTTGAGGTTCAAGGGGAGGAGAAAGCTAATGACGGGATCTGCAGTAGCATTCCTTCACGCATAAAACGTAGCTCTACCCTAGACATCAACACCGAAGGATCTCTTAAAGTCAAAAGGTGAACGGTTGTACACATAGGACAATCAGTTGTCCGCAATGAGCAAATTGAAGAAGTATCGTCTTCATTTCATATTACAGTAGAAGAAGGTACACTCTCAGATGTTGAAGCAACTGATGAAGAGGTCGACGAAGCTCCTCCAGCTTTGGAAGACTAAGGACAGGCTACAGTTGATGAACTTAAAGAAATCAACTTAGGAACTGCTGAAGAGCCTCGGCCAACTTTCATCAGTGCACTTCTTACCCCTAAAGAAGAAGAAGGATACTTCAAGCTCATAGTAGAATATAAAGATGTGTTTGCTTGGACTTACAAAGAAATGCTTGGGCTCGATCCAAGTATTGCTCTACACCATTTGGCAATAAAGAAAGGTGTATGCCCAGTCAAACAATCCCAAAGACGCTTTCGGCCGGAGCTTATCCTTCAAATAGAAACCGAGGTCAATAAGTTGATTGAGGCGGGTTTCATTTGTGAAGTACAGTACCCAGAATGGATCGCTAACATCGTCCCTGTCAAAAAGAAGAATGGACAAATTCGGGTGTGCGTTGACTTCCGTGATTTGAACAATGCATGTCCCAAGGATGATTTTCCATTGCCCATCACTGAGGTTATGGTTGATGCCACTACCGGTCATGAAGCTTTATCTTTCATGGATGGCTCTTCGGGTTACAATCAAATTCGAATGAATCCCAAGGATGAAGAGCTTACAGCTTTTCGTACTCCTAAAGGCATTTACTGCTACAAAGTAATGCTTTTTGGACTAAAGAATGCGGGTGCGACTTATCAACGGGCCATGCAAAAGATCTTTGATAATGTACTTCATAAATATGTGGAGTGTTATGTCGATGATCTAGTGGTTAAAACAAAAAGGAGGGAAGACCATTTGGCAGACCTACGATCCGTGTTCAGCCGCTTGAGGAAGTATCAACTTAAAATGAACCCCCTCAAATGCGCTTTTGGCGTAACATCGGGGAAGTTCCTTGGTTTCATTGTAAGGCATCGTGGCATTGAAATTGACCAGTCCAAGATTGAAGCGATCCAGAAAATGCCGGAGCCTAAGAATTTGCGAGAGCTTAGAGGCTTGCAGGGAAGACTTGCCTACATACGGCGATTTATCTCAAACTTGGCCGGTCGATGTCAACCTTTCAATAGGCTGATGAAGAAGAATGTGCACTTTGAATGGGATGAGGCTTGTAGCAACGCTTTTACAAGTATCAAAAGATACTTGCTTAATCCTCCGGTTTTAGGTGCTCCTATACCCGGAAAGTCTTTAGTGTTGTACATTGCAGCACAAGAAAAGTCCCTAGGTGCTCTTATGGCGCAAGAAAATGAGGAGGGGAAGGAAAGAGCCCTTTATTATTTGAGCCGAACTCTCAATGGGGCTGAATTAAATTATTCTCCTATTGAAAAGACATGTCTTGCTCTTTTCTTTGCCATTGACAAGTTGAAGCACTACATGCAAGCATATACGGTCCATTTGATAGCAAGGGCAGACCTGATCAAATATGTCCTCTCCAGGCCAGTGGTTTCAGGTCGTCTAGCTCGATGGGCAGTCTTGCTACAACAATATGGCCTTGCATATGTTCCACAAAAAGCCGTCAAAGGACAAGCATTGGCAGATTTCTTAGCTGATCACCCAGTTCCTTCTGATTAGGAGTTCTCCGATGATTTCCCGGATGAAGACGTATTTTATATCGAAGTAATACCACCATGGACGATGTTCTTTGATGGGGCCGCACGTCGAGAAGGAGCGGGGGTAGGTGTAGTGTTTGTTTCTCCACAATGACAAATACTTCTATACTCGTTCTCATTAAGCGAACTTTGCTCCAACAACGTGGCCGAATATCAAGCATTAATTATTGGCCTACAAATGGCCATTGAGATGGGCATATCACAACTTGAGATCTTCAGAAATTCCAAATTAATTATCAGTCAAATCTTGGAGTAATATGATGTCAAGAAAGAAGACCTTGTCCCCTATTGCAAATATGCGAAGAAGTTGCTAGCAAATTTTGAAGTAATTACATTGGAGCATATACCAAGGAAGGAGAATAGACAAGCTGATGCTTTAGCTAATTTGGCTACCGCCTTAGCATTATCCCAAGAAGAGACCGCTAAAGTTGCTATTTCTCAAAGATGGGTAGTACTTCTTGTGATTGAAGAAGAAGAAGAAGAAGAAGAAGAACAAGCTAACGTCATTTCTATATGCCTTGTTGAAAAAGAAGATTGGCGACAAGCAATCATTGAGTACCTTCAACATGGAAGACTCCCGGATGATATACGCCACAAAATCGAAATTCGGTGAAGGGTTGCTCGATTCATTTACTATAAAGAAACTCTTTTCCGCCGTTCGTTTGATGGTTTGTTCCTCCGTTGCTTAGGAGAAGAAGAGGCTAAACAAGCCTTGGAAGAGGCTCATTCTGGAATATGTGGTGTACACCAATCAGGTCGTAAGTTACACTACAGAATCAAGCGAATGGGTTACTATTGGCCTACGATGGTACAAGACTCCATGGAGTATGCTAAAAAGTGCGAAGCTTGTCAGTATCATGCAAACTTCATCCACCAGCCGCCAGAACCTCTACACCCAACTGTAGCTTTTTGGCCTTTTGATGCATGGGGGCTTAACGCAATAGAACCATTACCAAAATCATCCGGTGGCCATTTGTACATCTTGGCTGCAACTGATTACTTCTCAAAATGGACAGAAGTTGTACCCCTTAGGGAAGTGAAGAAAGAAACAGTGGTTAACTTCATTCGAACTCACTTGATCTATCGGTATGGTGTCCCTCGGTATATCATAACTGATAATGGCAAACCATTCTACAATAAGCTAATGACGGAGCAATGCGAGAAGTTTTCATTTAAACAATACAACTCCTCCATGTATAACGCCCCGGCGAATGGATTAGCTGAAGCATTTAACAAAACGCTCGGCAATTTGTTGAAGAAGGTGGTATCCAAGACTAAGCGAGATTGACATGAAAGAATCGGAGAAGCATTATGGGCATATCAAACAACATTTCGAACGCCTACTCAAGCAACGCCATATTCTTTTGTCTATGGAGTGGAAGTCATCCTTCCCCTTGAATGTCAAATCCTGTCATTACGGATAGCCATTCAAGAAGGGTTGACCAAGGAAGAAAATGCCAAGCTTAGGTTGCAAGAATTGGAAGCACTTGATGAAAAAAGGCTTGAGGCTCAACAACGCCTTGAGTGCTATCAAGCTCGTCTTTCGAGTGCATTCAACAAAAGAGTTAAGCCACGATCATTCCAAGTTGGTGACTTAGTACTCGCCGTTCGAAGACCTATCATCACAACTCATCGTACGGGTAATAAGTTCACTTCAAAATGGGATGGACCTTATGTTGTGCAAGAAGTCTACACCAATGAAGCATACAATTTGATTGATTAAGAAGGTGTAAGGATCGGCCCCATCAATGGGAAGTTCCTTAAACGCTTCTATGCTTGAAAATCAAGGCTTGCTCCTCGGTAAGAGTTTAAACTGCCCACTGCAATGCTACAAGGGTACATGATGTCTTCCCATTACCTTTGAAAGCGTACAAATAAAGAAGAAATAAATCCCATTCTATGTCACCATTTGTGAGTGTGGCGTAGTGGTTGGATGCCCATATCGCCCTTGAGGCCGAAGTCTCGAGTTCGATTAGTGGTGATACCCACTATTGCGCAATTGGTACCTATGGAATGCTGTAGGGTGTAGGGCGAGGATTACACACGTGAGCCCTCCTTTTTTGCCAAAAAAAAAAAAGAGGATAAAAAAAAAATCATAAAAAAAAAATCATCAAAGAAAAAAATCATCAAAAAAAAAAAAATCATCCAAAAAAAAAAAATCATCAAAAGATGTTAGGACATATGTAGTTCAAGTCTGTGAACTTATGTCGCTATTTTATGTAATTGGCTTATTCTTAGACAAAACGCACTTTACTTGTAATTGGGTAGATCTAGGATGTGTTAAACACTTCAAGAAACTGTGGTTCAAGATTAAGTGTTGAAGCCGTCGAAGTCTGTCCAAGAAACAAGCAAGGAAGTGCAAGATTTTAAAGCTCGATAGATACCTCGACAGATACATCTATCGAGATTTAAAGAAACTGTTTAGCCCGAGCCTCGACAGCTGTCTCGATACCTCTCGATACCTCTATCTATCGAGAATTAAAGAAAACAGAATTCCAAGTCTGTTTCAAGTCCAATCCGTGAGCATGTCTTTGGGACTTCTTTTCTCCTAACCCTAGACATATAAAAGGATTATTTTAAGGGCCGTCAAAAGAGGAATCACAAGATACAAGTTGCATCTTCTCTGAGAACTCGTTGTTCATGCAAATTGTGATCTGTGAGACAAAGTTCGTGCCCTAGTTCATCTCTGATAATTTGAAGAACTTTGCAGCCAACATTCTTTCTTCCTTAAGTTGGTGAGTGAGTCATGTACTTGGATTCGTGCAAAGGAGTAAGACGCGTACTGGGATTCGTGCGTCACATTGGTTAGTCACGTACTGGGAGCCGTGCATTAAACTGGAGAAATTGTCACTACAGAACAAGTCCAATTGGGTATTGGGGTAAGAGTTCAACTGTAGACTGGTGAGGTACTGGGATTCCTTACTTGTAACTGCTTGTTGTGATATTAGTGGAGTTTCGGGAGTGGTGACCTTAAATCACCCGGTGGGGTTTTTGCCGTAAGGGTTTTCCCCATTCGTGAACAAATCACTGTATTATTTATTTTCCGCTGCTTAACTTAGTTTGGTGATTTGTTTGTGCTGCCACGTGATTGCATGTTAATTTGATTAATTAATAACTGGGCTAATTTAATTAATCTAATTATCACAAGGGGTCAACGCATTTGTGGCCTGACAAGTGGTATCAGAGTAGGCACACTCTGATTAGGTTTTAATCTTTGATGTGTGATCCATTGACCCCTGTTGTCATGGAAACTCTTGATTGTTTTGATTTGCATGATCTTGTGTTGAATGATGATGATGATATTCATGATGCCTATTGCAAGCTTTATAATTTTTGTATGAAATCTCTTGAGTGTTCTACAAAATTAAAAGCTAAATTTAAAAAGGTCAAACTTGAAAAAGATGATTAGATTGCAAAATTGGATGAAGCCACTAATTTGAATGAGAATTTTAAAAATCAAATTTCATCTCAGGTGGACAAAATTAAGAGTTTGGAAAAGCAATTAGTTGAATTTAAAACTGAGGTTGAAAAATTAACTAGTGCCAAACTTGTTGTTGAGCCTAACTCAAAGGAAAAAGATTTTTATATTCCCCCATTTAAAAGGAATAATGAAGAGTTGAAGGCTAATATTGCTAGGATAGACAAAGGTAAACAATCTGATGTTAACGCTGATGTTTCTAAAGCTATGTCTAAAACTCCTCCTAGGTTGAATGATAAATCTGTTTTTGTCCCCACTTGTCATCATTGTCACATTGTTGGTCATATTAGGCCAAATTGTCCTAAGCTGAGGATTCTATCAACCTCTAAGGTTAGACCTCCTTCTAGGAAGCCGAGTAGCTCTAAAACTGCTCATGTTTGTCACCATTGTGGTGTTTCTGAACACACTCGTCCTAATTGCTTTAAGTTGTATCCTTATAAGCAATTGTCCAAACGGTCACAGGTTTCCTCTCAAGGACCTACACCTTTGTTTGGAGAGTTATTAAAAGTCTTGAGCTTTTTAACTCAATTTCAGGAGAATTTTAATTCTTCTATGTCCTTTAGTAGTCATACTAGGACACGTGCCTTTTCATCTTCACGGCCAAAGACTCGTGCTGTATGGGTGAGAAAGGAGCCTAAGACTTAATTGTCTTTTCTGTTTGTCCTTTGCTTTAATTCTTTCTATCTAAAGCAGGACTCTCTTTGCTTGATTTCTTATCTTCTGTTGAAATCATGCTTTCATGCATTTGCACATTTCTATCATGCCTTCATGCATATGCATCTTTCTTTTATGCATTTATGTTGTTTGTCTGTTTTTGTGTGGTTGTTTAGTTTTTATTTTGTTTTATTTTCAAAATAAAAAAAAATTTTGAAAAATTGAAAAATACAAAAACAGTGTGTGTTTGTGTGCATTAGTTCATGCGAACTTTTGGAATGGCCATTGAAACAGAGTTTTCTAAACTTTGTATCATCTGTAACTTAGATGAGCACTCTTCTGCACAACTAAGCGAGTGAGCTCTGTAGCTCTTTGTTTGTGATGAGTAAGGTTAAGTGATCTCTTCTTCTTAACACTCGTATCACTCTTTTTGACGGGTTGAACTAGAAAATCCTAAGAGAAAGGCATAAATAATCATCTCACCACTGTTACTCGCCAATCATAATATGACATCTGTATGCTTCGGCATAGCAAAAGTGCGATGTCAATGACACTTGTATGCTTCGGCATAGCAAAAGTGCAGTGTCAAAAGCTTAACATCATTGGGTATTTCTTTTCTTTCTTTTGTATGCCCATGCATGATTTGCTTGTTAAATGAAAATATGCAAAGAAATAAAAAGCAAAAAGATCAAAGATGCTTTAAATGTGGTTGCAAGCGTGTTTTCTAGGAGATGTGGGAGTTATAGGATGTACCTCGAAGGTGATAGTCCCCATCAAACAGTTATGATTGCGTGTGAAGTTAAAGTGATTTTTTCATATCTCAAATCGTCATAACATTGAGACACTTATGCAATCTTGCGATGTTTTCACACACGACACGCAATACTCTTTGCTATTCTTGATACATGTGCAGGTACAATGTGATTTGGCCATCACAAAGTTTACATGCGTTAATGTATGATCACTAAACTGTCATAATTTGTTTTTGAAATATAAAATTGGTTAGACTTGTTTAGTGTGTGTGTGCGTGTTCTGAGATTCATGTGCATAAATATTTCTTGTTGAGAGATGATTTTGAGAGCTAAATGTATTGGTTGTATCTTTGGTTGAGTTGCATGCATGATTGCATTCATGTCTGTATTGTTCTTCTTTTGAAAAACTGCTTTTCAAGGCATCTCGACACCTCTCGACACATAGGCTATCTGTCGAGCTCCTTAGACTCATTCTTATCGCAGTCTCGACAGATACCTCGATAGCTGCTGGATCGATCGAGAAACTTTCTGTTTGCTCAATAGCTCCTCGATAGCTGCTGGATCGATCGAGGTTCTCTCTTGTTTGTTTCTTCTCCCTCGATAGCTGACCTCGATAGCTGCATCTGTCCACTTGCACTTCTCGATAGCTTACCTCGACAGCTACCTCGACAGCTCTCGATACCTTCAGCTGTCGAGAATTACTGAAGCGCTATAAGATGAACCTTCGCGATTTTCAGTTCATTCTCTCAATCTCTCTCGCTCGAAAACTCACTGTTCTCTCAAATTTTTTTCTTTTTCCCTTCAAACCTTCTCCCAAGGCTTTCTCAAGAGTTTCCTTGCGATCTTCATCTCTTGGTAAGCGCATTATCCCTCATCTTCATGCATTGCATTGTTTAAAACCCTAGGTTTTATGTTTTTGAAAATTTTTGGGAGTTTTTCAAAATTGTTGGGGTATTCATGAATTTTTTGGGTTGGTTTTCTAGTTTTGATCTTCAAAACCACATGCATTGCATCACATTAGCATTCTAATTGTACTTTCATGCATTTAGATGTGTGCAAAATCGATTGTGTGCTGTTAGGTTTGGATTGGGCTGAGCCCATGATGTTTTTATGTTGCATGTCACATGTCCATGCATTTTCATGCATACGTTCTTTACTATTCAATATTATTCTGTCAATATTGAACTGTTTGGGACTTTTCTGTGTGTTTTCTTTCTCTCCCCCTCTCTATGGTTGCGTTAGCTGTGTCTATGGCACCTAAGCATAAGTCCATTCCGTCCCAGAACCCTCTGCGTTCTAAGGGACAGTCTTCTTCTGATTCTATTCATACTTCTGTCCGGTTTCGTGATGAGAAGGCCCACAAGGACTTCTTGGAGAACTTTTCTAAACGCGGTGTTCATTCGGAACGCCACGTAGTCCTGACAGACTTTGCCGATACTGACCTTCCCGATGTCATTCACACTCGGGGATGGGAGTCACTGTGTGACGTCCCGGTCACATCTCCTCTCGTGTTGATTCAGGAGTTTTACTCCAACATCCACGGGATAGATTCGTCAGTACCTTCTTTCTATTCTCGCGTTAGAGGTACGCGCTTTTGTGTCACCCCAGAGCTAGTCTCTGAGATTCTCCATGTACCTAGGGTGGATCATCCCGATTACCCTAGCTGTGAGCGTCTCTGGACTGTGTCCAAAGACGAGATGATCTTGGCGTTCTGTGAGCGCCCTACCTCTTGGGGAGATCACATGTACACACCATGTCGACCTTTTGCTAAAGGTCCTAGATTCCTTAACATGGTGATGACTTTTGTTTTGCACCCTCTCTCTCACTATAACTCTATCACAGAGCCACGTGCTCGATTTTTGCTATCCCTCTTAGAGGATCTTTCTATAGACTTTCCTTCTCACTTCATCTTTTCTATTATCGATGTCTATAGAGATACGACCACCCGTGATAAGCTCATTTTCCCTTCCGCTATCACGAGGATCATGAGTCGTTTTTCCATCCCTTTCCCTTCGTCTGATCCATACCACGTCATGTCCGCCATAGACGCCGCTACCGTAAAACATAGCGAGGCACAGTTGAGATCGCGGCAGACTGACGGGGCCACTCCTTCCACCCGTCCGACCACCTCCAGATCCGCTCGAGCTTCTGCTTCTACTTCTTTGAGCGACATCTCTTTGGGAGACATCATGGCGCAGTTACAGCGCATGGATGCTCGCCTCGATACACTCTCCACAGAGTTGTATCAGGTGAATGTCCGTGTTGGTCGCATCGCCAAGCGACAGGCGACCATGGGCGGCTTTGCCTTAGAGGTTTCTCCTCCGCCACCTCATGTGTCAACTGAGACAGAGGCTGATGATGATGGCGATGATGATGATGCTTCCGACGATGATGATGATGGAGATGCTAGCTCTTCGGATGAGATGTCTACTTGACACTCTACCCTTTGTCACTCGTGACAAAAAGGGGGAGTAGTTTTGTATGAGAGTAGTCATACTTAGGGGTAGTGTTAGCATAGGACATTTTTGTTAGGGGGAGTGTGGATTGAGGGATGTAGTGAGGTGATCAGATGTATTTTTTTTCTTTTCTTATCTTTTAGAGATACATTGATCATGTACTGACATACTTTGTACTTACATTCTTTCTATATATGATGATGTATGTTTTTCTTTCACCTACCTTTACATGTGTTGTTTCTTTTCTGTCTTTATACACATGCTTCTTTACTTGTATGCAATCTATTATTTCTGTTTCACACAAAGATACCTTGATGTGTTTTGTTTATAAGTGTTTCAGAAATACAGGTTGTCAAAGTCTTCTTGCCATAAATTCTCTTTTTGCAAAGTTGTTCAAGAGTTTGTGTTAGGATAGATTTTACTGTATGTAACAAGTGAATATGAGTTGAGTGATTTATGACTTCTCTCATATCTTCATTTGTATGTTGTGGTTTTGTCACGGATTGCCAAAGGGGGAGATTGTTAGGACATATGTAGTTCAAGTCTGTGAACTTATGTCGCTATTTTATGTAATTGGCTTATCCTTAGACAAAACGCACTTTACTTGTAATTGGGTAGATCTAGGATGTGTTAAACACTTCAAGAAACTGTGGTTCAAGATTAAGTGTTGAAGCCGTCGAAGTCTGTCCAAGAAACAAGCAAGGCAGTGCAAGATTTTAAAGCTCGATAGATACCTCGACAGATACATCTATCGAGATTTAAAGAAGCTGTTTAGCCCAAGCCTCAACAGCTGTCTTGATATCTCTCGATACCTCTATTTATCGAGAATTAAAGAAAACAGAATTCCAAGTCTGTTTCAAGTCCAATCCGTGAGCATGTCTTTGAGACTTCTTTTCTCCTAACCCTAGACATATAAAAGGATTATTTTAAGGGCCGTCAAAAGAGGAATCACAAGATACAAGTTGCATCTTCTCTGAGAACTCGTTGTTCATGCAAATTGTGATCTGTGAGACAAAGTTCGTGCCCTAGTTCATCTCTGATAATTTGAAGAACTTTGCAGCCAACATTCTTTCTTCCTCAAGTTGGTGAGTGAGTCACGTACTTGGATTCGTGCAAAGGAGTAAGACGCGTACTGGGATCCGCGCGTCACATTGGTTAGTCACGTACTGGGAGCCGTGCATTAAACTGGAGAAATTGTCACTACAGAACAAGTCCAATTGGGTATTGGGGTAAGAGTTCAACTGTAGGTTGGTGAGGTACTGGGATTCCTTACTTGTAACTGCTTGTTGTGATAATAGTGGAGTTTCGGGAGTGGTGACCTTAAATCACCCGGTGGAGTTTTTGCCGTAAGGGTTTTCCCCATTGGTGAACAAATCACTGTGTTATTTATTTTCCGCTGCTTAACTTAGTTTGGTGATTTGTTTGTGCTGCCACGTGATTGCATGTTAATTTGATTAATTAATAACTGGGCTAATTTAATTAATCTAATTATCACAAGGGGTCAACGCATTTGTGGCCTGTCAAAAGAAAATCATCAAAAAAAAAAAATCAGTTAAACTACGTAATGACTTGATCCTTCTCTGGGGTACGTAGGCAGCTTAGTACTTTCCACTAAGTTCAGTCACATGAAAAGAATAAGGTTTGCCAGTCTAGCTTGAAGAGTTGTCTGACGATCGTCAATATGCTTTTAAGGTCCCTTTGGTTGGCAAGGTATTGCTTAAAGACAATCAATTGCTCAATGGGATGATCAAAGATTGTTGTACTCAAAGATGAAGACTACATAAAGTCTGCATGGCATTCTCCATCTTCTATGGACATTCTCCAACATTTATGAAGCATGTTTTGTATCATCTCTCCTCTATGGGCATATTCTGACATCTGTGAAGTATTGACGACATTCTTCTCGCATCTTCAAGGTTTTGTTGACACCTCTTTGAATCTTCAAAGTCTTGATGAGAGCATCTTGATACTTTAAGCTTTTGTTGGCCTTTCCTTACATTTTCAAGGTCTTGATAGGGACTTCTCACATCTTCAAGGTTTTGTTGACGCCTCTTTGAATCCTCAAAGTCTTGATGGGAGTTTCTTGAAACTTCAAGATTTTGTTGGCATTTCCTTACATCTTCAAAGTCTTGATACGGACTCGTTGCATCTTCAACATCTTGTTGGTTTCTCTGAAGTCTTGATGTCTGGCAACGGTGCTAAGCTCCCTCAATGTCTGAGCTATATTGCCTTTGAAAGTTGTTGTTGTAGCTTTATTATAAATGTCAATATTGGTGCAACTTCAATGCGAGTGCGGTGCGAATGAAGTGTTGACGTAGCTTCAAGGCAAAGACGAATGTTGGCACAGCTTCAATGTGAATGAAGTGTTGACATGGCTTCACGACAAAGGTAGATATTGACATAGCTTCATGGCAAAGATGGATGTTGACGTGGCTTCAATACGGGTGAATTAGCTTCATGGCGAAGATGAATGTTGGCATGGCTTCGGTGCGAATGAGGTGTTGACATGGCTTCATGGCAAAGATGAATGTTGGCACGACTTCAATGTGAATGAAGTGTTGACATGGTTTCACGACAAAGGTAGATGTTGACATGGCTTCATGGCCAAAATGGATGTTGATGTGGCTTCAATGCAGATGAATTGTTGACATGGCTTCATGGCAAAGATGAATGTTGGCACGGCTTCAATGTGGATGAAGTGTTGACATGACTTCATGGCAAAGATGAATGTGGACGTGGCTTCAACGTGAATGAAGTGTTGACATGACTTCATGGCAAAGATGGGTGTTGACATGGCTTCATCGCGAAAATGAATATTGGCACGGCTTTGGTGCGAATGAAGTGTTGACACGACTTCATGGCAGCAATAAATATCTATATGACTTCAATGCAAATAAAATGTTGAGGCAGCTTTATGGCAAAAGAGGAGTGCTAGTGCATCTTCATTAGAGAGGCAAGAACTGGTGCGACTTCATAGCAGATGCAAGTGTCGGTGCCGCTCCATGAAAAAGATGAGTGGTGACACGATTTCGATGTAAAGAAAAAAAAATGGATGCCACTTCATTATAAAAGCAAGTGTTAATATGGCTTCAGTACGAGGACAAATCTTGGCGTGATTTCATGAGGCTATTTTGCAAAGATTGTTGATGTAACCACGTTGCAAAGATTCTTGATATGGCTGCGTTGCAAATATAAGTGTTGGTACGACTTAATTGCCAATACTAGAGCCAATATGACTTCAAAGACGAGTACTGACGAAATCCTTAAGGAAACGTAGTTACAAAGATGAATATCACTAAAAGATTATTGATGCAAAAAAAAAAAAAAAGAAAAGAAAAGAATGTAACAACATGAAGGCATACATCACTACAAGAACGTTGCCATCAATAGAGTACCAAGCCACCAAATGAATGCAAACACTTCTATGAGAATATCAACGTGAAGATCAAGGAAACTGTGCTGCAAAACAAAACAAGCAACAAGAAAATTTGTTAAAAAAAAAAAAAAAAAAAACTTGAAAGCAAGAGAAAAAGGCTGAAGGTTGAGCATGTGATGAAGGCAATAGCATGCCTTTATATAGGAAATTTTGGAGGAAACGGACAAGAAAAGTGTGAAAACAATTGAAGCTCAAAATTCAAATTTTGCAAACACAAATGCACTCAAAGTCAAAGAAGTCTGCACTGGATTTTGAAATGAAAGTGCAGCTAGCCAAAATGGACCAAGAAGGTTACAAGTCCAATAAAGCCAGCGGACTTCTCTCTTAGACTCGTGTAAATCCAGACCTTATTTCACAAAACTAACACCACAGCAGTCTTCTACAGCCCTCGATGAACAAAACCTAGAAATATCATCAACAACAGAGTGAGCACGCGCCGCCACAAGTTCGCGATGACAAACGGCTTAAACCTTCACTTCTATGCAAATCTGCTCACAAGTTCAGAAAACAGAAACCACCACTCGATCCGGTGGCCCCAAATCTACAAAACCCAAAATTTTCAAGCCCAAACGATGAGCCATGTGTCGCCACGCGCTACCTGAATTTTCGGCGGTCACAGCGTCAGGTTCACGCGCCTTCACACACCGCCAGGATGCTCCACGCGCTCACACGCGCAGGCTGTATTCCACGTGCTCACACGCGCCAGCCACACGTGCTCATCACGCGCTCACGCGCGCAGGTCCAGATCTATGACATCATGGGTGACGTCATCTTAAGTGGACCGGTTTGACCTGCCTGAAAAAAAAAAAAAAAAAAAAGAGCAGCCTTGACCATGGTTGACTTTGACCAAAAATCCAAAAAATTCCTAAACGGACCCATCCCACTCAGTTTTTAGAGTACATTCCAATTTTGAAATCTGTTTCTTCATCCGAAACTCAAAAAAAAGTGCATAAACAGTCCAATTTCCAAAAAAGTTGACTATTGCATAAATTTTGACAAAAAATCAAAAATTTCAAATTGGACCTATCCCACTCGATTTTTTGAGTACATTCTGATTTTGGGATCAGTTTCTTCATCTGGAACTCAAAAATTGCACAACGGTCCAATTTCTAAAAAGTTGACTTTTGCACAAATCTCGACTAAAAGTCAAAATTTTCAAGAATGACCTGTCTTACCCATTTTTTTCGCATATGTTCCAATTTTGGGGTCTATTTATTCATTTGAGAATCCAAAATTGCTCAAATTGTGCGATTCTACAGCTGTGAACTTTGACTAAAAATCAAGATGCTTGAACAAAGCTTGTCCTACTCAGATTTTCACAAGAGCTCGTTGCTAAAATTAGCTTATTTGTTTGGACTTTAAAACCACCAATCTGATCCACTTCTCCAAGGGTTATCCTCCAGACTTCATCAAGACTCTTCTTTCAAAGAACAAATGAACTCTCACGAGTATGTCTCAAACTTGAAATTGCATTGGGTCACTACTCCAGTCTACCATTTCTGTTCGGTATCTACCGTTCCCATTCGGTGCCTACCAGTCTCCAACCGACCATTCCCATTTGGTGCCTACCGGTCTAATCCACCATTCTCACCAAAAATTTTGGTCCGTCGGTCTCAACTACCCAACTGCCATTCTTTATCTCTTCGCTATAAATAGAAAAGTCGGATTCATCAAAGGCTCATCGAGAAAAACACATTGAGTCATGAAATGAAGATTTGCTTCTTTCAAATTTTCAATCCCTCATTCTCACGACCATTGCTCACTATGGCCTCATCATTCTCAATGCCTAGCAACCAAAATTGCTTCATAATCAGTTTGAAATCAACTCTCTCACGGTTCGGTAGAAACCCTTCTCATAACATCATCATTGTTTTAGAGTCCAAAAAAATTTTGTTTCCTCACTTAACGACCACATTTGTTCATAAAGTTATTCATAACAAGGTCTGCATTTTGGTTTCATGTTTCCTGGGACTCGGCTGGCCAAGAAATCTAAGTCCAGCAGAGGCACCTGTTCCCAAGATCGGGGCTCTTATAGCTTCTCTTCAACTGTTTGCTCCCCCATCCGAAGTAGCGATTCGGAGCAAACACCAACTTGGCCGGTTTCTAAAACCAGGATCGCAAATTAGTTCCACCTTTCATTTTGTTGTGCTTTCCCAACAAGCTGCATCAAGTGAAGGTGATAAAAGGTGTTGGGGTATCCTACAAATTGTCTCCCATCCAACACTTGCGATAACCTCTAAGGTACCAGCTTATCAGAGATCAGCCTTTGTTGCTGGTAAATGGTTGCCAATGCCTCATTCCATGTTTCCACCAACATGTGGCCCAAAGGTCTTCGTTGCTGGTACCTCAAAATACACTTTCTGGAATTACTTTAACTTAAAACAAGCTTGAAGAATTTTAGGAGATCTACTTTTGAAATTACTTCAACTTAATGTCCGTCAGCATGGTCCAATTACACAGGCTTATTCAACGACTTGCTGTCGGACCTCATGCAGCTACAGTCAGTCTTGGATCCTAAGGTGTACTTCCCAGAAACATCTACACCAAAGGGATCCCAACATATAGGGCCAGCGTCATGGTGTCTGTGTTTCACCCATCCACTTTGCTTCGTCTCCATCTTCTGTGTCATTACCACCACCAGACGCAAAATCCATTCTGAAATTACCTCAACTTAACCTGAGTGATGCGATAACACAAGCACATTCAATCACTTTCCCACATGATCTCTTCGTGATCCAAAGTATATCCTTCGGATATAACTTCACCAGAAGATCTTAAAAATGGGAGACCAACCCCACAGTTCTGTATGCTGTACCCAGCCAACCTCCTCACTTCTTCTCCATCTTCAACACCTTGTGATCACCGTCAACAATCCAAAATACTCTTCTGAAATTACTTCAACTTAATCTTCGCCAATATGGTTCAATCTTGTAAGTACGTCCAACTTCTTGCAAGTAACTTACAGCTTTACCAGCCCCCTTTAAGTATCATGAAACACTCTTTTGAAATTACTTCGACTTAATCTCTACTGAGAAGGCTAAGTTAGGCAAGCACATTCAAATACTTGCAGACCCCTTCTTGGTCTCATCAAAGCCTTTCATGTGAGTGGGTCTACTCATCTGAAATAAAGCTCCACCACCTTCAACCACTACATTTGCATCCTGCTAAAAGCTCCACCACCTCCAACCGTTACATTTGAAAAGTCAAGTACCAAATTCATTCTTTTCGAGACTCATTCACTCCCCACACTCAGAAGCTGTGTGCGCAAACAAGTCTCGAGGGGGCATTTGTAGAAAGGGAAAATTTCCGGCTTATCACAAGCTGACACGTCGTGCCACCAAATCTACCAGGTATGGCTAATTACAAAATATCATACACTGCTACTGAAAATTTGCCAAATTTCATTAAGATAGGAACAGGAAAAAACATGCAAAATGCTAATCACATGGAGGCGCGTGTAAGCGATGATGCAAGCGAATCCGATTGTGTAAGCAATGACTAAAGCAACCCGATTGTGTAAGCGATGACACAAGCGGACCAATCAAGCTGTGACACAAGCGGACCAATCAAGCTGTGACATGTGTTACCAATCAGGCTCCGCCACATGTCGCTCACCTACCTCCAAACTCCTATAAATAGAAGCCTTCCTAAGGCATTTGGACACACCAAGCTATCTAGAGCACAAGTTGCATCAAAGAAGTATTCAGAAGTATTCAGAAATATTGAAACTCTGCTGGAATCAAGCCTTAAAGCCTTCAAGAACTTCAACCTTCGAATACGGCGAACATTCGAAGCAAAATCATCCAAATCACTCTCCTAGATCTTAGAGGTCACTAAAATCAAGCTCGAAAGCCTTTAGAAACCTCGACAAATCACAAATCAACAAAGCTTTACGGATTCAAGCCTTTAAAGCCCCGAAGAGCTTCCGCCATAAACCTTCGAAGACGAAGAACACACCAAGAACATGAAGAACCCGCAAAAAACACAAAGAACGCGAAGAACAAAGGATTTCTAACAAGCTCACAACTAGAAATTCATTGTAATTTTGTTTCAAAGATCTTCGATCCACCCTTCAGCCAAATTGAAGGATACTTTGTATTTAAATCAAAATCACATTATAAATCTTTTAAGGAGATCGAATCAGAGGATCAATCCTTGTAATTACAGAGAATTGTACCACACACTTTCATCAATACAAATTCGTATTTGAGAAACTATTTTTACTTGTTTGATTTATTTCAAACCAAGAAATTTAGTCTTCTACACTCGGATTTGTGAAAGCATCAACTAGAGCTTTTGCATCTAATTCTATAACCACAGCAGCCACATTCATCTGTTGGCACAAAATGAGGCCATCTTGAAGAGCCCATAGCTCCGCAAGAAAGCTATCAACCTTCCTAATTTTTCTCGCAAAACTTGCAACCCATTTGCCATCTTCATCCCTGATCAGACCTCCTCCACCAGCTGAGCCCAACAAAGAATTTGAGGCTCCATTAGTATTAAGTTTCATCCAGCCTACTGCCAGTTTTCCCATCTGATTTTTTTAATGCTTTTGCAACTGATACTCCTAGCTTGATCAGCACACAGGAAGAACTCTGAGGCTTGCGCTACAATATCTTTTGCTAGCTTCGGGTTGCTACTTCTGTGCTTAAAAATATAATTGTTTCGTTGTCTCCAAATCCCCCAAACCGCAAAAAGAAACACAACATTCCATGGTAAGCTTGTGGAATTTTTGTTTTGCACCCATTTACTGTTAGTAGTAAGCCAGTCCATTAAATTTTGAGTAAAGAAGGTACTATTGGAGACTCTGACTCCCAACTAATGCCAGACAGCTTTAACCATATTGCAGTCCCGCAAGGCATGAATAATTGTTTCCTCCTCTGATTGGCACAAAGGGCAAATAGTATCCATGCTCATACCTCTTCCAACTAGATAGACATCTTTTAACACCAATGCTTTCATGCATGCATTTCCACACGAAAGTTTGGATTCTTGGAAGAGTGTGGGCTTTCCAAATCCAGCTACCAGGGAAAAGGGGGGCCTCCATAGAGTTAGTGGCTAGAAGGTAAGCACTTCTTATCTCAAAACTGCCTTTGGAGGAGAATTTCCAAACCAATTTATCACCTCCCCTCGTAATGAGTGGAGTAGGAGTGCCTTGAATTTTTGCTTTAATATTCTGGGGCAGCTCAAAAGGATTCAAAGACCAATCCCAGCAACTAGAGGGAGTAATGACATCACTAACCTTGAGGTCAAGATTAGTTTGAGGCAGCGGGCCATGGATGAGATTCCTAATGGGAGCAAGATTCATCCAAGCATCCGCATGTACAGCGTCATGGCGAGCCGAAGAGGCATGACCGCATGATATGAGGACTGGGAATTGAGGCAGCATGAACTAAGGCCGTCAAGCAAAGTGCAGAGGCCGAGAGGCGTGACTGTGTGAAGACTAGGAATTTAGGCAAAAGCGTGAGGTGATGACTGAAGAGTTTGTCTTGTTTGATTAGGATTAGGGATTTCAAATTTGGGGTTGGATTGGGCTGGAAGTGACTTTAGTTTAGAGGACAAGAATTTTGTATGATTAAGGATTTTGGGCTAGCTGGCTGGGCTGAATGTGGACAAATATTTTTGTTTTATTTAAAGTTGTATAGGACTGATTGTTGAAAACAAATTGAGGGGGGCTAGATTTAATTCTTGGAGGGGCCATGTCTTTTTTTTTTATATACTCTAAGGGAAAATTTAAAAATTTGGGGAGGCCAAGGAGCTAAGTGGCTCCGCCCCTGTGTCTATGATTCAAATTTGTGACATTTTGAGTTACCTTGACATCTTGCAAGCCCTGAGCATAGTTGGTAGCAAACGTGCATTTGAAATCTAAATACACTTGACATAGAATGCTATTAGAAGGATACTTGGCACAAAATTAGAGTACAATTAGAATCTAATTTGTATTTTTTGATTGAAGTGAGTGGTGCAATTAGAAATTAAAAAAAGAAGAAGCAGCTTTTAAGCAAGCATGGAAGAGCATGTAAAGGGGCTATTCTCAATGAAAAGTGGTGCATCGTGCAACTTTATCATAGATATTGGGAGACAATATGCAAAAATCACTGCTTCACATTTCTATTTTACAATTACATGGCTTCAGAAAATAAGAGAGCCAATCTATATATTACTAAAAGCTGAAGCGTAGCATTTAATGTTGCTACGCTCAGGTTAAGCCACATCAGCAGCCATGTCATTACTATTTTTTTTCCTGAATTTATCCTACAATTTAGAAATAGTTTCTAAATTTAAAAATACTAATAAAAATGAAATAATTCCCAACCCTATCTCTTTCACGGTTACAATTTTAGATGGCAACTCTTTGTGTTCCACGGTTACAATCTTAAACGACAACCCTTCAGCTTCCTAATGACAAACTTTGGCTTTCTAACTCCTTCATCTCTTCCTCGCCTCACACTATATTAATTCTGAAAATCTATATCTATTTATATATAATATAAAACACCACTCCTTAAATATAATATAGAACAACACTCCTTATTGCACCAACCACATTTACATTTAAAGCACCTAAAAAACAAGTGACTTTTCGTTGGTGGTTTAAACGTTTTGATATTCTTAGTAATGAGGGTGTTTAGTAGCCTATGTTAATTTAAAGAAACAATGTTCTGATTCATTAGAATGATTTGAATCTTGGGTAGTAGTTACAAAGCCATTTCATATTCCTAACCATAAAAAAACTATATATATATATATATATAATCTAATAGTTTATCAATATCTTTTCTCCCTATACACTCCTCTCTCTGTTTCTCTCTCTCACTCTCTTCTGAAAGCTTTCTTCTCTCTAGGTTGCCTCACAATACCTCTTCAAGAACAAACCATCCTAGATCAATGGGAAAGTCCCTCTCCAGTTTCCACAAATCCAAGTGAGTGTTGCCCTAAAATTTCCCCGTTCAATTTTTGATAGTGGTTATTGTTGTTATATTATTGCAATTTTAATTTGGTTTCCTTCCCTTTGTAAATTTGGATTCTTTTTTTTAAGGTTTCTGTCTAGGCACTGATTTGTGAGCCTTTGATTTACAGATAAATTCCAAAATTTGAAAGGATGTTTTAGATAATAATTTTTTTTTGGGTTCCATAGGGATTTCAAGTGTATTTGAAAGTTTAGGGAAAACTAAGAAATAGATATGATTTTTTTATGATTCATTTATGGTGGGTTTGTGCATTAACATTAGAGTTTGGGAATTTCTCTGCAAATTTAAAATTTTTCATTAAGAATGAATTTGGGTCTAATTTAGAGGTGGCTTGGTGTTCTTGAGTATAAATTTGGAAATGAACTGTGAGTATGTGAATATAAGGTTGTACCTTGGAGATTTTTACTGATTTGCTTGAGTATAGGCTGTGGGATTGACATTGAACTTGGACTTGGTTCTAGCCATTTGGTATATAATTTTGAAAGACAATTTTAGGCTTTGTCAATTAGAGGGGTTGATGTAATACAAATATGCAAAGACAATAGAGTGTGCAACTGAATGGGCTATCTTAATTGATTCCCTTACTCCCCGCAGCCTATCTTAATTGATTCCCTTACTCCCTGCAGATATATACTCCTAGGGTTGGCTACAGCCTTCACTTGCAATGTTGAGGCTAAATTACTTGAAATAGACATCATGTTTATTGATGAAATAGAGAAGCAGAAACAAAGCAAAAAAAAAAAAGCACTATTATAACAGTTAGCCTTTTCTGTTGTTCACCGCCACTGTTGTATAAGCATATAAATCTCCTTGAAGCCAGCATTTTATGGCTTTTCATGCTTAGCAATTCTTCTTTTGATGTAAATAGTGATGATTAAAATCTTATTGCTTCTAATAGGAGGCATCAATATGTTTCTAATTTGTATATTCCATTATTCTAAATATACTTTAGGTGCTAGAAATATTGCTTCCCTCTATTACAACACCTATAGATTAACCAAGTTCTATTTCTTAGTTATATATGATAAGTGTTCGACAAAAGGCCTCTAAGAGCAATTGGTTTTACTTGACATTTTTGCACTTATGTTAGTTTACAAGCCTATATAGGTGTTGGGATTATAGTATAGATGAACAGTCATAAACTATTTGATGATGGCCTACTAAGTTTTGTATTTATGCTTATTTACTTTTATTTATCACAATAATCATAAATATCTTAGAAATTGAACCTGAAGTGTGCATTTTTGCATTATGCAAACTGGGGATATGCTGTCTTGGTTTTTAATAGTGGAAATATAATTACTTAGACTATCTAATGTGTTCATTCCCACACCTTTTGATTTGTGTTTGGATTGTGCATTCTTGGTTTTATGCAACATTCTAATTTTAGAAATTTTCTTGAAATTAATAATTTTTAAGATTTTTTTTTTTCCAATTTGTGGGCTATTGGTTTATAAATTGATATAAATCATGTCAGATGTCAAAACTCATGTACAAATTAGCCTCAAATCTCATTTGGTTACATCCTAAACGTAATTCCTCATTATTCAAGTTGGCTTGGGCTACCTACATATATATATATATATATATTTGGATTTAGAAAAAATGCAAGGGTATTTAGTGGCAAAGTATTATTAGAGGAGGCTATACTATATCTGTTGAATTGTAAAGTGTTTAGTTTGTCATGGCTGTAATTTTTAGGTGGATACAAGTTGTAGTAGTTTTAATACTATTTTATCAAAAAGTTGTTCTCCCAAGTTTCTATTTTCTTTGTATATTAAGTCATGTTTTTCTCTTTATGATGTTAGGCATAAAGAAAATGCAAGTTAAATTCTACTGCAAGTCTCTAATATGTCAATAGACCTTCACATCGCTATGCTTTTTGTTGCTGACTTCACTAACGTAACAAAGCTGTTTGGAAGTAATCTTTAAGTTATGATATGATGAGTGTAATCCTATTTTACATTCAAAGATGTTTTTTTGCCACTCTTCACATGCATCATTTGATCAACTTGAACTAAAATTCCTGCTTGCTTAATGTTGATTTTTATTGACTACAACCATAAAATAAAGGACAACATGGTCCAGCCTAGAAGGTTGCCATTGTAGCTCTTTCTAAATAAATAAATAACACATTTTCTCTTTTAATTCCCCCCCCCCCCCTCCATAAAATCTAAAATATCTATATGATAAGAGAAGTTAGACAATATATGTGATTGATGATAGTATTAACAACTATGTATGATATATAGTACCTCCAATGCATAACGAATGAATATTAAAACTTCATTTTCATGGGAGTATTGGTACATTTGCAATTCAGTATTGTTGATGATAGTACAATATCACTTTTCTTCTAATGCATGCATAAGTTTAGTTTCCATGTATAATATATTTTAGATTGTGTTTGGCAGGGAATGAGGAAAAATTAGCTGTTTGCAAGGATCGTGGAGCTAATTTAAGATGGAGGATTTTGTTAAAAGGGTGAAGGAAGAAATTGGTGGAAAGTGTATTTTTTTCTAACATTAAAACCTCACTTTTCTTCAACCATGGATTAGTGAAACTAAAGAATATGATTATTATTTTGTTAAGTGGACATTTTCATAGGGAGATCTTTTTTATTGTTTGTTATTGTCAAGGAAGTTAATAAGTTATTTTCTTTTTTAAGGCATATAAGTTGCACTTTTGGGAGTATCTAGGGTACTATGGAAAAGAAAGAACACTGCTAAGGGCCTAAAAACAACTTTTTGTTGCTATTTGGGGCCATTTTTAACTTTATCTTGAGGTAAAAAATGAGACTACATCATACAAAAATACAATCCCTTTGTAGAATGTACAGCAATATATAGATACGACCGTATATAGTAATGAAGATTTCCATCCATGAGAAGTGGAAGCATACAAGTATAAACAAATTATTTTTGTATTTATTTGTATTTGAGTTTTTGTTGTTATATTATTGCAATTTCAATGTGGAAATTGTTATATGAACCTATGAAATAACCCTCAAGTTACTATTAACCTTGATTTATTTGTTCATATATAATCTAGAGATAACATATATGATATTATATCATGTTAATATGAAATTAATTGACATTTTTTAATTTATTAGTACTTAATAAAGAAAAAAAATATGTATAATAATTAAAATAAAATTTCCAAACTTTTCCGTGCATAGCACGGGTTAGCGACTAGTTACAATAAATTTTGGTCAATAAAAGAATCTAAAAGAAATTGAACCCCTCTGCTTACATGTACAATTGAACCCGGTCTATTAGCACACCAAACTCCTAATACTACTCTTTATTATTGCATTGTCCAATCATCTGAACAGCTCACGTTCAAAATCAAATCACTTATTTTCAACCCAAATTCACTGTTTGCAACTCATGACTGAATTGGGTATTGGTAGATGGCATCCATGTAGCCTGTGATACAATTTATTTAATTACATAGCTACTCATTTTCCATGATATTTGGATCTTTTTATTAGATTTAAAAAAAAAAAAAAAAACTATCAATTGCATAAAAAGTATCTTATGAGAGGCACCTCATGAAATAGTTTCGCAAGATAATTTCACGGCTGAGTTAACACTTCAGCAAGAAGCTGCAACAATTGCCTTAGATTTCCAACCAAGCACCAAGCAACCCTTGTCTTCCACAATGGTATGACCTTCAAAAGTCTTATTCTGCTCAAGCCATTGCTTGGCCGGAGCCATCAGCTTAGTAGGTGCAGCTTGAAATCCTGCCCGGCTCAGCCTCCTGCGCCACTGGTCCACCCTCTCATGCCTCTCCATCCTTGCTGATCACTCACAACTCACAATGTTCTTTATCTCCTCAGCAAAGTAGAATTGTTCCATCTTGGCGCGCTTTGTGTCATATTTAGGTACATGGCATCTAGGGAGTCAAAAATGGCTGAGTAATAGTGTAATGCTTCCCTAAATCTCCCAAGAAAGAAAGGCCCATTGTGGCTTGAATCTCGATCAATGAGTACTAAAACCTTTGGAGAGAGCTTGTGAATTATCTGCAGAACTGAATTAAGAGCCCCTCTAATTTCTTTAACTATACAATGCAGTTGAAGGATGCTATTGACAACTAGAACGTCACCATCAAACGGTTTGATGTCTTCAGGCTGAAGATTTTCTAAGTTGCTTTCCACCACTGAGAACTCAAAGTTTATTCCCATGCTTTCAGCAAAAGGACTTGAGCTCTACCCCAATGGTTTGGAATCTATCAACAGCAAGGCCAACATTAGTTATTCGGAGACGGAAAGGTGGCTGATCAGCACTGTTGGCAAGGCTGTTAATCAGTGCACGCCACTGGTGGCCATGTGCCAAACCAAGTGTCATGCCCAAATCCAGTACATGAAAAAAAGACTCTCCCTCAAAGGCTTCCAGTATTGTTTCATTGGCCACAAAGTGACCAAATTGAATATGTGGGTAATTTTAAAAAACAAGGCTTAAAGCCTCTTCCTTTTTATCTGAGATGGAAACATCCATTATGTTCATCATGGGTGGTGTTGCAAAGCCAAGACCTCCTCCAAGTGGCCGAACCAGAGAAAGCCTTTCAGCAAGGCCTTGGGCAAAGCAAGAAGCTACACGCTGAAAGGAAGAGCCAAAGACTAAAGCACAAAGTCTAAGCTGAGATAGTAAAGCTGAGGCATGTGACCTGTCTCGATAAGCCACAGCTTCAGCACAACCAAAGAGAAGTCTAACCAGCCTCATACCATCAGCACTCTCATCTTCTTCGGGATCACTTTCTTCAGCATTGATGATGGCTTCTGCCGTCTCTTCAACAGCCTTGGCTGCAAGGTATCTTTGATTATAAGTCCATATATGATCACGAAACCGCAGCTTCTGCAAGTTATTAAAGCTGCCTGTGCGGCCAATGCTGGTGCTGTTGTAAGTACAAAAGTTGATTCCATCACTATATTGATTGCTATAACTATCCATGGAATCAGCAATACTTATACTTCTTTTCAGCTTCTTTCTATGCCTGGTTTCCTCTGGGAAGGGGAGGTCCAAGGTAGAATCACTGTTATCCGATGTAGGTAGATATTGATAAGGATAGCAAGCCATGGCTGAAAGATACATACTATGTGCACTCACAACTTCATAACTTTCATTATTATAGAACTGATTTAAGCAGAGTGGAGAATCCATTTGTTGAATCTATATTCCTTACTGGCGATCTGAATAATTATTCAACAAAGCTTTGAAAGAAAATTTCATCAGGTAAGCATGGTATTTTAGTATTTATAACAAACTTACTTTCCTTGTTGATATCGACAAGAGGTTTTTCCGAGTAAACATGACTACATATTTTGATCTAATCGTTGGATTTATATATATATATATATATATATTTTTTAATGTCATTTATTATACATATATGTCAAATTTTATTTATAATTTTATACTACAAAAATTTGAAATTTAAACATTTAGTTGATGACATAGTTACATATTAATCATTGATTTTCTTGAAATTTTGCAAGTATAAAAAATATAAAAAGAAAATGTAATCCAACATTTAGATTTCTCTCAAAATTCATATCTAATAAAAAGATATTGAGTGGAATTGTAATTATTGAATGATTTAGTGGGTTTCAGGTAGCTAAACTAATAAACTTTTTTATGGTTGAATAAGAAAGATTGGTCCTGCTTCGGTTGGAAAAAACGTGGCCTCAAGACTATAGTTACACATTTTAGGCCATGGTTAAAAACGTGGTTCAAGACCAAATTGGTCTTAGCCTAAAAACTGATTGTATGTCTTGGTCTGATAATCAAAAAGCTATTATCAGTAAGCATGGTATTTTAGTATTTATAACCATAGAGTTGACTAAAATCTCTAAAAAAAAAAAACTATTGAATAATGTAAAAATGTATTTATCTTGAAATTTTGCAAGTATAAAAAATATAAAAAGAAAATTAATCCAACATTTAGCCTAAACTAAAAACTAATTGGTGTATCTTGGTAACAAATGAAGTTGGACAAAAAAAAATTGATTTTCTAACAAATTAAGTTGGACAAAAAAAATGATGGCCTTATAAGAACTATTATCAGGGTTTGGGAACAGCGATGTCACCATATTCCCAATACAATAATCATGAAGTTGAAAATCTCTATGAGTCTATAAAAAAAAAAAACTATTGAATGATGTAAAAATGTATTGACTATGTTGTTGATATAGTAAATTTGGAATTGACATAAGCATTTACCCATAATCACTATTTTTTTTTTCTTTTTGAGAGTCACCCATAATCACTAGTTTAATTACTCTATACTCACTAAAGAAATTAAATTTCTCGTTCCTTCATATCATCCATACATAATGTTTTGATCTAAGATTTCAATTCTTCTGTGTTTCAACAATAGTAAGTATATTGTTCCACGGAACCAAGGTAAAAGACAATGTGAAAAAAGATTTATATTTCTCTTTTTTCCTTCAAAATATAGTCCTTTAGCACTTGTAATCTCCTATAGTACCTGCACAGGAATTTTAAGACTGATCTCATATTTGTTATTTTAGATATGTACATATAGAACTAATTATTAGGAGCAAGTTAGTCATAAAAGTGATGTTATTTTAGATATATACCTTTAGCCTTCTCGTATTTTTTTTATACCTTGGTATTGTTTTTATTTTATTACTTTTTTTATTTTATAGTTTTTACTTTTAATACTTATACCTTGGATTGTTTTTATTTTAATACTTATAAAAAATATTATCATAGTATCTACACCTTGGTATTATTTTTATTTTAATACTTATATCTTGGTATTGTTTTTACTTTAATACATATACCTGGGTAATATTTTTAATATTTTAATGCTTATAAAAAATACTATCATAGTATCTGTGAGTTATATTCCCAGTTACACTCACAAACTATGGGACTCCAGATCCAAAGAAAAACTGGCTCTGGATTTGAACCACAGTATCTAACTATCTATACCTTGGTTGGTATGTTTTTATTTTAATTTACTTATTATAATATGTTGTTTAGGACTAATCTGTAATCACACTAATTGTCATAAGTAGTTTGGTAATAGCTTTTAGTATTTTTTTTTTCTTTTCCCCAAGGCAATTGAAATGGAACTATTTCTATTACTCAAACATTGGCTAATATATATATATATATATATACATATATATATATATATATTATTAATATGTAAAACTTAGAGAAATTTAATTAGATTCTATAAGTGAAGTCCAATTTTGCATTGCATGTGTCATAAGTTATTTATTTTTAGAGAGTTTTATTTCTTAATTTTAGAGTTAAATATATGACCACATTATAAATATCTATTCAAGTAAGTTATTGCGTACAAAAACCATATATAGAGTCTAAAATTAATGAAAAATAAAAAATTTTAAAAAATGGGTAATTTACATTTTCTACTTAATAATATTCTTACAAGATTTTTTTAGGAGTTAAAAAAAATATAAGAATTATTATCAATAATATTTAAATTATATATGTAAGAATTATACTATGCATCTTAATGTATATTTTTTAAATATGTCGATGCATGTAATACAACTGGATCATGAGAGCCATATTGTAGACTAATCTCTGTAGGAATTTTTTTAAAAAAAAGTTCACAAAGTACATTGTCTCTCTTGATCTATGGCAACCCCAGTCGAAGGCTACACTAATTGACCATTCCTGCTGAATGACATCCCAAGTTCTAAATGTTGCATTTGCTCGGTTGCACCATGCAAAATCATCTCTAATGAATTTTCCATATGGATTGTTGGCTGTTGCCGTACGTCTCACATGAAAACATTGAGAAAGAACAAAAGCACAAGTTTAAGATCACATAGTAGACAAAGGGGATGTCTTTGATTCCCACACGCATTATTTCTCGAGTCTCCTAACTCTTAAAAATATTCATGCTTGGACAATTTAACATTAAAAAATATTCTTCGATAATACATATACAGCATAGTATCTACATAACATAGTGTGTGTATATATATATATATATATATATATATATATTTTGGAGGCCGAATTATAAATCCATATAATAACCTACCCTATGTTAGAGCATTAAACTAATGGAAAAAAAAGAGGCTAGACTACTAAAAAAATCCACACTAAAGTCACACCTATAAGCTATAACTAGTGTGAACTTTTCATTTCGTCTTAAAGTATTGTAGCATGCAGATCATGCTTAATGAATTTTTTACATATGGATTATATTTTTGTTGCCGTCTAGTATAAAAATATTGAGAAAGTACAAACACATTATTGTCAAGCCACGTTGGAATGACTTTTGAGGTTCTCCAAAGGCTAAAGAGTCTACATATATATTATATCTCAGACCTCCAAATTGTAGCATGTATTATTTCTATTAAAAATCTTATTCGTTATGATCTATATATTGGTGGCTGGGTTGAAAAGTTTGGAACCATAATAAGAATAGGATTTTAATTTAGAATCGTGTTTGGACTGATATCTGTGAAAAATTTCAAAATGGGACCACATAATAGGCTTGGACTGATATTCTGCGGAAAAAAGAGAAGTTCTAAGAAACATGAATAACTCAATTCGTCCAGGATCAACCGGTGAGTTTGTGCAAGAAAACCATAGGCTTGTGATAGGCTTGTTAGTAGGGAGATATGAGTTTGGTGGAATATCTCCCCCTAAAATAAAGTGATAGGCTTGTTAGTTGATTATCCACTCATGGGAGATATGAATTTGGTGGAAAACCCCCCTCTAAAATAAAGTGATAGGCTTGTTAGTCGATTATCCACTCAATTTGGTTGAGTGGACATATGTTAGGTTTGCATGTGGATGAAACAAATCCAATTACACTAAGTACAATTGATGGTCAGTGTAACATAATAAATACTGATGAGAGGGAAAGGTTGTGACAATAGATGGACACTTCCCTTGAGCAGAGTCGGCCATACCAACCAACTCGGAGATCCCCCATGGTCTTGTAGACAAGTCATTGCTAAGAGCATCCACATTAATGGTGTTAAAATAACTTTTTAGCTATTTTAACACTCCAAAAACCCAAAAACATCTAACATCAATGGTGCTAAAACTAAATTTTTTATCAACTTGCTATAGTGAACTAGTACCAACTTACTATAGCAAGTTGCTACTAATATTATATTATCTCTTTCTCCCTCTCAATATTAAAATAGTTTTTTTTCTCTCTCATGTCCGATCTCTCACTCTTTCCAATTCTCTTTCTCTCTCTCAAGTTAGTTCTCTCTCTCTCTCTCTCTCTCTCTCTCTCTCACACACACACACACACACACACACACACACACACACACACACACACACACTTTCTCCTCTATTACTTCCTCTCCTCTCTCGTCTTTCTTAGCAAAATGGTGATAAATGACTTTGAGATTGGTGTGCACAGTGGGTAGATGGCAAGGGTTAAGATTGGTGTGCGGCAGGGTGCAGTGGTTCTTGAGATTGGCATTGACATTTTGGATTTATGGGTTTGGGTTATTTTGGCATCTGTGGTGGAGATTGTCATTTGGTGGGTTGTCATGGAGATTGGTTTTTGGTGGGTTATGGGTTTTGTGAGTTGTGGTGCATGTGTTGGGTTTTGGGGGTTGTTTGAAGGGGATGGTGGTGGGTTGTTTCATTGGTAGTGGGCTGTTTTGTTGGTGGTGGGTTGTGGGGGTGGGTGGAGGTAGGTAGGGGTTGGCTTAGTCATTTTACTGGGTGGTGGGAGTAGGTTGTAGTTGTGGCAGTGGCTTGTGGTTGTGGTGGGTTGTTGATCGGGTTTTGGTGTGGTTGGGTTTCGGCGGAGTTGTGGCTTGTGTGGTAGCTTTTGGCTAATTTTGGTTGCTAGGTTGTAATGTTGTTGGTGGTGGTGTGGTTGTGGTATGGATTTATTTTTTAAATTTTTATTTATTTTATAAATTATAGTTGCGATAGTTTTTGGTGGGTTTGATATGAAATTTTTTTGGGATAGTGAGTTTATGGTTGTGGGTTGTGGTAGCTGATTTTGCTAGCGATGGGTTGTGTGTGGTGGTCGTGGGTTGTTGCTTCAAAGAAGAGAGAGAGAGAGAGAGAGAGAGAGAGAGAGATGAAAAATAAATAAAGAATATTTAATTGAAGTTGTAAAAAAAATAAAATAAAATAAAATAAAATCTTTGATGTTGGGTGCATTGTAAAATAGAGTGTGAAAATAGATAAAGTAACTTTTTGAGTTGCTAAAAGCTAAATTTTTATACAACATTGCTATGAATGATCTAAGGTAGTTGATTAGTGTTAGTCATGGGACTCATCGTGAGGAAGTGTAGGGTTAACTGTGGGCCTAGGCCATTAAAACCTAAGGCCTTCAATTACATAAGTGGGATGTGCACTATTTCCCCGCTTCTAAGCTCTCAAAATATTGGACTAATAGAAACCCAACACAATTGAAATTTAAATTTTTTTTGCATATATATATGTATAACTTTTTATTGAATTCATATTTTGAAAATATGATTACTGGATTACATATTTTATATGTTTTTAACACACATACCAATTTTCATGCCAATTGGGTGTTATTTATCTTTTAATCTATAAACTCTTCTTTTATGTATTATTTTAAACTACAAAAAATTGAACTTAAATATTTGATTGATAACATAGTTATTAATCTTTGATCACCTTGAAATTTGGCAAGTATAGAAAATATACAAAGATAATATAATCCAATAGTAAATTTATCAAAATTCGTATCCAATTGAAAGAGCAAGAAGAGTGGATTAGCTATTACCAATTAAAAAAAAAAAAGAATTGTTAACAAATCCTAAACACAAACTTAATTAATAATTTTGTGTTTATAAAAGTAAAAAGACAGGTCTTTATATAACAAATATAAAATAAATGGTTAAATAAATACACCCTCATTTAAATATATCATCTTCAAGCCTCAAATTGTATTGGACCAACCCTAACCATGGATGCCACCTTCGTAGGTCAAATAAATATTATCTTTGGGCCATGATTCCTTGTTGGACCAATAGCATTGTTGCGCAGAGGAGAAATTTTTATTTTCCTGGACCTTAGCAGGCTTTTGGGCTGAGGGGTCATTCTAAATTTGGGTCCATGAAGCCCACCCTTCCAATGCATATAGCATATTCTAAGGGTCCAAATCCAACCAACAATAAATTATTTTGTTTAAAAGATATATTTTCTAATTATAAAAGTACTATTTAGTTATTTATATATGATAAAATAAAACTTAAAAATAATTTACATAAATTAATATAAGCAAATTTTTTTTTTTTTTTAAAAATAGCTATAATTTGTTTCATGCTATGTTATTTAACAAAAACGTTGCTGGCCCAAAGTCTTTTGCAAAAGCTACAACATATTCTACCAATAATATAAATAAATAAATATCTCTTTAGAAGAAAAATCTCATATATATATATATATATATATATATATATACATATATAAAAGTAGGCAATTTTAATTCTTTGTTTCTTTCTTCCTTTTCTTTCTTTTTCTTCTTTTTATTTATTTATTTTTTTTAATAAAAGTTTTGGGTTGGTAGATAAATTAACGTGCTGGCCCCATGTATAGGAATCCAGAATTCATTAATAATTAGCTCAATCAATTTTTTTTTTTTAATTTATCTTTTGGATTTTTCTATAGAAAGTTTTTGTGCGGTCTAATATTAATATGGCCTAACTTGAGATTGAGATCAAGTGCTAGTGTACCATGCAATAACCCAATTTCCTACACATATTTTTTTTTTTTTTTAAACTTTTTACCTCTATTTAATATTTTTTATTTAATGGTTGAAATTCTCTTTTTTTGTTGGTTTTTTTGGTAATTCTATTTTATACTCTGTACATAATTGAGGGTTTTTTCAAATTGAACTACAATTTCAAAAGCTATAAACCTTTAAAAAAAAATCTGTTTAAAGTATATATTTTTCAAGTTTATAGTAATTTTGATTTTACCCTCTAAAATTTTGAAATTTTGATATCCACCGAATTTTATGTAGTGTTTGGATTTAAGCACTCTCTTCTTGGCAAGGGTTTTCTTTCAAATTGTTTAGGCTTAAGAATGTTTGCTCTCAAAAATAATCTTGATATAATAACCTCTTTCCACTTAATTTGTGCAATGAGAGAGAGAGAGAGAGAGAGAGAGAGAGAGAGAGAGAGAGAGAGAGAGAGAGAGAGAGAGAGAGAGAGAGAGAGAGAAACTTAGCCCAAAATTCCATAATTTTACTTTTGTAATTAGATCAAGCAAATGTCTTGCAAAATTTATGTCTAAATTTAATGATCACTCAACAGAATCTTTTATTTTATATATATAAGATATAAATTTTACTTTAGCCCAATCGAAATATATATATATATATATATGTGTGTGTATGAAATTCCCTCCTGAAGACTTGAACCATTGCGCACCCTTGGTGTGATGGTCACTCAAAATAATTTTGATTTTTCTTTACTGAATCTCAAAGTCATGAATGTCTTCTTTTACTCAACTTTTTGACATGTAACTATTACACCTTTTGATACATAATTTACCACATGGCACTAATCCTAATAGTTTTCCATTAACAACATCACGTGTATAGTCTATGGATTCAATGGAAAGTTTTTCATAGTATAGTTTTGGATTAAACATGCGAGAGCAAATGTTCAGAGGACACCCAAAAGCTCCTTGGCCCTAATTGGGGATGACCAAAGGTCCATACATATGTTAACCCAAGTTTGGCATGTGGGCTTGGACCGAGGATAGAGAGCATCAAGACCACATGGAACTGGGCAAAAGTTTAAGGAAAGAGGGCCAAAGAAGAAAAGACTAGGTGACCCGTCGTTCGAGGAGCAAGTGCACCTCGGGAGAACCTTATTTGGTTCCCTGCACCGGAAAGTGGAGCACTAGAGAAAAAGACACCTGAACAGTAACTTAGTAGCTCACAAATCTCTTAGTTACCTCTAGAATGGTCTTGATGGGACAAGTAACCAAGCCATCTTCCCTGAAACATACAAATGGAGGTTTGAGTTGCAATGAGAGTGGCTATATAAAGGAAGAAACTCTCTTGAAAAAGGGGATGCATGTTGAACACAAAGAGAGAGAAAGAATGAGAAAACTGAAGCTTATTGTAGAAGGATCAGTATTAAATTTTAATGAACTATTCCTCCTCAGACTTGCCCGAGAAAGATTTTTATGCTAAATTTATATCTCTTGCCCTTATAACAATCGCACCAGCCCAATTTATAATGTCCCAATCAATTTAAAAAAAAAAAAAAAGTGTAAAGTCAGATTTTAATGGTTCACACATGCCTCCCAACTACCCCACCTACCCCACATTTCACCACCTCTTTTCTCCCTTTTGGCCGGCTCTCTCTCTTTTCTTTCTTTCATTCACACACACACACACTCACTTCCACACCCACCCACCGGACTCCACTCCAAACCACACCATCTCACCATCATTTTCTGGCAAGATCACCGGAAAAATTCATAGGAACCCCTAAGCATACTCATCCTTTTATTTAAGGTAGATATTTCTAATATTTTTGGTGGGATAGAATAAAGCAAGAGGGTAAGTCAATAGAAATGTGCTCTAAGAGGGATAACAAAAATAAACCACGGGGCTCTGTGATGGAGTTATAGTGAGATAGAGGATGTAGAACAAAAGTCATCACCATGTTAATAATGAACCTCAGACCTTTAGTACAGGCCGAGCAAGGGGTGTTTTGACGACCACCCTAATTAGAAGGTTGCTCATAAAACAAGGACATGAACTCGTCTTTAGATACAATCTTAAGACAATCACAGCCAGGGTAGTCAGGATGCGCTACCCTCGGGATGTGGAGTACCTTGGATACAATATCCGGAGTGGTCACAATGCACGTACCTTGAACGCAAGTAAAGAAATGAGGTACTTAATAATTGAATTCGTGCATGTTGGAGTAGAACTCCCATATAATCACGGAAGGACAAGTGACGAGATGCCACATAGTGACTCCTAACCCCTACTGTGAATGACAGTGGGTAGGTCAGTATCAGAGAAGTTCGATAAGATGACTTTGCATTTTGAATGAATGCCTCGTTAAGAAAAGTTCTATGAAAAGTCATTTAGGCTTTATCATCACGGAATTTGATGTGACAGGGGGTGGAATTAGAAGAGAATGCCCTGGAATGAAAAGGATTCCGAGATGGAGTAGATTTCAATTTAGGTGTCATAGAGCAACTAACTGAAAGAAGGAGAGAGAGAAAGAGAGAGGGACATGTAGAAAAGTACCAACACAGATCAATATAAGAATATAAAGAATTGAAGATACATATGCATAAAAAATGCATGAACATATGACATCAAGCTTAAAAACATCATGGGCTCAGCCTAATCCAAACCTACCAGCACAAAAGTTTGCAACAAGGTAAACAGACATCTAAAATACATGAAACATTGTTATAATGAAAATTTGATGAAATACATGAACATATAGGATCATTTACACAAAACCCATCCCAAAAATTTCACAAAAACTTCATCAATTTTGAAAAACCCAAAAAATTTTCAAAAACCCAAAACCTAGATCTAAATGTGTGAAATGCATGAAGAATGAGAGAAAGAGAGAGCATCTAAGTAATTTGAGACAGGATACGGCCGAAAATCACGTGGGTTGAAGGTTTTGAGAGAGAAAAAAGTATTTGGGAGGTGAAGAGAAATCGCCCAGATACTTTATATAGAAAGATCATAAAGCTCGATAGATTGAGAGGTGTTGAGAGGTGTCAAGATTTAAAACGCGTGAAGAAGCTATCGAAGAGCTATGTAGGATCTGTCGAGACGTGTTTACAACAAAACGATCTCAATGGATCGAGAATCTATCAAGCATCTATCGAGGAGATAGAAACTTTCTCGATGGATCGGGGAGCTATATAGATTGCAATAAAAAGAAGCTGAAGAGCTCGATAGACAGCCTAGCTGTTGAGAGGTGTCGAGATTGCTTAAAAACGGTTTTTCAAAGAAGAGAAAAATACAAACATGAATGCAATCAAACATGCTACTCATCCAAAGATTCAAACAACAATTTTAGCTCTAAAAAACATCACTCAACCAAGAAAAATGTCATGCATTTATATCCAAAACACACACACACACACTAAACACATCTAACTAATTTTATATTTCAAAAAGAAGTCAAGATAGTTTAGTGGGCATGCATTAGAATAAGTATATCTCGTGATGGCCAATTCACATTGTACCTACACATGTATCAAAAGTAGCAAAGAATATTGCGTGTTGTGTGTGAAAAACATCTCAAGATTGCATAAGTGTCTAATGTTATGACGATTTGAGATATGAGTAAATCAATTTCACTCACACACGATTATAACTGCTTGATGGGGATTATCACCTTCGAGGTACATCCTATAACTCCTACATCTCCTAGAATACACGCTTACAATCATATTTTAAATAATTTTGATTATTTTTGCTCTAATTTTTCTTTAGATATTTTCTTTTAAGTATATTATGCATGGGCATATAAAAGAAAGAAAGAAAGAAAAAACCCAATTATGTTAAGTTTTTGACATTGCACTTTTGCTATGTCGAAGCATCCCGATGTCATTCCATGATTGGTGGACAGCTGTGGTAAGATGGTTATTTATGCCTTTCTCTTAAGATTTTTTAGTCATTCCTATCAAAAAGAGTGATATATAAGAGACAACTTAATCTTACTCATCACAAACAAAAACCACAAAGTTCACTTGCTTAGTTGGAGATGCTCATCTAAACTATAAGAGATACAAAATTTAGAAAACTTTATTTCATTGGCCATTCAAGGTACACAAGTACCAATGTACACAAACACACATTATTTTTGTATTTTTCTGATTTTTTAATTTTATTTTTATGGAGGAAAATAAAATAAAACAAAACTAAAAACAAACAAACAAAAATATGTTAAACATAACAATGCATAAAAACTAGATTGACTCAAAATAATAAAGCAAAACACTCAGAGAGAGAGAGAGAGAGAGAGAGAGAGAGAGAGAGAGAGAGAGAGAAGGTGACTAAATCACTTAGAGCCTTTTTTCTTCCACACCTTGAAAGTACCTTTTCTTTCAGTAAATCCTTAAGCTGGCGATGAGGGGAAAAATTTGAAACCGTTCAAGTTCGAAAGGAATATGAGGGCTTTGAGGAGATCTCCAAGCGGAGTAAGAGAGGATGTAAACTTATTCTGGTTTCTTGAGGAGATCATATTGTTGCTCTGTTAAGTGGCTAATTACTTATAGCAATTAGGTCAAGTATGTCAAGCTACTCCATAGTGATGATAGCGATGCTGCTTCTTTTTTTTAGACTTTTGAACATTACTCTTCTTAGCCTTAGGGTTTTTGGTTTCTTCCTTAGCGAACTTAAAGGGTGCTCCTAAGATAGATTTACCATTTTCTATGTTCTCACTAGCTATCACATTTTTTACACTATTGTTCTCTGATTCAACATTATTAGTAGGAGAAACAAAAAAAGTAGTACTAGAAGAAGCAATATTAGGAGAGGAGAAATCATACCTTAAACCGGTTTGATCAAAAGCAGATTTCTGAAGGTTGAGCATCTCATTAAGATTTGTACTTGGAGTCCTCTCCAACTAAGCTCTGATTTGAAACAGCTCCTTTTCAAGTTTCTTGGTCTTCTCATCTAAGAAATTATTTTCAAACCTTAGTGCTCCTATAGTTTGATTGGCTTAATCAAATTTGGTGGAGAGTTCTTCTCGTTTAGCTCCACATCACTGAGCTTCTTAGTGGCCAACCTATACAACTTCTCGTACTTTTCAAAGACCTTGTATAATTTTGCATAGAAAGTGTGGATGTCATCTTGTTCATCCATCTTCTCAAACTTTGACTCCACCAAGTCTTTTTCTTCATCTACATCTTTTACAATCCCCTTAATAGGATTAATAGTGGCAGTGAAAGCATTTAGGATTTCGTCATCTTCATTTTTGAAATTATCATCAGGTTCGGTGTCACTTAAAGTTGCAGCAAGGCAGTAAGTGCCTTGTTTTTCCCAATGGACTTGAGATAAGTAGGACACTCTTGTTTCATGTGACCAAAGCCTTAACACCCAAAACATTTAGGTCCTGAAGGAACAACGTACTGACCGCCATTACTAGCATCCTATTTCCCTTTGTCTTGACTCTCAGATTGAGAAGAACTAGATTTCCTATGGTCCTTATCGAAGCCCTTTATATTAGCATTCTTTATGAACTTCTTGAATTGTCTTTTGATGTAGGACTTCATTTTAGAATCTTTGACGTCTAAAGACTCATCCATGTTACTGTTCTTGGCCTTCAATGCCATGTTCTTACTTTTACTTGATTTCTCAATCCTTGTCAAACCTAACTCATAAATCTGTAAATTTCCAACCAACTCTGTCAAAGGAATTTCGTCGATGTCCTTTAATTCCTCAATAGCTGTGATCTTGGTATGAAATCTTTCAGGTAGAGATCTGAGTACCTTTCTCACAATCTTGGATTCGAGAATGGTTTCCCCAAAATTAAAAGCTGCGTTCACTATATCCTTGAGCTTGGCATAGAACTCATCAAATGACTCATCCTCCTCCATATTAATCTCTTCAAAACTAGTAGTGAGCTTTTGAAGCTATGAGTCTTTAACAGCCTTAGTTCCTTCATAGGTTGTTTGGAGAATGGTTCATGCTTCCTTTGTAGTTTTAGTGGAGAATATCTTCTTAAACTTCTCATTTGTAACCATTTTGAATAAGGCATTCAATGTCCTGCTGTTAAAGTTTGCCGCCTTGATCTTAGTATCATCCCAGTCGGCCAATGCTTCCTTTGGCTTGGTCTAATCTATCTTCACAACTTGCCCCACTTTCTCATTTAGAGACTACAAGAAAGTTTTCATGCGTACTTGCAAGTATGCATAGTTAGTACCATCAAATAGGAAATGTATAATAAGAAACTATCCTCTATCCATGACAATAGGGATCAATGGATCGCACAGCAAAGATTAAAATCTAATCAAAGTATGCTTGCTTTGATACCATTGGATAGGCCAAAAACGTATTGACTCTTTTGTGACGAATTAATTGATTAACTATCCAAGTTTATTAATTAATCAAATTAGCATGCAATGTACGTGGTAGCATAAACAAATTACCAACTAAAATATAATGCAGTGAAAAATAAAGTTGACATTGTGATTTATTTACGAATAGGAAAAACCTCCGAGGCAAAAACCTCACCAGTTGATTTTAAGATCACCACTCTCGAGAATTCAATATTATCACAACAAGCGGTTATAAGGAAAGGAATCTCAATACCTTATACTAACCTACAATTGAATCCTTACCCTAATACTCAATTGGATTTGTTCTGTAGTGACAATTTCTCCTTTTATTGCACAATTTCCAGTACGTGACTAACCAATAGATGCATGGATCCCAGTACATGACTTGATCACCAATTTGAAAAGGATGTTGGTTGTAAAGTTCATCAGTTCATCACACGATGAAGATCATAAAGTTGCTTGGTCACAAAACCCTACGATGTACAAATACAATAGCTTCTTGAATAGAAAGATGAACTAGGGTTTATGTCTCCAGTTCACAATATGCTTGTGAAAAACTTTTGCATTCAGTTGCATCAATTGTGACAGCTCTTAAAACAATTTTTTATGTATGTTTAGGATTGTAAGAAAAGAAAACCCAAACATGTATTCACAAATTGGATTGAAATCAACTTTGACAAACTAAACTTCATAAACCTTGATAGATTGTTGATCTATTGAGAAGTTGTTGAGCATTGGGCTTCAACAGCCTTTTAAATCTCGATAGATACTAGTTGTCGAGCTTTAAAAATCAGTACTTCATCACTTGATTCTTGGGCACACTTGCATGACTCTAACACTTGAACTTGAAACCTTGTTCCTTGAAGTATGCAACGCATTATAGATCTACTCAATTATAAGTAAAGTGCATTTTGTCAAAAGATTAATCAATTCTAATTTGACATATGTTCCTAACATTAAATCACATGTGTCCTAACAAAATGAATGGACCAAATGGAATGAATAAGACAAAAATGACTGAACAACATAAATAGACAAAGAAACAATTCAACGTGTCAAACGATGAGCTAGGTATTTTTGATTCGATGCACTAGAAACTAAAAAAAAAAAGACCATCTTCTCTTTCTACTTAAAAATGGTGGAAAATCCAAAGGAAATGGAGAATCCACGGGAAGTGAAGCTCCCCAGTGGCTTTTTGGGCGATTCATCAGAAACGTATGGATGAAGAAGCCAAAATGGCGCAAGCTAAAGCCGCAATTGCTGAGATGGCAAAGACAATGAAGGGTCTTTCCATGGCTGAGAAAAGAGAATTATTAGAGGTTGCTAAGCCTACACGCTCAAACTCAATAATTGGAAAAAAAAAGAAGAAGAAGAAAGGTATGGTTTTAAAGTTAATACTGTGACATAAATGTTGTCATTTTGTTGGGTTTTTAAGTAAATGAGTTTTCCATTGGCAATATTGTTCTTGGTGTTGTGTTCCTGTATAAAATGGGTACTTGTTCATATGATTGTGTGCCTTGTTTAAGATGGATTTTGGTTTAGTTTTCACAAGATGTAAAATGTTATTGTGGATCCTTGTGAGTCTCTACTTAGAATAGTGAGTTATATTGTTAAAATAAAAAACTTCCACCTTACCAATGTCTCTTTGCAATGTCTATATGCTCTTAAGCTGCTGTAATTTAGTCTGCAATAGTATGTTTTGATTAATTTAAATATGTAAGGTGTGAGGTTGGGCTTTATATTTTATACCATAATATAATTGTAATTTTATTTTATTTATTTATTTATTTTTGCATAAATGCGTATACTTTTTTTAGAAAATTTCAATTTATGGCGTTCTCTCTTAATGATAGGTCTTTATTATCAAACCAAGACATCAATCAGTTTTTTGTGTGGACAGAAATGCATAAGCATAAATCTAGGTTACTAAAAGTCTAAAGCCCTCTCAAACGTACATGACAGTACATGACAATACTAAATACTAGGCATTGTAATTTGTGGCCATATTTTATATATACATTTTATAACAACAAATCCTAAATGGCAGGTTGTTATAGGTTCAAATTTGAACCTAACACTAAGATTACTTTTTTGCCCCAACAATAACTACCAGTAACAACTTGCCACTTAGAATTTGTTGTAAAAATGTTGTGGACATATCATTTCTTATATTTTATAACAATAACAATAACAATATCACTAACAATAATAATAACGTTTAAGCCACACAAAAAAAAACATATTAAGACTATTTAGTATTTCCCCAGTAAATTATGTCCTGTAACAAAAAAAAAAAATATATATATATATATATATATATATATTAAGACTCAATAAATGGATGCAATGTATTAGGCTTTTGTTTATTTCATATAACTTATTTTTATAGTGTTTATTATTTATTAAAATATATAATTTTTATCCATAAAAAAAGATTTAGTTTTTGGTAAATTTTATGTGAATTTGTAACAAAAAAAAAAAAAAAAACTTAAAAGCTAGTTTATTTCTTAAAAAAAAAAAAAAAAAAAAAAAAAAAAACCCAAAAGTTAAATTATTTGGAAAAAAAAAGGTAGAAAGCAAAAAGCTATAGCCAAACTAAAATATTTTTCCTTTTTTTGTCTCATTTATTTATTTATTTTAATCTAGCAAAGTTAACTTTCATGAAAAATAGCCAGCTTTTAGTTTTTTCTCAAAAATTTTAAAATATATATCTTTTGTATGACACTAACGGGACATTAGTGCATTTGGGATTTGCTTAAAAAATTTTTGCTTTTTGCCTATTGCTTAACTTTGTGTGTGTGTAAGAGATATGTCTTCTAAAAAAAAAAATTAAGAGACGTATTTCTATTCCAAAAAAAAAAAAAAAAACCAAAAATGAATTAACTCTAAAGAAAAATATTATCCCACCTCTTCTTAGGCTGGAAGAAAGAAGAACGGTTGGGTTTGTTTTGATCCTTTACTTCGTGATCAAAATGCTTCATGGACAATCTACAACAAAAAATAGTTGGACTGAATGTTTTAATAATTGCGGTATGCTTGATTCCATTGGTTTCGGCACTACTTTCCGCAAGCAGATAATGGTAACTTATATTTCGAGTCCATGGGTTGCGGGCACCAATTGCTGCAGAGAAATAATGGAGAAGCTTATTTTTTGTTGGTGACAACTGAGAATAATTGTCGGCACCAATTGGAAGAATAATTGTTGGTAACAACTGAGAATAAATAAAAGTGAAGAGCTCTGATATTAATAAAAGTGAATAAACCAATGAGAAAGACTTTACGAAAGCAACAGTTGAATTATCAATTTAATTGTGAAAATTTTGTCCTAGTCGGTTCAAATTTTGGCATGTAAAGCCTAAACCTTAGATTATATGAGTTCAATTTTGAAAGTTTTTCATTGCTTCTATCGATTGTATTTTCGATTTGCAAACCAAAGGCCCTATTATAATTAGCAATCATATACTCATATTTAGTTGTGGGTTTAGTGTAACTTGGTTGTGTTTGCTTGAACATTATTTTATGTGTGTGTGTGTGTGTATATATATATATATATATATATAATGAATGACTTGAAACAGTACTTTAGAGTCTTAATATGTTTTTTTTGTTGCTTGAACCTTATTATTATTGTTATTGTTATTGTTATTATTATTGTTATTATTTTATTTTATTTTTATTGTTATTATTTTTAATCTTTTGTGGTTTGGATTAATGGTTTTTTATATTCCTGGTGATTTGGGTGGGTTTTACATTTCTTAATTGTAAACAACAACAATAACTAAGCTTTGTATATGAATAAAGCTAAGTGTAGTACCTTGAACACAATTTTAACTAAACAATGAAGTTATGCGTTTTTAAGATTGCATAGAACTAATCTACTATGCTCACCTGAACTAGCGGCAGCAATGATAAATTTTTGGATTTCATGAAGCTAGAATTCTTTTGATGATTTTGATTTTCTTAATGGCTTCTTGTGAAACATTCAATTTACTGAAAAAAAAATTCATTCTCTTTTAATTTTGCACTTAAATTTACTGAAATTTTTTACTGGAGGGAGTTAGCTAGGTTAATTGAAAGGTTTGGATATAAAATGCTGAAATGGATTGTGGGGAAGAAGATGGAAATGTTGGTCCTTAAGTTTTACAAAACCTAAACCTTTCGATTTATTTTCTTTTTGGAGCGGAGAGAGACATCAAATGGCATGAAAAAAAATATATATTTAAACTATTTTTAATAGGGGTGGGTTACGGAGGCTCTAATAGGGGTGATCTTTGTGAGTAAAATGTCAACATTCAAATCACGGGTAGGCAAGATGAAAATAAGCCTAATCATAGGTGATTATTATCCTTTATTTTTTTTTTAAACAACGAACCTAATAAGGTTTCTCATATTGTAGACCTCAAATTACTGGTTAAGCAACAAAAAATAAAATTACGAAAACAACCCCACCTTGATAGAAGATGAAATACATTGTTATCTCTATTTAGTATTAATCCTATAGTTTAGAGGGTGTAAAAAATAATAAGATGGGGTAGAGTCGGATCGGGGTTGTTGAATGTTGAGTTTGCTCTTTAGGAAGGAATGAGAATAGTTGGTTTGGAGGTATCTTACTATCCCCAATGAAGTTGTTTCGACATTACGAAAGGTCTTGTAGCTGAATTGTCACATTCTCATGTACAAAGTGTTTAAGAGTCTAGAAGAGAAAGGGTTCGAGCTGCGGGTTTAGCAGCATGTTGTAATTATTTCTCAAAAAAAAAAATTGTTTCAACATTAGTGAGTTCTAAAAAATGAAAGAGAATGCAAGGAAGGTAATAATTAATGTGAGTGCTAAAACAGAAAGAAAGCAGAATATAAGATGACAACCAAAACTTGTTTATGACCTATGATCTTGAAGTGGGAAAAACTTATATAGGGTAGGGCTGTTCAAAAGGGGCACGAAAGTTTTTCCTTCCTGGAAGTATAAAAAAACCAACCAAAACCTATAGTTTTAGTCTCTCTTTTTTTTTTTTTTTTTTTAAATTTCACTTATAATTAAGTCCTATGGTTTTGGTAATACATTAAACCCAATTAAAACTTGAACAAATATTAAACCCAACACAAAATTCACTTATATGATTGGAAGGTTTAATTTGTTTTTTAATAAAACAAATCTCATTGTTTACTTTTAAACTATACTAGTCGCAGACCCACGCAATGTGTGAAAATAGATAATTATTTTATAATTATGGTATAAAATATAATTTTTTTTCTAAATTTTGTTGAAAATAATTTTGTTCTCCCTAAAAATTAAACAATTTCTAAAAAATTTTCATCTTTCTAACACTACCAATATATCATTCTATTATTTTGGGTTGCGTTTGATTGATATTATTCCTTTATGAGGTGGTCCATATTATTCGAAATTATGTTATAGTGTATGCACAATGTTTTTCTTTTTCTTTTTTTGTGCAATTAAACTTTTTAAGTTTTGAATAAATCATTAAAATTCCTCATTCTCTTAAAGAAGATTATTATGATTGATGAAGCAAGAATTCGTCAGTTGAGAAATGAAGATTTCAGACGGAACCAAACCTGCTTTTCTTCTACCAAAATAGTGGGGAAGATCTCTTGATGTGGTCACCGGTGTAGTGCCTGCCAAAACACCTCCGATGCGTAAGTCAGTTTCTGTAAGATTTCTGCAGAATGAAAAATGGCTCGTATAAAAATGTGTTAGGGTTGTTTTTCTTACCCCTCATTTGTGCTTGTGAAGGCTTTATATAAGCTTCTCCAGCTCCTAGCCGTTGTGGCAGTTATTGCGGTTTTAATACCCCTTTTAGTAACACTCCTTACTAAATGATAGGGCTTCAATTCATCTCCAACGGGTCGTACAACTGGTTCTGCCAGGCTGGGGCACTATTGGTGATATCGAATGATCCCGTGCACTTGCTTCTCTTTCCTTCGTCTATATCGGTTCCCTCATCCATTCTGCTTCCCTCGTCCATGTTGCTTTCCTCGTCTGTGTTTATCTCGTCAGTCCTGTCAATGATAATAAAAAATCATAACAAAATTGCACTTAATGTTACTCAAATATTTGATAGATACATTCAAATGCATAGCCAAGACTTTTTTTATATTATTAATTCAAATTCTCACTTACAAAATAACTAAGTAACTTAAATAAAAATTAAATCAAAGCTATAAGAGGGAGAGAGATTACTTATAATATAGAAAACTTAGAAATATAACACTAAAACATATTAACCCAAAATAAAGTTTTAAAAAAATACAATGATCCGTTAACCTAAAGTAGAGTTGCAAGAAAGAATAAAAAATCGAGAGAGAGAGAGAGAGAGAGAGAGAGAGAGAGAGAGAGAGAGAGAGAGAGAGAGAGAGAGAGAAACAAATTTATAAAAAATAAGATAAGAACAAAAAGAGTAAAAATATAAGATATAGTAATAAACATCAAATTATTCAAATCATGCTATATAATATAATAATGATATATTCTTACATACTATATTTTTAATGAAATAACATGACATCTATCAAATCAAAGAAAAAAAATACCATCATAAAAATACAAAACTAAATCACATTAATCTAAAGTGAAGTTTAAAAAACATAAAAATTCATCAACTTAAAGTACGCTTTGAAAACAACTTACGTTGATAATATGAGACTGATTAATTTAGTGACCTACAAGAAAACGTTAATTATTCAAAAACTAAAAATGTACTTGCATTTCTTTATAGTGTAATATGAGGCTAGCCATACCACATCAACCATATTATAGGATGTAAAAAATTAAGAATATATATATATATATATATATATATATAAAAGAAGGAAAGTAATTATGAAACTTCTCAATTCACAATTATCAATAATACTTTGGAAAGGAACTCATAATCTCAACCAAAAAAAAAAAAAAGAAAAATTAGAAACTCATATGGTCTAGGCATATTTGATAACTCAAAAGGATATGCATCTCAAAATTTGGCATGATCATGTTCAATTTAGGCCAAGTATATAGATTCATTACTTCAGTTCAGCACATAACAATGATAACATAAATAACAATTGTAATTGACAATTAACAATAGTATACTTAGGCTTCCCAAGCATTAGTGATATACTTATTCCTTACTCCTATATCTACTTCAGATTGGCTAAAATCACAAGCATGAATTCTATGATGTGGCTTGATGCAAATGAGTTGCAAACAAATATTAATGATAAATATGAAAAAAAAAAAAAAATCTTTTGATACACTAAACCGTGATCACAAAGGATTGAGAGTGGACCATGATTTCTCTAGCACGACAAATCCATATTATTCACATAATAGGAAATCAACCAAAAAATGAAAACAAAAAAATTAGAAAAGGAGAGAGAAATAACATTTTGTGTGTGAAAAAACTATGCACAGAAGGTGAGAGAGAATTGGAATTTTATAATAAGAAGATGAGAATAAGAAGAGCCAAAAATAAAGGAAGATAAAGGGATAGAACAAAAGAGATATTATGGTAGTTAATAGTGGGAAGATGAAAGGGTAAAGGGAGGGGAAAAAGGTTTGAGAATGTATAACAATAAGCTAAGAAAATTAATGAAAAGAAAGAGAGAGAGAGAGAGAGAGAGAGAGAGAGAGAGAGAGAGAGAGAGAGAGTTGGAAGTAAGTGAATGATATGGCTGCTGATGTGTCTCAACATAAGTGTAGCAACAATAAATGCTACGTTTCAGCTTTTAAATATATATATATATATATATATGATTTAATTTGTTATTTTTCAAAACTTCTTCAGTTAATTTATTACCGTTTAAACTACATGATTTAATTTGTTGCACTCTCTAAAGTTTAAATTTTTAAATCTATTCCCTCCACAAAAACCAATAGCTTTAGTAATAAATTTAACCCAATTAAAACCTGAACGAATATTAAACCCAATACAAAATTCACTTATATGAGTGGAGGCTTAAATTTTTTTTTTTTTTAATAATAAAAAATCTCAATGTTTACTTTTAAACTATATGATTTAATTTTTTATTTTTCAAAACTTCTTTATTTAATTTATTATCATTTAAACTACATGATTTAGTGTGTGTTTGGGAGGGGCTGAAATGCCCACGTCTGCGTTTCAGCCCCTCCCACGTTTTTTTTTTTTTTTTTTTTTCCACTTAAGTGAGACACGCGCGTACTGTTCATTGGCCAATGAACAATGATTTTAGGCCAATGAACAGTAACTTTATGTGTGAACAGTGTTTTTCCACATTAAAAAAATTTTTCAGTTTTCAGTTTTCAGTTTCAGCTGCATCCAAACGGACCCTTAATTTGTTGCACTCTCTAAAGTTTAAATTTATAAATCTATTCCTTCCATAAAAAACTTATAGTTTTAATAATAAATTAAACTCAATTAAAACCTGAACGAATATTAAACCCACTACAAAATTCACTTATATGAGTGGAGGTTTAACTGGTTTTTTTTTTTTTTTTATAATAAAAAAGTCTCAATGTTTACTTTTAAACTATATAATTTAATTTGTTATTTTTAAACTTCTCTAAAGTTTAAATTTATAAATCTATTCTCTCCACTAAAAATAAAATAAAACCAATAGACATATTGAGCAATTTATAAATCTATTCCCAACTACTTATTTTACAACAGTTTTATAACTATTAGAAATACTGAATAAATGTATTGTATTTCTCAAGTAATAGAATATACATGAGTGCCTTTATATAGAAGGTAGAGTACGCAGTACAAGTAAGTGTGCTATACAAGTAAATAAGGTGGGCCTAAAGCCCATATACCCTAATACACGTTAATAGCCCCCCTCAAACTCAAGGTGGATGTGAGATCAACTTAAAGTTGCCAACCAAAGTACGAAAACGTCCCTTAGGGTGTGACTTGGTGAAGATATCTACAAGTTGATTTTTAGAAGAGACTGAGATCAACTTGAGAGCACCATGGACAAGATGATAATGGATAAAATGTCAATCGATCTCAATATGTTTAGTCTATTCATAGAAGACATCATTGTGAGCAATATGAATAGCACTTTGGTTGTCACAATAAAGAGAAGTAACAGAGGATGTGGACACACCTAAGTCTTTGAGAAACCATCGTAGTCAAAGGAGCTCAGACATGGTATCAGCAAAAGCATGATATTCTGCTTTAGTACTAGAGCAGCCATATGAGTTTGTTTCTTGTTTCCCCAAGAAATCAAAGAAGAACCAAGAAGAAAGCAATAACCAGTGGTGGACTGCGATTAGTGGGATCTCTTGCCCAATTAGCATTAGAAAATGCATGGAGAACAGGAGGAGACTAAGCAGAGTAGAAAAGACCATAGAAGAGAGTGCCCTTTAGGTATCAAAGAATGCGCATAACAGTAGCATAGTGAGTCGATCGTGGAGCAGACAGATACTGGCTCACCTGGTGAACAGCATAGGAAATTTTTGGACGAGTAACAATGAGATAAACTAGGATGCCAACCAAGCGTAAGTAAAGAGAGGGATTAGACAATGGTTTTCCCCCTAAGGGAGTCAGATGCGCATTAAACTTAGCTGGAGTGTCAACAGTCTTGTTATCAATGAGTCTAGCTTGAGATAAGAGTTCAGAGGCATACTTGGCTTGAGTTAAATAAAGTCTATCTGTAGAATGAGTGATTTCAAGACCCAAGAAGTAGATGAGATGTCCAAGATCTTTCATCTGAAACTGTTAACTGAGAAAATCCTTGAGTTCTTGAATGCCCCTGAGGTCATCACCAGTAATGATCATATCATCCATATGCAAGAGAAGTAAAATAATGTCTTTGTCAGTGCGACGAAGAAATAAGTCAAAATCATAATGACTGGCCATGTAACCTAAGCGAGGGATGGTAGAGTTGAATTTGGCAAACCAAGCTCGTGGATTTTGTTTAAGGTCATAAAGTGCACGTTGAAGGTGGCAAACCTTATTTGATTCAATAGAGATACTAGGAGAAGGTTGCATATAAACTTCTTCAATTAAATCTCTATTAAGGAATGCATTTTTGACATCCATCTGAAAAAAGTCCCATTTACTAGCAGCAGCAATAATAACTAAAAGGGCACGAACAGATGAGATACGAGTAAGCAGAGCAAAAGTCTCTTCATAATCAATCCCATACTCCTATGTAAAACCTTTTGCAATAAGACGAGCATTGTAGCGCTCAATAGACCCATCAGAGTGAGTCTTAATCTTGTAAATCCACTTACAACCAACCACAGATTTTCTAGAAGGGAGAGTCACCAAATCCCAAATATGATTTTTAAATAATGTATCAAGTTCCTTTCATTGCAATCTGCCATAAAGGGTCAGTGGAAGCCTCACGATAGGTGTGAGGCTCGTGCAGTGTAACAAGGGCAGCGTAACAATGATAGTAAAGTAAATATATAGGAATGGATCTTACTCGAGTTGAGTAACAAGGTGGAATGTCTTGTGCAAGATCTTCAGGCGGAGTAGGAGTAGGAGTAGGAGTAGGGGACCCAAGCTCAGGGTTGGGTAGCTCGTCTTTAACCTGTGTATCTTCCACCTGTTTATTAAAGGGTAAACTAGGAAATGGATCAAAGGTATCTAGTGGTTGGACAAATAAGTCTATAGGAGAATCAAGAGTAACTACAGGAGGATCAAGAGCAGTTACAAAAGGAATATGTGCCTCATCTAGAAAAAGATCTAAGACAGAGGAGGAAGATAGGAAGGCACGGAAGTGAGAGAGCTCGACAAAGCAGTGATGTTCCCAAAAGACAACATTGCAGGAGATACGAAGACGATGAGAGACGGGATCATAACACTAATACCCCTTTTGAGTTTCGCCATAGCCAAGAAAAGAAAAAGCCTTGATCGAGGCTCAAGTTTGTTATGCTCACGTGGTTGAAGAAGAACAAAACAAGCAGAACCGAAGGAGCGAAGGTGGTGATAGTCTGGAGGTGACCCAAAAAGGGGCTTATATGGAGTTTGATTTTGGATAACAAGATTGATAGCATGAACAGCATGAAGAGCAGCTTCGCCCCAAAAAGGAGCAAGAACTTTGGCAGAGAGAATGAGAGCATAAATAGTGTCAAAAATATGACGAAGTTTTCGTTCGATTGTACCATTTTGCTGAGAGGTACTTGAACAAGTTAGTTGATAAACAGTGCCATAAGAATGCAAAACAACTTGGAAAGCATATTAAGTGTATTCAAGAGCATTATCAGATCGAAAAATATTGATACCTTTGGAAAATTGAGTTTTAACCTTTTCACAAAATAGAATATACTTACAATAATGCAGAACGATGTTTCATATGAAAAATCCAGCTATAGCGAGAATAATCATCAACAAAGATAAAAAAAAAAAAAAATATCGAAATCCACCAATACTAGAGATATAGAAGGCCCCTAGACATCAGAATGAATTAGGTCAAAGATATCAATGGACATTGATTCACTAGGACTGAAAGGCAAAGTTGGTTGTTTTCCTAACTGACATGAAACACAATCAAAATTTTTTGTGAACACTGAACCTAACAAACCTCTAGAAGCCAAGTGTTATGCTAGAGAGGAAGATGCGTGAGCAAGTTGGGCATGCCAAAGTACAAGGGAAGGAATAGAAGAAATTACAGAAACTGAAACATTAGAAATAAGAGCAATAAGTGGAAGACGAAGGTTGTCCACAGGAAATATATGCCCAACTCTAGGACCGGTCCCAAGCTCTTGTCCCGTCCTTAGATCCTTCACAATACACCCAGAATAATAAAAAATAATGTGATAATCCAACTCAGCTAATTGTCCCATAGAAAATAAATTGTAAGAAAGGTTAGGAACATTAAAGACCCTAGGAACCGAGAGGTTGGAGGTCAAAACAAAACCTATATTATGACCAGACATTGTGGAACTATTTGCTGTGTGAATATTAAGAGGGTGTGGTATAGGTTTAAGTTTAGAAAATAAGGATGAGTGAGGTGTCATGTGATAGCAATAAGCAAAATCCATAAGCCAAGAGGAATGAGACATACTAGATAAAGCTGAGAAAGAAGGGGAATAAGATGCATTACCAATCATACAAATGACGTTAGTGATGATGTTTTTAAGGTCATCTGTGAACATAGTGAAAGTGCGTCTTGAAAACTTAGATTGTGCAAAGACGAGAGCCTTTGGTTGGACACTCTCAGTGTTAGCAATAGTAGCAGTAGAAATTGAAATAGCTGATTTGTTGCGATGATAGCAAGTCTTAATATTGTGGCTAAAACATTTGTTAGATTGTCGATGATGATTATTTCAACAAGAAGAAGACTTGTCCTTATTCTTCATTTAGAAGCAAAATATGTAAAATGGACTGCAAAAATGAAGTGAAAAACTAGGTAAGGAGCACCAGGCATGCAAAAGGTGAACTTTGGCTAAAAGTCAACGGCCAACACAAGTCAAAGTCAACAAGAAAGTCAATGTTGGTTATGGTCAATGGCGGTAGGTCAAAGATGACGTAAGTAGTTGACCTATGGATGACGAAAGCGGCTGACTTCTGAATGACATAAGTGATGATGTGGCAGTGATGATGTCAGCTGATGACATTAGCTAATAACGTGGCAATGATGACGTCACCTAGGGCTGACGTGGTGTAGATGACATAATCGCTGACGTCAGCTGGTGCAAATCTTGGTGCGAGTAAGCGCGTGAAGAAGATTATTGGTGCGTGTAGCGCATGAGCTGCGGTGTAGAACCTTTGGGCGGCGCATGAGGGCGCTTGCAAGCTCCTATATTTGCAAGATTTCCATGATTGGGTAGATCAAGGCTAGACGATCACTGTGGTACCTGCAAAATACGTATTGGAGCAAGATGCAAGACAAAGACAATAAGTGCAGTGGTCTGTGTGGTGCGGGGCCCCTTAACAAAGGCGACTGGAGGTCCTGAACCCAAGGACGACAGCTGGAAGGCGTTGGAGGTTCTACAGCGAAAGGCTACGACGGTTGCTATGACAATGGTAGTGATGTTGAGAATGGAGTAACACCGATAAAGCGATGTTGTTAAAGGTTTTTAATTTGAATCCAGCATCGAAATTACTTTTCTGCCTACCAGTAACAACCCGTAAGAACCTTTCACCTAAGATTTGTTGTGAAAATGTTGTGAAAATATTGTGAATATAGTATTTCTCTATTTTTTATAGGTTTTGCAAGGAAAAAAACAAAAACCCTATAAATATCATCTCTTTTTCGCCATGGGTTACAAGAATAGCTCTCACGCCTATTTTGGTACTCTTTGTATCTGCATTAAACTCTCTCTCTCTCTCTCTCTCTCTCTCTCTCTCTCTCTCTCTCTCAGATCGTTCTTTGATAAGGTGTTTTTTTTTCCAAACCCCAATTTTATTAGATAATTGGTGTTCTTGTTTGGTGTATTTTTCTTTTTCTTTTTTTTTTTCCAACAAATTATCATGCTGTGTGCAGAGGTTGTATCAGTATTTTTTGAGGTTTATTTGATTTCTAACTGTACAGTATATTGGCCATGGGCTGGTGTTACAGATAGTTTCTATAAAGTAGTTTTTGTATGGTGTTGTTGGTTGTAGGGGCTAGTGCTATAGAAAGTTTCTGCAGTGAGGTTTTATCATCAGTAGGCAACCCAATTGCATGAGTATACTATTTAAAATATATTTTTGGCATTATTGCTCTAATATTTGTTCACAATTATAGTGTGAAAGTTGTTGTGTGATTGCATGTGATGATTGAATGATGAACCGAAGCATGAAAGAGAGCATATACAAAGATTTATGTGGTTAGGCCATCCACAGTAAAAAAGCCCTTGACAACTAAATATTATATTTAGCACTATTTGTGTTACAAACTTACAATGAATCCAATGTAAGGTTTATATACTAGAGAATATATATATGACTAACCTTAAGTTAACCATAGGTTAATATGCTTGTTCTACAATTACATAGGCCTACAATTTGGTTGGGCCACTTGCACCATAATGTGTCTAGCAGATTTTATTACTTATTGGGCTTCTTATTTTTTGTGTTTATTTATTTCTGTACTAAACAACCTTCAGTCTAATCAATCTGGGCGTGTACAACATTAACGCCGATTTTTATGAGTAGCTTGTTATGATTCATTTTAAGGGTTATATATATACACACACAGTGGCGACTCCAGGAATTTTGTCCAGGGTGTTCTTATTTCACTTTGAAAAAGTTTTGGGTCATTTTAGTCTATTTCGGATGTTTCGGGACATTTCGGTAAATACTGGCTGAAATTCAAAATTTAGCAAGCATGAAGTTTATACTTAAAAAAAAAAAAAAAAAAAATCTTAAAACAAAAACAAATTTGCATTTTGTACACCAAAAAACCTCAAAAGGAAAAAAAATTTAAAAAAAATGAAACGAAAAGAAATTAATGAATAAAGGTACTGGTACAATAAACTATAAGTTTATTTGAAATATTAATAAAATTATTAATTATTGTTGTTTAGTTGTTTCATAAATTTGTTTGTCTTTTATAAACTATAATTTGTTGTATTGTTGTTTCATTAATTATTAAATTATTAATTGTTGTTTAGCCTAACATAATTTAATTTATTTGTCTTTTATAATGTATTAGTTAATTATATTATTAATTATTGGTGTTTAGTTGTTTCATTCATTTTTTTTATTAATTATTAGGAGTCTAGCACACACCCCATCGTGCGTTAGCACACACCTCATGTGTACACACACCCCAGCCTCTGCATGCCTTTTAGTTCAAAATTTGTTTGGTATAAAATTTTTGAGAGTGTTCCTGATATTGTTTGAGGATGTTCCTTTTTTTTTTTTTTTTAAGGGTAAACAAATAAAAAAAATTAAATTATTATATTAAAAAAAAAAAAAAATTCAAGCCAGGGTGTTCCTAGGAACACCCTGGCTACTGAGTGGCGTCGCCACTGTACACACACACTTATCATGAGACTGTGTTTAAGGGACATTTGTATATTGTCAAACTTGATTTTTGTTACTACTTGCTAGGTTTTGTGTTGCTTAAATTCCTATTTTTTAGTAGCTTTAGGGTCATATGGCTTAGAAAATGTAATGAGGGACATTTGTACTTTATACAAATGTCACTGGAACTTTAAGCTAGGTGGCTTATGTAATATACTTTTTCTCTTACTGGAACGTGGTTGTTTGATTGATAACTTTTATTTATTTAAGTCTGATAACAATGATGATATTGCATACTAAACACTAGGAAAACATGTTCAAGCTCAATTTTCAAGGTCACTTTTTTTTTTTTTGAAACCGGAATCAAATAACTTTCACTAATTCATAAGACTAGAATCCAAATATAAAGCATCCACTACTGGTGGAGGATCCTCCTAACTCCATCCATACAATTTCATTATTAGATAATCTAACAAATCTTGCGAAAGCATGAGCAACACTATTGGCACTACGCCTAACACAGCTAACCGAAATGGATCTAAAACTTACAGCCAAGCACCAAATATCTTCATAAATTAAACCAAGTCAAGAGAAGTTTGGTTGAGCCTGTGAAACAGTCTTCATAACCATAGCATTATCACCTTCTAAAATCACCTCCATAAAACCAGTATCTATAGCAAATTCAAGAGCTTTGCGGCAAGTCATCACCTCCACCTCTTCACTATCCCTCACAATGGCACCATTGGCAGATATAACAGCCATAACTTTGCCATTCCCATTATGAATAACAGCACCATAACCCGAAGTAGCTCCATTATCAAAGCAAGCTCCGTCAAAATTCAGCTTGAAGAAATCTCCTTGCATTGGTTGCCATGCTTGACTTGCTGGGACATGAACTGAAACATGCACACTCAGATGGTCTTGTGCTTCAACAGACTCTCTCAAATAATCCGAGGCACGTTGGTAAAACTGTGATGGAGGTTGGAAGGCACCCCATGCAAAATTGTGTTCCGCTGAAGCCAGATTTGCCAATAAATCACCCAAAATAAGATTGTTTTCTAAAAAATGTTTTTTGAAAAATGACTTATTTTTTAAAAAACATTAAAACCGAAACAAACGAAACATATATAAAAACAAAAACAAAAAAACAAAAAAGAAAAAAAAAATAAAGAGGAAATAAGGAAAGACTAAAAAGTGAAAGTATGAAACACATTTACACGTACTCCAAAAGTTAGCCAAAAAAAAAAAGTAGAAAAACAAGCCAAAAAAAAATTCTTTATGAAATTAACCGGTAGATCCATTCGACTCGTCAACCCCACCCAACTTATCATTTCATTGAATCGTCTATCGGTTAACTTAAGACTTTTTCCACTTGTTCAAAAATCTATACCTATTCTCTTGTTATTTCAAGTTCAGATAGGTTATCAAAGACGAATATTGTCGTATGTATGAAAATCTAGGAGGCCATGGACATTAGTACGGGCACAACCCAGCCATATGAACAAATTTTGAAAAATTATAATATGACTTGACGAGTACAATATTAATACACACTAGTATGACACAGATATAACATCCTAAATAAAGTTTTTGTGCTTTCTAAATCAAAATTGAAGAACCTTTTCCTGCTTTCAACTGTGTTAATGAAGTGTTTCATTGGGACTATTTCACATATTCGCCTACAATTTACTAATGAGCAATTATTGCGGTGTGACTAATTTGGACCGATAAAAATCTACCCTATCAAATAAAATGCCAATTCAATTCCCCTTCCCCTGTGTGTGTGTTTCTCAAAAAATAATAATAATAATAATAATAATAATAATAATAATTCCAAGTCAGCAGATAGTACTAATGGATTCTATCCCTCTCTCTCACAGTCTCATTGACGTGGTCTCAGTTGCAGGAAAGAAAATGTTTCTAACCTTCTATTTGCTACAAGACTTTGAGTTAATGTTGACAAACTTTTTAATCTCCCTATAAAAATTTTTAATACATTTTTAATCTCCCAATAAACACATTTTTAAAAGAAAAGATTAACCACTTCATCTTCATGGTTGACGGTTCTTGGTGGAGAAGTAGGTTAGAGTGCTATAAATTACTCTAGAAAACATAGGTCCCTCAAGTGAGGCTTCCATCTAATGCCCCTGTACATGGGCGATAGGCCAAACTCTAGTCCCCCTCCAAAAAGAAAAATATTTCCTTAAGTCTAATTATATTATGGTTAGATTTTTCAAAATCAGACCTAGAAGTCTTACATTTGATGGTTGTTATTTAACTCTTTCGCTTCTTTCAAGTGTTCACTCCTTAATAATGAAGACTAGCAATTAATTATGATATCTCTAGTTGGACTAAATCTTATGTCTTTTTCAGCAAAAAAAAAAAAAAAATCTTATGTTCTTTTTATTTCTTATAAAGTAATTAAAATTTAAAAGAAAAAATATCAAATATATGACATATTGTAAGTAGTAGAACATAACATAGAACACACTATAGAGAGATAAAAGATTTTTGTTCTTTTAACTGTCTTTAAATTTTCAGCATGAATACACTTTCCTTCCATTCATCTCTTAACTTAAAAAAAGAAGATAAATAACATGATCAACATGATGAATATTTAGTTTACTAGGTTTTTCTTTTCTTTCTAACCTTTGTCTACCCTAGCTATTAAATAAGGAGATTAAGATTGTATTCAAAACCCAACAAATTTTATTTAACATGATATGTAGCAAAGATTTATTAGCAAAATGATAACCTTACGTTGCGATTGGCATTCAACAAGATTAAAATGCTTGGGATATTTGAACCAATTAAGTTTGGTTTTCAAAACCTGTACTGCAAGTGTATTGAAGTTATCGTGGATTTTATTTCTCATTATGGAGCGCGCGCGCGCGCGCGCACACACACACACACACACATATATATATATATATATGAGAGAAAGTATTTGCTATAAAACAGCACTTTTACCAAGTTATCTAGCCTTATAACGAAAATTGTCGAAAAGTCTGCCACATAAAAAGTATATTGTGACAAAGTGTAATTGGTGGAAAAAAAAAAAAGTATGGGTCCATGTGAAATTAACAGGTAGTCAATCATAGTTTGTTGCATAAAATAATTGTAGTAAAAGTTATGACTTTTTACGTAGTATTAGAATTACTCAAAATTATTTGATATGTTTACAATCACTTCTAAAACAAAACTATAGTATCAAGACGTTTGAGGTAAGGTTGCCAAAGCCAGGCTCCATTGTTGTTCTGTTTGGGAGGGGAGGGGGGGGGGGGGGGGGGCTGGGGAGAGGAAGGTAGTTAAGTACAACCAAAAAAAATAAAATAAAATAGGGAAAGTTTCAAAAATAAAACCCTACTCCATAGTTATAATATTTGGAAGGCTACAAAGATATGATTTGTGGTGGAGTAATGACTTTTTGGTCAATCAGATCTTGAATAGTTTGGCGTAAGACAACACAACTGTTTGTGGGTGGTCAAGCAAAAATTTTAGGACTAAATTAAATTACAACTGTTCACATGGTAGACTTTGAGTAGTGGAAAAAAAATAATAAATTCACATAAAAATAAAAGACAGCTAAGTATAATCTGTCACATAAAAAATTATGACAAAAGTTGTAACTTTTATATAGTAATAATATATTATTACTAGATTATTACTAGATTACTAGAATTAGGTCAGTGACTGGTATGGGTTTGAGGGGATTAAGCAAGCCTGTAGCCTTAAGTTTCTAAAAGACCTTGCTTGAATGACATTGGATACTTCAAGGAACTTGGTATTAATTAATATTAGAACTAGTAAAGACAAATAAAAATCTAATTAAATAAAATAATTTAATTTAATTCAATTAATGAATTTATACATAAAAAAGTAAATTGAAAATTTTCATTATTTTCTAAAAAAAATTATATTACATTAACCATAATTTACTATGTATTTGTTGAAATTTTTTTTTTTTATAAAATAATTAAAAATTATAAAAAATTAAAACATGGAGCGGTAAAGAATTTGGTATTTTTATGGGATGGGAAAGTCGGTATTTATTAAGATTTAGGAAACCGAGCAGGACTTGGAAAGAGGAAACCGAGTGGGACTAGGAGAGAAACCCTTTAACCTTTTGCCTTTATAATGGTTTCAAAGCAGTTGTTTTTGTTTTAATCATCGTTGTTTTATAATGGCAACTCGGAGTTCTTCTTTGTTGAGGAGGATTCTCAAGAACAAATTGAAGAAGAATAGGACCACACAGTCGTTTTTATGGAAGAAGAAGATTTTACGAGATTTTGCGCTGGGGATTGATATTGAAGGAGCTGATGATGAAGAAACAAGAATCCTAGAAAGAAAGGCGGAGATTGAAAAGCTGCGAAAGAGAAGAGAAGAAAGGGCTGTTCGTAAGGCACAATGTGAAGAGGAAGCTGAAGCTCGTGCTCGTGCTCGCGCTCAGAAGGACCTTCCTGAAACTGAAAGAGAAGAAGAAGAAGAAGAAGAAGAAGACAGGTCTATGCTTATTGCTGTTGTTAAAGAACAGCAAAGAAGGATTCAAGAGGCCATGGGAACCCGAACCAGGGAGGAGGAGGACGCTGAAGAAGTGAAGCTGCTGGAATCTCAGTCTCATGACGAGTACAGAGCAAAAAAGCCAAAATATACAAACCGTGTTCACACTGGATATGTATGGAACAAATACAATAGCACTCACTATGATCATGACAACCCACCTCCAAAGTTTGTGAAAGGCTATAAATTTGACATCTTTTATCCAGACCTTGTTGATAATACAAAGGTTCCAACCTACACTCTTGAGGAGGACAAGGATAGCAACAATGGTGACACTTGCATTATAAGGTTTCGTGCAGGGCCATCTTACGGAGAGATTGCATTTCGGATTGTAAACGATGATTGGGATTATTCTCATAAGAATGGATTTAAATGCACCTTTGAAGGGGGGATTTTGCGTCTATACTTCAACTTTAAACGCTACTTCTACCGTAGGTGAGTCACAAGGGAAGGGAGGCTTTTGAAGATTCGACAGCCAGAGTTTTGAAGTTTGAGGATTAACTTATGCCAGAACTGCACATTCATTAATTTGTATTGTACCTATTGTTCCTTCAATTTGTGCTACACAAGAAACCTTAATTTCCTTTCCATCAGTTTAGTACTTTTGTGTTAATGGATTTTAATTTTGTGTTGTTGTTAATTTTCGACATGATCTGTTTGATTATAAATTATTATAGTAGGGCAAAACAAAAGGACTATGTTGTTAATATTGTGATTATGAGTAGAATATTATTTTGCTCTTTGCTCGTTGTTTACGGGTGATTTTAAGTGCCCTAATTAGGTAGTGATGCACAGATTCTAGGGCTCTTGCATAATATCTCTATTTTTCTACCCCTGTCCTTGCATATATTGATTCCTTCAAATTTGCATCATACACATGCTCCTGGTATTCAACAATCCAACTTTCAATTTTTATCTTTCATCTCTATAATTCCAACGTCTCCTTCTCTTGGAGTACACGTTGCAGTGCCAGCTACATCTCTTCCATAGACCTCAAACCTTTCTGTATCTCTGCTTTCATCTCTGTGTCTACCTGTCCATACTTCCTTCTCAAATCCTCAAACTCCCTTCTTATGGCCCCAAGTTTTTCCCGAGACAGCTTCATCTCAGCTTTCAACTTGGTTTTCTCTTCCCCAGATTGAGTGATGCAAGGGTGTTCCTCAATTCAAATTCAGATTGCTGAAATTTTCTCTGTTCATGCAGTCTCAATTTCAACCTTCTTGATCTGACTGAGCTTCTCCTTAATTGCATCTTCCATTTCGTCAAAATGTCTAGAGAGTTTATCAATGTCAATGATTTCTTTCTCATGTGAACCAATTTTACTAATACTTTTAACAAAATCTAAAAGCTGTTCATCCGCTGTAGCTAGCTTCATTTGCAGTTTGTCATTCTCTTAAGATAAACATAATTGTTATCTCATAAGCCTCTGCTTATCTTTGACTTCTTGTTTTCAGCTCCATTTGATCGTTCAAATTGATAATGGGAACATCGTTTGGGAAAGAAGGAAGCTCAACTTATTGTATTCCTTCTTTTGTGTTTCTATACTCTATTGGTTCTCTCTTCGTCAAGTTTTCCTTCCTAATCATCGAAAATCAAAAAAATTGAAAAATATGTTCCACAAATATAATTTTGTATTAATCAAGTAATAAGTACAATCTCTGTTTTGACTTTTTACAAAAATGTTCCTCAAGTCCTTTGAAGTTTTTACAAGTATTCCTGAAGTCCTTTGAAAAACAGAATTCTTAAGACCTTTGAAGAACAGAATTCTTAAGACAAAATTTCTTCAGAGCTCTAGCTTAAGTCCTCTGGCTTATAGTAGTTTCTGAGCATAAGCTTCACTTTGAATTGATATACTTAAAAATATGTAGTAGACTTTTGATTGGCCCAAATTTTGCTTAGGGTTAATTATCTCTATTTATCTATTTCGATAAAAATCATATTTTGATAAAGATAATAATCAACAAATATAAATAATTATCTCTATTTAATTTATTTATTTTAATAGAGATAATTATCCTTTAATTTTGAATAGAAAATTTATCTTTATTTTATTTTATTTTTAATAAAGGTAATTATTCATAAACTTTGAATAGGTGATTTATCTTTATCTTGTGGGCCAAGTGACACATGACAAATTTCAATATGTCAATGTAATATCAATTTGGATAACACATGTAATCAGGGGCGAAGCTAGGGGGGGTCGAGGGGGGGGGGGGCACTTGCCCCCCCTGGCCCCACCCAAAAAATCTATTAATATTTACTTACTAGCTAGTCTAGATGCATTTTAGGCAAAAATATAAAATTTTTATTAATGATGAAAAGCTATAAAAACGTATACACAATACAAGCAGATGCTTTCATGGGAGGATTGAGAGCATAGCCTACTTATACGTAATAGAAATTTTTGTAAGTTGTACTTTATGTCTATCTAACAACTAAAACCTTTCCATTTCATAAGTAGAATTATAACATTTTTTATAATTACAATTTCAAAATGATTTTTTATGTAAATAACCCCTAATAAATAAATATAATATAATGAATATGTTATTTTCTTTTGAATTTTCTTGCATTCAAATACTGCTTAGCATACACATGAATGAATTGTTATTTTGCAAATTGATCTCAAACAATATATCAATATGTATATGTTCATTTGCATGTGCATAAATGTGATGTCAAATGTAATTTTTGCCCCCTCTCAAATTAGATCCTAGCTCTGCCACTGCATGTAATTATTTGATTTAACTAATTTAATAACATATTAATCTAGAATTCGTCACTTAACTTTGATGTGGCATTTTGAAATTGGCTTGACAAATTTTTGCCTCCTACACTTGCATGATTTAAAATTAATAAATTCAATGGAAGAACTCATAAGCATAATTTCATTATTAATTAAAAGAAAAGGGGGAAGATTCTACAAGCCATCATTGGCTAGAGATGATGGGTAGAGTAGTAGAGTAGGTCAAGTTGTATTATACCAAAGTGGTTTATAAAGCATATTGAAACTACAAATTATTAAGGTCAAAACTAGTATATGCAATCACACAACTACCTTTCCAATTTTTCTCTCTTCCATGCAAAATTATAGTTTCTTGTGGAGTGTGTCCATTTCAAGCCGGTGATAAATAGAATTTGATGTATTCAAGGAGATAGGAAACCAACTTATAAAAGAAAGCAAATCTGTATGAACAAAAGCACAAGTTGTACCTGCATGGCTGCATGCAGAGGACTTCATTCTCCTCGCTAATAGAAGACATCCAAGGTGATCTGGCTCCTATATTGAAAATGTAAAAACATGAAATAAATGTTTACACATACCAATTTGATGCCCCAAAAAAAATGAGAGTATAAACATAATTCAAACAAGTTGAATTCCTTCCCAAAACTCTCTAATACTTGTAACAGATGAACTATAAGGACATATATATGTTTTCAATCTCAAAAATTTCAGAGGGCTGCATGATTGTTGTTGTTGTTGATGGTCCAGTCTAAAAATATCGTAGTTGTAATGTGCCCATGTGCAATTGATGATCATTCCATTTGATATTATTCATTCAAAGCTATATTAATATTATCTTTGACTTCCATAATTTGTGAACATAAATCTTTCGAGGCAAATTATGCATAATATTTCTAGGGATACACCCAACATGCTGATATGGTTGAAGGTGAGTGGTGGGCATTTTCTTCGTTTTCCTCACAATCAACTACATTAGCGAATAGTGAAATTAGTTGTGAAATTTGGTGCGTCCATAGCATTGTTGGAGTCGGTCAAGCAAATTTTCAGGCAGTCAAAAGATTTGCTACATTCAGACTTTTGAATGGTTGCCAATGACCGTACTAAATAATTGCCACTAATCCTAAACTATCGCCAAGACCAAGAATGAAAGTGACCATAAGCAAAGTGTTTCTTCACTTGTTTCTTATAAATAGACACCCTTTTGCAAGGTTTGGGGATATTTCATATTTCCAAGTCAAACTCTCTCCTCTTTTCTCTTTTCTTTTTTTGATAAATGAAGGGAATGAGCAGATTCGAACTCGTAACCTCTGCTTCATGAGACATTGTTCTCAGCTGATTGTCCTAAGAAACGTGGCCCCTTATAAGGACATCATTGGGATTATCCTCGTAAGAATGGCTTCAAGTGCAACTTTGATGGTGGCATTTTGTGTCTATATTTCAACTTTAAACACTTATTCTACCGTAGGTGAATCACAAGGGAAGGGAAAAGAGGCTTCTGAAGATTCCACAGCGAGAAGTTTGAAGTTTGATGATGACCTTATACCAGAGCTGCACATTGTACCTATTATTCCTTCAATTTGTGTTACAGAAACCTCAATTTCCTTTCCATCAGTTTAAAACTTGTGTTAGTAGATTTTATTTTGTTGTTGTTAATTGTTGAGATGATCTGTCTGTGTGATTATCAATTATTATAGTAGGGCAAAAAAACTATGTTGTTAAGATTGTGATTATGACTTGTGAGTAGAGAATAATGTTTTCCTCTTTGTTTGGTGCTTACGGGTGATTCTAAGCACCCTAATTAGCTAGTGCTGCACAGATTCTAGGGCCCTTATATCTCTATTTTTCCTACCCCTGTCCTTGCATCAGTGTCAGCCATCATATGCATATATATACTTGTGATTGTCATCTTCCTTCTCCTCTTTTGTTGTTTCAAATTCATGCGGTTCCTAATTCTTGCATTCTTCTCAACACCATCTTCTGCAATTCTTCCTCCATTATTTTCAACTCTGACTCCTTCAAATCTGCATCATACGCTTGTTGCCCATACTTAACAATCATACTTTCAATTTCTCTCTTTCCATTCCCTCTAATCTTTAATCTCCTTCTCTTGAAGCACAACTTGCAGTGCCAGCTCCATCACTTCCTGAGACAACTTCATCTCAGTTTGCAACTTGCTTTTCTCTTCCTTGGACTTTAAGTAATTCAGTAGCTTTACCACCCAAATGCAATATTTTTTTGCGAGGGGATCTGTTCTCTCAGCATTTATCTATGGCAAAGAGAACTTTTTTGTCCTCTTGTCTCCTGTTTTCTTCCTCCAGTTTTGCTTTCAAGCCTGCAAGGTTGTTCCTCAATTCAACTTCAGATTGCTGAAACTTTCTCATCAAAATAGTGTACGTGTATTTGTGAAGACTTAAAGAATGTCTTTAGCAAAACAGCTACTGTGCATGCATTGAATTTCACTCTTAAAAGTGGCCCTTTGAAGTTATAAATGGTTCAGAGTTGCTCTTTTATGTTTCCATGCTTCATATTTTTATGCTTGGAAAGATTAGAAGCATGATTATTGCTTTCCAATTTGCTTCTTTTGCATAAATTGCTACTTCACTATTCCTTTTTTTAAATAAGTAAAAAAGAGATCATATTCACTCTATAAACTTGAAGGGGAAATAGAAATCATTTAGACTTCGTTAATTTATTACATGAAGATTATATTCAAAAATATCGTAACCACAGTATTTATTTTCCCTTCGACATCATGGCCTGCAGTAGTACCTTGACCAAAAATATAACTCCATGAGATTCAAGAGATCTAAAAAACCAAGAAAAGCAGATGACTAGATGCTACCCAATGTGGTAATCCAATAATACAAGGATTATAATAATAATTGTTAAATGACATAATTGGGGAGTTCAACAACATTTAAAAAAAAAAAAATCTACTACTCCTTCCTTGCTAAATTATCCAAAAGATGCACAGTAAAACTATTCTTTGCATCTTGAAATGCTCTTTGCTGTTGAAATCTTGCTGATACTTCAGATTGTGCAGCATAGTCTTTACAATAAAACTACCCCAATTTTGCATAAATTGCTACTTCATATATATATATATATATATATATATATATATATATATATGCTTGTTGTCATCATCTTCCTTCTCCTTTATATTGTTTGGGTCAATCTTACTTTCCTCTCCCTAGATTTGCATGATGTTTCCTTGCACATGCAGCTTCATTCCATCTAATTCACCTTAGGCATGCCATCCTTAAAATACAAGGGTGTTATCCTCTTACTTTACAGGATGTCTTGTCACTTCATCTGCAGATAAAAAGAAAAATGAAATAAGCCAATTTTATTGTCTGGAAAGTTGTATAGATCTCTCTCTAGAGTTGAGGTGTCTAGGGTACTGATGTTTCCTTGTTATCACTGAAATTTTATTTCGAGAGCCCTGTTTGCTCCAATATTAGTAGAAAACAATAGAGTAGCCTAAGGGGTAAGGTTAGCTTACCTTATGACAAAACATGGAAAGTGTTTCTATCAATAATCAAGAGACTTTTCAAATTTAAAAGCATTTACTTTCTTATTTTGTAGTTTAGGGCTGGTTCTATTAAACAATATGACTTTATTTTACAGTATAGGGCTGGTCCTTTTTCTTAAGCAATTCCGTGAATGTGCACAGGACACTTTCATATGTCCTATTTCAAGCCTACGCCTGAGTCACTTCAATGCTAAAGCATTCTATTTATTATATGAAATGATATTCATTTTCTCTTTTTCTGCCAGCTAACACACTCATATCTAGGATATCTTAAATGATAACCCATAATAATATGTATCCATCCATATATATGATCTGTGCATATAGCTAATGACAATATGTTCATATGAATGTGTATTTTTCATGTGCTAATTCTCTGGAATCCGGATGAATGGATAAACATTATGTGTTGGTAATGTGGGTGTTTGGGAAGTTATGGATTGAAGTGGTGGCAGAGTTGACATCATGACAAGCCTAGTATTTTCATATATATATTGGATTGTCTTACCTGAGGATGTTCTATTAAGAGGTTGGACAATATTGTTTTCTTCATTGAATTTAGCTGATGCCAGGATGATCAACTTGGAAAGTGTATACATCACTGGAATATCTTGATCACATAACAGAGAACTTCTAGCTTAAAACTTACAACTTAGGATGCGTTTGGATACCGCTTATTTTCCTGAAATTGAAAACTTATTGTTGAAAGTACTGTAAATAAAGGTAAAAGTTAGTTAAAATAATACAGTGAGACTCATAAATAGTAACAAAAAATGCAGTGGAATCCATGAATAGTAGCAAAAATAAGTTGAATAGTAAAATAATTTTAATTTTTCATCCCAATCCAAACGCACACTAAAAGTCAGGCTTCTTCCAAAGTTGAAACCAGACAGTAGCTTTTGTAATTCATATTGCCCATCATTCAAGTAGTTACAATGAAAACAGTAAAATAAAAACAATCATCACATTTTAACAATTAACAAGCAGCAAATCCACGTGTTGCGCGTGATAATTATTTGTATGGTGATTTTATTTTTATTTTTTACAATTTAAATTATTTTAACAAGAAGTAATGTATTTCGTAGTCATATTTTTATTTATTATAGGAATAGTCATAAATGTAATATAGGAACAATCATAAATCATAAATATAAATTTTGTCGTGCCAAAATGAAAACAAGACAATTTTTCTCAGAAATTCAAAAGGCAAGTTACCATTTTTTAATAAAAGTTATTTATAACATTTTGTGAATTGTTAAAAAGAATATAAAATTTTGAACTTATTCTTTTAGTTTTAAACAAACTTCCTTAAACCTTATTTTTTTTGCCTACAATCCAAAACACCGAAAAACATAACTAAAAAAATTAATAAAATTTAAAAATGCTTAATTGAACCAATTAGGAAAACAATTTATTGTTGATAATATATTGAGGTTATTTTCTTTGTAGAAATTGTAATTTCGTCCACCCAAAACATATTATTAAATAAACAATTATTAGCAAAATCTAAGAATTAAATTTCTATATATGGATTGTTATAATAATAATAATAACAACAACAAAAGCTAAAATTTGTCACCTATCTGATTATTTTCGTTTGGCTAACCTTTGCTTTTCTCTAAATAAATGACATTATAGAGTACTTCTAATACAATTATTAAGATTACTCTGTCCACCACAAAGGATTAAAAAATAAACAAAAATTAGTAAAATCTCATAGCTTAACATCTAAATTGAGCACTATAAAAAATCATGCTATGTAATAGAATAAATACCAAATTATCCAAATCATGCTATGTAATGGAATAATATTATATTTTTATATGCTATATTTAATTTTTTATAACGCAATAGGACAATATTTAACAATCAAAGAGGAAAAAAAAAAATCAATTTAAAAAACAAAAATAAATTGCATTAACCCTAAAGTAGAGTTTTAAAGAATATAAAAAATTATCAACTTAAAGAAGAGATGCAAGAATTTTTTTTTTTTTAAAAATCCACCAAAAAATTGAGAGAGAGAGAGAACCTTTTTTGTGTAGGAAGACTATGCATAGAATGGAAGAAATAATGCTAAATTTATAGTAAGAGTGTGTAAATAAAAAGAAACAAAAATAAAGGAAGATGAAAGGAAAGAGGAAGAATGATATTAATGTAGAAGGTAGCGGGGAGATGGAAAGGTAAAGAAGGGAGAAAGGTTGGAGAAATAGTAGGGAAATCAAAAGGTGAGGGAGGGAGAAAGGTTAAAGAAGTATAAATATTACAAAAACAAATGTTACAAACAATTATAGGAAAATTGGAAATAAAAAAAAAATAAAAACGTGGACACTGATGTGGCTTATTGAGAGTATAGTAATAATAAATGCTATACTTCAGCTTTTAGATATATATAGATTAGTACTCTCTCTCTCTCTCTCTCTCTCTCTCTCTATATATATATATACATACATACATACATACATACATACATACATACATACATACATACATACATACATACATACATACATACATACATGGTTTTAAAATTCGAACCAGATCGGCTTGTTCAACCGAGAACCGGACCCTTATTCGGTCCGGTTATTAGTTAAAACAAAAAATGAAAGAAAAACCGGACAAACATTACACACAACCGGTTCAACCGGCATAACTAAAAACCGGTGCGGTTAAATCGATTTTAGCACTTCTTCATAAATACTTCAGCTGTTGTATTTTTTTAACCAAAAAAAAAAAATTAAAGAGAGATCTTGTTTCAAATTTAAGAAGAAAGGTTTTGATTTTGAAGATGCTCTCTCAAGTATGAAGTGGTGATGCCTAAGACACCCACAGTGATCCAAAAACATCATATTTACTTTACTTACCTTTTGCTCTAACGAAAAAAAAAAATCAGATTTATTATATTTGTGTCGTGGAAGAACCAAAGAAGTCCAAAGATAAGCAGATTTGTAATGATCTGTTGCTTCAGTTAAGGCTTTTTTTTTCCTGCTCTTGCCACTTGCACATGCTCATATTCACGAGAGAGAGAGAGAGAGAGAGAGAGAGATGAAAAGCAAAAAGTGAGACAGGAAAATGTAAAGAAGCATTGTTGAAGCTTGAACCGAATGTGTGGCAGTGGTTGTATAGATTTCAAAATGTGTGGTAGTTGGGATATTAAAGTATTAACATGTAGAATGTGTGGAGGGAAAAAAAATATCAAGTGGACAATGATATTACTACTCATTGGTGCACTTACTTTTTGTTATTTGAAAGGTTAAGAAAAACTAAAATATTTTATAGTGGGCTGTGGGTGTTTGTATATGTTTTTTTTTTTTTTTTTTTTGGCTTTTGTTTTGGTTGAATTGTGTTGAGGGGTATAAAATTATTTATTTATTTATTTATTTTTATAATTATTAATTAAATTATTTATGACATCATCAGTTCGACTATCGGTCAGATCCCAATCCGACTAAAAAACTAGTAACCAGCCATTCTTCCGGTTCTTTCACCGTACTAATTTTTAAAACTCTATATATATCTATATATATATATATATTTCAACTGGTACTTAGCAAGCAACACCACTTAAGCTAATATTAATGACAATGATTAAAGTATAAGTAATTTAGCTCTTCTCAAGTTTGATGGCACTTTCGAGTAAGTAAACAGTAAGCTCCATTTCTATTGCACGCCCCACAAACCCCATAAAAATTTTAGTTGTACCAAAATAAATTAAGAAAATATAATGCATAATAAAATAATTAGAAGAATATAGAGTTCTTTAAAAAACACCAAAAAATAATAAAGTTATATATTTGTAAATAGTAATTAATTTTAAAAATTGTTAATTTTTTAGAGAGAACAAATTAACTACAATAAAATTTAGAGAATAAAATATACATTATATTACATCTCCAAAAATATATATATATATATATATATATATATATATTCTTATCCATCACATGGATCTGCAACTAGTTGCTACATAAATCACAAAGAATTTATTTGACTAACAGAATGTTTATACAAGCAAACAGATTGAGGCTACATGCTTACATCACTCTAGAATCAATCTCTATCAATATGATCACAACATGAAATATGAAAGTCCTTTTATTTTATTTTATTTTATTATTGTGTAGAATAGCTCAATTTTAAAAACAACAAACAGATAGGACTTGATTATAGAGTATGCTTAGATACAATTGGAGATTACATAAAAGAAGATTAAAAATAATAATAACAATAACAATATAACTAGTGCATGGCTATAGCTCCAGAACCCAGATTGAATAACTTGATAGAGTAGTAGGCAAACATTCTTTCATTCCCCATCTGCTGAGGAAGCAAATGAGAGTAGCTCTTGGTCATGTTCAAACAAGGCCATGTCTTCTTCTTTCATGTTCACCCATGTCTCAATTCCATCACCATCTTTGGTACTCATCATGACCACAACATTCTTACAAGGCCTGCTTGGACTACAGACCCAAGTGGGCTTTCCCATACCAAAATCAACTTCATACACAGGAAACCTACACCAACTAGTGAAGTTACAGAAGTCTATGGCACCATGATCAAACTGTTTGCCTGCATTCTTTATAAAATCCAAGTGTCCATCATCATCTTTTAGTTTCTTTAAAAAGTCAGCGTCGATTTCCGTGATTGCATTCCTAAGCTGGCTCAAGAGAAACCGATAATCTTTTTCAATCTCAACCGGCGATGCTGCAATCACAATCCTCCAAAGATTCCCAAAGGAATGCACTGAAAGTTGTGGAACCATCCTCTCACGCAAGTTCACAGCATGAAGTGCTGCAAATAGTTTTGGTTTTTTGCCTTGTTTTGCTCTATCCATTGCCATGAAACGCCTCCATATGAATGCTGAAATGGCCTCCACGCGTGATGGACCCTTGTCTTCTGGACCAAATGCAGCAGAGGCTTCTTCTCTTAGAGCAGCTATGCTTGATTTGTTGAACACAAATCTTCTAGTCACAATGTTTTCTTTTGAAATTGCTCCACTTGCCATGAACCCAGTGATATCTCTAGGAGGAAAATGGATAGCTGCATCAAACTAGGACTTATAACCTCACTACCTCCTCTAGACATGTTAGCCCATGCATTAACAAACGTGACCGCTGATGTACCATCAGCAATCTTGTGTGAGACACACACAGCAATGGCTACTCCACCACACTCAAACATGTTATATTGGACAGCTAAGAGAACTTCCTTCCAAACTGAGTGCTACCATGATATGGCTCAAATGGTAACAATTGCATAAGCTCCTTCCCTTTGGGATTGTCTACCACTTGTGATAGATTGCATGGGACTCGGGCTTGAATATAATCTACACCTCGGTCATTACAATAAATAGAGAAATCTTCATTAATAGGTGTACCAGCCAAGGAATAATATCGAGTTAAGGTTTCAGCTAGAGATTTTTTTAGCGAATGAGATCTTTCGAATGGATCAACATCCACAAATTTTTCAGAATCATAGAACAAAATGATAGGAATATAAAGGGGAGGTGCAATTTGGTCTAAGAAGGAAAGCTTGAAGTTGCTAAGGTGATGGGGTGTTGGAGATGATGGCTTAATTATCTCCGTGGAGATTATCCCAACATTCATCACCATCTTAATTACTTTCTAGGTACTATCACAAATTACAAAGATATATAGGAAAATTTTTGTTCTGCATAGGTTGCAAGAGCATGTAGTCATATTTATAGAGGACTATAAAAGTCTACTTGCTAGTACTTCAAGAAAATTCCTGGTCAGTTTCGTGTGGATTGTATCACAGATTCAAAAAATAATTCTCGGCGATTTGACCGCATGTATATAAGGCGTATTACGTATAGACCGATTTAAATTGCTAGCTTTGCTGTATTCAATGATCGTAAAAAGAGACATGAATTAGAATTTTGTTTTTGTCTTTTTATGAGCACCAAAAATTCCTTTGAAACTAAAAATTTGTGTCACATATACGTATGAATAAATTATGACAGTACAACATTCCATGCGTGTCGAACATCACTCATTTATACACACATTTTTTGTTTGTTTTGCTTAATGATCTAAAATGTTTAAATAGATCGATCTACAAATAATAAAAGAAAATATTTTTTTTATATCATATGTTCTCCTAAATTGAAAGAATCAATAGAGTAGTTTAAATTGTTGAAATAACCTATCAAAGCATGTAAACAGATGATATTCTATCAATTTTGATGGAGTGCTCCCTTAATAGGATTTGGATCAAGTCAAATAGGAATAGAAATTGCCTTTATTGTGATTGTTCTTGAAACAACAACAATCATTAATCATTTTCTTTTTCAGATCAAATAAATCATTTTTTTTTCTATGATTCATTGGAACAAAAACAAAAAACCCGACTCGGTTAGGACCAAGGGCCAGGCTGTGGAAGTAAAAGTAAAAAAGGATCTTGCAAACGAAAGCAAAGAGGTACTTTTTTATTATTTATTTAATTTTATTACTCTATCCTCACTTGCAAAATATTTTTACCACTTTTATTTTTTTTAATTTTAATTGTTTAGTTTTTTCTTATTTTTTTTAATTTAATAGTTGAAATTAAAGGTTGTTTTTTTCAACTTTTAATCTTAATCATTAAGAGCTATTGTCAGGTGTAATACCACCTAATCTCAAACAACCTTAATAGAACACTCCCTATTATAATTTATTCATTTTATTCCTATATGTTTTTTTTTTTTTAAAAGAGTTTCAACTTATGACGTCTACTCCTAATAATAACTCTTTATTATCAGACCAAAACATCAATCGATTTTTTGTATTGGCTGAAATTAAACTTCAAATCTCTTATTCAACCATTAAAGATGTTACTAATTGAGCTAACTAAAACTCACACTATATATATTCTTTGGTTATGTTTCGACATATGAATTGTCCCCGGAGTACAAAGTCAATCGTCAGTATATAATTCACAACTTAGCGTTACACTTTGATAAATTTGGTATTAGATACTGCCTTTGCAAATAACACAACACTTTTTACTTATTGACTTTTTTAACCAAAAATACAGATACTTTGATTGTTTAGAAAAATAAGAAATATTGGAGAATCATATATAATTTCCTGCAATTAATTATGAACATTTTTTCCCCTGCAGTTAGACTCTTTGTTTTGGCCAAAATTTCTCTTTTTTTTTTTTTTTTTTTTTTGGCATGAAGAAAAGAGGCCATAATTTCTTTCTAAAACTTTGTCTTTTTTGGAACTGGCTTTAATTATCGAGGCAACATTTTTTGTTCTACAAGACAGCCGACCAGTACTCCAATTGAAGCAAATGACTATTAAATTGAAAGCAACATTTTTCGTACTCTCCCTCTCTAAGGTTTCTTTGGCTCTACCTCTTCTTCCTTCAGTTTTTTTATTTATTTTATTTTACAGAAACTTTAGCTCTACTTCTAATGCCAAATTTATAATTTTGGGAAAAAGAAAAAGTCATAAGTACAAGTACAACGATAGAAGGGGATAAAACATATAGAGATTACAATATTCACCAGTTGATAGTTGATACAATGAGCACCTTAACTGAAACATCTGACTATTGAGAATTAATTGAAATTATTGTGAAATAATATCGTAAATGAAATATAGTTGGTCATAGGCTATTTATTCACAATTTGAAGTTGACATTCTTATGATTTTTTATTTTTTTAAATAAAAGTTGTAAATCCAATTTGGCTTTCTCTATGCCAATAAACTGGGCATGTCTTGCAAACTTCTAGCTTCCTATTGTTTATTTCATGGCCCAACTTGGATTGCAAAGCTTTCGTGATCACTATTTGCCAATCTTGTAGCACAATGTCTCTTACTCCTATTTCTCTTTATGGCTTTCCTATATTGTCCCGAATCAACATACCCACCATTGCTGATCTGCTCCTCTTAAAAATTATGCCATCCACATTGACTTTGTATAGGCTGAGATGCCTGCCAATTTGCCTTGCAATTCCCCCTATTGTTGAGAAGTTGCTTTAAATTTGTGACAAGGAAAGCTAATTGAGTTTTCTTGTTGAAGAATGAAAAATTAATTTGATTATTTTATGGATTTCCTTGGTGTGGAAAAAAAAGACTATTCTTTGGAGTGGAAGTTAAAGTAGTGTATTCATTTTCACCAAGGAATATGAATTAGTCTTAAGGCTTTGTCCCAAGGGTCCTCCCAGCAATTGGGAGAGGAAAAAAAAAACATAAAATTGAGACTGAAACCAAAAGATGGAAAAAAAAAAAAAAAAGTTGGAATTTTCGCTCAAGAGATAGCACAAGTGGAAGCAACAAGGTTTGAGCTTATTTCTACAAAGTTTTTGTAAAGCACAAATTAAGGGGAATTTGTGAGGCTTGGATCAATGTTGTGAAGTGAAGAAAAAGAAAAAGGTTTTGCCACAGTGGTGAGTGCAATGAGAAGAGAAAAATGGTAAGTGAGAGCAAAAACATTAAACATACACAAGATAAATTTGGGATTTTCTCCGGTGGGACTTTTTTGGTGCTACAACCATGAAGAATTGTTTGTATTCAAATAAGTGAATATCTTAAGCGAGTTCGCATAAATATCTATAAATTTGATGTAAGGGTGCAAAGTGTAACAAAGATTATAGTTGAAGATGTAAAATACACATTTAAAAAGTTTAGGATGAAAAATGTGCATTCAAAAAGTTTGGAATGCAAAGTGTAATCAGGAACATAGCTTTTCATCATATATAACTTCTCATCATGTAATTTCCCCTTTTTTGAAATAAAATTTTAAATAACTTCTCATCATGTATAACTTTAGATCACTCATTTTTCTTTCATATGGAGAGGAAGAGGATATGATTTACTCAAGTGGTGGGGGCGGGGAGGGGAGGAGGGGGGGATTTGAAACTTTTGTTGGAATTACCAACTTTAATGCTATGCACCCAAAATTTATCAGACTTCTTATGATAATTTCATAGTTGAGATTGGGGTGGACTTGAACCTTAAATATCTCATTTAGAAATACTAGGATAAAGATAAATTTTTATGTCAAACAATCTAAACTAAAAAAAACAAAAATTACAAATTTAGAGGAAGATTGTGTTACGGTTTAGCATATTCACTTTTATATTATTGGTTTCAAAATCTTCAGGTGGTTTGAATGATATAGGTACAGCTTCAACTGCAACACTTTCTGTTTCATGTCAGCTTTGCCCAAGTGGTAGTTGTCTTAGTTATGATGTAGACTGATTTTGCGAAATTTTATATATTGCGAAATTATTTTCTCAACTGTGAACACTCACTTCAACAGGGTCGACATCTGACGCTTAGGCATTGATTGGCATTGGAAGATATTAAGAGTATACTGAGGCTAGTAATAAGCATGGGCATTACACAATGCCCTTGCCTTCTTTTGAGGCAACATTTCTTATACGAGCCGAAATTCCTCTTCTTCTTTGGGGGTAGTTTTCTCAGATTTCCTTGCATTACCATCAGGGTAGTTATGGGGAAGCGAAAAGTTTAATATAAGTCCTTTGGTTGGAAGATGTTCCAGGAAAACTTCTTGGTCTTTATCACACCTTAGGAGAAGCTATTAATTAATCACTTTACAATCTTTACTTGGTTGGTTTAATTTGTATTGAACTCTTCCTAATGATCCATATAAAATACTATATTCTCTACTAGACGGTCTTTAACTTGACTTAAGGATGGGGTAGTAGTAGATTGACAGCCAATGTAAAACCATACTCAAAACATGAATGTATTAATCGAAGTTTTATAAATTATTGTAATTCTAGCGTGTTTGGATCAAGTATATAACTTCTTGTGGGCAAGAATTAATTCATTGTTAGAGTCATAAAACCCAAGTATAGTTTAGGTCCAAGCCCAATCGTTGATGTCCAAGCCAATTAATCATGGTCATTGTATTATTATTTTGGGGTTTTGCCTATCATATGTGTCCTATATATTAGCTTCATTGTAAGTATGAATTACGATTATATTGAAGAGCATCAAGGCTCTCCCTTTGTGGACATAGACCATTAGGTCGAACTATGTAAATCTTGTGTTTCTCTCTTCTCTCTAGACTCTTTTTTCCACATTTTCAAAAAATCTAACAACCATGTTATGAGTTTCACCAGCAACATATTTGTCTACTTAAAGAAAGAGAAGGACTAAAAAAGGGTACAAAGAATAAATCACAGTATGGCTCTTGTGAATTGACATCAAGGTTTTTTTTTTTTTTTTCCTTCTTATTTGCTAAATTTGGGGGTTTTTTTAACTTGGATAAGAAAAGGCCTAGAATAAAATGAAAACTTGGTCCTTTAGCTAACATTAAAAAAAAATAAAAAAAAACTTATATCAAATCACTCAAACAGGATTGCCTTTAGGCATAAAAGAAAAAAAAATTAAAAATTAAAAAAAAAAAACTAAATCAAATTAAACAAACTGTGAACTTGAATATTTAGCTTTTCCTCTTTGTAATAGTTGATTATACCCCATTGCTAATTTCTCTCCCTCTCTCAAACACACACACACACACACACACACACACACACACACACACACAAAATTAAATTGAACAAACAAAGCAACCACCCCAAAGTTGTAATGTTCAATGCAACTCAATACAGTATATAGTACAAGGCAGTGTTGTTGGTTACTTTGGGAGACTAATTAGGTCAATGTGCATGGTAGGAAAATTAAAAACATAATGAACACCCCAAATATCATATGATCCAACTTTTTCTAAATAAATAAGGCCTAAAAATGTCAACCCAAACACAAGACTATTGGGGAGGAACTTGAGTTATTTTGATTTTTAAAGTTATCACGCTATTAATTATTAAACAAAATCGTAAATTGCACATTTTCAGTTTGTAATCAATTTGATTTTGGCCTATGATGTTTGACAAATTTGACTTTAGTCCCTCATGTTTGAGACTATTTCTTAGACGCTATAATTAAAATGTTTCTGTAGAGAGGGAAAATTCCAAGCCTATCACAAGCTGACACGTCATGCTACTAAGTCCACCAGGTATGGCTAATTACAAAGTATCATATACTGCTACTAAAAATTTGCTAAGTTTCATTAAGATAGGAACAGGAAAAAAGCATGCAAAATGCTAATCACATGGAGGTGTGTATGAGCGATGATGCAAGCGAATCCGACTGTATAAGCAATGACTCAAGCAATCCGGCTGTGTAAGCGATGATACAAGCGAACCAATCAAGCTGTGACATGTGTCACCAATCAAGCTCTGCCACATGTCGCTCACCTACCTCCAAACTCCTATAAATAGAAGCCTTCTTAAAGCATTTGGACACACCAAGCTATCTAGAGCACAAGTTGCATCAAAGAAGCATTCAGAAGTATTGAAACTCTGCTAGAATCAAGCCTTAAAGCCTCCAAGAATTTCAAGAACTTCAATCTTCGAAAACAAAGAACATTCAAAGCTAAATCATCCAAATCATCTTCCTAGATCTCGAAGGTCATTGGAATCAAGCTCAAAAGCCTCAAGAAACCTCATAAACTACAAATCAACGAAGCTCTACGGATTCAAGCCTCTAAAGCCCCAAAAAACTTCCACCATAAACCTTCGAATACGAAGAACATTCGAAACTAAATCATCCTTCTAAATTTCAAAGGTCACTGGAATCAAGCTCAAAAACCTCCAAAAACCTCATAAACCACAAATCAACGAAGCTCTACGGATTCAAGCCTCCAAAGCCCCAAAGAACTTCCACCACAAACCTTCAAAGACAAAGAACGTACGAAGAACACACGAAGAACACGAAGAACGTGAAGAACGAAGGATTTCTAACAAGCTCATAGCCAGAAATTCATTGTAATTCCGTTTCAAAGATCTTCGATCCATTCCTCAGCCAAATTGAAGGATACTTTGTGTTCAAATCAAAACCACATCACAAATCTTTTAAGGAGATCGAATCAGAGGATCAATCCTTGTAATTACAGAGAATTGTACCACACACTTTCATCAATACAAATTCGTATTTGAGAAACTATTTTTACTCGTTTGATTTATTTCTAACCGAGAAATTTAGTCTTCAACAGTTTCATATCATTTTAATATCACCAACTTTGCCTGCTCTTATCAATTGGAGTTAGGACTTTTATTAATTTTCCTTTTAACAAAGTTACTTGTATAATTAAAATGTTTGAGGCATGGCAGCTTTTATCAATTGGATTATGAATTTTATTATTCATACAATTTTATGCACAGTTGGTGATAGGACAATTTTTATATAGTTCATTATACTTTCCAATTCAATAAATGCATATAATATATCTACAGGCATGCATTTCATTAATCATTTATATATATTTTTAAAAAAAAAACATAAAAATCACTTATATTGTTATTTATATAAATTTGATATGAGAAACCATTTTGTGTTGGAGTACTTATTATCCAAATAATATTTAAAATAAAGATAAACATAGAAATACACCTAAAAATAAATATAAACATAACAAATTATATTATTACTATAATAATTATTATTATTGTTAGTAGTAATGGATTTATATATGAAGAGAGTGGATATGAAAATGCCACCAATAAACATAGTCCTATCACTAACTATACTTGAAACTGTATGAATAATAAAAACTGCAATCCAATTAATAATGTAGCGGTGCCTCTATCTAAAGCCCTTTAACTCAAAGTTCATAATCCGTGGAAAGGTTCTTAGGCTAGGTGAATAAACTAGCATGTACTTAACAACAAGACATTCAATAGTCCATCCATATTGGAAAACCCTAGGTCATAAAAAAAATTTCGATCATCCATGCAAAAAAAGGACTTGCATTGAATGAATTTTCTGAGCATGTGGATTGAGATTCACATTGCACAACAAATTAGCATAAATTGTAGCCTACATTGTTCATGGATCTTTAAATATACAAGGAGTACATAATTATGCTTTTGCAACCTAGTTTGTCAATTAATACCCCATTAATTGTTAAATGGACCTAAGAAATACAACATTTTAAAAATTAACTCAACCTTCCAATCCATCTCAATTAGGGGCTTTTAAATTATCTCATTCCTTCCAATTGCTTGTTGGATGATTTGGACAATTAGACCACAAAAAAAAAAAAAAAAAAAAACATTTATAACAACATATCTTTCCATCTCTTGAAGAATTTGGTGCAGTAACTATACGATCATACCGTTGTTGTCTCAATAGGGGGAATATAGTATCTCAGATTCCAAAATTCTCTATAGACTTTATTGGTAGAAGGAGGTTGTTGGCCATAACATCCCTAATTTCATCTTCCCTGTCCTGGTAAAAAAAATTAATTAATAAAAAATGTAAACCATTGCAAACCCATTTAAAATTATTTATCTCATTCTACCTCAAGTCTATTTGAATATACTCGTAAACTAAGTTAATATTTAGTTGGCTTATGGCAATATCAAAGAAAATTTATGATATCATATTTACGTTATTAAAGTATGATGTGGTCAATTAAACACTCAATGAAATCGTAATATCCTACTAATTGAATTTTATTATAATATTAACATATTTTACCATAAAATATGTATATTTAAATGTTCATATATATTTTGAAATGTAAAAAAATAAATCTGGTTAAAAAATAATTTCTTCCTCAACCTGGGTTATATTGTGGAGTTGTTAAACATATCCAACTTGTTTAAATACAAAATGTTTCCTCTCTTTGCTCTATAATGCTCGTGCTTAAAGCCAGCATGTATCCATAAAGAAATTAATTCATTTTTTATGTTTAATTGGCTTGAGTTTTATGAAGGTTGGCCTTTCAACAAAGCTAATTCAAATAAAATAAATAGGACTTTAGCCAATTTATATTTTAAAGAAGAGTGCAATGAATGTGAGGTGGAAAATTAAATGAAAAAAATACCCTAACAAAACGTCACATGGTATAACTGCATGGTCTATTACATAAGATTTTTTCTTTCCTATATAAAATTTTAAAATATATATATATGTATGTATGTATGTATGAAATTAGTGCACATCTATGAATAATTAATATATGCGTTTACTCCACTAAGAAATTCAATGAACTAAAAAGATCACATAAATTCAAACTTTATTGAGGTGGAATTAAATAAAAGTCTCAAGAAATGTGCCACTAGGCAAAACCTATTGCTCTATAGGCATGCATTGCATTAATCATTTATATAATCTTTTGTAAAAAAAAAAAAACATAAAAATAACTTATATGGTTATTTACACAAATTTGATATAAGAAACCATTTTTAGTTGGAGTAGTTATTTTCCAAATAACATTAAAAATAAAGATAAACATAGAAATACACCTAAACGTAAATATAAACATAACAAATTATATTATTTACATAATTAAAATTATTATGAGAAATTACACTTTACTCCCTAAAATATACTCCATGTTACACTTACCCCTAAACTATGTGATTGCATGCTTAACCCCCCTAAACATTATCCCCTGCACACTTTGCACCCCACCATTAGCTAACTGTTAATTTAGATGGAATTTAGAGTCATGTGACTTTCACATGACAACTCCAATAATAAAAATGACTGAATTACCCCCATTTTAAGTTCTATAAACATCACAAGACCCTCATGTGTTCTCTCTAAAGTCTTCCCTCACGTATAATATTTTGTTCATCTCCTTCTCTGTCTTACTTTGTCCCTACTCTAGTCAGTTTCTGCCTTAGTCCCAGATCAAGTCCCAAAAACACCCTAAGACACATAAAGACAGAAAAAAAGTGCCACATGTAACACAATACAATACTCATCAAAAAACAATTGTGCATACAACTATACAAGCAATATTATATACTATGATAGCATGTGGAGACGAATTGAACACATAATTCCAGCCTACAACTAACTTTGTCAACAGAAGTTAATAAATCTACCCAAAACAATTCACCACGCATCCATACCACATAAATTGTTATCACCCAATATACTGAAATAATATTCATTTACATAGAATTCTAATGGTTCGTGTTTTTCAATTTGGTACAACTTTGGTCTTTAAGGTTTTTTGGGGTTGGGTCTAAGTGGAAACGAAAGACTGAGAGGGACTGCGGAATTGATGAGAATTGAGAAGCTTACCTTTGTAGTTGATGAAAGAGAGAGACTTGGACTGTGGGAGTGAAGCCAGAGACGATGAGGAAGAAGAGGCTGAAACAGAGAAAGAACCAGATCAGTTTATGAGCCAGGACAATTCAATCTTTTTTATTATTGCAGTTGTCATGTGCAAGTCACGTGACTATAAATTCCATCTAAATTAACAGATAACTAACAATGAGATTGTTCTATCTTTTCAGTCAAAAAAAAAAAACTAACGATGGGATGCAAAGTATGTAAGGGATAATAGTTGAGAGGAATTAAGTGAACAATTACATAGTTTAGGCCGTAAGTGTAATATGAGATATAAGATTCGTTTGAATAGAGCTTATTTTTGTTAAAACTGAAAACTAAAACTGAAAATACTGTAGCAAAATAATTTTTTAATGTGTGAATAGTACTGCGGGACCCATTATTAATAAAAAATTGCTAAAAAGTATACGAACAGTGCGCGCACAGTGCGCGCCTGCCTCAGTTGTCTCGCCCAGCCGAACAAAAAAAAAAAAAAAAGAAGCAAAATGTGGACGCAGAGGCAATAAGCTAGATCCAAACCCAGCTATAGTTTAAGACAATAAAGTGTAATTTTCTCTAAAATTTAAAGACAAACCTACCATTTAAACAAATAAGAATGAAAGATGTTTGGACTTTGGAGTGTAAATATGTATAGTTCGATAGGCCCCCTCTAAGGTTCTTCTAATATAAGTTTTTGAAGTGATATTCATGTGATTATGTTTATGAATTTGAATTTGGTGGACTTATTTGATAAGTGTGTTTATGATTTTTATAAATTGTGGACATTTAAGGTTTATTTATGATGAAAATATGAGGTTTTGGATTTCTAATATGAAATAGCTAGTAAATCTAATTTTTATTATAATTAAGTTTATTTTAAAGTAAGTTGAGGATTTAGATTAGCTTTATCATAGTGGATATAGTGATATATCTTGTTTCATGGGTTCCGCTTGAATATGTTGTGTAAATCATATGGGAGCAACCTTTTAAGGTATTGGGAGTCTTGGGACTTTATTACAAAGGAGTGGATAGGATGGACCCCCAAATTTTTATTATTATTATTTTTTAATATTGAGGTTTGCCTAATAATCATTATGTGGGCTTTATAACTCATGGACTTCACTTCATGTTATTATGGGCCTCTTAACCTGGATTGTCTTCTACTTCATAAATTGAGTTTATGTCTTCTTTTGCCTCACACACTGGGCTTACTGCCTATGTTCCTCCATACTTTATGGAGTGGGCCTTATGAGTTATGACTTATGACCCACAAAATTTTGCTACATTGAACGGGTGCACCGCTCACGTTTTCTTTCTACACGAATTGAGCCTAGCCAGCCAGTTGGGCTGGTTAGGCAACAAATTTATAGAGCCCATCAACAAACTTGCAAGCCCAAGCTCTTTATTGTAAAGTATAGCCCAAATCAATTAACAAGCACCAAGCTAAACCGCTTGATTGGCTATGAAGAACATGTCTATTAGAATGAAGTGTTTGCTTACTGATGTGGCTAAACCCTTGTGTGTTTTTCATGCAGCATGTAGTCATTTAACTCTTGGCGTTGTGGACAAAGGTTTTATTGACCAGAACACATTAATTTCTTTGAGCTAAGGGTGCTTCTATTTTCTTATTCTTAGACCGTGTATTTAAAATTCAACATGCAATGAAACTACCATTCACCCAAATTTGTACAGTGCAAGCCTAAATTTGCTTTCATTCCCACGTGAAATAAGGTTACAAGAGCAAATACATATACAAGCAGGGCAAACTTTAAGGAAAAGCCAGTCAAAGTGCAAAAGTAGACATTGGAAGAGAATTTGAAGTCTAGTGAAAGTATATATAGGCTTCATCATCTCTACCCAAACTTTTATTTTAAGATAAAAAATTATATGATCTCTCTATTGCAAACACACTTGTGGGTTGATGCATCTTCATCACCTACACTTCTCTTAGAGGGATCTTCGTCTTTCTTTTCGTTTTCCCAAACATACATAAGAAATTTCTGAAAACGTTCATATATTGAACATTGACCATGAGGCCCAACTACACTTGGGAACTTGCACGCCAATGTTATAAAATGTACTATGAGAGCAAGTAGGCATGCGAACCCACAAAGGACAAAGAGACCCTGAAAGCTTTTAAGCTGAAGCTGGTCCACTTCTGTAGTTGTGCCTTGCGCAGTGCAAGCACTTCTCATAAGCCATTTGTCATGAATTCTCTGGAGGTCACCATTCTCTGACAGTTTTAAAATGGCAGTTGACATGTCAATTCCTAAAGGTGAGTCCCGTGGAAAGGCCTGATGATCAATGAAGAATATAACCATGTTATTGTGAGACAGCAGCCACTAGCTACCATATATTAACAAACACACACACACACACACACACCCTTTTGGTTAGTTCATGCATGATGCTAGGAATGTTAACATAGAGAATGATATATACGAAGATTATGCTCAAATAATGCCGACTCAACATGTTTGGATTTCAAGTAAGCATGCATGTTGGTCAAATTTTGAAGATCGTTAAAATCTTTTAGGACATTATAAGGTTCATACTCCCCAAATTCTCTTTCTTCCACGAATATAATGAATTGATAAGATACTTCAATATTCTTCGTTTGTTTTCGTTAGAATTTATGTTGTGATTATGACTGAGATTGATAAGAGATAGAGATAGAAAGCGAAAATAAAATTAACTTCATTCGGACTAACGATCTACACCTACGTGAACATCTACATATGTACTATATTGAATCGGGTGTTACAGTAAGTAAATTAGGGGTTCATATAAATAGACTAACTTTAGGCTAACTAGAGAAACTAATTATAGACTAACCAGACAGTAATAGTATAAGTTAGGATGTGTAGTACAATAGTACAAGTACATCAAACATGGACTAGCATCATACCTCTGCAAATTAAGGTGTAAAGTTGTGATTTTCAACTATGTTTTTGTTGGCTTTAATTCCGTATCAAATTTGGTTGTATTTTGTTCAACCATCTCTATATGTTTGTATGATTTAATGTAAAGGTTTAGTATGAGAGTTTGGTAAAAAATTGTGAAGACAATGAAGTTCGCGACTTACTCGCGATTGGCTCATGAGTTGTGTTTACCTCATTTCTTTACCCACACTATATAAGCCCATATTACCCACGAAATTGTAAGGAAATTTTTAAAGAGAAAACCCTAGCAATACATTTGAGAGTTAGAGATTGTAAACTCAAAATCATCTACACAATTTTTCTTAGTTTTCCTCTACTCCTACCTCTCCAATTACAAATCATTGAGAGGTTCTTAGCCTAAATACTTACTTCATCCAATCTGAGTGTTGAGAGAAGTTTTGGTGCGTATGGGAGGTATTGAAAAAGTCATTGATTGGCGAATGCAATTTGGAGCTAATTGCGAGATTTGGATTACTAGTGAAGACAAAACTCGATGAAGTTTGTTGGGAGCTGGAACTCGGAGGGTTCAAGTACATTGGGTAAATTAGGTTTGAAAGGTCTTTTAAATATCCTTGTACTCCAACTTTATTCACTAATGGATCATTTTGGTTTGGAAGGTCGCGGAGAGGTTTTTCACCAAGTACTTCGATTTCCTTTTCAATAACACATTTCAGTATTATCACATTGTTTGCATCTCTCTTCCTTTACTCTTTATGCTTTATACTTATTGTCTATTGTATATTCATATGCTTTAGAGTAGTTCCGGCCTCATTGCGTTACACTTACTCTTATTCCGTACTTAGTTAAGTGGGGTAAGATTCTAGTGGGATATGTAAATTTAGGAAATTTTATAGAGAATCTTTAATTTATAGAATTTCAAGGTATTTTTTGAGAAGTTTTATAGAATTTAAAGTTGATTATATAAAAATAAAATATACAAAATAATTATATGAAAATATTGTGAGTTTCCAAAAGTGTGTATAAGAAATTTTCTTATAGAAGTAAACTAAAATTAAAAGATTTTGGTTTTATATAGATGGAGAAAGTTTGGCTCCAAGCATGTTGGAGTAATTTTTTCCAACCAAATATGTGACAAATTATAAGACTATCCATGCATATTATTTAAATAATTTATATGCCTCATTAAAAAAGTCATGTGACTAAAATTACAAATGAATAATCTCTTCAACTGCCACATAATATGTTAGAAAAATATAGCTGCAAACATGTTTGGAGTCACTTTAGACTATTTAGACTATAGATAGTAAATTATAGATGCACAATATGAAAGTCAAAGTTTGGTTCTAAACATATTACATATAAAAAGATGATATTTATTGTTTTTGTCATATGCTAAGGACATAACCCACTTAACCAATCAAATGAGTCATGTGCATTGTGTATGATAAGACATATGTTATCTTCCTATTGGTAATCGAAGCCTAAGGCTCCAAACATATTTGGAACTAAACATTTGGAACAAGAAGCCTAACATGAATTCCAAAAGCAAGTAGTGGTGCAGTACTAGGAAGTGCAGTGTCATTGATAAAAGAGATACTTACAAATCCCCAACCAGCTTTGGTGAACTCTTGACCTACAATACTGAATTCACAACGAGTTGAAAGGAAGAGTTCAACGTACGCACGGTCATCAACAACAGCAACAACACCACCCCTTTGTGGACCGTCGTTTAAGGCTTTGGCATAATCTTCGGCAGAGTTAAGAGGAACAAGTCTGGACTCATGAATACCAAGTTCCCCAACTAAATAACTTCTGGCATATAAACCTTGTTGGTAGCCAATGGGATCATTGCTGTTAATTAGAGTTTCAATGCCTTTAATGGGAGAAGAAAGTTGTTGCACTGTAAGAATTGAGGTCAAACTTGCGGTGTAGCTTGAGTTTATTATAAGAACAACAAATAACCATATAATTAGCACAAAACGGGTAGGGTTGCTTTTTGTTTCTTCTTCTACAAAAAAAAAAAAAAAAAAAAAAAAAAAAAAAAAAAAAAAGGAAAAGAGGTTCCTTGATAAGTGAAACACAAACTACAATGCATTGCCATACCTATGATGACCATAAGAAAATACAAGTAAATTAGAGTCAATTCACTTACTATGGGCATAAAACAATGTTGAAAAGCTAAACCTGCAAAATCAAAGGAATGTAGGTGATTGGAGGATTCGACTAAGAAAATGCAATCTTAACATGATTTATTCATCAAATAGACACATTATAAGAAAGAAGGAAATTCACAACACAAAAGACTCTCCTACAAATTAATATTTCACATTTATGAATACTTTGATCTCTATAGCAAAGGATAGCAAGGAGTATTCTACTTTCCCTAAATCAGAAAGAATCAGCTATATACATTGTCACAATCTAATAAAAAAATATTGTAACTAGTGCACAAAACTCCTATTATTTTGAGGCCTGCGAAAGGTGATTGATAAGAAACTTTACTATCAATTCTTTAAATAAAATAAATTATAGGAGAGATTGATTCCTAGACTCAAGCTCGCCTCTTTCAGTGGAAGGCCCTTACCATCGTACCAAAGTCCAACCTCCATTGTTACAATATTTGTCAACAACAAAATTATATAAAAAGAAACTTCCAATGAATTTAATGTTGAGTTGTTTACACTAACAAAAAAGTAAAACTAGTAGGATGAAACTTATGTTGATTATTTTGTACTAAGCAAAGAGTGACAAAAGGTATTTATACATTTAGCTCAGGGCCATGATATGTTTAATTCCTCACCATAGAACAGTTGAAAATTGTTTTTCGGGGGTACCCTGGAAATGAATATTATTTTTATGCTCCAAAAACCAAATAACTGCTCCCACAACAAGGAAAGAGATCGTTATGACAAGCCACATCATTGGAGTGAATGGCCTCAAAAATGCCCAGGCATTGGAATTCAACTTCTTAACTGAGGCCACTACTACTAGCCCCGACTCGATATATGGTTGTGTAAAATCCACCATTCTTGTTCGATCAGTAGTGATTGCAATGTCACCTATTGCTGCATCAAAGACCTATATGGAAGAAGAAAATTTGAGAATAGAATAATGGTCAAATTATTCTTTTGTCCTTGAAAAATAGTATATGTTCTATTTCATTTCTGAAAATTTAAAATGTCACGCATTTCATCCTTTCGTCTATTTTTGTGTTTCTATTGTATATTTTAGGGACGAAAATACTGCCTATATTATATTTTAGGGTTAAGAAAGATATAGTTTAGGCTCTTCTTTTGTCCCTAAAATATCGTCCATGTTTGATGAATTGTAGAAATTTTAAACTTTAAGGATGAGGAAAGAACCTAAACTATATTTTAAGGAGAAAAAGAATATTATGGCCTTAGAAAATCAATGAAAACTTCACAAAGTTCTGAAAAAAAAAAAAAAGTTTGTAGTACTTACACCCGTCGTGATCAAACGTACAAGCTCAGTGCAACTTGGGTTATTACGACCATCCCCAAATGGAACGAATTTATATGGGACAGCGTATGGCAATAAATTCAATGCAGTAGTAAATACATCAATGCAATATCCTTTGAAAATGTCAGTGCCTTCTGCTTGTGACACAAATTCACGATAACTAACTCGTGTTGGGACTCCAATTCTCAATTGCCTTCCATTTTTCGGAAAAGCCCACCCTCGAGGAAGTTGTGTAGTTTGTCCTGGCCAAATTACACTATATAGTCTTTGATTTGCACTAGAACGATTAGGAGACTTTGTGTAAAGCACTTCTGGAGGCAAAACTGATAAGCCAGAATAATTTGTCCAATAACCTACCCTTCTAAACCCTGTGCCAATGACATTGATGACTTCAAATGCAGGATTAATGAAGTCCTTATCGGGAGTAAACTTAATTGGTCCTGTTACACCACTCATATTGACCTGTAAAATGCTCTTAAGCAACAAATTCCCTCCATTAAAGATGTTTAAAGCATTAAGATTCGAACACCCTCCACGCAACTCAGTTAACCTCGAATCATTTGAGAATGAGATAACTCCTCCCTGATTGAAAAATGCATCAATTGCATGAGCAAGCAGCCAAACTGTGTCATAGGCATATAGACCAAAAGTATTTAGCCCAAAAGAGACATTAGCACTTTTTCCCTTGGTCAAGTTGTTCCATTTGGAAACAAATTTTCTTTTGAGTTTCGAATCTGGTGCATACATACGCAATGTAATAACTCCTTGAAAATCATCCATTACATCTGAAGCTAGGGGAGAATCAGTATCCAATTTGGTAGAGAGCCAGTTAGTAGCTATCCACACAAACCCAGATTCCATCATTCCAAGATACTTTGCTAAATTAAGCACCGTTGAACCTAGATCATCATAAGTGTGAACAATAATTATCCGAGACTCTATTAGAGAAACCTGTTACAATACAAAAAAAAAAAAAAATGATTAAATTCAAACATTCTTAATAGTTTAAACTTCTGGAATGATAAGTAATCTATCTTATAATATCAAAGCTAGCATTCCTAATTTCAAATTATGTACCTACTCTATCTCTCATTTAAGAGGTTAAAAATCCTATGTGTTGATCCTATTTATTAAGAGGGTGGGTTAGCTAAATAGTTAAATGATTATATCCATCCATTCCTATCAGGTTAAACTTTTGTTGATTAGAAATCTATCATAACCTTAACCAACACGTCGGTGATGTCATCTCGGGTCGCTTCAGTGTGCATGGGTGCTTTGTATGAGATCTTACATTGTTTCTCAGCAAGCTTATCCCCCAATGCAAAAATCCCATTTCTGCCATAATCATCGTCAACATAGAGTGCAATCACATCTTTCCATCCATAGTAGTCTACAATTTCTGCTACTGCAGCCATCTGAAAAAGATCATTTTGGGCAGTTCTAACAAAGAAAGGGAACTGAAGTGAAGACATCGTTGGGTCTGTTGCTACATATGACAATAGAGGAACTTGGAGCTCATTTGAAATTTGAGAAATTACATGAGCTGTTACAGGACTTGAGGGGCCAATTATGGCCACTGTGTCTTTCTCCATGAACTGTAAAGCTGATATGATAAATTAAAGAAAGAAAATTCACAATCGATTGGTGATTTGAGGAAACCTACCTTAAGAGAATATGACAAGTGAACAAACAAAAAAGAGTTATAAACAAAGAACTTACTCTCAACAATGCCCAAAAATCCGTTGTAATTGGAGTCTTGCATTGTAAGTTGGATCTTAGTTCCAGCAAGAACAGTTGGATCAGAATTCACATCTTCAATTGCAGCTTCTATTGCTAACTTTGCAACCTTTCCAATAATGGACTTGTAAGAAAGAATAGCCCCAACGTTGACAACACTAGGCCTTGTAGAGATATTTGTAACCACCCCATTTGAGAAAATCTCATGGCAAAAAACTACTAACACCATAAGCCAAACTCTAGCCATGGTAAATTATTTGACACAAACCCTAATTCTCACCTTTTTCTGCAAAGAACACAAACCTACACCATCAAGAAATGAAGTATACAAATTAAAATAAAATATTAAGAAGTATCTTAAAAAATGAGAGAGAGAGCTAGAGCATAAAGAATTAATATGGTTTGATCTGAGTGGCCTACATCAATCTCAAAAGGCCCAAATAACCACTATTTTACTATTGATCTCTATATGTTACAATGAACTCAATGAAGAGTGCATATATAGTAGACTAACCTTGGAGTATGCCTAAGGTTACAGTAATATAATTTCAACTATGTATATAGTAAGGATTATGATTCTCAGTACAATTTGGACTAGGATACAATATACTTGAATCTTGACTATATCTCTAACAATTCTTTAAACTCTAGGTAGTAGAAGATTGATGACAAACTGAGTTTAAAAGGAAAGTGTGACCAAGTGGAGTGAAAATGATAAACTGGAATGAAGGCAATGCCCATCCGTATGCATGATTTGAGAAACTTGACCAAAGATGAGAGAGATGCAAAAGCAAATAGCAAGTATGATGCCAGGTAGGAGGTACTAATTAAAGTGGTTCATCAAGAAACCCGGTATACAAAGATGTTTGAGTCATGCGACAAGTAAGAAAGTCAAATAGAAGCTACCGATCTGACTCTCGCAACCAAGGTAGCAAACTACCAAGGAGAGCCAATAAAGGCAACAAAAGTGGTAATTAAAATGCATGAGTAGAAGGAAATTAAGTCAGATGCCGAATACAAATCTTCTGTAACATTATTTTATGTTACCCTTAATGATCCACCAGTGTGATTATGAAAAGCTCCAGAGTGAGCTTATATGGAGGATGACTCTTTTAAATGGGAAAGGATGTGTGGCAGTGTGTATGGGTTTTTTTTGGAAGGACGTTGTCCAAAGAAGGGAATGTATCTGGATAGTTAGGCTTAGAAATGGGATGGAATCATAATTTCATGTTCACAAAAGCCTAAATCTAACTACTCAGACCTATAATAGGCTGACAACATTAGTAAGATGGTGCACCTAGCTTTGATCCCATGTTAAAATAAGAAAAATATATCTAGAAGTAAAGCGAGAGGAAGAACATAATGAATTAATAATTAATACAATAAAACTAATAACACAATAAAAGTTCACAATAATTTTACATCGCTAAATTAGCTTACCATCTCACACATGAGCCCACCACAATGTATAATTACTTTTTTTATAATATTAATTTCAAAATATTATGAAATCATTGTGAATTTTTGTTGCATCCCTAACATAACTCAAAATAATATGGTTTAATTAGCCTTTGTGATATGCTGCATCAAAAAGCATTTAATAACTACTATATCTTTATTATTGAACTCTGCCTATTATAATGAACCTATATATTGAGTGGTATACATAGGGCTGCCCAAGGACCTGCCAGAACCGACCCATCCCTGCCGTCGACCGAACTCAACCCGCCGCTGACCGAATCGACTGCTCCAGCGGTCGGTGACGAATTTCATTCTCCAAAATTCGAGATGAATGGGTCGGAGATCGGATCACCTCCTCTCAAATCCGAGACACCAGATCCGACCAACCCATCATTTCCCGGTGAGTTTTTTCAAATTTTTTTGCGTAGATCCAGCAAGTTTTGAGAGTTTCTTGGAATATTAAAGCTAGATCCGGCGAGATTTCGCTAGATCTAGCCAAGATCTTGCCAAAAATGGCCAAGATCTCGCTGGATTTGGCGAGATTTGGCCGAATTTCCACCGTTTTTCAAACATTCCTAGCCGAATTCTGTTGTTTTTCATTTTTTTTTTTTTTTTTTTGTCAGATTCTCGCCGTTTTCCAAATAATCAACCCCAATTGAGACCCGACCACTTTCTAGCAAGAACCGTCCGATCTGATCCGATTTCCTGATTGGTCGGCGACGGGTCTGAAGATTTGGAACCCGACTTGGTTGGGTCGGTCGCAGGTTGGGCACAAACCCGACCCCTGGACACCCCTAGGTTTACAATAGAAAAGTCTAGATTAATCCCGCAACAAAAATATATATATATATATACACACGCACACACACAAGCGCTCTGTGCATGCAATGAGACTCTTTTTTTATTTTGAGTTCAATGTAATTTTTAAATTTGAATTTAACTATTGTTAGTGAGGTTACACATGAAGGAAATTTTAAAAAACTAAAATTTAGAATTTAAAATAGAGTAAACTGCTGGATTTAGTGCGCACTAATTTTTAAGAAAAAACATATCAAACATGCATGAGATTTTTCATTTTTAAATAGAGAGTGTGTTAATTTTTTGGAAAAAAGTTTCTCTGTTAGTTTTTTTTTTTTAATTTTTTTGAATTACAATTTTAACCTTATTTTTTATTTTTTAAGAATAAGGATTATCTAATTAGACTATAAATATTTTTGACATTTTTTGAAATCATAACTAACTTTCTGAATTCTCTTAATATATAGAGATATATAAAAAATCCTAGATTAACCTTAAAGTTATTAGTATAAATAGACTGTGTGTACAATAATGATTAAAATTATTAGTTAAAGTTTGACTATGATAATTCAATGGACTCTGTCCTTGACTATATGTCTAACACCACAATAGATATTTGTAATTTTAGAAGCAATTGAATGATGAATCTAAGAACATGAAGTACGTAGAGCGGTTATAAAGGGAAAAATATAACTAAGTTTCTCAATTAAATTGAAATATGTGGCCTATTATTTTATTGGTCAATACACTTCTTTTGTGTATAAATTATTACAACTTTTAAGGCTATGTACTTGAATTAAATTGAAAAGTGTAAGCTATAGTACCTATAAAATGATATCTAAATTTTATCTATAAATAGAATACGGAATATTTTCACATGTATTTGATTGTCCTTGTTAAGGAGGAATTGAACAAGTCACACTACCATATAGAGTAGCAAAAACTAATTAGCAAATACATCTATAATTAAAAAGGAAAACATTAACAGATATCCTGAAGGTATTAGTTTAAGAAATATTTTTAGAAATTTTTTATGAAAAAATAAAAAGTAATTGATTTTTTAAAACATATATTTATATTTCTCATAAAAGTGATATTAAAATTTTCTTAAAATGGTCTATAAAAAAGTGCCCTACAGACACCCCGTTAACCGAACTCACTTAAAAATTATGTGACTCCCTAAAAAAATGAGTCGATTGACAAAAAAATAAAACACTCAACCTTATCCAATTCACTTCAACTCTTGTTAACCGGGACCATAAAACCTGTGCACACTCAAGCTAAAAATTATAACCTCTAAAAGTAGCAAATTAAATAAACGGTTATAGAATGTCTAGATGAAAAAATAATGTACAGACAAAACAAAAACAAAAATGAAAGCATTGACAAAAACTAACAAGACCAAAGGAGTCAATCTCACACTAGAAACCATTTTGATTTGAGTGAAGAGAACAACATATATCAATACTAATTAATACCGATGTATTGTTTTAGGATTACTACTCCATACATATATATAGTCAATACAGTACTATTACAATGTTGACTACCTTAAACCCGACCCAAACCACCCAAAAAAAAAAAAACTCCTAGTTAAAAGTTTGAAAATCAATACTAAGTACATAACTATGGGATCACAAAAAGTATCGATTTTACAAAAAGTAAAAAGGATAAGAGAAATCTAGAGAAATCTAGAGAAATTTGATCCGACTTGCAAGGGAGAAAAATTAAACTTACGTAGAAGCTTTAGCAATTAGCAGCCATTGTTTTTTACCTACAGTAGCTAGCAAACCCAACAACTAGATCACTTTAACTATGTTTATGAAAGAGCTTATGTTCGGAGATCAAGATCAAGTGCGAGATAATGAGCTAATGGTTATACATGTGGTTAATAATGTGCGAAAAATATAGAAAAATTTCTTTGTCATTAATTTAATATTTTGGGAAATATTTCTCACTATACTTAATGTACGCGTAATGCCCACATAAAAGCAAATAAGACAAAGAAAGAGACGAATAAGTAATCTCTCCCTAGTAGGAGTCCCTCTCTCTCGTCTTCTTTAGTCAAGTCTTTCCTCCCTTTCGTCCTCCGTTAGGGTTCTTCCTAGGGTTCATCTCTCATTCTCTCCCAACACTGCCATGGATCACACGGTGGTGGAGGGCCTGCTCAATCTCCGCCACACAAAGGAGGAAGAAGAAGAAGAAATCCCTATTAAATCAAGATGCAAATCGGACTTGTTAGAAGAATGCTCCCTTAGCCTCTTCAGTCGTCTATTGGCAGACAGAAATCAAAATCAAAGGGCCCTGAAGAACACGCTACAGTCGGCATGGTAGATGGGCTCAAATTTACAGATCGTGAATGTGGGAAATAATAATTTTGTAGTTCAGATTCAGTTCTGAGTATCAAATGAAGTGGGTTGAATAGAACGGGCCGTGGAATTTCGACAATAACCTGCTGTTGCTGTATAGGTGGAGAAGGGGGCTCTTGGCTACAAACATAAACTTCACTCACTTCCCTTTCTGGGTACAAATATGGGGACTCCCCTTCGAACTTATGTCAAATAAGGTAGGCAGGGAGCTCAGCAATACTATTAGAGTAGATCTTCAATTAGATAAGCCCCTCAGGAAAGGGGGTAAGGTTGCTAGTGTTGAAGGAGAAAAGTTTTGGGTGAGCTTTAGATATGAAAGGCTTCCAACCTTTTGCTTTCAATGTGGTAGGCTAGGACATGATGAGAAGCATTGTCAAGAACTTTTAGACCAACAAAATCCCAAGCAATACGGTGATTGGCTCCGGGCTCAAGGAAATCCAAGAATGGGAATGGAAAGATCAAGATCAACCAGCAGTGGAGACCAAAAAGGTGGTCGTGAGGGCAGGATTGAAGAAAACATAAATGCCACAGCAAAATTCTCCTTTGCTTCAGTGTCCGACGGCGGTAGGGGTTATTCAGGCAATAAGGACAACCGATAAAATTCAAATCAAGAAGCTCAGAGAATCATGATGTCAGGGAGGGAGACAGGGAACAGGGTGTCACACATGATCACTCTACTCGGATGGAACAGGTCACTGCTGAGGTGTCAGAAGCACGTGAGCTGAGTACCTTCCCACCTATTGGCTTCCCACGCAGTTTGAAAGAAAACAAAGGAGCAGAGGATGCGCTTTCACTAGTGGGCCAGCAAGCCTAACCAAAAAGGGAGCCAATGGAAGTTACTAGCCCAATTAAGCTCACATCTAGTCCAAATGAAGAAAAAGAAGGCAAATTAGAGTTCACGGGCCAAGGAATAGAAAATAAAATAACAGCAAAAGTCCACTGGAAAAGGATTGCAAGGGAGAAAGGAAAGAACAAAAGCCCAAAATCTAATGCCTAACCTTTAAGCGTTGGATCCAAGAGAGTGGGGAAATTAGTTTTGAAGAAGAAATAGACCTTTCACAAAAGAAACAATGCACAGCAACAACCCTAGACCAGAACCAATCTGAGGAAGGATTGATAGTGGCTACAAGGCAGCACTGCTAGGAGCCATGAATCCTATAAGTTAGAACTACCGAAGACTTGGGAACCCCTAGCCAGTTCGAGTGTTACATGACATGGTGCGACGATAGAATCCCAAAGTGGTGTTTCTGATAGAGACAAAATCATAAACCCTACGAATGGAAAGAATAAAAAGTAAAATTGGTCTAGCAAATGGCCTCATAGTCCCTTGTATAGGCCGAAAAGGAGAACTAGCCCTGCTGTGGGCAAGAGAAATAGATTTGGAGATAAAGAGCTATTCACAGAACCATATAGATGCAGTAATCAATGACATGGAGAAAAGCTTCAAATGGAGAATTACAGGCTTCTATGGCCACCCAAAGACCCACCGAAGGTACGAATCTTGGCACCTTCTAGCTTTTCTAAATAATCAATTACAACTCCCATGGCTATGCCTAGGAGACTTCAATGAAATATTATTTAATAATGAAAAGTCAGGGGGAGCTATCTGTTCTCAGCAGCAAATGGATGGATTTAGAAAGGTGGTTGACTACTGTGCTTTCCAAGATCTAGGCTATTGTGGCTCTGACTTTACATGGTGTAACATGCAAGAAGGGGATAACAGAATATACTTAAGATTAGATAGAGCTTTCGCCAACTTAGAGTGGATTGAAAAGTTTGGGGGAATGAAAGTGCATCATTTGGTTGATTCAACATGCAATCATAGTCCCCTGCTTGTATCTGATTCAGCAATCCAAAATCAAACCCAAGCAAAGCACTTCCACTTCGAAGCGATGTGGACAAAAAATGCATAATGTAAAGCCATTATTGAAAAATCTTGGAGGATGGAGTTTGATCTCAGCACTCCAAATGGAGTTATGGCTAATCTTAGAAGCTGTGCTGCAAAGTTAACAAATTAGAGTTCTAAGTGTTCGAGCAAATTCCAAAGAAGATTCAAGCAAAAAGAAATGCATTGAATTCCTTGAACTAACAAGACAAGGATGGAGACTTAAGTACCGAGATCAATTACAAAAAAAGAAATCAATGACCTCCTTGATGATGAGGAGATTTACTGGGAACAAAGGGCCAAAGCACACTGGCTTAAGGAAGGCAACAAGAATATTAGGTTCTTTAATGCCCAAGCTTCAGAGCGGCGTAAGCGGAACACTATAATGGGGATTAGAGATAACCAAGGTAGATGGTGTGATAAAAAAGATAATATAGCTCAAGCTGCCATTGATTACTTTGAGAATATTCACACAATGGCCTCCCCAACACTAGTAGATGAGGTAATTACTGCTACTCCTACATGGGTGATTGAAGACATGAATGAAAGCCTAAACAAGAACTTCACCAGAGAGAAGGTTGCCATTGCGCTTAAACAGATTCACCCCACAAAAGCTCTCGTCCCCGATGGTATGTCTGCCATTTTTTACCAAAAATATTGGACCATTATGGGATGTAGCATTACTAATATAGTTTTAAATGTTCTCAATAGTAATATGTCTATGGCAAGTCTCATCAAAACCAACATTGCTCTCATCCCAAAGATTAATAACCCCAAAAAGATGGTTGATTTCCGACCCATAAGCCTGCGTAACGTAGTATATAAGCTCATATAAAAAAAACTATTGCAAATAGATTTAAGACTCTTCTTCCTCACATCATCTTAGAGAACCAAAGTGCTTTTAATTCTAGCAGGCTAATTACCGACAATGTGCTTGTGGGTTTTGAGTTAATGCACTTTCTAAATCACAAAAATGCAGGAAAGGATGACTATATGGCTACCAAACTCGATATGAGTAAGGCATTTGATAGAATCAAGTGGTGCTTTATTCATGGGGTTATGGAGAAACTGGGTTTTAGCACTAAGTGAGTAAATCTTGTAATGAGGTGCATTACTTCGGTCTCATATTCGGTTATAATAAATGGTGCTACTTGTGGGAACATCATCCCTACCCGAGGACTTCGACAAGGGGACCCTTTCTCCCCGACTCTTTTCCTCATTTGTACCGAATGGCTCTCTACACCCATCTATGAGGCAACCCGAAACTAGCATTTGACAGGCATTTCTATATGTAGGGGCTGCCTAAGAGTCACCCACCTTCTCTCTGCGAATGACAACGTTCTCTTCTGCAAAGCTAGTACAGATGAAAGTCGGGAGCTGAAGCAAATCCTTCAAAAAATATGAGAAAGCCTCAGGTCAAAAAATTAACACCGACAAGTCCTCAATTTTCTTCAGTCCTAATACATCACAAGAAGTCAAGGATGAGATCTTTGCTACCTTAGGACCTATGCAAGACGCTAGACACACAAGATACCTTGGCTTTCCATCCTTCATTGGAAGATCGAAGAAGCAGGTTTTTACTATTCTAAAAGAGAGGATTAGGAAAAAGCTAGCCGGCTGGAAGGACAAGCTTCTCTCTATGGAAGGAAAAAAAATCCTCATAAAAGCGGTAGCACAAGCAATCCCTGCATACACAATGGGTTGCTTCCTTCTTCTCCAAAGCTTATGTGATAAAATAGAAAGCATGATGAGGAATTTTCGGTGGGGCCAAAGGCAACAAAAAACTAAAATGTGTTGGGTTAGCTGGAAAATAATGTGTAAGCAGAAAGCAAGTGGAGGCATAGGGTTCAGGAATTTGCAAGCTTTCAACAAAGCAATGCTCACAAAGCAGTTATGGCAAATCCTCCAAAACCCAAACTCTCTAGTGGCAAAGGTTTTCAAATCTAGATACTTCCCTACCAGGGATATCCTGAATGCTAAACTTGGTAATTCCCCATCATACTCTTGGAGAAGCATCCATAGCAACCTTGATGTAATAAGAAAGGAAACTCGGTGGAGAGTGGGCAATGGGAAATTAATCCACATTTGGGATGACAAATGGCTGCTAACCCCATCCACCTACAAGGTCATCTTGCCTCCAAATGCCACCCCCCAATTCCCAATGGTCTCATCTTTCATTAACCCAATGACAAAATGGTGGAAAGTGGCACGATAAGAGAAACCTTCCTCCCCTTTGAAGCTGATACAATCCTGAAGATTCCTTTAAGCCATAACCTTCCAGAAGACAAAATAATCTAGTTAGGGAACAGCCACGAAGATTTCACAGTCAAAAATGCCTACCATATAGCCCACAATCAGCTGAAGACAAAAGAATAAGGAAAAATGCTCTAACAGGGACCCTTACAAACCGTTATGGAGAAAGCCCTGGCACCTCAACCTCCAAGCAAAAATCAAAATTTTTGCTTGGAGAGCATTTGTCAATGGTCTCCCTACAATGGAAACCATTAACTGCAAGGGGATATCACAAAGTAAGGACAGCCCTATTTGTGGTAGTGAAGCTAAAAGCATAGACCATGCCCTTCTTAGCTGCGATTTCTCAGCCTTGGTTTAGAGTCTATGGCTAGAAAACCCACTTTGCACATAAGGTATCAAAAAGTCCTTTCCAGATTCTGCAATATTTATTCTTTCTCACTCAACACTTTAAGATTTGGAGGTTTTCTTTGCCATTGCATGGGCCACATGGTCCAACAGAAATAAGATTGTACACAATGATTGTGGTCTTTCTCCTCTTCAGGTGTGGCAAATGGCTAAAAATGCAGTGGATGACTTTGCAAGCTCTGCCAATTGGGACTTCAACCTAATTAGAACCCCATCCAATTAGGTTCCACCCCCCCCCCCCAGGAATCCACAAAATAAATGTAGATGGGGCATCATCAGAGCATGACAGATTTTTCAAGTGTTGTAGTTATCATCAGAGACTGCAATGGTCAAGTTGTGGCTGCTCTATGTAAACTACTACAAGCATGCTATTCTGCAAAGCTAACAGAGGTCATTGCTTTAGAGCAAGGTGTTCTTCTAGCTCAGGAACTTCAGCTGCCTCAGGTCATCTTCGAATCAGATTCACTAATTGCCATTCAAGCAATCAATGATAAGGCTACGAGGAACAACTATAGGCACCTCATCCAGGGAATCCTTCAGGCCAAAGATTCATTTGAAACTTGCCTCTTCAAGCACTGAAACAGGAGCTTCAACTCAATGGCTCACAAGCTTGCCTAATATGCTTGAAGATCTGGAATCCATCACATTTGGAAAGGAGTTACGCCTTCTATTGTAGCTTCTTTTGATTTGTTGTAACTTGCTGTTTTTAGCCCTGCTGACAGGCCATAAACGAGTTGACCCCTTGTGATAAATTAGATTGATTAATTACCCTAGTTATTAATTAATCAAATTAACATACAATATCACGTGATCGCACAAACAAATCACCAAAACTAAATTATGCAGCAGAAAATAAAAGATACGGTGATTTGTTTACAAATGGGGAAAACCTTACGGCAAAAACCCCACCGGGTGATTTAAGGTCACCACTCCCGAAACTCCACTATTATCACAGAAAGCGATTACAAGCAAGGAATCCCAAGTACCTTACCAACCTACAGTTGAACCCTTACCCCAATACCCAATTGGACTTGCTCTGTAGTGACAGTTTCTCCTTTTAATGCACGGCTCCCAAATACGTGACTAACCAAATGCACGGATCTCAGTACGCGACTTCAAACACCAACTAGAGAGAGAGAATTGTTGGCTGCAAAGTTCTTCAAATCATCAGAGATGAACTAGGGCACGAACTTTTTCTTTCAGATCACAAATTGCATGAACAAGAAATTCTCAATGCTTATGCAACTTGCATCATCTTTTACGGCCCTTAAAACAATCCTTTTATATGTCTAGGGTTATGAGAAAAGAAGTCCCAAAGACACATTCACGGATTGGACTTGAAACAGAACTGAAAATCTGTTTTTTTTAATTCTCGATAGATGGAGGTGTCGAGGATCTGTCGAGAAGCTGTCAAGGCTCAGGGCAAAACAGCTTCTTAAATCTCGATAGATGCATGTGTCGAGGTAGGTGTCGAGATTTAGTAACTTGCACTTCCTTGCTTATTTCTTGGACAGACTTTGATGGTTTCAACACTGAATCTTGAAACACTGTTTCTTGAGGTATTAAACACATCCTAGATCTATCCAATTACAAGTAAAGTGTGTTTTGTCTAAGGATAAGCCAATTACATAAAATAGCGACATATGTTCACTAACTTGAACTACATATGTCCTAACACCTACTTATGTAGGCTTCTCTGAATGACTCGTTATTTGGTTTAATACCATTTATTCCCCTTTCACCCAAAAAAAAAAAAAAAAGGAAAGAAAGAAAGAGACACTATTGGCTCCAATAACATGGGTAGTTATGTTATCACCTGAAAGATTTTTAAATTAAAGGCACTTTCATGCCAGTTTCCAAACTGGACTTTCTAGACTCAAGAGATTTATGTGTCTATGGTCTGCACCATGCTATGCTAAAGTCTGTTTTGAATACGATGGTAAGGGTACACATGCGCAGTTAGTGTAATTAGAATCACTAAGACCTCTTAAATTGGCTAAGCATTTTTGTTTTAGGCTATTTAGAGAGCCTATAGTCTATTGATGGAGAAATTGACCTAAAATTTAGAATCTATACAAAAAATAAAAAATAAAAGAACCAAGTATGGGGGACCAAATTGATCAATAGGTAGAGATGAAGTGAATAATATAGAGTAGAAGTTGCATTGGCTGAACAATGATGATAGGCAACAAAAGACGAGAACTCTAGTTGTTGGACAATAACAAGGTCGGTATGGTGCGTAAGATTAGAGACAGTTAGGTGTGTGGAAGACTCGGTATACATTTCTTCCCATGCATAAAGTGCTTGGGGTCTAAAGCGAAAATGATCCAAAATGGAAGGTTAGTAACATATTGTAACTATATTAAAAAAACGATTTACTTGTACAATTCAATCCAATTAAATTCACGAAATAAGGGATATCACAATTGGGTTGTTTTGGTAAATAAATAAATAAAAATAGTCGCAGATCATATCATATCTAAGCCTACATAGAAGATGGCCCTTATAATTGGAAAGAACGCATGGTAGTGAATCTGAGTTTCAAGGACGTTGTACTAAGAAAAGAATGTATTAGGATAGTTAGGCTTGGGGATTGGGTGGAATTGCCCTTGATCTAACTACACTAATCCCTGTAATTAATAGAGTGACAATAGCATCTAACTTTCATACCATATTTAGTAAGAAAAGTATTATGATGAATTAAATATATGTAAAAAAAAAATAAGAGAGAAAGAATGCATTAAATTTATATGGTATAACCTTTTTGACCTACGGCTGCATCGAAAACCATTAGCCAAGTACATCTTTATTATTGAACTACATGTATTACAATGAACATATTAAATGGTATATATTAATTAGATGATCATATATACACTACTAATTATGGATTACCCCTAATCTAGATATATATATATATATATAGCCAAAACTCAAAGAAAATCCAATTAGATTTTAATTGGATTTTCAATTTTGAACCATGTGTCCTAACCTTTTTTACCTACGGCTGCATCGAAAACCATTAGCCAAGTACATCTTTATTATTGAACTACATGTATTACAATGAACATATTGAATGGTATATATTAATTAGATGATCATATATACACTACTAATTATGGATTACCCCTAATCTATATATATATATAGTCAAAACTCAGAGAAAATCCATTTAGATTTTAATTGAATTTTCAATTTTGAACCATGTGTCCTAACCTTTTTGACCTACGGCTGCATCGAAAAACATTAGCCAAGTACATCTTTATTATTGAACTACATGTATTACAATGAACATATTGAATGGTATATATTAATTAGATGATCATATATACACTACTAATTATGGATTACCCCTAATATATATATATATATATATATAGCCAAAACTCAGAGAAAATCTAATTAGATTTTAATTGAATTTTCAATTTTGAACCATGTGTCCTATTTAATTTTTAATTTTGTGCCAAGTGAATTATTGAGAGTAAAAATTGAAGATTCCAAATCCAATTAGATTCTAAATTGAATTTCAATTGGAGTCTAATTTTTCACTACATGTCTATCTATGTTTTTAGTTTTTGTGGCAAATAAATTATTAGGTGCAAAAACCAAAAAGTATAAAAACAATTAAATTCTAAATCAAACACACACACACACACACACACACACTCATATAATGAGAAATCACTACATATTTTAGAAATGTACAGTTTAAAAAAAGTGTAAGACAATACCATGTATAATTTGAACATTTTCTATAAAACAAATATATAAAAAAAATATATATTTAAACCTTATAAGTGTAATTATTTTTAATTATACACATACATATGCACAGAGCTACGTACACACTAATTAAGGTTAATAGGTTATTAGTATAGTCAGGACGGTGTACAGTTAAGATTAAATTCCTCGTACAATCTTGACTATGATAATAATACAATGGACTTTGACCTTGACGATATGTCTAACATGGTTTTAAAACCCGGACTGTTCAATGAACCGTAAAAGAGAGAAGTTCAAGGTTTTTGAGGTTGGACCGAAGTCGAACCGAGGTCGAATCGTAATGACGTCATAATTAATTTAATAATTAAATAAAATAAAAAACTATATTAAATTAATCTAAATATAAGAAATAACTAAAATAATTAAATTAAATATAAAAATTTTTCTTTCAAATATATTTTTTTATATCATAACTTTCACAAAACAAATAAGAAATATCAAATACTAAGCAGAGGTAGACATAGTATTTATTTATATGTTGATTAGTTAAACTTGTGATAGCAATAATAATATACAAATTATAAGGACACTTATATTATATTAAGTAAAATAAAAATTTTAAATTATTTAATAGTTTTAAATTAAAATAATTATATTATCAATTATATCTATTGCTTTTAAAAGAAAGTAATTTTAAAATCATACAATTTTATATATTTTTTTTTGATACAATTGTGAATATGAATGTCTATCATTTACGTATAAGCTTATTATTTTTTCTTTATTAGTTTCTCTTTATCACATCACAATCACAATAAAAAAATTATGAGATAAATTGTGGTATTCAATTTTTTTCTTAAAAAAAATTGTAAATATTAATTGAAACTTTTTTTTTTTTTTTTTTTGAGAAAGAATATTAATTGAAACTTGAAAGTACTTTCTTTTATTTTTTTTGAGCTCAACGGTAGAAAACATTTTTTAAATGGCCAAATATAGTCATTCAAGTAAAGCTAATGCATACACTAGACTAGCGTAGGGGGCATCTACTATACACGCAATGTTGTCCCAAAGACAAAACCCACAGATAGTTTAAGACAGCCCCAGTCCCGGTAGTTTAAAGTTAAATATTTGTCACATCACCTTGGGCAAGTGAAAAAAAAAAGGAGTGGCCAAAATTTGTCTACCTTTCCAACGTAATCACGTGAAGGGGCTTTGGAAACACAAACAAAAAAAAGAATAAAAAATCAAAGAGAGTGGAGACGGACAAATGAAAAGAGAAAGGGGAAAAAGAAGAAAGAAGAAGAAGAAGAAGTAGGAGGAGAAACAGCAGACAGCAGCAGAAGATGAAGGCGTGATCGGCGACTTGTACTTGGTGCAGCCCCTGCTGAGTTGTTTTCTTCTTTCCTGTTTACTATTATGTTTTTCCTACCAATCCTTTTGGTGCCAGATCTGAAAAAAGTTCAAAGTGTACGCTGGTGTTAGCTGAAAAAAAAAACCGTGAGAACCGTTCACGGTTTGAAGAACCGTGCAGTTTGACCGCGGCTTACACGGTTCTATGCTTTTTCTTTCTAAAGAGGTTCATAAGGTTAAAAGGACCGGAATGAGGAGAGGTTCGCGGTTAATCCGGTCGGACCATACGGTCCGGTCCGGGTCTCAAATCAGTGATGTCTAACACTAAGAAGCACATGAATCTACGTCCAAACATTACATGTAAATGAATTATCAAATGACATGAAACAAAGACAGGTAATAAAACATGTTCACAGTAGAGCTCAAAATTATAAACTCTAGAAGTACCAAAATAAACAGTAATTGAATATTTAGACCGATCTAAAAATGATTTACAAGAAAAAAAAAACAAAAACAAGCATGGAAGCTTTGACTAAGATGAGCTATGGCTTCTGTGATCAATGGCCAAAACCTTACAACACCAAAACCAAGAATAAGACATGGCAAAACAAGTACCACTTGTAAGGGAAAAAGAGTAAAACTTACACAGAAGCTTTAGCAGCCATCGTTTTGGCCCGCAGCAGCAACCCCAACAACTACAGACCTTTAAATATGTTTATGAAAGAGCTTGAGTTCAGAGATCAAGTATGAATTAATGAGCTTATGTTTATACACCTGGTACATAACAGTGTATGGGATTGGTAGTGTTGGCCTACTAATGAGCTCATTTTATAAACATGGTACAACTACAAAATATTTTGCAATATTTTTACAAACTGTTAATATGACTAATTTTTACTGGTTATCATCTGAACTCATCACTAATATCGTTTTTTCCCTTATCAATAACTATTCATTACAGCAACAATTTGTAAAATGTTGTAAGATAGTTTGTAGCTATAGCATTTTTCATATTTATATATGATGATTTTTTTCAAACATCAGCATTAAGTAGAATTAGTTAAAGAGATACATCATATGTCAATCTCCTGCGCACCTCATTAGAGAGAAAACAAGGAGATAGAATTTATTTGATATTTATTATTTCGGGGCCATTTTTCTCACTATACTATAAATGCACTTGCAGTGTCACATAAGTAGCTAAGACAATGAAAGAGACGCTAGTGGCTCTCATAACATGTGACATCACTGGACTCTTACAGGCAAGGAGATAGAATTTATTTGATATTTATTATTTCGGGGCCATTTTTCTCACTATACTATAAATGCACTTGCAGTGTCACATAAGTAGCTAAGACAATGAAAGAGACGCTAGTGGCTCTCGTAACATGTGACATCACTAGACTCTTACAGGCTAATTAAGAATTAATATTACAAATCTAGCTTAGTTGATGGTGTCTAGAATCAAACCCCCACTCCAAAAGCTTGATTTTCTCATGTCAGTTTGGCTTTCATCCCTGGTAGGTGGATTTGTGGATAACCAAGTAATGGTCCAGGAGGTGCTTCATAGTTTCAAAGTGAAAAAAAGTAAAAGCGAGACAAATGGCTATCAAATTAGACTTGCAAAAGGCCTATGATAGAGTTAATTGGAATTTCCTCAAGGGGGGTTATTTATTGGTTCAATTCGGGTTGATGTCTTCATCAGTTGGATTCTTGTTTGTGATCTCTTTTGAAGTCTTGATTAATTGTGTTAAGTCAGAACAATTTAAAACTAGTAGAGGATTAAGACAAAGAGACCCTCTATGTGACAAAGGAGGGTTAAAATACTTAAGAATTGGTCAAAAAGCTAGGGTTGGAACAAGGATTTCAAAGGTCAAATAAATGGGTGGGAAACAACGGAAAAAGAAGGATGGGATAGCTTGAAATTAATGGATTAAATGGGATAAATGTAGGATGTCAAGATAGGTGAACAAGAGGAACAAGTGCAATGGCTAGCAAGAAAGAAAAAGGCATACGAGTTTACAACATGTCAATATCTAATTTACTTCTTGCCTTATGATAGTATCTACTATCACAAAAAATGCTAAGACCATAATAAATTACACAATTTTTGTCACATTTACCTTTCACAACTTGCCACACGGCAAATTGTGGCAAAAATTGTGTAATTTATTGTGTTCCTACCACTGTTGCTATATTGTAACTTTGTAAGTTAGCCTTGAACAAGCTACTCTAATGGGCTTCCCCCTAAAAGAAATCAATTTAAGATAATATGAAACAACGGGCCACTTATCTTGCTCTTCTTTTTTTATCTGATCAGTGACCCAATGGGCCTATTATTAGATATTAAACGGATAGGAATACGCATTGTTGAAATTATATTACTCTAACCTTAGGCTTACTCCAAGGTTAGTCTACTATATATGCACTCTTCATTGAATTTAGTGTAACATATAGAGATCAATAGTAAAATAGTGGTTATTTGGGCCTTTTGAGATTGATATAGGCTGCTCAGATCAAACCATATTAATTCTTTATGCTCTCTGTCTCATTTTCTTAGATATTTCTTAATATTTTATTTTATTTTGTATACTTCATTTCTTGATGGTGTAGTTTTGTGTTCTTTGTAGAAAAAGGTGAGAATTAGGGTTTGTGTCAAATACTTTACCATGACTAGAGTTTGGCTTATGGTGTTAGTAGTTTTTTGCCATGAGATTTTCTCAAATGGGGTGGTTACAAATATCTCTAGAAGGCCTAGTGTTGTCAACGTTGGGGCTATTTTTTCTTACAAGTCTGTTATTGGAAAGGTTGCAAAGGTAGCAATAGAAGCTGCAATTGAAGATGTGAGTTTTGATCCAACTGTTCTTGCTGGAACTAAGATCCAACTTACAATGGAAGACTCCAATTACAACGGATTTTCAGGCATTGTTGAGAGTAAGTTATTTGTTTATAACTCTTGTTTGTTTGTTCACTTGTCATATTCTCTTAAGGTAGGTTACCTCGAATCACCAATCGATTGTGAATTTTCTTTATTTAATTTATCATAACAGCTTTACAGTTCATGGAGAAAGACACAGTGGCCATAATTGGCACCCCCTTAAATTCTATAACAGCTCATGTAATTTCTCAAATTTCAAATGAGCTCCAAGTTCCTCTATTGTCATATTCAGCAACAGACCCAACGTTGTCTTCACTTCAGTTCCCATTCTTTGTTAGAACTTCCCAAAATGATCTTTTTAGATGGTTGCAGTAGCAGAAATTGTAGACTATGGATGGAAAAAGGTGATTGCGCTCTATGTTGACAATGATTATGGCAGAAATGGGATTGTTGCATTAGGGGATAAGCTTGCTGAGAAACGATGTAAGATCTCATACAAAGCACCCATGCCCTCTAAAGTGACCCGGGATGACATCACTGACGTGTTGATTAAGGTTATGATAGATTACTAATCAACAAAAGTTTAACCTGTTGGGTTCTAAGACTTTAGGTTTCAATGTATTAGAACTTTATTTTGTAATGTTGGCAAACCATGATCAAAACGTTTAATCTTGTTTTTAGACTTGCTCAAAGTATGTTTATGTGTAAAGTTGGAATCAAATGCACTGCAGGATTTACTATGTAAATCTGCTTGAATCGATCGATCGAAAATTAGACTCGATAGATCGAAGCTCGTGCAAATTGTTTTTTTGCAGAATTTTTCCAACTCAGCCCAAGCCCGTTTGACATGTGGGGTTTTATATTTTACCCTAGGTATAAAAGGAAAAACCCTAGCCACTTTTTAGAGGTTGTTGCAGTTGTTGTTTATGCTGTGTATGTGAATTTCTTGTGAGATCTAGAGATATTTGCCTTCATATATACTTAGGATTATCAAGAATCAAGATTATGTCAAGAACTTGATGATCATTCAATTGCTACATTAAGAGCTTAAAGATACACAAGCAATAGTGTTTGTACTTGCTAAGACTCTAAGGAAGAAGTAGTCTGTGGACTCAGAGCTGTCACGTGGTCGTGGTAGTAAGTTTCCTACTCGAGGTAGCAATAGGATGTTAGTGGTCTAAGTCGCTATTATGTAAACTGCAATTCTTTCATAGTGGATTCGTTTTACCTTGAGGATAGTTATGTTAAATCCTCCCCAGATTTTTTACCGGTTTGGTTTTCCTAGTTTATCGTATTGTCATGTTCTTTGTTTTCCGCACTTAGCAATGATATGATATATTTGTGTTAACCTAGATCCATTTAATTTGACTAAGTAATCACTTGGCTAATTAATTAGGTTAATCTGGTTGCGCTTAAGGAGTCTAAAAACGTACATAACTTCAAGAATGGATGGATATAATCATTTAACTATTTGGCTAACCCACCCTCTTAACATATAGGATCCAACACATAGGATTTTTAACCTTTAAATGAGAGATAGAGTAGAGACATAATTTGAAATTAGGAATACTAGCTTTGATATTATAAGATAAATTACTTATTATCCCAGAAGTTTAAACTATTAAGAATGTTTGAATTTAATCTATTCTTTTTTCTTTTTTTTTTTTGTGTATTGTAATAGGTTTCTCTAATAGAGTCTCAGATAATTATTGTTCACACTTATGATGGTCCAGGTTCGATGGTGCTTAATTTAGCAAAGTATCTTGGAATGATGGAATCTGGGTTTGTGTGGATAGCTACTAACTGGCTCTCTACCATATTGGATACTGATTCTCCCCTAACTTCAGATGTAATGGATGATTTTCAAGGAGTTATTACACTACGTATGTTGTTGGTAAATCTGGTGTTGTATCTCATATAAAACACACAGTGAAAGCAACAAACATGAATCTATTTCATTCATGATTAATAATATGCACTGTGCAAATTTTAGAATTTAAGAACAAGATAGCGTACTTTGGCGTAGAGAAATTCAAAACAAAGATTAGAAGCACTTGGGAACACTTTTAATCTTCACTCCAATTCCACTTTATGCCCAAGAAGTGTAGTCTCTCAATCAGTTTCCAAGGGAGAATAATTGAGTGACTTCACTCACACATACACACCATTTCACAATGATGTCTTTCTTTTTCTCATTCTCTAATAAAAAATTCTGTATATTTCTCCCTTTACAACTAACTGATTATCTAATTGGGCCGGCCTATTAGGCCTTTCCAATTGGGCTTTATTGTATGGTTTGGAGTAAGACTAAAAGGGACCAATAAGACACTAGCTCCAATGGACCTTGGGCTTTTCTGTCAACTCTTGACAAGTTCAAAGTTACCATTAATTATATTTAATGCCACTATATAAATATAATTGCACTATAGGCCTTATTAATAAATTATATCTCAAGATTTTATTATATATGCAACCCCTTCATAAAATATTCGTAGTAATACAAAGTCATTAATATAGATTGCCACTTTGAAAATTACTGCATCTTAATCTTTGTGTACCCGATTTAATCCTTTAAGTTATTCATCATATATATATGAAATCCAATTTCATAAATATATACTTTAGTAACTTTTTACTAAAGTGGTTAGGCCTAACACTCTGAATAACTAAATCCATTAAACTTATATCAAAGAAATATTTTATATCTCCGTTAATAGATTATGAATTCCATCTTAAAAATATATGTTCCATCAACATTAAATGTTGCTGCCCATCATATTGAGGTTTTAACCGTTACTTTAGATCTCACTCCTGATATATCAAAGTAAGCTACACCTCATGATCAGGTCCATTATTCTTTCAGGATTAAAAGTTCATGCAAATAGAAGTCGTGAGATTTATTATTCATTTGACAATTGTTAGAAGAATAATAAATCTCATAACGGTCAAATTCAATATGTCTTAACTCTTAAAATATATCAATATATCAACTAGAAGTCTCCACTTCCATGATCAAGACAAATCATCTTAACTGATACGTTATAGTCTTCGCAGATGAAATTCCTAATTTCATCACCGACTACAAACTATAAATTCTGAGTTTACAAAGAACTTGTGACTTATATTTTCTGTGACTAAATCACATAAATCACATACTATGCATCTCATAGACTATATAATAATAAAACAACTTTATTTATCATAATATTAAGTCATACATAGCATCATACAATAGGATTTAAGGACACACATCCTAACATATGTATGCACCATATTCAAACCTCAAAAGAAAATTTGTTTCCAAATGGAACAACCTGACCAAGGGAAAAAGTGCTAATGTCTCTTTTGGGCTAAATGCTTATGGTCTATATGCCTATGACACAGTTTGGCTGCTTGCTCATGCAATTGATGCAATTGACGCATTTTCAATCAGGGAGGAGTTATCTCATTCTCAAATGATTCGAGGTTAACTGAGTTGCGCGGAGGGAGTTTGACACTTGATGCTTTAAAAATCTTTAATGGAGGGAATTTGTTGCTTAAGAGCATTTGACAGGTCAATATGAGTGGTGTAACAGGACCAATTGAGTTTACTTCCGATAAGGGCTTCATTAATCCTGCATTTGAAGTCATCAATGTCATTGGCACAGGGTTTAAAAGGTTTGGTTATTGGACTAATTATTCAGGCTTATCAATTTTGCCTCCAGAAGTGCTTTACACAAAGCCTCCTAATCGTTCCAGTGCAAATCAAAGACTATATAGTGTAATTTGGCCAGGACAAACTACACAACTTCCTCGAAAGTGGGCTTTTTCGAAAAATGGAAGGCAATTGATAATTGGAGTCCCAACACGAGTTAGTTATCGTGAATTTGTGTCACAAGTAGAAGGCACTGACATTTTCAAAGGATGTTGCATTGATGTATTTACTGCTGCATTGAGTTTATTGTCATACGCTGTCCCATATAAATTAGTTCCATTATAACCCAAGTTGCACTGAGCTTGTGTGTTTGATCACAACGGGTGTAAGTACAACAAACAAAAAAATTGTTTCAGAACTTTGTGAAGTTTTCATCAATTTTCTAAGGCCAAAATATTCTTTTTGTCCCTAAAAGATAGTTTAGGTTCTTTACTCATCCTTAAGGTTTAAAAAACTCTATTTCTATCCCTTAAAACATGGACGATATGGTAATATATCCCGTCTATTATCGTCCCTACAATATACAAGAGAAACACAAAAATTGACGAAAGGATAAAATGGGTGTTAGGACATATGTAGTTGTTCAAGCTTGTGAACATATGTTGCTATTTTATGTAATTGGCTTATCCTTAGACAAAACGCACTTTACTTGTAATTGGGTAGATCTAGGATGTGTTAAACACTTCAAGAAACAGTGGTTCAAGATTAAGTGTTGAAGCCGTCAAAGTCTGTCCAAGATACAAGCAAGGAAGTGCAAGATTTTAAAGCTCGATAGATACTTCGACAGATACATCTATCGAGATTTAAAGAAGCTGTTTAGCCCGAGCCTCGACAGCTGTCTCGACACCTCTCGACACCTCTATCTGTCGAGAATTAAAGAAAACAGATTTCCAGGTCTGTTTCAAGTCCAATCTGTGTGTGTGTCTTTGGGACTTCTTTTCTCCTAACCCTAGACATATAAAAGGATTATTTTAAAGGCCGTCAAAGAGTGCAACAAGCAGAAATCACAAGATACAAGTTGCTTCTTCTCTTTCATGCAAATTGTGATCTGTGAGACAAAGTTCGTGCCCTAGTTCATCTCTGATGATTTGAAGAACTTTGCAGCCAACATTCTTTCTTCCTCAAGTTGGTGAGTGAGTCACATACTTGGATTCGTGCAAAGGAGTAAGACGCGTACTGGGATCCACGCATCACATTGGTTAGTCACGTACTGGAAGCCGTGCATTAAACTGGAGAAATTGTCACTACAGAACAAGTCCAATTGGGTATTGGGGTAAGAGTTCAACTGTAGGTTGGTGAGGTACTGGGATTCCTTACTTGTAACTGCTTGTTGTGATAATAGTGGAGTTTCGGGAGTGGTGACCTTAAATCACCCGGTGGGGTTTTTGCCTTAGGGTTTTCCCCATTCGTGAACAAATCACCGTGTTATTTATTTTCCGCTGCATATTTTAGTTTGGTGATTTGTTTGTGCTGCCACATGATATTATCTGTTAATTTGGTTAATTAATAACTAGGCTAATTTAATTGATCTAAATTATCACAAGGGGTCAACGCGTTTGTGGCCTGTCAAGTGGTATCAGAGCAGGCACACTCTGATTAGGTTTTAATCTTTGTTGTGTGATCTATTGACCCCTGTTGTCATGGAAACTCTTGATTGTTTTGATTTGCATGATCTTGTGTTGAATGATGATGATGATATTCATGATGCCTATTGCAAGCTTTATAATTTTTGTATGAAATCTCTTGAATGTTCTACAAAATTAAAAGCTAAATTTAAAAAGGTCAAGTTTGAAAAAGATGATTTGATTGCAAAATTGGATGAAGCCACTAAGTTGAATGAGAATTTTAAAAATCAAATTTCATCTCAGGTGGACAAAATTAAGAGTTTGGAAGAGCAACTAGTTGAATTTAAAACTGAAGTTAAAAAATTAACTAGTGCCAAACTTGTTGTTGAGCCTAACTCAAAAGAAAAGGATTTTTATATTCCCCCATTCAAAAGGAATAATGAAGAGTTAAAGGCTAATATTGCTAGGATAGACAAAGGTAAACAATCTGATGTTAACGCTGAAATTTCTAAACCTATGTCTAAAACTCCTCCTAAGTTGAATAAAAATTCTGAATTTGTCCCCACTTGTCATCATTGTCATATTGTTGGTCATATTAGGCCAAATTGTCCTAAGCTGAGGACTCTGTCAACCTCTAAGGTTAGACCTCCTTCTAGGAAGTCGAGTGGCTCTAAAACTGCTCATGTTTGTCACCATTGTGGTGTTTTTGGACACACTCGTCCTAATTACTTTAAGTTGTATCCTCATAAGCAATTGTCCAAACGGTCACAGGTTTCCTCTCAAGGACCTACACCTTTGTTTGGAGAGTTATTAAAAGTCTTGAGCTTTTTAACTCAATTTCAGGAGAATTTTAATTCTTCTATGTCCTTTAGTAGACAGACTAGGACACGTGCCTTTTCATCTTCACGGCCAAAGAATCGTGCTATGTGGGTGAGAAAGGAGCCTAAAACTTAATTGTCTTCTCTCTTTGTCCTTTGCTTTAATTCTTTCTATCTAAAGCAGGACCCTCTTTGCTTGATTTCTTTTCTGCTGTTGAAATCATGTCTTCATGCATATGCATCTTTCTTTCATGCATTCATGTTATTTGTTTGTTTTTGTTTGGTTGTTTAGTTTTTTTAAAAAAAAAACAAAACAAAAAAAAAATTGAAAAATTGAAAAAGACAAAAATAGTGTGTGTCTGTGTGCATTAGTTTATGTGAACTTTTAAAATGGCCATTGAAACAGAGTTTTCTAAACTTTGTATCACCTGTAGCTTAGATGAGCATTCTTCTGCACAACTAAGCAAGTGAGCTTTGTAGCTCTTTGTTTGTGATGAGTAAGGTTAAGTAATCTCTTCTTCTTGACACTCGTATCACTCTTTTTGACGGGTTGAACTAGAAAATCCTAAGAGAAAGGCATAAATAACCATCTCACCACTGTTACTCGCCAATCATAATATGACATCTGTATGCTTCGGCATAGCAAAAGTGCAATGTCATAAGACACCTGTATGCTTCGGCATAGCAAAAGTGCAGTGTCAAAAGCTTAACATCATTGGGTATTTCTTTTCTTTCTCTTGTATGCCCATGCATGATATGCTTGTTAAAAGAAAATATGCAAAGAAATAAAAAGCAAAAAGATTAAAAATGCTTTAAAATATGGTTGCAAGCGTGTTTTCTAAGAGATGTGGGAGTTATAGGATGTACCTCAAAGGTGATAGTCCCCATCAAACAGTTATGATTGTGTGTGAGTTAAAGTGATTTTCTCATATCTCAAATCGTCATGACATTGAGACACTTATGCAATCTTGCGATGTTTTCACACACAACACGCAATACTCTTTGCTATTCTTGATACATGTGCAGGTACAATGTGATTTGGCCATCACAAGGTTTACATGCGTTAATGTATGATCACTAAACTGTCATAACTTGTTTTTGAAACATAAAATTGGTTAGACTTGTTTAGTGTGTGTGTGCGTGTTTTGAGATACATGTGCATCATATTTCTTGTTGAGAGATGATTTTGAGAGCTTAATGTGTTGATTGTATCTTTGGTTGAGCTGCATGCATGATTACTTTCATGTCTGTGTTTTTCTTCTTTTGAAAAACTGCTTTGAAAGGCATCTCGACACCTCCTCGATACCTCTCGATACATAGCTATCTGTCGAGATCCTCAGACTCTTTCTTATCGCAGTCTCGACAGATACCTCGATAGCAGCTGGATCGATCGAAAAACTTTCTGTTTGCTCGATAGCTCCTCGATAGCTTCTGGATCGATCGAGGTTCCCACTTGCTTGTTTCTTCTCCCTCGATAGCTGACCTCGATAGCTACATCTATCCACGTGCTTTTCTCGATAGCTTCCCTCGACAGATACCTCGACAGCTCTCGACACCTTCAGCTGTCGAGAATTACTGATGCTCTATAAAAGGGTCCTTCGCGATTTTTTAGGTCATTCTCTAGATCTCTCTCGCTCGAAAACTCTCTGATCTCTCTCCAAAACACTTCCCTCTCCCTCCAAACCTCTCTCAAGGCTTTCTCAAGTGATTCTTCGTGTTCTTCATCTCTTGCGTCTATGGCTCCTAAACGTAAGTCCATTCCGTTCCAGAACCCTCTGCGTTCTAAGGGACAGTCTTCTTCTGACTCTACCCCTATCTCTGTCCAGTTCCGTGATGAGAAAGCCCATAAGGACTTCTCGGAGAACTTTTCTAAACGCGGTGTTCATTCGGAACGCCACGTCGTCCTGGCAGACTTTGCCGACACTGACCTACCCGATGTCATTCACACTCGGGGTTGGGAGTCACTGTGTGACGTCCCAGTCACATCTCCTCTCGTGTTGATTCAGGAGTTTTACTCCAACATCCACGGGATAGATTCTTCAGTACCTTCTTTCTATTCTTGCGTTAGAGGTACGCGCTTCTGTGTCACCCCAGAGCTAGTCTCTGAGGTTCTCCATGTACCTAGGGTGGATCATCCCGATTACCCTAGCTGTGAGCGTCTCTGGACTGTGTCCAAAGACGAGATGATCTCGGCGTTCTGTGAACGTCCTACCTCTTGGGGAGATCACATGTACACACCATGTAGACCTTTTGCTAAAGGTCCTAGATTCCTTAACATGGTGATGACCTTTGTTTTGCACCCACTCTCTCACTACAACTCGATCACAGAGCCTCGTGCTCGGTTCTTGTTGTCCCTCCTTGAGGATCTCTCTATAGACTTTCCTTCTCACTTCATCTTTTCTATCATAGATGTCTATAGAGATACGGCCACCCGTGATAAGCTCATTTTCCCTTCCGCTATCACGAGGATCATGAGTCGTTTTTCCATTCCCTTCCCCTCGTTCGATCACTACCATGTCATGTCTGCCATAGACGCCGCTACCGTAAAACGTAGCGAGGCACAGTTCCGATCGCGACAGCCGGATGCTGCCACTCCTTCCACTCGTCCGACCACCTCCAGATCAGCTCGTGCGTCTGCTTCTTCCTCCTCTAGCGACGTCACATTAGGAGACATCATGGCGCAGCTACAGCGCATGGATGCTCGCCTCGATACACTCTCCACAGAGTTGTATCAGGTGAATGTCCGTGTTGGTCGCATCGCCAGGCGACAGGCGACCATGGGCGGCTTTGCCTCAGAGGTTTCTCCTCCGCCACCTCATGTGTCGACTGAGACCGAGGGTGATGATGATGGCGATGATGATGATGCTTCCAACGATGATGATGATGGAGATGCTAGCTCATCGGATGAGATGTCTACTTAAAACTCTACCCTTTGTCACTCGTGACAAAAAGGGGGAGTAGTTTTGTATGAGAGTAGTCATACTTAGGGGGAGTGTTAGCATAGGACATTTTTGTTAGGGGGAGTGTGGATTGAGGGATGTAGTGAGGTGATCTATGTATTTTTTTCTTTTCTTATCTTTTAGAGATACATTGATCATGTACTTACATACATTGTACTTATTCTCTTTCTCTATATGATGATGTATGTTTTCCTTGTCACCTATATGTGTTGTTTCTTTTCTGTCTTTATACACATGTTTCTTTACTTATATGCAATCTATTATTTCTGTTTTACACAAAGATACCTTGATGTGTTTTGTTTACAAGTGTTTCAGAAATACAGGTTGTCAAAGTCTTCTTGCCATAAACTCTCTTCTTGCAAAGTTTTTCAAGAGTTTGTGTTAGGATAGATTTTATTGTATGTAACAAGTGAATATGAGTTGAGTGATTTATGACTTCTCTCATATCTTCATTTGTATGTTGTGGTTTTGTCACGGATTGCCAAAGGGGGAGATTGTTAGGACATATATAGTTGTTCAAGCTTGTGAACATATGTCGCTATTTTATGTAATTGGCTTATCCTTAGACAAAACGCACTTTACTTGTAATTGGGTAGATCTAGGATGTGTTAAACACTTCAAGAAACAGTGGTTCAAGATTAAGTGTTGAAGCCGTCAAAGTCTGTCCAAGATACAAGCAAGGAAGTGCAAGATTTTAAAGCTCGATAGATACCTCGACAGATACATCTATCGAGATTTAAAGAAGCTGTTTAGCCCTAGCCTCGACAGTTGTCTCGACACCTCTCGACACCTCTATCTGTCGAGAATTAAAGAAAACAGATTTTCAGGTCTGTTTCACGTCCAATCCGTGTGTGTGTCTTTGGGACTTCTTTTCTCCTAACCCTAGACATATAAAAGGATTATTTTAAGGGCCGTCAAAGAGTGCAACAAGCAGAAATCACAAGATACAAGTTGCTTCTTCTCTTTCATGCAAATTGTGATCTGTGAGACAAAGTTCGTGCCCTAGTTCATCTCTGATGATTTGAAGAACTTTGCAGCCAACATTCTTTCTTCCTCAAGTTGGTGAGTGAGTCACGTACTTGGATTCGTGCAAAGGAGTAAGACGCGTACTGGGATCCGCGCATCACATTGGTTAGTCACGTACTGGGAGCCGTGCATTAAACTGGAGAAATTGTCACTACAGAACAAGTCCAATTGGGTATTGGGGTAAGAGTTCAACTGTAGGTTGGTGAGGTATTGGGATTCCTTACTTGTAACTGCTTGTTGTGATAATAGTGGAGTTTCAGGAGTGGTGACCTTAAATCACCCGGTGGGGTTTTTGCCTTAGGGTTTTCCCCATTCGTGAACAAATCACCGTGTTATTTATTTTCCGCTGCATATTTTAGTTTGGTGATTTGTTTGTGCTGCCACATGATATTATCTGTTAATTTGGTTAATTAATAACTGGGCTAATTTAATTGATCTAAATTATCACAAGGGGTCAACGCGTTTGTGGCCTGTCAATGGGTGACATTTTAAATTTTTAGAAATGAAAATATAACATATACTATTTATGAAAGAGCTTATGTTTCGGAGATCAAGCACGAGCTAATGAGCTCATGGTTATACATTTGGTTAATAATGTGCAAAAAATAAAGAAAAATTTCTTTGTCATTAATTTATTATTTTAGGAGATATTTCTCACTATACTTAATGTACGCATAATGCCCACATAAAAGCGAATAAGACAAAGAAAGAGACACTATTGGCTCCAATAACATGAATAGTTATGTTATGAACTGAAAGATTTTTAAATTAAATGCACTTTCATGCTAGTTTCCAAACTGGACTTTCTAGACACAAGAGATTTGTGTGTCTGTGGTCTGCACCATGCTTTGCTAAAGTCCTGTTTTGAAAACGATGGTAAAGGCCTTATTTTATGTAATTAGCATATCCTATTGATAAAATGTATTTTATATGATATTATTGAAAACACAAGATTGTCCAAGAAACTGTTCAAGAAAAACTGAAACAATAGATCCTAGAACCCTACTCAATACCTATCGATGAGTTAATGAACCTCGATACCTTCTTGACACCTCTCGATCTATTGAGTCTCGGAAAATTGAATTTAAAGTTCAGTTTTTGATATCTGCTCGATACCTGTCGATCTATATATCGAGAGTAATAAATCTCAATACCCTCTCGACACTTCTTGATCTATCGAGTCTCATGAAAATTGAATTTAAAGTTTAGTTTTCATCCCATGATGACTTGGCTTTCTAGGGATTTGTGTACCAAGGTTCCAAAACATACAAAAAAAAAAACATATTTTATAGTTGTTATCAAGTACACAAAGAGACACATGCATAACAGGAGTTGCTGCAACATTTTGTGCGCCTAGGGTTTTATGCCAAGTTACTTCTAGTTCATCCAAGTATAGATTAAAGAACTGTACAAATCTACAACAATCAAAAAGATTGTTGTGGAGTTACTCTAAAGATTAGTGCAAAGGAGAAGTCTTCTACAGGATCAAATCCAATTGGGGATTGGAGCTGAGAATAGTATAGTTCAGTAGGTTCTACTGTAGGTAGGTACTTTAGAATAAGCTTATAGGGTGATTTCTTATACTTGTAACCTTTTTTTCTCATTAGTGGATTCTTCAGGAGTGGTGACATGACTTGAAGTTCACCTAGTAGGGTTTTGTCTATGAAACCCATCATAATCAAATCGTCATGTCAAACTTATTTTTCAATGCACTCTATTTAGTTTGGTGATTTAATTGTGCCTTAATCTAATTTGCATGTTATATTTACTAATTAATTAACTTGAGTAATCGTTGGATTAATTAACTAGGGTCAATTTATTACCCAAAAATGAGGAATACCAAGACCCCACAACGAGGAATGCCAAGACCCACCGCACTCAAACCAAAAGCCAACCATCATCTTCTCCTTTTCCAAAAGAAAAGACAACGTGCAATGAAATAATCGTTCACCCAAATTTGTACAGGTGCACACATAAATTTGTATTGATTCCCACATGTGACCTCAGGATACAAGACCATGCAAAGAGGCATGCAACAAATGATGATATTACTCACATATATATTCACAAAATGCCCAAAATGACATACATATATATATATATATATACAAATTCTAGGAGAAGCCAATTAAATGTGCAAAGGTAGACGTTTGAAGAGAATTTGAAGTCTAATGAAAGTCTATTTAGGCTTCATCACCTTTAACCAGACTTTTTTTTTAAAGATGATTTAGTATATATTCTTTTAAAACCTATGTTATAAAGGAAGATGAGAGAGAATGAAAAAAAAACGTTTAAAAGTTAGAATATTCCAGCCACCTTCTCTTTTCTTCTCCAATCTCTGACCCCCATTTCTCTCTATTCCGAACACACAAGTGGGTTGATTCATCTTCATCTTCACCTTTTTTTGAGACCCTTTCCATTTGCCTTCTCTTAAAGCGGTTTCTGACTTCCTCTTCCTTTTCTCCTAGAAACTTAAGAAATTTCTGAAGACGTCCAATTCTTGAGCTTCTACCAGAAGACTCAAAGTGCTTGTTGAACTTCCGAAACAATATTGTGAAATATACAAAGAGAGCAAGAAAACAAGCGAACCCACTTAGACCAAAAAGGCCCCAAAAGCTTTTAAGCTGAAGTCGGTCTACTGCAATCGTGGTGCCTTGTGCAGTACAAGCACTTCTAATAAGCCATTTGTCATGAATTCTTTGGAGTTCTCCGTTTTCTGACAGTTTTAAAATAGCATTTGACATGTCAATTGCTAAAGGTGAGTCTCGTGGAAAGGCCTGGTGATAAATGGAGAATATAAACAGGTTATTATAAGCCAACCACTGCGATTAAAAAATAGAAACACACGCACACATACTTTTGTATGATTAATGCTTGGTGCATGGCATGTTAACCTTGTATGATATATTCAAAGATGTGCTCAAATAAATATGACTCAATATGTTTGGATTTAAGGTACTCGTAACAGCATGTTGAAAGAATTTGAAAACTTGCAGTCTTTTAGGACATCTTTAAGTTAATGCTTCCCAAATTCCTCAATCTGCGACAAAAGTATTGAATTGATGAAAAACTTCAATATTCTCCTTTTTTATGATAGGATTGATGTTGTGATTAATTATGAGTGTGAGAGAGGAATAGAAATCAAATTTAGCCTTATAATCTATGTCTACAACTAAAACCATGGACGTCTCCATCTTTATGATATTGAATTGTGTGTTACAATAAGCATATTGGAGGTTTATATAAAAAGACTGATTTTAGGGTAACCAGGGATTAGCCCTAGGCTACACACGTAATGATGAGCAGTAAAATGGTACTACTTGTATAGGTAAATTGAACTTAAACTAGTATCTCTAACATATCCCCTCAAACTACGTTGAAAACTTGAGAATATCTTAAGTTTGAAAAGAAATTGTGATTGTATATGAGAGCAAGCAAGACTGAATCAAAATGTAGAATAGATTGGGCTTGATTTGAGGTGGAATGTCTGAGACAGTTGTTGGCAATAGTAAATGACAATTATCAATAATAGAGGCTAGAAGGATTCACACTGTGCAATTCACATGTTGTTGTACAATAGTACAAGTAATCCAAGTATTTTAATTGAGTTAATTGAAACCCACTTAAATATTTTAATCCTATAAAGCTTCAGTTTTAGTTAAGGACAACATTTTCTGCCCAAGACCTATTGTTTTTCATTGACCTAATGAGTTTTCCATTTGTGAAAATTTTCCATCATACCATTCACAAGAATGCTAAGTACCTTTTGCAAAAAAAAAAAAAAAAAACGTTTTCTGTTGAAACTAATGGAGAGTCCAGATTCCAAAATAATCTAAATATCTTTCTTATCACTAAAATGACTAGATTATTTTGAAGAGAGAATTTACATTAGCATATTATCATAATATAGGTGCACAAGAGCCTAACATGATCAAGAGATACTTACAAATCCCCACCCAGCTTTGGTGAACTCTGGACCTATAATACTGAATTCACATCGAGTTGAGAGGAAGAGTTCTACATATGCACGGTCATCAACAACTGCGGCGACACCACCTCTTTGGGCACCATCTTTTAAGGCTTTCGCATAATCTTCAGGTGAGTTTAGAGGAACAAGTCTGGACTCTTGAATATGGAGTTCCTCAACTAAAAAACTTCTAGCATATGAACCTTGTTGGTAGCCAATGGGATCCTTACTGTTAATTAGAGTTTCAATGCCTTTAATGGGAGAAGAGAGTTGTTCTACTGTAAGGATTGAGGTCAAACTTGCAATGTAGCTTGAGTTTAATATAAGCACGACAAATAACCATATTATGAGCACAAGAAGACTAAGGCTGCTAACTGTCTTTTCCTCTACAAAAAATAAAAAATAAAAACAGAAAACAGGTTACATGATAAGTAAAACATAAGATACCATTGTTACCGATGAGCTATGAAAATTAGAAAATACAACAAAATTAGAGCCTGTTCACTTACTTTGGGAAAAGAACAATGTTGAAAAGCTAAACCTGCAGAATAAAACGATACATGTAGGTGATTAAAGGATTAGACTAAAAAGATGCAGTCTAAACATGATTGATTCTCTAAATAGACATTATGTACCTACACAAAACAATCCTGATGCAATTATGTCAACAACTCTAAGCCTGTGTTTTGCATCTATTGTCTCTACAAATAATTTATTTCACAGGAATAGACTTTCTCTATAACTATGTTAAATTTTATGTTGTGCACTTGCTATTTCATTCACTAGTAGGACGAAACTCTAAGCAATTAGTAACAAAAAGTATTAAGCTTAAGCAAGATACGTCAAAGTCCTCACCATAGAACAGTGGCAAATTGTCTTTTTGGGGAACCCCAGAAATCATCATTTTCTCTACGCTCCAAAATCCAAACGACTACTCCCACAATGAGGAAAAAGATACATGTGACAAGCCACATCATTGGAGTGAATGGCCTTAAAAATGCCCAAGCATTGGAATTCAACTCCCTAACTGAGGCCACTACTACTAGTCCAGACTCAATATATGGTTGTGTAAAATCCACCATTCTTGTTCGATCAGTAGTGATTGCGATGTCACCTATTGCTGCATCAAAGACCTATATAAAAGAAGAAAACCAAACAATAAAAAAAAAAAAAAAAAAAAAAAAAAAAAAAAAAAAAAAAAACTAATGAAAGTTTGTCAAAAAGTTCTACAACAATTTTTGTTTGTAGTGCTTACACCAGTTGTGATCAAACGCACAAGCTCAGTGGAACTTGGGTTATTACGACCATCCCCAAATGGAACTAATTTATATGGGACAGCATATGGCAATAACTTCACTGCAGCAGTAAATACATCAATGCAGTACCCATGGAACATGTCAAGGCCTTCTACTGGTGACACAAATTCAGGATAACTAACTCTTATTGGGACTCCAATTCTTAATTGCGTTCCATTTTTTGGAAGAGTCCACCCACGAGGACGTTCTGTAGTTTGTCCTGGCCAAATTACACCATATAGTCTTTGATTTGCACTGGAACGATTAGGTGGCTTTGTGTAAAGCACTTCTGGAGTCAAAACTGATAAGCCAGAATAATTAGTCCAATAACCTACCCTTCTAGACCCTGTGCCAATGACATTGATGACTTCAAATGCAGGATTAATGAAGTCCTTATCGAGAGTAAACTTAATTGGTCCTGTTACAGCACTCATATTGACCTGTAAAATGCTCTTAAGCAACAAATTCCCTCCATTAAAGATGTTTGAAGCATCAAGTCTCAAACTCCCTCCACGTAACTCAGTTAACTTCGAATCATTTGAGAATGAGATAACTCCTCCCTGATTGAAAAAAGCATCAATTGCATGAGCAAGCAGCCAAACTGTGTCATAGGCATATAGACCATAAGTATTTAGCCCAAAAGAGACATTAGCACTTTTTCCCTTGGTCAAGTTGTTCCATTTGGAAACAAATTTTCTTTTGAGTTTTGAATCTAGTGCATACATTCGCAATGTAATAACTCCTTGAAAATCATCCATTACATCTGAAGCTAGGGGAGAATCAGTATCTAATCTGGTAGAGAGCCAGTTAGTAGCTATCCACACAAACCCAGATTCCATCATTCCAAGAGACTTTGCTAATTTAAGCACCATCGAACCTGGACCATCATAAGTGTGAACAATAATTATCCGAGACTCTAATAGAGAAACCTGTTACAATACAAAAAAAATATATATTATTAAATTCAAACATTCTTAATAGTTTAAACTTCTGGGATAATAAGTAATTATCTTATAATATCAAAGCTAGTATTCCTAATTTCAAATTATGTCTCTACTCTATCTCTCATTTAAAAGGTTAAAAATCTTCTGTGTTGGATCCTATTTATTAAGAGGGTGGCTTAGCCAAATAGTTAAATGATTATATCCATCCATTCCTAACAAGTTAAACTTTTGCTGATTAGTAATCTATCATAACCTTAATTAACACGTTGGTGATGTCATCCCGGGTTGCTTCAGAGGGCATGGGTGCTTTGTTTGAGATCTTACATCGTTTCTCAGCATGCTTATCCCCTAATGCAACAATCCCATTTCTGCCATAATCATCGTCAACATAGAGTGCAATCACCTCTTTCCATCTATAGTAGTCTACAATTTCTGCTACTGCAGCCATCTGAAAAAGATCATTTTGGGAAGTTCTAACAAAGAATGGGAACTGAAGTGAAGACAACGTTGGGTCCGTTGCTGCATATGACAATAGAGGCACTTGGAGCTCATTTGAAATTTGAGAAATTACATGAGCTATTACAGAACTCAAGGGGCCAATTATGGCCACTGTGTCTTTCTCCATGAACTGTAAAGCTGTTATGATAAATTAAAAAAAAAAAATCACAATCGATTGGTGATTTGAGGAAACCTACCTTAAGAGAATATGACAAGTCAACAAACAAACAAGAGTTATAAACGAATAACTTACTCTCAACAATGCCAAAAAATCCTTTGTTATGGGAGTCTTGCATTGTAAGATGGATCTTAGTTCCAGCAAGAACCGTTGGATCAGAATTCACATCTTCAATTGCAGCTTCTATTGCTACTTTTGCAACCTTTCCAATAGTAGAGTTGAAAGCGAGAATAGCCCCAACGTTGACAACACTAGGCCTTGTAGAGATATTTGTAACCACCCCATTTGAGAAAATCTCATGGCAAAAAACTACTAACACCATAAGCCAAACTCTAGTCATGGTAAATTATTCGACGGAAACCCTAATTCTCACCTTTTTTTGCAAATAACACAAAACTACACCATCAAGAAATTAAGTATACAAAATAAAACAAAATATTAAGAAGTATATAAAAAAAAAATGAGAGAGAGAGAGAGAGAGCATAAAGAATTAATATGGTTTGATCTAAGCAGCCTACATCAATCTCAAAAGGCCCAAATAACAATTATTTTACTATTGATCCCTATATGTTACAATGAACTCAATGAAGAGTGCATATATAGTAGACTAACCTTGGAGTAAGCCTAAGGTTAGAGTAATATAATTTCAACTATGTATATGGTAAGGATTATGATTCTTAGTACAATTTGGACTAGGATACAATATGCTTGAATCTTGACTATATCTCTAACAATCCTCCTAAACTACTCTAGGTAGTAGAAGATTGATGACAACCTGAGATTAATAGGAAAGTTTGACCAAGTGGAGTCTAAATGATAAACTGGAATGAAGGCAATGCCCATCCGTATGCATGATTTGAGCAACTTGACCAGAGATGAGAGAGATACAAAACCAGAAAGAAAGTAAGATGCCAGGTAGGAGGTACTAATTAGAGTGGTTCCTCAAGAAATCCGGTATACAAAGATGTTTGAGTCATGCGACAAGTAAGAAAGTCAAATAGAAGCTACCGATCTGACTCTTGCGACCAAGGTAGCAAACTACCAAGGAGAGCCAATAAAGGCAACAAAGGTGGTAATTAAAATGCATGATTAGAAGGAAATTAAGTCAGATGTTAAATACAAATCTTCTGTAATATTTTTTTATGTTTCACTTAATGATCCACCAGTGTGATTATGAGAAGCTCTGACGTGAGCTTATATGGAGGATGACTCTTCTAATTGGGGAAGGACGTGTGGTAGTGTATGGGTTTTTTTGTTAAGGACGTTCAAAGAAGGGAATGTATCGGGATAGTTAGGCTTAGAGATGGGACGGAATCGTAATTTCATGTTCACAATCTAACTACTCTAAGACCTATAATAGGATGACAACATTGGTAAGATGGTGCACCTAGCTTTGATATCATGTTAAAATAAGAAAAATGCATCAAGAAATAAAGAGAGAGGAAGAACATAATGAATTCATTATTAATACAATATAACAAGGAATAGAATAAAAGTTCACAATAATTTTACATCACTAAATTAGCTTACCATCTCACACATGAACCCACCACAATATATAATTATTATTTTTATAATATTAATTTAAAAATATTATGAAATTTTTGTTGCATCCCTAACATAACACGAAATAATATGGTTTAATTAGCCTTTGTGATCTGCTACATCCAAAAGCATTTAATAACTACTATATCGTTATTATTGAACTCTACCTATTATAATGAACGTATATATTGAGTGGTATACAATAGAAAGTCTAGATTAATCCCGCGACAAAATATATATATATATATATACACACACACATATACACACAAGCGCTCTACAAGTGCGATGAGACTCTTTTTTTTTTTTTTTTTTTTGAGTTTAATGTAATTTTTCAATTTAAATTTATCTATTGTTAGTGAGGTTATACATGAAGGAATTTTAAAGAAATTAAAATTTAGAGTTTGAAATGGAGTAAACTGCTGGATTTTATGTGTGCCAGTTTTTTATAAAAAAACTAGTCACAAATTCACGCAATGCGCGGGAAAATTTGATATATATATATGTGTATATATATATATATATATGTTTTGTTGGATAATTATAGAATTAATTTATTAGATTGTATATTTTTAAAAGTCAATTTGTGTCATTTGAAATTATGTTTTATATTATAAGTTTTTTTGTGAGTGTACAACTATCAAATTAAATATATTTTGTAGTTGGGTATTACATATAGTGAGATATGTATGAAAATACAATGCAATATTTTTTTTAATAAAAAAAATTTACAGTGTGAGAACTATTAGACCAAGTTCTAACCATGTATACTTCATTTATTACTATATAGATGTATGCGATTCAACACTTATAGGTATATTTTTCTCCAAAACATAGATTCACATCTCTTTCTTCCATACAATTGAAACTAAGTGGAAAAGTATATAAAGATAACTATGCAATTGTTCATATTCAATAAATCATATATCATAAAGTGGAAATATAAAATAAAATAAAATGCAAAGAACAAATTTGATTTCATCATATGAACATATGAACAAATCTCACAATATGTAACTCTTCAAATTCATAGACCACATGATTTCTTAGATTTTATGGTAAAATATGACCAATCCATCCATCATGACATTTCAGTATAGTCTAGATATAATTATATAAAAATCATGTTTTATTGATCATGTTTCATAAACCAAAAGTGCCATCTATACATCTAATAAAATATTTAAAGAGTAACACATGAGAATTCTTAATTTGAATAGCCGATTTTATATATGCGTGTGTGTGTATAGAGAGAGAGAGAGAGAGAGAGAGAGAGAGAGAGAGAGAGAGAGAGAGAGATATGTAGATGGTGGTGGAGGGGGGATGATGGGGTTTGAACCACAAATAGGGGACACCATAAAGATTGTTGCTAGGCTATCACTTGAACCCCCAAAAATTAATCTAAGTGGCTAGACGTAAGGATCATAGAAATTCTAAGAAAGAATTAATCAAGTTCCTTAAGTATCTATACATAAAAACATTAATAGCATAATGATGCTCTTAAGTAAATTATATTTTGTCTTGTTCTCTTTTTACTTTTTCCTTAAAGATGATCGACTAAACAAAGTAAAAACTTACCAAGAAAGCTTAAATTAGCTAAAAATTTAATGGTGGAGATGCCTCTTATTTGTAGTAGAATGAACAAAATAAAAGCCAGAAATAGATTTGAGAAATACGCATAAAATTTCTAAAAGAAATTTTAGCAAACACATGGGATGTAATAATAACAAAATTACTACACTGAATGGTTTTTGACTTTTTGACACTCTACAAATAAGCACAAATTCATTATCAATATGTTTCATATCAACATTAGGAATTTTCACAATAATGATAAGCCAAATAAAACTGCATTAACAATTCTAAGTCAATTAAAAATAACAAAGGTCAATATCATTGAAAATTTTGGAAAGGAAATTAACACAAGAATACTAAAAAGAATGGAAAACGAAAAGAAAAAAAAAAGATCATTTTTTATTATGCGTTTTGTTTACCTCAATGGTCTTAACAAATAGAATAGAAAAAAATTAATATTAATGGTTTGAATCGTGTATCAATGGCCAATATCTGTTAGAGGTAGAAATGAAGGTTCCATCAGAACAATTATTTATTTCCTATTGGCTCCTCAACTTAGAAAGTTTCAGACAAATATAATTGATGTCTTCTCAAAATGGTGAAAACTAAAACTTGATTGAAAAATATGGAGAACAATTAGTATTGTGCTAAATTTTTTGTCGTAGATGATGGGTGATTGTATCTAAAATGTATATTGGTATATATATATATATATATAACATTATAAAACTTAAATAAATAATCAATATATGAGTGAGAGAGAGATAAAGTTGTGAAACTGAAATTTTGAAAGAGGAGACATTATAACAGTAGATAAATGAAGGGACACTTGAAATGTTAATTTTATCCACTAAAAAGATAATGAATTATTCAATTTTAAAAATTTCTTGAAATTAGAAAGAAAAAAATGAAAAGTTGAAATCAATTTAGGTAGCTGAATAATCAAATATTTGTATAAAATGAATAATAATGTTTGTCCATGATTTGTATTTAATTATTTTATATAAAAAAAATCATAAAGAGAAAAATGATTTAAAAAGAAAAAGAAAAAGAAAAATAGTACGATATGGCTGATGAAGTGGCTCAACAGGTGCGTAGCAACATTAAATACTACGTCTCAGTTTTTAGATATATATAAATATAAATTAGTTGCATACCCAAGCGTTACGCATGATAATTTTGTTAGAGTTGACTCATAAATATATTATTATTATTATTATTATTATTATTATTATTATTATTATTATTATTATTATTATTATATATGTAAAGGCAGCTTTTGATTCCTAAGCCCAAAAGGTAGAAAGACTCAGGCCCAAAGAGCCCAACACAATGAATTTTTAGAGAGTGTGCTAAAAACTAGGCTTCAATGGATGGGACAATGCCCACAATGGACCAAAGATGGTAAGAAAACAAGGAAAAACAAAGAAATTATATATTGCTCTAAGACTTGATTACAATTTCAATTCTTTGTGCTACAGTGTTTTTTCTATAGATTCTCCAATCACCACTATCTGGAGGGTCTCTTACATTATATAGCCCCTTTTTGGTGATCTTGGCCCTCCATTTGTTGATCATGCAGGCCACTACTTGAATGCTTGTCCCATTAGATGCCCTCTCAGATCTTCTGTGAGTTGCAATAACCAAAGCAGCACTATTCAAGGGTCTTCACCACATAAATGCGGCTAGGAAGTTTGCAATGATGCATTAAATGTGGTGGTAGCTACCATCCTTTCAGTCACGTCAGAGCTAACCCCCTCTCTGAAGCTCTTTCTCTAGAGTGTGACCTCCTCTGTACCCCACAGTGACCATGTCTCGCCCCTCTGGCCTTACCATCTGAGAGTATGGTCTCCTCAGAACTACATTGGCCTCCTCGGCCTTGGGTACAACATGTGGCAACACTACTTTATCAAATTTCTGTACCCCACAATAACCCCTCAAAATTCCAGTTTTTCCCTCTTGTCCGAGGAGAAAAAATGGGGTTTTGACCTCGAGTGATTGGTTCCACACACTTCCCTGTTTTCCCACGTGAGAACGTCACTTCGCATGTCCTATGATAGTTCCTGACGCTTCGGAGGCCGCAACGCTTCATTAAATGCTCCACGCAGCGCCTTGTCCCCCACGTCCTACAGTAATATAAAGATCCTACAGCTGGCATTTTTCCTCGAAATTTGGGCTGGGTAACTCCCGCCCAACCCTGCCTCTTATATAAGGCGCCTGGGAGCTTCATTTCTCCCATTTTCCAAACCTTCAAACTTTCAAGAAGCTCCTGAGGTGACTCTTATGTTTATTCTCTTAAGTTCTTTCATTCCTAGGTTCTTTTCTCCTTGGTCAGTCTCCTCAGCCTTTTGTTTTCTACTTCTTCTTCACAAACATTTCTTTTACTTCCCCTTAGTCTGCTTTGATGGGTAGGTTTACTCACCTAATAAATACCCCCACGGGTATGGAGGGGTTTAGAGCCTTGTATCACATTCCCTAAGGCGTTTCCCTGCGGTACTGCCCTCTGGGTGGGTGGATTAACCTTAGAAAAGAGGGGGAGGTAGTTATTCCCATGATTGCATTTATAGAAGGGGGAATGAGGCTACCCATGGAAGGGTAACTACTTGGTAGCCCATAGGATTTGCCCTCACCAATGTGTGCCGAACCTGTTTAGTCTTAGGTAGTGTAAACGCTCTCAATAAGCAAATAGGGTTGGGCATCATCTGGCACGACGTTATTTGGATGTACGAGTGCCATCTACTTGCAGACTAGGGCTATTATCTTAAGTCTAGGTCTTCTGTAAATAGGCTAGTCTTGTGTCTCCTCAAATCCAACAAGGGCATGAAAGATGACTTTCTAATCATCTCGGGTGAATGACATGATGGTCTTCACTGCCCTACCAAGGAAGGAGAGTTAGGTGGGGTACCCTAGGTCTAGGTCTAGGTCTCTTAACACGGGCATTAGTTTTGAACGTTCAATTAGTGTGTAAAAACACTAATGAATGTTTAGACCCCCAATTTCAAATAAATTAACACAAGCTTATATTCAAACAATATATGTGCAGAATATGAAATATAAGCAATACCCAATTTGGCAAACTACTTTAACACATAATTAATCACAAACACAATAGCAATTAATGGTTAAAAAGTAAGAGTTAGAGATATGCAAGCACAAAGATAACATCAGCACATGTTATCAAAGAAGAAACTGAAAAATTCGGCAAAACACATTTCCACCACCCTTCAAGCGGTCAAATGATCCACTAAAGAATAAAGTTGAGATACACCAATAATAGAAGACCCTCCAAACCTAATCTACCCAATGCATATAAGCCCTCCAAGCACCTTGCTCCAACAAGGTTACACCTAACCTTGACTTCTCTAGCTTTCCAGATCCTACAATAGGCTCCATATTTCATCCGCCATCCTTGGCATCTTCCAATGCTTCCTAAGCTCTAAAAACACCTTCAACACTCTGAATAGGTGTGGATTGTTTTTGGGTACAAATCTCCTCTCAATTGGTATAATAATAGGAGAGGGAGAGGAAGAGGGAGAGAGAGAGGGAAAGAGAAGAGACTACAAATATTTCTCTCTAAGAATGAGTAACTCTCTCTCTAATGAGGTGGGTGTGATGTAGAAACCATTCTGAAGATTTTTCTCTCAATAAACTCCTATTTCATCACCTTACATTTCATGGGTATAAGGGTATTTATAATAGGGTACGAGATAGAATGTGAAAAGTCAGTTTTCAACAAAACAGGACATTTTGGTGATTCGGCCTCGTGACTGGAACTAGTCGCAAGTTAACTGTTAGGCCAGACTGTGCTTTTTGTCCTGTAGTGCTCTAGCTGCCATGACCATTCAGCTTCCTACATACTTCACACGTGTGGCACTTTGGCGACTTGCCAGTCACGAGACTCCTCTTGAATTCACACAACTTAAGTTTCTTCACACTCTCTCACACACAACCCTTACATTATTTCCACCTGAATACAGGATTTCTACATGCTAAATTACAAGCAAATTTGGCATAAAATAAAGCCAACACATGGTTGATTAAATTCAACTTTGCAAGTTTTGTAGTTTTCTTCTTTCTCCTTTCCTTTAGTATTTTGATTCCTTTTGATTGAAGGCTCATTTTTCTAACTATGGTTTTGCCTCTCAGCTGTTTTTGCAGATAAAATATATGTGGCTCCCAACCTTAACTTTGTTAACGTTCCAAATCTCAACAGGGTCCTAAGATCTGAAGTTTTCGTAAGCGAGGACAGACAATTGAGAGCTGTCCATCTCATTCTGGACTTTAAGCCCCTGTCCGACAAGTTTCAAGACGTAGGCAACGTGATCAGAGCGAGTGATCCTTAACTAGCTCAGATCAACATTTCGATGCCCAGATTCTTAGCCCGAAAAGGTACTGTGCAGGTCGAGCTGCCCTCCTACCGTGCTCTCCTTGAAGCAACGGTTTTGAAAGAAGAGACAACTTCTTCACGTCTGTCACTTGAGGTAGAGATAGACCAGTTTCAGCTCGAGGAAAAGAGAGAGGAGCAAAGAGAGTCTGTGATCCAGGTCTCATTTTCGAAGGATGAGCTAAACAAAACGCACAATAAAAAATTAACAGGTCTGGGCCCCTTTAGGACCCAGGTGAGGGCCTAAAGGGGCCGGGCCCAAAAAAAAATTAACAGGTTAAATTTTTCAAAAAAAAAAAAAAATATATATATATATATAGGCTTGGTCCCTTTGTTTTTAGCTCAGGCCTCCCTCCCAAAAATCCTGAATATCAAGCCCAGCCGGCCAGCCCAAGAGGCAAGACTCACGAGCCCATGACCCATGTAAAAAGAAAAAAAACTCAGCAGTAATTCGGTATACTAACGGAGAAACGAGAAAGTGAAGAAAAATGAAAAAGAAAGGAAGCAGAGTACAGACCAGAGAGATAGTGAGGCGAGAGTGAGACAGAGAGATAGAGAGGCGAGATAGAGTAGAGAGATAGAGACCCACGCGGCCACCGGCCACGCCACGCCACGCCACGCCGACGCCGACGCCGACGCGAACCCCATCTTGCCGCCGCCGCCGGTTGCTCGAGCCTTCACATCACAGGTTTTCTTTTTTTTCTTTTTTTTTTGGGCTTTTGGGCTTTGTGACTCTCTGTCACTCTGTGTGTGTTTGTGACTCTCTGCCACTTGTATAGTTGTATTATATAGAGAGATAGAGAGAAAGAGTAGAGTTTGCTGTGTTGGTAGTGCCGTAGTGGTATTGGTTAGTGGGTTAATGTCAGAAAGACGGAGACAACACAGTTACACAAAGAAGAAAGGCAGAACTAAGATAAAAAGAAAAATACAAATCATATAATATAAAAAATTGTTACATAAATTTAAGAAAATTGTTCTACAAATTTAATATATATGATTCTTATTTTATTTGTAGATCATAAAAAAATGAAAAAATTAACTACAATGCTTGATTTTTTAAAAAAGAAAATATTTAAATTCTTCTGAAATCAACGTGGGATTACCGGCGATTAATGTTGCTATTTCAATTCTAAAAAATGTGGATGTTTCAATATATTTGGACATTTAGTTTGGATTCAATCGTAGATGATTTTGAAAATCTGAAAAAGCGTCGATATTTTATAGATGATTGTATTAAGAAACAATAGTGTTTCGTGTCTTTTGTTTTTGTTGATAGATGATTGTATCTTAATATATTAAAAAACAATGGTTTCTGGGTATTTGTCTTGGTCGATAGTTTATTAATACTATATAGATGCGTATTTGAAAAAAAAAATTCGTTTATCTCCGGCTCCCCAGCTTGAAATTCTAAGTCCGTCCCTAAGACCCAATGTGTGGTTGTGTAAAATCCTCCTTTCTTGTTCGATCAGTAGTGGTTGCGATGTCACCTATTTCTGTATCAAAGACCTATATAGAAGAAGAAAACCAAACAATAAAAATAAAAAATAAAAAAAACTCTAATGAAAGTTTCACAAAAAGTTCTAAAACAATTTTTGTTTGTAGTGCTCACACCCGTTGTGATCAAACGCACAAGCTCAGTGGAACTTGGGTTATTACGACCATCCCCAAATGGAACTAATTTATATGGGACAGCATATGGCAATAAGTTCAATGCAGCAGTAAATACATCAATGCAGTACCCATTGAAAATGCCAGTGCCTTCTACTTGTGACACAAATTCACGATAACTAACTCTTATTGGGACTCCAATTCTTAATTGCCTTCCATTTTTCGGAAAAGTCCACCCATGAGGAAGTTGTGTGGTTTGTCCTGGCCAAATTACATTATATAGTCTTTGATTTGCACTGGAACGATTAGTTGGCTTTGTGTAAAGCGCTTCTGGAGTCAAAACTGATAAGCCAGAATAATTAGTCCAATAACCAACCCTCCTAAACCCTGTTCCAATGACATTGATGACTTCAAAGCAGGGTTAATGAAGCCCCTATCTGAAGTAAACTTAATTGGTCCTGTTACACCAATCATATTGACCTGTAAAATGCTCTTAAGCAACAAATGCCCTCCATTAAAGATGTTTAAAGCATGAAGTCTCAAACTCCCTCCGTGTAGTTCAGTTAAATTTGAATAATTTGAGAATGAGATAGTTCCACCATGTTTGAAAAATGCATCAATTGCATGAGCAAGCAGCCAAACTGTATCATAGGCTATAAACCATATGCACTAAGTCCGAAAGATCCATTAACACCTTTTCCACTGGTCAAGTTACTCTACCTAGAAACAAATTTTCTTTTGAGTTCTGAATTTGGTGTATACATACGCAATGTAATAACTCCTTGAAATCATCCATTACATCTGAAGAAAGTGGAGGATTAATATCTAGTATGTTAGAGAGCCAATCCGTAGCTATCCACACAAACCCAGATTCCATCATCCCAAGATACTTTGCAACGTTAATCACCACCTGACCCGGACCATCATAAGTGTGAAGAACAATAAACCGAGACTCTGTCAGAGCAACCTGTTAAAATAATGTTTAAATGACTAAATTCACACATTTCTAACAACCTAACTTTTGTGACAATCAATAATTTTTCATGGTGTTAAAGAGTAGATAGTCCTAAATTTGAATCATGTCTTTGCTTTAACTAATGGTTATATGATTATATTCATCAATTCCTAATAGTTTGATCATTTGGAACAATTAATAATTTATCATAACCTTAATCAACACGTTAGTGATATCATCCTGTGTCGCTTCAGGGGGCATGGGTGTTTTGTATGAGATCTTACATCGTTTCTCAGCAAGCTTATCTCCTAATGCAACAATCCCATTTCTGCCATGGTCATCGTCAACATATAGTGCAATCACCTCTTTCCATCCATAGTAGTCTACAATTTCTGCAATTGCGGCCATCTGAAAAAGATCACTTTGGGAAGTTCTAACAAAGAAAGGGAACTGAAGTGAAGACAGTGTAGGGTCCGTTGCTGAATAGGACAATAGAGGAACTTGGAGCTCATTGGCAATTTGAGATAACACATGAGCTGTTACCGAATTCAAGAGGCCAATTATGGCCACAGTGTCTTTCTCCATAAATTGCAAAGCTGTATTATGATAATTTAATGAAATAAAAGTCATAATCTGTTGGTGATTAGGGAACCTACCTTATGAGACTATGACAAGTGAACAAGAAAACAAGAGTTATAATGAATAATTTACTCTCTACAATGCCCAGAAATCTGTTGTAATTGGAGTCTTGCATTGTAAGTCGGATCTTAGTTCCGGCAAGAACAGTTGGATCAGAATTCACATCTTCAATTGCAGCTTCTATGGCGACTTTCGCAACTCTGCCAATGATAGACTTAAAAGAGAGAATAGCCCCAACATTTACAAAACCAGGCCTCGTAGAGACATTTGTAACAACCCCATGTGAGAAAATCTCATGGCAGAGAACTACTAACGCCAAAAGCCAAACTCTATTCATGGTTAATTGTTTGACACAAACCCTAATTCTCGCCTTTTTCTGTAAACACAGAGTAAAAAACACCTCATTAAGAAATGAGAGCATTATTTGGAAAGTCTAGTTTCAAACACAAACATGCTCCATGTGAAAATAAGAAAACAATTTGAAAGAAGTACAAAGAATATGACAAAAAAATAAGCCCAAAAAATTAACATGGTTTGGCCTTAACGGGCTATGTATCAGTAGAAAACTCAAATAATTCTATGCTTACTATTGAGCTTTATGTGTTATGATGAAGTCACTAATGGGTGCATATAGTAGACTATACCTTAGACTTAAAATAAATTTAGAATAATGTAATTTCAACTAAATGTACAATTAGGATTAGGATTCCTAGTAAAATTCAGACTAGGATAATACAATTGACTTGAACCTTGATTATATTTTTAACATCCGCTCAATCTCAAGGTAGAAACTTGATAGCAACTTGAGTTTAGAAGGAAAGTATGACCAACTGAGCATAAATGATAAGTTGGAATGAAGGCTAGATGCCATGCATGTGCCCCATGCACATGGTGATCAAATCTTAACGTTTCAAAGGACGATGCAAATCATATATACCAAATTAAAGTAGCAAACTAAGAGGAAAACCGATAAAGGCTAGTTACCAATGAGATGCATGGTTCTAGAATCACTATACATGTGCATTTAGCGTAATTAGAATCGCCAAGACCTCCTATATTGGCTGAGCATTTTTGTTTTAGACCATTTAGAGAGCCTATAGTATATTGATGGAGAAATTGACCTAAAATTTAGAATCTATACAAAAAAATAAAAAACCAAGTATGGGGGACCAAATTGATCGACAGGTAGAGATGAAGCGGATAATATATAGTAGCAGTTGCATTGGCTGAACAATGATGATAGGCAACAAAAGACAAGAACTCTAGTTGTTGGACAATAACAAGGTTAGTATGGTGCGTAAGACTAGAGGCAGTTAGGCGCGTGGAAGACTTGGTATACATTTCTCCCCATACATAAAGTGTTTGGGGTCTAAAGGGAAAAGAATCCAAGATGAAATGTTAGTAACATATTGTAACTATCTCAAAAAAATGATTCACTTGTACAATTCAATCCAATTAAATTCACAAAATAAGGGATATCACAACTGGGTTGTTTTGGTAAATAAATAAATAAAAACAAATGTAGATCATATCATATCTAAGCCTAGATAGAAGATGGCCCTTATAATTGGAAAGAACGCATGGTAGTGCATGTGAGTTTTAAGGACGTTGTACTAAGGAAGCAATGTATTAGGATAGTTAGGCTTGGGGATTAATTGGATGGAATATTTGCCCTTGATCTACCTACACTAATCCCTGTAATTAAAAGGGTGACAATATATAGCATCTAGCTTTAATACCATATCAAAGTAAGAAAAGTATAATAATGAATTAAATATATGTAAAAAAAAAAAAAAAAAAAGAGAGAGAGAAAGAATGCATTAAATTTATGTGGTATAACCTTTATGACCTACGGCTGCATCGAAAACCATTAGCCAAGTACATCTTTGTTATCGAACTACATGTATAACAATTAACATATTGGATGGTATATATTAATTAGATGATCATATATACACTTCTAATTATGGATTACCCCTAATATATATATATATATATATATATATATAATAGTCAAAGTTAAGAGAAAATCCAATTAGACTTTAATTGGATTTTCAATTTTGTGTCACGTGTCTTATTTAATTTTTAATTTTATGTCAAGTAAATTATTGAGAATAAAAATTGAAGATTTCAAATCCAATTAGATTCTAAATTGGATTTCAATTAGAGTTTAATTTTTCATCACATGTCCATTTATGTTTTTAGTTTTTGTGGCAAGTAAATTATTAGACGCAAAAACCGAAAAGTATAAAACCAATTAAATTCTAAATTAAACACACGCACACATCTATATATATATATATATATATATATATATATAATAGGTAAAACCAATTAAATTTCAAATTAGAATTCAATTAAAGTCTAATTTTGTGTTTTGTTTCTCATCTAATCTAAATTTTAGAACTTTGTGCCAAGTGAATTAATTTAGTGTAAAAATTGAATTTCAATTAGAGTTTAATTTTGCGCCATTTGTCCCATCTAATCTAAATTTTTAAATTTTTGTGCCAAATTAGTTAATTTAGTGTAGTAAACAAGGAGTCTAATATAATAAACTATAAAAAACATAATCATATAACTGAAAAAAAATTCAAATTTATAAGTCATCTATATAAATATATATATATATATATATATAAAATAATATGTGAAGCTGAGAGAAACTCATATTAGAATTCTAAATTAGAGTTCCAACTTTGTGTCATGTGTCCTAAATTATTTATTCTTAAAGAGTTTTATTTCTTAATTTTAGAATCAAATGTGAGACCACATCATAAATATTCATCCAAGTGAGTTATTAAGTACAAAAACCAAATAGTCTAGAATAAATAAATCGTAAAAAAAAAAAAGTGCATCACAATAATAATAAAAAAATCATGGACAGTTTATATTTTATACCTAATAATATCCATACAAAATTTTTTAAAAAGTTAACAAACTATAAAAATGAATATCAATACTATTTAAATTATATATATAGGAATTATATTTTGCGTTTTATTGTATATTTTTAAGTGTATCCATCCATATGCATGGAGTTACAAACTAGTACATATAATGAGAAACTATTACATATTTTAGAAATGTACTGTTTAAAAAAAGTGTAAGTCAATACCATGTATAATTTGAACCTCTTCTATAAAAAAATAATAAAAAAAATATATAATTTAAACCTTGTAAGTGTAATTATTTTTAATTGTACACGTGTGCTACACACTAATTAAGGTTAACAGGTTATTAGTATAGTTAAGATGGTGTACAATTAAGATTAAAATTCCTGGTACAATTTTGACTATGATAATAATACGGTGTACGATATGTCTAACGCTAAAAAAAGATATTTTAGATTTAAGAAGCACATGAATCTATGTCCAAGCATTACATGTAAATGAATTATCAAACGACAAGAAACAAAGACTGGTAATAAAACATGTTCACATTAGAGCTTAAAATTATAAACTCTTGAAGTACCAAAATGAACAGTAATTGAATATCTAGATCGATCTAAAATGATATACAAGAAAAAAACAAAAACAAGCATGGAAGCTTTGACTAAGATGAGCTGTTGCTTCTGTTGATCAATCGCCAAAACCTTACAACACCGAAACCAAGAATAAAACATGGCAAAACTAGTACCACTTGTAAGGGAAAAAGAGTTAAACTTACACACAAGCTTTAGCAGCCATCGTTTTTGACCCACAGAAGCAACCCCAACATGTATAGACCTTTAACTATGTTTATGAAAGAGCTTGAGTTCAGAGATCAAGTATGAGTTAATGAGCTCATGTTTATACTTTATACATCTGGTACAGAACAGTGCATGGGGTTGGTACGGTGGAGCTCACCCTCTGTGAGTGTGAGGATGCATGTATCCAAAACACCTTATACTACTTTCATACTAATGAGCTCATCTTATACACCTAGTATACAACTATAAACTATTTTATAACATTTTTATAAACTGCTAATATGATCAATTTTTACTGATTATCATCTGAAGTCATCACTAATATCGTTTTTTCACTTATCAATAACTATTTACTACATCAACAGTTTGTAAAATGTTGTAAGATAGTTTGTAACTCTAGCATTTTTCGTATTTATATATGATGATTTTTTTCAAACATTAGCATTAAGTAGAATTAGTTAAAGAGATACATCATATGTCAGTCTCTGGCGCCCCTCATTATAGAGAAAACAAGGAGAATTTAGTTGATATTTATTATTTCGAGGCCATTTTTCCCACAACTAAACTAAATGCAGCGGAAAATAAATTTGACATAGGTAATTTGTTTACAACTAGAGAAAACTACAGAGGCAAAACCTCACCGGCTGAATTTAAACTCACCACTCCCAATAATCCACTACTATCAATTACAAGCGGTTACAAGTATAAGGAATCTTATCAAACCCTTTAGCCTATCTTGAAATACCAACCTACAGTTGAACCTTTACCCCAATACCTAATTGGACTTGTATTGTAGCAATAATCTTTTCGTTCAATGCACGAATCCCGGTACGTAACTAACCAATGATGCACAGATCCCAGTACATGACTAACTTGAGCAACTTGAAGAGGTTGTTGGCTGCAAGTTCTTCAGTTCATCAACAATGAAGATCAGGATACTCCTTGGTCACAAAACCCTTAACGTAAAGACGCAGTAGCTTCTTCAGAAAGAATAATGAACTAGGCACTTATCTACTTGTATTCTCTTGTGCGGTGGCCTTTAAAATAAGTCTTATATATGTCTAGGGTTATGAGAAAATAAACCCTATACAAATATTTCAGCATGAGCCGAAAATCAGATCTGGAAATTCTAATTTTGTAAGTCTCAACAGAAACAGCTCGTGTCGAGCTTTTGTTAAGCTTCAACATTAAATCTTGATAGAAAAAATTCTGTTGAGTTTTAGTATACAGCTCTTCTTCACTTGTTTCTTGGTCAAATCTTCATGGCTTTAACACTTGACTTAAACAACATGTTTCTTGAAATTTTAAACCCATCATAGATCTACCCAATTACAAGTAAAGTACATTTTGTCAAAGGATTAGCCAATTACATAAAATTTGTCCCTAATAGGGTTGATGTCTTCATGAGTTGGATTCTTGTGTGTATCCTCTATCTCTTTTGAAGTCTTGGTTAATTGTAGTAAGTCGGAACAATTTAAACCGAGTAGAGGATTAAGACAAAGAAACCCTCTATGTGACAAAGGAGGGTTAAAATATTTAAGAATTGGTCGAAAAGCTAGGGTTGGAACAAGGATTTGAAAGGTCAAATAAATGGGGGAAACAATGGAAAAAGAAGGATGGGGTAGCTTGAAATTAATGGATTAAATGAAATAAATGTAGGATGTCAAAATAGGTGAATAAGAGGAACAAGTGCAATAGCTAGGAGGAAAGAAAAAGGTGTACGAGTTTACGACACGTCAATATCTAATTTACTTCTTGCCTTATAATGGTATCTACTATCACGAAAAATGCTAAAACCACAATAAATTACACAACTTTTGTCACATTTACCTCTCACAACTCAGCACATAGCGAATTGTGGCAAAGGTTGTGTAATTTATTGAGGTCCAACCATTGTTGCTATATTGTAACTTTGTAAGTTGTAACCCTTGAAAAGCTACTCTGATGGGCTTCCCTTAAAAGAAATCAATTTAGGATCATAGACCCAATGGGTAATGACCCAATTTGTAATAAAACAGAAGGATAAACATATAAGTTACCTTATGCAAAAAAGCATAAGGTAGAGAGAAAAATACAGAAAGATAAGATAAAGAAAAGAGAAAATAGAAATTATTGCTATATGGTCATTTGAGCTTTCCAAACTTTCCAAATGCTAGACGAATGTTTTCCGAGCCAATTCCACCAACCAAAGAGAGTATCTGCAACCGTTCTTGGCAAAACCCAAGTAACCCTTGAAAAGCTACTCTGATGGGCTTCCCTTAAAAGAAATCAATTTAGGATCATAGACCCAATGGGCCACTTATCTTTCTTTTCTTTTTTTATTTGATCAATGACCCAATGGGCCTATTGTTAGATATTAAACGGATAGGAATAGATTCTTCACTTGGTTAGCCCAAAAGCACTGGGAAAAGGTGCAATAAATACTAAACAGCAAGAGTCTTTTTACTCCCAAAAATAATATATGGATATTGAAGGATATAAATAAAACAGAAGGTATCATAAACATTAAAGGATATGCAATTTGGTTTTCACTAAATGGAAGCACAAGGTAAAAAGAATCAGAAGTTTCCTCATTCTTATGAAAGAACCAGAAAACAAGTCAAGGCTATGACATCAATGGTTTAGTTTTAAGTTAATTGCCATACAATTTTAAGAGAAGATTTCAGAGTCTCAACAAGAAAGACTACTTATTTTCCTAGGATCTTCCAGTGAGCCATGAAGAATGTAATTCAACTAATACAGGCATACAGCTTGTGAAAATGATAAATGTAATGCTATGGACCGAAATTGTGGTACAGACAAAGGACTAGCTAGCACTACCTCTTGTGAAATATGAAGAATATTTTTCATTTCAAAATTGAGCATAAGGATACAAGATAAGGCGTGCTTCATCAAATTCACTTTTTCGATGATGTTCAGTTTTACAACCACTTATTTTTAGATTGAGAGAAGCTATTTACCTTCTATAGAGTACAAATTAGTGGTGGCATACCCATTCTGAGAGCATTCGATTTTTCATTACCAATTTTTTCATTTTGTCTCAGAGTTTTAAACAGGAGATCCTTCTATGTTTTAGAAACTCTACAATCTTATTTGTACTCATGGTTTTAGCTAGCCAATAGTAATCAAAACGAGTTGTATTTGTTTAAGGGTAAATTACATTTTTCCACCCAAACTATTACTCCGATTATACTTATCTCCTAAGCTATTAAAACGCAACACTCAAATTTTTAAAAATACTAATCCTCAATTGTCTATTTTGCAAAATATTTTAACGAAATTTAGTATTGAAAAACCAAGTTATCCCTATTGAAACATAATTAATTAATTATAACTTTAGGATGTCAATTGCGATGTGTCTTGTGTGTTTCAATAATCCAAAGGTTAAATGCAATTGGAGTGATAATTAGGGTGGAAAAGAGTAAATTTATTTTATTTAAAAAAAAATTGAGGTCAGTGGGTATAGTATTTTTATTAGTATTATTATTATATTTATACCCAACTCTCCGCTAAACTTAATTATCTAAAACAATGCTAAACCCTTCTCTTCTCTCTCTCTCTCTCTCTCTCTCTCTCTCTCTCTCTCTCTCTCTCTTCTTTTCCATGTTTTAAAGTAAAAGATTACTTCTTCCTCTGTTTTTCTCCTTCGTTTATTGGAAGAACATAGATTTACTGAAATCTACTTCACATGTCTCGACCTTTGCCTTTGCTTGTATTGTTGGCATCAATTTGTTCTTAATCCCATAATTAACTCTTTCTTTTTGTTTCCCTAATTTGCGGTTCTCTATTCAAATTCATATCTAAATGGAGAAGACAATGCTGCCTTCCAACAAGGTAAAAATCATATCTTTCAACACACACACACAAAAAGAAAAAAGTTACTTTTTTGTACTTTGTAGTGCTAAATTTGAAGTCTTGTACAATTTCTGGGATTCTTAACTCCCATAAATAATAATAATATGTGGTTGAAGGCGGAGGGGTTTCTAGATAAGGTGAAGTCCTGGTGGGAAAATTACCATTTTTAAGGGACTCCTAGTTTCATTCTAGCCAAGAAGTTGACTGCTCTAAAATCGAACCTAAAGAAGTGGATTTAAATAGATTTTGGCAATATTACGGTCAAGAAACAGCAATTATGGAGTAAGTTGAATGCTCTTGATGTAAAGAGGACAATCATCTCTAACAGAGGAGGAAATATTGGAAAAAGCATCCCTTCACGCCGATCTTGAGAAGGCAGCCTTGTTAGAGGAGATTAGCTAGAGACAAAAGTCCAAAGTGTTGTTTCTAAAGGAGGGCGACCCCAATTCGAGGTTTTTTCATAGGATGGCTAATTCTAATAGAAGAAGTGATTGTATTGAAAACCTCATGATTGATGGGGCTTTGTCTTCCAACCAAGATAGGATTGCTGACCATATTGAACAATTCTATATGAACCTATACTCTAAGCGGCAAGAGCAGCATCCTTTCCCATATGTTTTGGTTTTTCCAAGGATTTCTAGGGATAATGTGGATTGGTTAAAGAGACCTTTTGAGGAATCTGAGATTTTTGAAGTCATTAAGGAGTTTAATGAGGATAAATCTCCTAGCCCTGATGGTTTTTCGATGGCTTTCTTTCAAGCTTGCTGGGGGATTCTCAAATCAGACATCATGGCTGTGTTCCACCATTTTCATGATGCTGGTCAGTTTGAAAAAAGCTTGAATGCAAATTTCATTGCTCTCATTCCTAAAAAAGTTGCAACAGTGGAAGTAAAGGACTTTCGGCCTATCAACCTTGTTGGGGGAGGGGGGGTTTATAAAATTCTTTCCAAAGTTTGGGCTAGTCGTCTTTGCATGGTTTTAGGAGAGATCATCTCAGCTCCTCAGAATGCCTTTGTTCTAAATAGGCAAATCCTTGATTCCATTCTTATTGCTAATGAATGTCTTGATAGTAGATTGAAGTCTGGTCAGCTTGGGTTGTTATATAAACTGGACATAGAGAAAGCCTTTGATCATGTGAATTGGGGATTTCTTACTTACTTGCTTGAGCGTTGTGGTTTTTCTGATAAGTGGAGGCGATGGATTTCATTTTGTGTATCAACGGTACGTTTCTCTATCCTTATTAATGGTACTCCCCATGGGTGTTTTGGAAGTTCAAGGGGGTTGCGGCAAGGTGATCCTTTGTCCCCCTTGTTATTTGTGTTGGTTATGGAAGCCGTCGGTAGAATGCTGGATAAGGCTGTCTATGAAGGTCGTTTGTCAGGCTTTAATATTGGTGTTTCTGCTGGAAGACCTTTGATGGTTTCCCATCTCCTTTTCGCTGATGATACTCTAATTTTTTGTGATGCTAATATTGATCATTTGCTGATTCTCCGTATGGTGCTCATTTGGTTTGAGACTGTGTCAGGTCTGAAGGTAAATTTGGGTAAGTCGAAGCTGGTAGCTGTGGGGTCAGTTCATGATATGGATCTTTTGGTGGTTGTCTTAGGCTACAAACAAGAGTCCCTCCCAATGAAATACTTGGGTATTCCTTTGGGGGCAAAATTTAAGGACAAGTCAATATGGAATCCAATTCTTGAAAGGATGGAAAGAAAATTAGCAGATTGGAAAAAATTATATTTATCCAAGGGAGGTAGAGTCACTTTAATTAAAAGCACTCTCTCTAATCTTACTACTTATTTTCTTTCCTTATTCCCTATTCCTGCTTCTGTGGCCAATCGAATTGCTAGACTTCAGCGAGACTTTCTGTGGGATGGTCTAGGAGATGAGCCCAAATATCACCTGGTTGATTGGTCTTCTGTGTGTAATCCGCTCTCCTCAGGTAGGTTGGGGATTAGGAACCTGAAAACTTTCAATGTAGCCTTAATAGGGAAGTGGTTATGGAGATTTAGGAAAGAAATGGATGCTCTATGGCGTCAAGTGATCGAGGTGAAGTATGGTTGTGATTGGGGTGGTTGGTGTTCTAGCTCTTTCTCTGGTCCATATGGAGTCAGTTTGTGGAAAAATGATAAGGTGAAGTCCTAGTGGGAAAATTACCATTTTCAAGGGACTCCTAGTTTCATTCTAGCCAAGAAGTTGACTACTTTAAAATCGGACCTAAAGAAGTGGAACGAAACAGATTTTGGCAATATCACGGTCAAGAAACAGCAATTATGGAGTAAGTTGAATGCTCTTAATGTAAAAAAGGACAATCAATCTCTAACAGAGGAGGAAATATTGGAAAAAGCATCCCTTCGCGCCGATCTTGAGAAGGCAGCCTTGTTAGAGGAGATTAGCTAGAGACAAAAGTCCAAAGTGTTGTTTTTAAAGGAGGCACTCTTTATCTCATTTTATTATGTATTATATTGGAGATGGATCAAAATATGCAGTTTTGGCTAGATCATTGGTGTGGAACTTCTTCTCTCGCAGACCGCTTTGCTGAATTATATAGGATTTGCCGTAGAAAAGAGACAACTGTGGCAGATCTAATGGGGTACACCAATGGAGTCTTCCATTGGAAGTTTCAGTTTTGTAGGGAGGTGCATAATCGTGAATTGGAAGCTTTCAGGAGCTTCATCAATTCCATTTATAGCACTCCCGTAAGAAGGATCGGCTTACCATCTTCTAGTTGGTCATAGTGAGCAGTTTTTCCTTTGGAAAAGCATTTGAAAGCAGAAGATTCCCTCTAGAGTGGCTTTCTTTGTTTGGACCGTAGCCTTAGGGAAATGTCTGACTATTGACAATTTAAGGAAAAGAAAGGTTTGCATTCTCAATTGGTGTTATATGTGCAAGTGCAATAGTGAAAGTGTTGACCATCTTTCCTTCATTGCCTGATTGCCTTGGAGTTGTGGGATATGGTTTTCAGTTTATTTGGAATTTGTTGGGTTATGCCAAGGTTTGTTGTTGGGCTATTGGCTTGCTGGCAAGGTCGTTTTGGTCGCCATCGTAATGGAGATATATGGAAGGCCGTTCCTCATTGTTTGTTGTGGTGTTTTGCAGACGTCAAGAGTTCCATGCTTGATCTCAAGCTTCTATTTTTCCGTACCTTACTTGGCTAGTTCTCGGTGTGGAAAAACCATCATTTTTCTTCTATTTTGGATCTACTTGACTTTTGTAATGTTCGTCTTTGATTTATTCCCCCTTGTATACTCCCTGTGTAGTTAGGTGACTCTCTCTTTTTAATATCAATGAATTTTTATTACTTATAAATAATAATAATAATAATAATAATAATAATAACAAGGCTAAAATGCAAAACTGACTCTCTAACTTTCTTCAGATTTCATTTTAGTCCTCTAACTTTGCTTTTGTTCGTTTCAGCCTTTTAACTTTCAAGTTTATTCAATTAAAGCTTTTCCATCAAATTTTGTTAAAATTTTTTGAAAAAAAAAATCTAAAAAATATTCTTCAATAAGTAATTGAATTTTCTTAATTTAAAAAATTTGAAGAAAAATTTATAAAATTGAAAAATTAACCACAACATATAGCAAAAGTTAATGGAAAAACTTTAATTGAATAAACTTGAAAGTTAAAGGCCTGAAATGAACAAAAGCAAAGTTAAATGACTGAAATGAAATCTGAAAAAATTTAGAGGGTCAGTTTTGTATTTTATCCTAATAACAACCTAGCTCCATGTTAGAAAAATTGTTTCTAAAGTTGAATTCTTTGGCAAAGACATGCTTTACTTACTTTTTCCGGTGTATTTGGTGTTTGCGAAAAAAGTTGAGAGAGGAGGACTGGATAAGTCAGCTGCCAGATGAAATGCTTATATCTGTTCTTTCTTTCTTGACGCTGAAGGAAGCATTTAATTAGAACTAGTGTTCTTTCCCATAGATGGAAATATTTGAGCCCATTCTTGACTGGCAGTTTGGACTTCGATGGTCTATATACAATGTGGGAAATTAAGGAAGGAAAGAAAGGATTGAAATTAAGGAAGGAAAGAAAGGATTGAATTTTGAAAGGGAGAAATTTTTACTGTGGGTGAACCATACTCTCAAATCATATTGAGTCTCAACTATAGATGAGTTCAGGGTTGTTTGAGTTTGATGATGGTTCTAAAAGTCATGTTGATGGATGGATTGACTTTGCAATCTCAAAGGGTGTTAAGAGACTTGAATTGGACTTTACAGCAGCAGAGTCATACAAACGTACAAGATGTTATACGTTTCCAAATGAGCGTTTTACAAGCGAGAAAACTTGCATCAAGTCCCTCACATCCCTCACTCTAAAATACGTACGCTTAACTGAAGAGCTTTTGGAGCACTTCCTTTCCAATTGTCCCTTGCTTGAAAGATTACATGTCGACCATTCAGAAGATCTAGTGAATCTGGAGATTTATGGTTCATCGTTGAAGTTGAAGTACTTACACATAATACATTGTTTAGAATTTAAAGTATTGAGATTAATGCCCCAAATCTTGAGTCTTGTGGCTATGTTGGCAAAGAAATAAGACTGCATGTTCATTCTGCACCTCATCTTCTAGATGTACGTATTGGTGGGATGTATTCCAATCCTATATATTAAGCATTTGACACTTGAGGTTCGCTATAATTATGTAAGCACATCAAATTCGTTTGCAATCTCTTACATATATGTTTATTTAGTTTTACACACTGTTCTCTCATCTCTTGTTTTTTTTTCTTTTCAGCCTGTTGTTAAATTCCCTGAATTTCAAACTCTTACCAAGCTTAAACACCTTAAGGTGGCAGTTGGCAAAGATGAAGGATCAAGCCTTCTCGGTTTAATACCTCTAATAGAAGCAGCACCTTTTTTTACATAAATTTTTCTTTGAGGTGACTATTCTTACCTCATAACTTCACACAAAGCATGCTAGTAGCTATTAGTCTTTAATCTAGGTGATGCAATCTGCACACTAATTGTTGGCTCGTGGTTTATCATCGTTTTATCTATTAAAAAAATACCACTTTGAAGTTTGAACAGATAAACAGTAATAATTATTCCATTCCAGTAGTTGATCAGTAGTTGAATCCCGTCTTCTGTATTTGATCAATAGTTGTTTGTTTGAGATGATGTTGCTCAGTTGTAATCTATTTGGGGTTTTTGTTAAAAAAGTTCTTCATCATTTTTAACTTTGAAAAGTGAAGATGATGACTCCAATAGAATTGAACATTCAATTCAACACCCTTTCCTTGGAAACACATAATGTCAATGTTTCCGAAAACGAAAATTTGAGTTTAAAGGAGTATCTTTATTTATTTCAAATCATTGTATCTATTTATTCTTTAATCTAGGTGATGCAATCTGCACACTAATTTTTTTTTTTAAAACTAATCTGCACATTAATTGTTGGCTCATGGTTTTCCATTGTTTTTTATTTATTTATTTAACAGATAATCCTTTGAACTCGAAGTTTTCATCTGTTGTAAGCATTTATATTATGTATTTCCAAGGAAAAGGTGTTGAAATGAATGTTCAGGTCTATTGGAATCATCATCTTCACTTTTAGCATTTTCTCACATAAGAGTTTTTATTTTTATTTTGGGACAATGAAGGAATTTTTTAATTTTTTTTATAAAAAAAAACTCCAAAATGGAGTACAACTGAGCAACATCAAGCTGCAAACAAATAGCTATTTATCAAATACAGAAAACATTATTCTCCACACCCACATAACACTCAATCTTGAATGGAAATCTTGACTTTCTTACAGCCCTTAACCATGCTCTGACCTCCTCCCTAATAGCTTTAAATCTGGTTTCATTAGTTTTAATTTACCCTGCATCTTCTGATACTCATTATTTGTTTCTGATTCCAAAGAACTTAGCCGGTCATCATTATTTGTTGTTTGATTGTAATCTATATTATTAGCTTACGCATATCCCCTTGAGAATCACTGCTCTTTGTTTTGAAGTTCCTTACATTCCTTTTCCAATTGCATGACGTGACATGATTCTTATTTTCTTTTTCCCAGTTACAGTAAGAAAAGCAATGTAGAAAGAAATATCCAAATGAACACCTCAAGGAGGTGGAAATAGTTGGGTTTGCATAGACATTCAGCTTGTTGTTTATTTACTCGAAAGTGCCATAAACCTTGATAAGATTGTTATTAATCCTTGTTCACCATATTTAAAGGGATCCCTTGCCCGGAGAATGTGAGGACTACTGTTAAATACAAAGGTGCCAGAGAAGCTGCCAAGCGGCTAAAGGAAAAACTACTCACAAGAGCTGAGTTTGTTATAATGTAATCATCCTTGTTAATATTAGTGAGTGATGGTGTGCCAGTTAATATTTATCAATATGTAGAGAGCATGAATTGTTTTTGTTTAACTGATATTTGATTTATATCCAAGCAGTTGTGACTTGTGACATGGACTAGTAATTTTTATACTGTTATGGTTGTGCATTCTATTGTTTCTAGTTGATTTGTTTATGCTGTTATTCAAATTGGAAAGTGAGCATGTCAATTGTTGTAGTTGATATTGACAATCCCCAATATATTTTATTAACTAGAGGTATTTTTTGTAAATTGCAACCCAGATAAAACCGTTCAGCCCTGTCTGGTTCAACTCGAAATGGTCAAATCTAAAAGGAAAATCAGGTTGATAACTCGAACACCTAATTGAAATGGGTTTTAATGCCTGAAACCCATTGAAATAGGTAAAAGTTTTGTTTAGTATATATGGTGCACTATTTTTTTTTTTTTTCTGGTTTTGAACTGCACGTGACAGTGGCCAAACTAGAGGGGAACAAGCCCCACATGCAGTTGAAATGCTTTCTCGATACATGCAATGGCAATGCTTATCCACATGTTAAGTAGTTGACATGGTTATTCAACCCCCAAAAAAAAAAAAACTTTGTTGACATCATGGTCATCATCCATTATTCCTATTACTATAAAACTGATTACCACCAAAAATACTATTTAGTATTTAGGATTAGGACTTTAGGAGTATGGTTTTAGTCTCATAATTTGGCCTGTTTTATATTGAGCAATCCTACGTTTTAATGAGCTAGTGGGAAAAAAAAAAGCATACATTTATGAAACTTCAATTAAAACTTCAGAATGAGACTTTCTAGTATTTCCAATAGAGACATGTAATTGGAATTCCCTCCGCGATTCACTTTAGATGTATAAGAGTTCCTCACACACCAATTACACTTCATATGATTATTTTACGACACATTTGATTCTAGCAATAGAAAAGGTATAACAAATACTTCTAAATGATACTTATGAAACTCATACAACCAGAATATAGCTGAAGAAAGGTCTGATAAAGAATAATTACCAAATTAAGTGAGGAAGGAGAGGTATGGGAACTAATAAGTAATAGGCATATGCCTATATATCTATATTCCTATTGCTATGAATGAACATAAACTGCAAGGAAGCTAGAAGGAATGGAAGAATTAAGAAAGACAAATTGGATACATATATATATGGGAAACTAGTTAGGACATCTTCAGCTTATATATGGCTCTGTGTTTTATCCATATGAGGGAGCACAGACGATGCAAGCAAGCAAGAGAATGGCGGAGGAGGCACCATCTTCTTCAAGATTGGAGCTGCTTCTCTTGAACTTGCAAACCTTTCCTTTGTTGCACTGCAATTGCTTCTGCAATTGCTGCTGGTGAAATGGCTGTTGTGGTTGCTGCTGCTTTCCCTTCATGGCTTCTTCAACTTTGGACACCGTTTCTAATTGTTTTTCTCTTGTGACTTATTTGAGAAACTCACTATAGGTATGTGGAATTTTTGTGTGGATATTTAAATGTGTGTATGAGAGAAAGAAAGACAACTTGTGCATGGGGAACAACATACATGCACCTCCTCTTTTTATAGCCTTCAGGGGTACCAAAATGCCCTTGGAACTTTATTACTAAATAGTGTGGAGATTGGGATCCTAGAGTTCCCACTCCACCTCTTTCCTAAGATATAATTTTACAATTAATATAATATTAAAAAGAAAATGATTTTTGTACAAATGTTTGTAAAGAACCACTAAATAAGCAAGAATATTAAAAGGAGGACAAAATAATACTATCAATAAAGACTTGACAAAGTGCCAATAATTTTATAGTTTAATGGTATTATTAGTTACAAAATTGGTTCTAGCTTTAGGCTACAAACTCACTTAATAAAATAAATATTACTGCATATTTTGAAAATCTAACCGTTGAATTGCATGTATTTTACGCTCTTAATATACATGTCAAATTTTGTGTTAATTGGATATTCTTTACTATATAATCTATAAACTTATATTTTATGCATAATTTTAAATTAAAAAAACTTGCAATTTAAAAATTTATTGATAACAGAACTATTGATCTTTAATTTTCTTGAAATTTTGCAAAAATGGAAGATATAAGAAGAATAGGTAATTCAACGATGGATTTGTCAAAATTCACTTCCAAAAAAAGATATTGAGTAAGTTTGTAGCCTAAAACTACAATCGATTTTATAGCTAAACTTTGACCTAATACAATTATTTTCATAGGGAGAATCTAGGTTCGAATCTCCCTCTCCTCTATTTATTTTTAGTAAAATAAATTAAGGATTACAAAAAATTTTATTTACAGAGAGAATAGAAGGTGGACATTGACTAATGGCCTTGTAAATTTAACACAGAAAAAGGTGAAACTTTGTAGATAATAGTTACATTTCCAAGTTTGTAAAATGGAAAGATGGGGTGGAGATGATTAGTTATTTGGCTAAGAGTGAAGCATCTAAATAACTTGTGTAATTTGTTTGTAAATCATGCCCATTACAATCTTATTATACAAAATATTAATTTGGTTTATTTATGATCATATCTAATAATAGGCATAGGAGATCACAATTCAATTTAGTGGAGATTACCAAAAATCTGCAATATCTAATGTTGCACCAAGATAGTTTGAACTTAATTTAAAACAAAAACATGTCTTTAGAATTAACTTCACCTTTCATAACCATCATCATCACATGTGTCTTCATAGCTGTAAGGTTTTGGAAATAGGCATTGGATTCTCTTTGAATCCCCTATCATTGATAAATTAGTTAGTATCTTCTTAGCTGTTATTATAGTTGGTGTTAATTAAGTTAATCAATTAATACTAATATATAGTTTAGAAGCTAGTCTTTTATCATGCATACTGATATATAAGAAAGACTAATTTCCTTAACAACCATGTATTATCATGATCAGACAAAGGCAATTATTTTTTATGATTGGATTTTATATGTTTAAATAAAAAAATGTCTTCAGAATATCCTTGAGAAGCAAATAAAGAATATAAACAAAGGAAAATTAATCAACGAATGAAATGCCAAAAACAGAGGCTAAATTGTTATATTTTTCAAGTCAGTGCCTCAATAGAGTTTGCTCAGCTAGTCCTTGTCGTTACTTCATGAGTGGTAGAGCCCTTTCATGTGCAGAGCCATGTGAGCATGTGTCCAGGTTCTCGTCCTAGTTGAGTAAGTCTGACCCCCTTCGGCAGACCCCAAAGAGAATTTTTTCCATTATCTAATTATCTTTGCCCACAGTTTCATTTATTTGTTTGTCTATATATGTTTTTTCTTAATATATATGGATACTAATAATCATGTTGCCAGAATAGTTCAACTAATAAAGTTTTTTATTGTTAAATAATAAAATATTTGGAGTTCAACCACCATTTACACCAAAAATCAATTAGTATTTTGATTTAATAATAAAAATAAAAATAAAAAACAATTATCATAGATTGAACATCATAAATTGGAAATGCTATCGAATCTATAAAAAAACGGATTATATTAATTAGATATATTCAATGATTCAATTTCAGGTACTAATAATATTGAGTATGATTTTTTTTTTTTTTTTTTGCGCATATGTATAATTTTTACAAGTCCAATTTTTAAAGTACAACTGTACTTTTATCAACATTTAATAATTAAATAAATGTTTCAAAAAAAAGCTAACCCAAGCAAACTTTAAGTATTACTATATCCTTTTGGCTTTAATTAGAATTAGATTAGGGATAAAATTACACTTCATTCTTTTCGAGGTTCACTTAACTTTAAAATGGAGTGCATCAGTGTATGCATGAATCTTCAGTGTATTGTTTTGTGGGAATTTTGTATTAAGCAAAATGTTAAAGTAGAGGTACATCTCCCTTTGTCTAATTTGACTGGCCTTTACGCGTGATTTGTTCTCGAAAGGATGAAAATTCCATTCCACTTTGCTTAGTACTGATAGATTCTATTATTTTTTCCCCAAGCACTAACCTTAGTCCTAGCCAAAAAAAAGGTCATTTGCTGCATTTATATGTTAGTATTGATCAGCCTACTTAAAGCCATATCTAGAAACTATAGAAAGTAGTATATATGGAAACAAACTTTCAGATCCAAAACAAAGAATTTGACTGACATAATGTACTCCATCCAATGTCTATTCAAAGATGCTTATGAATGATTTTGCCAAAATTCCTTATTTCACACAATAATCAAGTGAAGAACCATTTAGCACCTACATAAGCCGATTGGCATCTTCACCCCTCAACATGTATGGAAATAAATTATCAAACAGCTTAATAACTACGTAAAAATGAAGTAAATATTACTCAAACAGAAGTAAAATGAGAGGGTTGGAGGAGCCGGGATACTGGTACAAATTTTGCCACAACTTACTAAACATGTGGACTATCAATTTCACATGAACCGAATACTGTTTTTCTATCGCTCACAGTTTACCACTTTAACAAGTTCCTATGCAAAAATTGTGTCCCAAGACTTTCTCGTCTCATTTCCTGTTTTTGATAAGCTTGTGGAGACCATGCATTAATTAATGTTTGCTGTAAATACAAAGTATCAATGGACAGCCAGGTGCCAAGCTTCATAAGCTGATGACTGACTTTTGTTGTGATTGAAACAGACAAGCAGTAGTAGTATGGAGAGCACGAGGCCTTGAGTTATCCCATAATTCTAAGCATGCAGGGCCATGGTTTCAGAAAATGGGATGTTTGCCATTCTGGGAACAAGGCTTTTCGGTTGGTTTGACTTTACACATGTTTCATAATGAACTTAGCCAACCAAACTCCATTGCTATATTAACTTATTTAGATCTTTTCTTCGTTAGGTGTTTGATCTTTCATTGTTGTAGGGCCCCAAATACTATTGAGCCTTACAGAGAAGTGTTCCACAGTTTTGTAATGGTTGAGTAGTCCTGGTCCTGGCTCTATGATTGATTAATACCTTACCTAAGCTTCTTAATTAAAGCAAATGAACTAAGTTAATAGTCTTTGCTTTGTTTATCTTAAATGGCATTAAGAAATCCAAAAAAAAATCCAAAACAGAACGAATCCTGTCATGCTATCCGCACACACGCGCGCGCACGCGCATATATATATATATATATATATATATAGAAATGGGTTCAAATTATACCTAATGTAACTCTTTAGAGAAAGAGTTACACCTTCTTTAAACTTCTAACGGTTAAGAAAAGACCCTCATTATTACAAATATTTTTATTAGGATCTTATTAATTACTCTCATTTATTACATTTTAAACCTATGTCTAAACCCAAAAACGACTTACTCTCTCTTTCTTTCTCCTCCACCATTGTTCCTCCTCTACAGGTTGCCGCCAGCAAAAAAAAAAAAAAACCTGAACACTAACCAAGCTGAAACAGCAATATGAGAGAGAATGATATTTGCTCTTTTAGCCATAATGTTGGAGCTGGTTTTAGTTTCTGTGTTTAATAAAAAAATGACAAAATTTAAGTACAGTATCTTATATGCAGTTACTTAAGTATCCTTTTAAAATCTAGCCATGTATCCAACTTATCCAACTCAACAAACACGGCGTTACACCCATGTTTAACTTTGACAACAAAATAAAATCCACCAGATTCGTTGAACACAAACCTTAACAAAATAAACGGCCACCATAATCCACAGTTCCAGACTCGGCACTCCCAAGTCCCAACCCAAGGGCATATTTAGTATTAATGTTTCCCATGGCCATCAATTCAAATTCGGATGGTTTGCAAACCAACCAACGCTATAGATATTAGATAAAACAAAATAGCCAAACAGATCAAGCACTGGTAGTGTTGTCTTCTATGAGATTTTTACTCTCTGCTACTAGTTTTTTTTTTTTTTTTTTTGTGTTAAAATATCTATATATATACAAATAAAAAAAACTCCTCAAAAAATTGAGTTTCTTTGGTGCTACAGTGGTCGCTCTAGAATCTACGTCGTTCTTTTCTACAAAAGCTCACTTGGAATTCCAAATCTTAGGGCTTTATCAGATCCAGTTCGGAGAGAGACACTAATGGTGCTCAAGTGTTGATGTGAGGCAGTGGGTTCATTTTGTATCAGTGTCCAGTGTTTCCTCAACCATGTGAAGCAAATCCGTGGAGGGCTGCGTCGTGGCGGTTCATTTATGCTGAGCCAAAGAAGTTGGGTTCTGGGTTTTTCTCGTGGGTTTTCTAACGCAAATAAGGGGTAAAAAAGAGTAAAAATAGAAAAGCAAAGACATGTTAACGCCGTCAGTTGAATTATTTAAATAAGCAAGGGTACTTAAGAAATTGTATTTAAAAGTACTGTATTTAAGTTTTGCCCATTAAAAAAAAAAATGAGACATTTAATTACTTGTAACAATTATATTACTTGTTCAAAAGAGATAGCAGTCAAGAGTACATGAGACATTTTATTTTTTTACTAGTCTGGCAATATAGAGATTAACTTAAATTGACTCCCTACTTTTTACTTTTATACTTTGAAAATTCTGAAAAATTGCTTACCGTATCGGATGGATTTGAATACTATCTTTATTCTTCTAATAATGAAGTTACATAATCTAATCTTTGGCTTGCTAATCAATGTAATCATTGATGTGTATTTGGTGCTTATTTCTCTCTTGACCTTGTGGATTCCCAATTATGATATGAGATTGAAAATACGTTTCTAAAACCTTAAGTTGTTTATATGGAAGCATATGAGCAAAAACCTCTAATGTCAGTGTTCCACGGTTTTTCTTTTTTTTCCTTCTTCTGCCGGCAATCTATCCATGGAAGTGGAACAACGGTGGAAGAGAAAGAGATAAAAAGAGAAACGTAGAGAGAGTCAAATATAACACTCTTTTTGGGTTTAGAAATAGATATAAAATATAATAAATGAGAGATAATTAATGAGATCCTAATCAGAATATTAGCATCAATAAGGGTCTTTTTTTTAACTGTTAAATCTACTTAAATTCAATGGTTTAAAAAATATGTAACTTTTTTTTTTAAGAATTTCAACTTATGGCGTCCACTCCTAATGATAGCTCTTTATCATCAGAGCAAAACACCAATCAGTTTTTGGTGTAGGCGGGGATTGAAATATATATATATATATACACACACACATATCATCTTTCTAATATTGCAACCTTTGATTTTGATACCGTTTGTCTAACTCTGAAACGTAACAAAAGAAAAAATAAAGAAGAAGAATATAGCTCATGTCATTGACTCTTCTTCTTAAAATTCATTCAATTAGATATTGAGACTATTGTATCTAAAATTTTAAAATAATAATTAAAAAAATACACATGAAATAATTTGGAAAACCTTCAATCATGTTTCTTTGAGGACAAAATTTTCTTCTAAACTAAATTGGAGAAATTTTATTTCAACCATTAAGTGAAATTCTTTAAAATAAATAGTTTGTCATATTGGCATGAATTAACATATTTATTTATTCAAAAGCAATACTCTTCAAAAAATAAATTCAAAGGAAATAATTTATTAAATCTAATACTTAAATTCCTTCCAAAACAGTTTTTCTTTCCTTTCCCTTTAAAAAAAAAAAAATCATCAGCATCCTATCCTCACTCTCTCTCTCTCTCTCTCTCTCTCTCATGTTTGGACTTTTAGATAAAAAGAACTGAGGAAGAAAGAAGTTGCACAACATCCCATTATGGATTGGTTGGACTTGTGCTTCTTTTAACTTGCCCATAGGGAAGAATCTTTAGTCAACAAGGAAGCCCAAAATTTTAGGCCTTGAAATGGTGTAGGCCTGTAACTGTAGGCCTATAGTTGTTGGCTAACATCTTCCAAAATTGGGCCTTGCACCAATTACATTGAATGGCCCAGCAAAAGTGATAGACTATATCTCTGGCTCAACTTAAAGACATTTTTCAGACATACCTAACAGGCTAACACCCCCAAAAAAACCAAAAAAGATTGAAATGGTCCTCCAGTCTTTTAGATTTGTAGACAAGTTATGGCCCCTACCCACTTTCCAAGAGAAAGAAAAAGGACAATAATAGATGATGATTAATTGAAATGTTACTCTTTTATTTCCATCCATTTACATTCAAGATGTCCATTTCATAATAGGAAGGTTAAAATGTAGTAATACCAAATGGTAGTGTTCAAAATGCAATATAATGACAAAAGCAACAATTTATATGCAAATGTTTCTTTGTCTAGCCACCTATCACTTTCACCACAATGTTCTAAGACTTTTAGGTGTGAGATCCATCCACCACACAACAACAACCGAAAGCACACAAAATGAATTGACCCAGTCTGTTGATACTTGATATTATTGGTGGTTTAGATTAATTCCAGTTTTTTGAATCTATGACCCATAATTTTTAAGGTAAAATGTTTAAGTAGCTGAAAACATATGTAATACCGGTCAAAGGCTTTTTGGTTTTGTGTGTCTCCAGCTCCTTGAAAGCCAAGTTGAGGTTTGATCTAACAACTCCTTCTAAGAGTTTGATTTTCCAAAGCAAAAACAAAAAAGGGAAACAAATGTAACATCCATTGATGGAAAAGATTGTTAGCCACAAAACAACCACGATAGAGTAATGCTATGTATGAACATAACAGTTTATTTTTCGTCATTATTGTATATGAAAGTTTTCATTCATTTTTATGTGAGTTTATCATTGATACAATTTTATTGTCTATCATTAACAACTTGACATTTCACCGATTATGAAAATATTATGATTTTAGATTTATCAATTACCCTTTTTTATATGAATTTCCTCACTTATCATTGGCCAGCAAAATGCTAAATTATTGATTACCCTAGTACAAATTGGACCCATGACTGGCCATCCCAACCATATTATCTACAGATTCCAACCTAGAAAAGGACATGTCTTTGAATTTTGGAATTATCAATTCAACCCTAGGTCGGAATGGACTGTGTCTTATCCCTACTATAAAGATAAGATACATACCAGGAAACAAATTTGTCATATATAAAATCGGAAAGGTATACTCTGTACAAGGTATTAGGAGGTGCATTGCATCAAAGAATACTCATAAGCTTGAATGTACCACCTTGTCAAATAGCTTAAGTGCATTAAATATCAAGACACATCAACAATACATCAAACTAAAGTAATTCCTTAGATCTAGCAAACAAATTCCAACATCAAGTCTGTGGTTTTTTTTATCAAAAAAAAAATAGTGCCCCCAATAATTTTAGAAGTAGGAGGCCAATCATTATCACTATATCCTTGTCCTTAATATGACCAAAAGAATGTTACTTATCGGGGTGGCAATTTGTGTTCACAGGTCAGGTTTGTGTCATGTCAAGCTGTGAGTATTCGGCCAATTATTTATCACTATATCAATAGTAGAGTTAACCTGAACCCAACCACTTTAGTAAACATGTTAAGAATCCTCAACCCTAATACGACTTGTTTATTAAACAAGTCGACTTGACACAACACGTTTAACCCGTTTAATTAACAAGTAATGTAAAGGTCAATAAAAATGACTCGATTAATAACCTATTTGATTAATAAGTCATACTTGACCTAAATAACCTGTTATTAACTCTCTTGTATCTAAAATTAAAATACAATTACAACTGTAAATATAGTAATAAACATATAGTTACAACAAAAAATTTAGCAATAATAACAAAAGCTAATAAATTTATAAGCTAAACGAGTCAAATGCATCAGACGGGTTCGTATGTTGAACACAAACATAATCTATTTATAAACGGGTTACTCATATCGAAATTGCGAGTTGTGACAAATTTTAGCACCCCTAATCAATAGTAAAAAAATTATTATTAATTTTTTTTTTTTTTTTTGGGGAAGAAAATACCATTAACATTTTAAGAGCACCATTCACAAGTAATTCCATTTTATCCTAGTAGTGTGATAGAGTAAGGTAGAACAACGGAACAAGTTGAAAATAAGCCATATCGTATACTATAATAAAAGTTAGGGCTAGACACCATAGTTGCGCTAAGTGGTAGCACCAAATTGCAGAAATTTTCTTACATTTTTAGATTTTAAGAAAAAATATATATACATTTTCTTCAATTATAATTTCTAAGTGGATAAAAATCTTAATTTGATTAAAGTTGAATTACACTTGTTGTATTTCTAAGTGGATAAAATTTTATTCAATTAATATTAGCTTTAGACTTTTTGTTCATATAAAATTCTTCAACGTGGATATATAAGTATTTCCAAGTGGATAAAAATACAGCAACGTAGTGTTTAATTTGTTCTTTTCTTTAGTTTATTTTGTATAAGGTTGCAACGTAATGCTTATAATTTTAGTTTATAAAATTCTATTCAATTAATATTAACTTTAGACTTTTTGTTCATATAAAATTTTTCAATGTGGAGTGTGTGTGTCTATATATATATCAAATAATTCACAATTAATACTCATCATACGATTCTTTTGTGCTATTCTTCTCTTCTTCTGCCTACAACCTCTATTATTCTCTTCTTCTACCTACAACCTTACAAGTATGTATTTGTTTACTCTACTTTTTTTTTCGTCAAATTCAATATATTTTGTGTATTTGTTTAAGTCGATTTCCTTAAGTTTAATCCAATTTAGAGAATTGTTACAGATTGTCAATTGATTTTTTTTATATATATAATGTTAGTTTGATTGTTTAGAAATTATATAAGAAATTGAGTTTTCATGTCTAATTAACTAAGAAATTAGTTTTTGAGTCCAAACATAATAAAACAACAAAATATATAGTCAATATTTTCCTTTTTCTATTTCTAGGGTTTTCTTTTCTTCTTGGCAAATAGAGCTAATATTTAGGCTTTTCTAGCCTTTTCTTTTCCTTTTCATGTTTTGTGGGTATAGATGTTGAATGTTTTTTAATTGCTTATATTTATATTTATGTTTTCTTAATATACTTTTTTTAAAATCTTGAGAAGCAACTATTTTTTATTTAAAAAAGAGTCCTAATATATGTAGGACTTGGCCGAATATTCAACTTTTAGATTTTAAGAAAAAATATATTCAATTTTTCTTCTTCTATAATTTCTAAGTTGATAAAAATCATAATTTGACTACAATCCAAATTCTTCGTCTAATCCTTATTTTTTACAATATATTTGTTCTTATATAAATGCTTATGGAGTGTGGGGGATAAGGGTCAAGGTTCAAATCTCCAGAAGGGAGCTTCACACACATATACACTTAGATTAGGCTAGAGTAGAAATTCTATCTTGTATCAAAAAATTTCTTAGGATAAAATAGCAATAAGTATATATACCCGAATAAGTGTTTTAACAAAACATGCAACCTATAATAAGTATTTTCTGAAATTTCAAAAAGAGATTAAATTTGGTTGGTCTATCTAAAATATTATCACCAAATCCTAAAATGAATAAGACAGAATTACCTAAAAAAAGAACAGAATTTCAATAAATAAAAAATACATAAAATAAAGCAAATAAATTTTGTGTATTTGTTGCCTTTTTATTATATCTTATATGATTTTTATCAACAAGTTTTATAGATAAGTTGAAATTCTATGTTTGATCTCACCTTTTAGTATTTTTTTTTAAACATCAATATAGCAAGCAATATATTTATATTTTTTTTTATCACATGATTATTTGTTGTTGACATCAATATTTTATTGTACATGGATTTAATTTTTTTATGGTTTTTGTTTGGTGCTTTGTTCCATGTAATCTATCTTCTTTAATTAAAAACAAAATTTGCTGTTAAACATGAAATTGGATACAAGAGAAAAAGAATGATCTAAAAATATTCTTATATCCATCAGCCCAAATTCCTATGTAAGTCTATCTTTACTTAACTCCATTTTTATTTTTTTTAAAGTTTAGAAATTTGGATATTTTTTCATTAATGAATTGGGATTTTGGCTTAATCTTGTTTTCAACTGTAGGGTCATTGGGCCCAAGAGTATGTGTGGGGTGGCCCAAGAGTATTCTTTGGGCTGAAGGCCTAATCTGAGGACATAGAATGGTCTGAAGATGTACGATTGTCAACTCATAAAACAATACTAAACAGTAGAGAGGTAATGCCTGAGTAAGTATGTCCCAGAAGATTGTCTGAGGAGTATTATGTCATCGGCCATGTAAAGCCGAGGTAGACGAAAGGCTTGTTAACATCCACAGGCAGTGGTCTAGACGATCCTACATTAAAGGATAAACATGGTAAACGTGGAGGATAAGAAGAAGGGTGGGGGAATATCTAAGATAAAGCTGTTACTACTGCCCCCGCATTGAATGCTCTACAACTGCATCCCTGATCGCATTAATAGGGAAGTGATGTCTGAGTATCGGAGTGCAGCCTTACAGCTGCCTCCAAAGACTTCAAGGGAGGTGGATGAGATAAGTATCTAAATCAGTAATCTGATCCACACGTGGAAGACGGGGAGAGGAAAATATCTGATATAAAAGGAAAGGGAGAACGCTTAGGGAATGGGAGAAAAAGAAGAAGAAAGAACACTGTACACACACACGACCGAAATTGGTAACTTATCTTTAAAACAAAAGAGAGCAATGCAAATCGTGCTCGGCGTTCGTCCGAGGACACTTTCTGTAACATAAACATCTGGTTATATGCGAATTGTGGATCTAACCCATCAATTATGTTATCCAAGATCCATAGAACCTAGATTTCAAGTCCACTCTCTATAAATTTCATTGTATTGGGCTTTTTGGGCCGGCTCCCTCCATACTATTGGGTCCAGTTGCAAATTGCGTCCTTACATCAACTGTTTCAATTATTGAATTCATTATTTTTTCATGTGTAATATTAATATCTGTGTTTTTTTTATTTGAAAAAATAATATATGTGTTCTTAAAGGCTAAAGCACAATACAATTACAAACATTACTTTAAGTTTGGGTGATATATTTATTTATTTATTAGTAAGTTAAAATGTTACATTAAGTTATGGTATTATGTTTTTATTTATTATTAAGTTAGAATGTGTGATATAACTTTTAACCATTTGAATAAAATCAACACTAAGACAAATTATTTAAATATTAAAATAAGAAATAAAAATTAAATTTCTCTTAGGTGTACAAGTACAATATATTTTTTAATCTTGAATTTTGAATTAATTCTTTTAGGATGATCCCCTCTTCATAAATAAATAGTTTTTATTGATCATTGTAATTAGATATATTATATATAAGGGCAAATATACACAACCCAATTATTTTTTAGATTTTTAAAAGATAGATATTTTTTTTGTTTATATCTTACACACACACACAGAGATTTCATTAATAATTGTTATACTATTTTTATAATCTGCCACAGTTTTTAAAATATATAATATTTGTTTTTGGAAAAAAGAATGCCAAACTTGAACTTACATATTATACATCTTCCATGTAACTTAATTTTTTTTTCATTTTAATTGTTATTCAATTTAATTATATCATCTATAGGGACTAGATTTAGTTCAAGACCCAATAGATTGGACAATGACACAATAGGCCCACAACAATGAATTTGTTAGAGAATGGGTCTAATATTGAACGTTCAGTGAGTCCAGTAAAAATCACTATGAATTAGTTTAATCTTGGAATGAACGAAAATAACAAGTTGAAAAGAAAAACATTCCTCGGTCAAGTCTGAGGATGGTATGTTCTTGTATATATTTCTCAAGTTTATACAAATATTTAAGTTCTTAGTTATAAAGATGTTTTTTTCTTCTTTTTCTCCTCCCCCTTCTGCAAGGGAATCATTTCCCTTTTATACTCCTTCTCCTCTTATCTTAGCCTTCCACCTGTTGGTCAAATAACTCATCTACTTGATACTTGTCCCATCAGAAACTTCTTGAAGTCTTTGGTGGGTAGCTGTAAGGCTAAAAGTCACTGTTTAGGCATCACCTCCACATTAATGTGGCCAGTTGTTTAGGTGCAGAGCATTCAATACAGTAGTAGCAGCTTTATTCCCAAATATTTCTCAATTCCCTATTAACTCTCATTTCTCCAAAGCTTATCCTCCTTCCAAGCATGGTTGTTCTCTTCCCACTACTTGCTGGGTGATCGAACTTCAAGCTTCCAATATGTTTCTCGAGGAGGTTTGTCTCCTCGGAAAATATCACATGCTTGTCCTGACCAGCTCTCGTCCTTAGCTTGATAACCTACTTGCTTTTACTGATACTTGTTTGTTCTGGGGCTCTTTGACGTTCTCGAGCGCGGCCCACAGCCCAATACTCTTATTCGAGTTATTTATCCCCACATTATCAAAATATTTTTTACTAAGCCATGCATCGCACATGCATAATACTAGTACCTAATAAAATTATTGACTTGTTGTAGACAACACATTTCCCTAAAGGTAAAAATCAATTGCCCAATTGCTTCCAATCCTAATCGCTACTTAATTGCAAGAGAGATTTACTTTTCTTTTTAAGTTTTAAAGTAGTTTTAATAACATATGGGAATGGTTAAGTGGGGTTGCCGACTAAAGTCCTTTTAGAGCCAACACACAAACTACAACATGAAGAGACACATTTCATTAGTCATGAAGGCTTTCTGCCGTGGACGTAGGAATCTACAACTAAACCACATTTATTTTCTATATTCTTTTTATTTTTCTTTTATCACTCTGTCATCGTTATTTTCTTATTTATATTTGTTTTTACATGCTATAATGGTATTAGAGTTATGTTTTATATATACTAATATACTATACTCGATTTCACTCTACTTGTGGTCCTTCCAAACCCCATTGAGTTTAGGAGAAAGATGCGCCTAGGTTTACCCAATAGTGGCAGTGCTGCGTTCAATCCAACATGTTCCCAGGAATACCCTGACCTGAAAAAAAAAATTATATATAATAATTAAAAAATATTTATTTGTTTACCCTTAAAAAAAATTAGAAAAACCCTCAACCAAAATTATGAACACCCTCAAATAAAAATAAAAAATTATATGTTCTACTTTCAAGCAAAAAAAAAAAAGCCCGAAAAAAATTGAACTAAAATCTAAAAAAAATTATAACAAAGCAAGCCCACTAGGGAAAAAAAGCCCAACATCAATCCTAAACAACAGATTACAAACCCAATCTAAAGAAAAAAAAAACAACATAAAGCAAACCCAACATGGTAGCAAACCCATGGATTCTCAAAAAATAAAAAACCAAAACTCAATATTCGCGATTACAACCTAACCTAAAGAAACTAGAGCAACAAATTCATCAAGTAAAGCAAAACCAGAACAGAGCACATCAACGACAACAACCAACGGATGGCAACTTTGCCTTCAGCAATGTTGCAACAGAGTACATTGATCATCACATCGGACCTCAAACTTGACCCCAGAACCATAACACATTGTGCATCGAAGATCGAAGATTGATCTGATCGAATCAGAGATTGGTCTTCCTCACCTCGATGTGCTGCCTGACGGCCCCACCCCTTAGCCTCAGGCCTCCCTGCTCCCTCAACCTCAAGGTATTTCTCTCTTCTTTCTATTTTTCTCTCTTACATATACGGGTTAATGGGTTTCTCTCTACTCTCTGTCTCAGTCTTTCTCTCTTTATCTAAATAATGAAAGTGAAATGAAAATTATGAAATAAAATAAGAGTCTCTCTCTCTCTTTAGAGACTCTATCTGATATTTTGATTCTCTTTGAACAATTGATTGGCTAATTGATTAGCTTTTTATAACTTTATTAATATTTATTGCCCCTGTTTTTGGCTTTACCCGTTGGTGTTGGTGAGATAACATTAATTGTCTTTTAGTGTATTGTGATATGTGATTGTGAATATATCTGATTGGCTCTTGTGATTGGGGGCCATGAGGCTTGTTTGTTGAGGTGGGGGTAGATGGGGGTATGGAGCCGGGGTGGGATATTTGAATTGGGGGAAGTAAATGCACATGGAGTGTGTGCTAGTGCAACTAATAAACAATAATTTAATTAACCAATAATTAATTGGAAGAAGCAACTAATAAATAATAATTAATAATTTAATTAACCAATACATCATAAAAGACAAACAAATTAAATTATGTTAGACTAAACAGCAAATAATTTTATAATTAATGAAACAACAATATAACAAATTATAGTTTATAAAAGACACAAATTAATAAAACAACTAAACAACAATAATTAATAATTTTATTAATATTTCAAATAAATTTATAGTTTATTGTTTTTTTTTTGTTAGAATTATGGACAAATATTTGATAAGAAAACCATGTAGAAGGCAATTGTAAACTTTACGTGTTTGCGTGTTTTTTTATTATTGTTGTTTTCAATATACAAATTTGTCTTTTTATTAGATTTGTGTAATTTATGCTTGTTAAGGAACACCTTGAAAAAACTTTTTGAAGCCACCACTGTTACCCAATGAAAAGTATCTCTAAAGGCTTCGACAAGGATGCCCTAAAGAATGGTAGTGTCACTAATTATGTACATGGCATACAGCTCGTGAAATCAATGCTCCCAATTGAAAGAGAGGGGCATTGATTGTTGAAGGCATTGTCCTGATCATTGAAGAACCAAAACAAGTGGGAGATAATGGGGGGTAGACGAGGTCAATGAGGAGGAAGACCATATAGACCCACTAAGAGCAATCACACCCGTCCGTGCAAAATTCCTGTCTATTTTGCACAAAAAAAAAATTACTTTTTCTATTTTACACACTAATTTTTACAAAACACCCACATCAGTTTGCCTATTCTACTATTTATTTTATTTAAATAATCATTTTCTCACTTTTTAAAATTATTTTATCTAAAAATCTCTCTCTCCATTCACGAGACTCTCTCTATTCCCATATGAAACTCTGCTCTCTAAAACTCCGATCCAAGCATCGATACTCGCCGATCCAGGCACCGATATTCACCGATCCACAAGCGTCGATCCAAGTACTGATACTCGCCAATCCAAGCATCGTTACTTGTCTATCCACAAGTGCTGATCCACTCTCTCTGTCTCTGTTGGTGTGTCCGTGTATGGGTGTGTTTGGTTTTGTGATGTCTATGGTTGATTTTGTGGTTGATTTTTGATTTTGTGTTTGTGGGAGTGTGTGTATTAGAGTAAGAAGAAATTGATGAGGAAGAAGATGCGTTGGTTTTGCAAATGGAGAAGAGAGAAATAAAAAAAAGGAACGAAATTAGAAATTATTAAAATAATGTATAGAAGAGTTACAGTAACCGTGCATATATGCACGATTACTGTAGCACTTATGCATTTATGCAAAATTTTATACCCACTGATGTGGGTATTTTTTTGGTCAAAATGTGTAAAATAATTTTTCCGTCGTCTTTGGCTTGCCCTCTGATGGAAAAACTTTTTATTTTTATCTCCTGTCTTCAACCAAATAGATCTAGATCTTTGCCTCCAGTGTAGCTCATCATGGTACAAAATGGTATTGATTTCATCCTTTACCCTTCTGATTTCCTCCAAGTGTGCTGTTGTATGTTCTCTAGTTACTTTTTGTATTTTGCAAGATTTTGCAACCACGCACTGATGTAGTTGCTCTGATCTCTAAAAATTGGTAACATGGTGCAAATTGTGTATTTCTGACATGGTAAGTAATATACTTTTAGTCATATTAAGGATAAGGAGTGATTATTTAAAAATTATATGAGCTATAAGTTATAACTAGAACCCAACCATAATTCGAAATACCAATTTATCACTATCTAAGGATTATGGTTCTTAGTAGATTGAAGGATAACTCCATAGCGAAGTTTTAAAAATTCAATTAAACAATTTTGAAAAGGAGTGGAGTGAATGTTACTAATTTCTCAACATTTAAACAAATCATTTCAATATTCATTTAATTATTGACAACATGATAAACTTTATCTGATTAATTTCAAAATAAATTGATAAGATTTGAGAAATTAAATCTTAAAATTCTTTTAAGAACTTCAATGACAATCCCATTATCTTAGGAATCTTTTCTCTTTTGATTCACTTTAAACCCATCTCATCTCTTCATCGGTCTGTTTTGTCTTTATTAGAAACAAAATATTGAGAGCTTTTTCCCTCACTAGGTGAGAGAGAACGTTGACTGCACGTTGGTTCCCAAGCCCCTGGCAGTTCCGGCTTAACACGATCATTGCTTTTACTTCCGGTCTCCGTACCCTTTCCTGTATCTTTCTGCTCTTCACTCCCTCTTTTTTCCCTATTCCAATGTTACAAAAATTTACAATATTAACCGGTTCTCAAGGATAAATCTTAGATAGTTTCGAAATAGTGCTCTGAACTTTCACAAAACGAGTTAGACTCAAATATGGGAGAAAATAAGTATATGTCCATAATTTACAAACTACGCAACAAAATACTTCTGTTTTGAAACTATTTAACAATATGCCTTTATTTTTAAAACTCGATTTTAACAAAATCGAGTTACAAGTGGAGCTTGATATTTGCAATGTCGAGTTCTATGCAAATTTTGTTACTTAATTTTGAAAAAAAATTTAAATGAAACTCGACATAAAACTCGATTTTGTTAAAATTGAGTTTAAAAAATAAAGACATTTTGTTTAATAGTTTCAAAATGCAGATATTTTGTTGCATAATTTATTAATTTGTAAATTAAGAGCAAATATCAAATTTTCCCCCGATATGGGTCCACCTCGGGGCGGGTACCGGGAATACTTGAGTTTTTTCGGATTCTCAAATGGGCTCAAACCCTTAAATCTAATTTAATTAAAAAACTAAAACCCAGCAACATGTTCTTCCTGTTCTTCCCAATCAAACCCAGCAAAGAAGAACTTAAACCCAGCAACGAAGATCTCAAACCCAGATCACAACAACAAAGATCAAATACAAACACAGATCACATTAGACACTGTGAGGAAGGTCAGGAAACCTTCTAGACTTCCGACCTGATACTCCAGGTGTCCGGTAAGCTTGGGCCTAGAATTCTCCTAACCGTGACGTGGCAATAACCCACAGCTACCGGTGTTCCCGGTCTCCCACTTCCCCCTCTTTATTATTTAATATTCAAACCCTAAAATCTTCTTTTTTCTCATTAATCTCAACCACTCTCACAGTCTCACTCAGATAACTCTCTCTCTCTCTCTCAACAAAGCCATGGGTAATAGAACAATTTCAGATTTTTTTTTTTCATCTTTCAAATTTCATAGAATATTGAATCGCTACGATCTCTGATTCTCACTGTGTTTTTTTTTTTTTTTTGGTGTTAAATTACAGGGAAGGTCAAGATCGGAATTAACGGTATATTATCTTACTATATTTTCGAACGATTTGATTTTTCTGATTTTATTTTTCATCTTCTTTCGATTTGGATCTGATGGATTTTGGAAATGTTTTTTGTGAAATTGAGAAATTGTTCAGGATTTGGAAGAATTGGACGTTTGGTTGCCAGGGTTGCTCTGCAGAGAGACGATGTTGAACTCGTCGCTGTTAACGATCCTTTCATCACTACCGATTACATGGTATTACTTTTGAAATCGCTGTGTATTGGCTTTGGATCAGTGGATTTTGTTCATGAAATTGACCTTGTTATTTGAGCTTTGAGATTATGTAGTTCACTGCTTTAGTGTAGTGCTCTGTTTTTTTTTTTTTTTTTTTTTTAATTTTTAATTTTTTTTTGGATCTGGATCGTTTTATTTAGTTTGATGTGTTTGGATTTCATAGGATTGTTTGGTTAACAATAAAGATTTTCGTCCAGTGACTAGTAAGCAATGGTGCTTCTCAGTTTGAGTGTGAATCGCTAGTAGTAATAGACACATATATATATATATATATATATGTATGTATGTATGTATGTATGTATGTACACACACACACACACACACGCACTAGCTCAGCCCGTGCCCAGAGGGTCTTTCTTTTTTTTTTTTTTTTGGGTAAAGGCTAATAATTTGTATTTATCGTAATTTAGAAATATATATTTTTTATTTTTCAAACAAATAAAAAAGATAAATTCTAGAGATAAGCTGTAATTTCTTTTTTGAACTGGGAGGGAAAAAATCTTTAATTTTAATTTTAGGAATTCTGTTTTTGAATTTATAATGAAATTTGTTATTTGACATTTATGACCTTATTTCTAAATGAAATTACTTTTCATTAGTAAGGGTATATTTGAACCACATAAAAGGGGAGATTATATACGTGCGTGTAAATATGTCTCTAATATATATATATATATATATATATATATATTTAGTGGGTATGTGTGTGCGTGCGCGCTCTGGATGGTTTTATTTTTAGTTGGGATGATGAACAATTGTTTGGTTAGCTCTAAAGTTTTTTTTTTTTTTTTTCTCGTAAATAGTAAAAATTCATAGCTTCTCAGTTTGAGTTGGAAACTATGAGAATTGCTAATTGTAATAGACATCCATATATAGGGTCTGTTTGGTTAGATGTTTTGGGAGCTTAAAGCAGCGTTTTTAAAATCCAAAGCTGTGTTTTGCAACCACAACTCCTCATAGCTTTTTTACACTCATTTTAAACTCAAAACACTGCTTATACAAATGCACACATAAATGCACATGTTATTTTGGGGGGTGTGTGTGTGTGTGTGTGTTTTTCTGTTTTTTTGCCGCAGAATTTAATACATGAGAACTTTAAATTATAAACCGATAGTGATCCTAGGAGTTATTTTCATTTTCTGTGTATTGATTAATGGGGTTCTTTTGGTTTTCCCTTGTGTGTTTTGTGTGGGGTAGACCTACATGTTCAAGTATGATACAGTTCACGGTCAGTGGAAGCATCATGATATCAAGGTTAAGGACTCTAAGACTCTTCTCTTTGGCGAGAAGGCCGTCACTGTCTTTGGTGTCAGGTACTTTTCTAAACCCTCTGTGATAAATGAATGCAATTGTAATAATGTGTTGGCGGATTATGGTTGTAAATGCCATTTGAACAATTTGTAGGAACCCAGAGGAGATCCCTTGGGGCGAGTACGGAGCTGATATCGTTGTAGAGTCCACTGGAGTGTTCACTGACAAGGAAAAGGCTGCTGCTCACTTGAAGGTTTGTCATTGTCATTGCCACTGCCACTGCCACTGCCACTCTTCTATCATATAGTTTTTGTTTATAGTTTCATTTCAACCTACTTTTGCAAAAACCACCCCCTCACTCTGCCATCTCCCATCATTTGTAGCACATAATTAGGGCTGAGCCAAATACTGTACGTCATAATTTGTTCATTTAATTTTATTTCGAACACTAGCTGAGCTCAAGATCATCACTAAGCTAAATTACATGCTTAAACTTGGTTCAATTTTTTGTCAAACAAGTTTGAGCTTGTTTACAATCTACTTAATTGACTTATTATTTCCTTATTTATAGGAAATGCCACGTTAAAAAATGATCATCCCTTGATTAGTCTAAGCTAATAATTGATAATCAAATTATAATTGAGATCATATTATTTGAGTTAATTAGATAGAATCTGGGATGCACGGACGCGGCGCCAGGGGTGCCGCACCCGCGTCGGACGCGGCGCGACGCGGCGACGCGGGAGGGACGCCGCTGCTCGCGCGTCGGTGCCGCGTCGGGCCGCGTCTGCCACGTGTTTCCATCTTTTTTCCAGCCGACTCGCGCCGACGCGGCTTGAATCGAGCCGACGCGGCTTCGACTCGCGCCGATTCGGGCCGAATCGGCCAGAATCGGGCCGTATCGGGTCGTATCGGCCGGCGACCGATACGGCCGAAACATGCCGAAACAGGCCGAAATTTGGCTTGAATCACGCCGGAACAGCCGAAATCGGCTCGGAATGAGACCCAAACACCCTAAATCTATCATTCCTCAATTTTATTTTGAATATTTGTTGCTTCTTTTGTGTTTTCTTTTTGGTTTTGTGTTTTGTTTTTGGTTTTGTGTTTTGTTTTCTGTTTCTTGCTCCCTTCTTTCTTTGTTTTGTGAATCAATGCATAGTAATATATTTTTTAAGAATATTTTAATGGTAAAAATATATAGAAAATATAAATAAAAATATTTTTAATAATTTTTTAATTGCCGAGTCCCGCTGCACCCGCACCCACCTTTTTCAAAAATTGCCGAGTCCCGCACCCGTACCCGCACCCGCACCCGAGTCCCGAAACGCACCCGTGCTTCATAGGATAGAATTATTTTTGTTTCAGAACTAATAAAAAATTAGATTCACTAACCTTTTAGTATTAAGATGGACTATTTGTATTATAAATAAAATGTAAATATAATTTGATCACTGATGAGCTTATTTACAATCTTACACTATCCAGTTATAAGGCCATGTAATTATATCTACATGAATACATGGACATATAAACATTAGTATTATCTGTGAGCTTGGATTATCTAATAGTCCGAGTTTAAACATGGGCTTTAGACGCTAGGTTGCACTGACACGCCATTTTTGGCAACGTACCGATGTTAGACACGTGTCGGACATGGATACTGGCACTACTCGCGGGACTCGGTGTCTGAGCAGTGTCCTCTGACACGGTAGACACACCAGCAGTGAAAAAAAAAGACAGAAAATCACAGATTTTGACAGTCACTGGTGGTAGATCGGGCCGATCAGCAAGTCGGCAGGCTCCATAGACAATCACCGTCGACGCAGTGCCCTCTGTCCCTTCTGATCTCTCTCTCTCTCTCTCTCTCGGCCTGGACAGGTCTGAGTCTGATCTCCTCTCCTCTCTCTGTTTTTTTTTTTTTTTTTTTTTTTTTTCCAGATGCCATCTTTCAGATAACGCGTTTTTTATAACACATTTTAACGCGCATATATTGTTAGTGACTTTTTGGGGCTAAGTCACTGTTAGCCCCAAAAAGATATAGTGACTTAGCCCATATTAACCCATGATATAAGAAGATAGTGACTTAGTGAACTGTTAGTGACTTGGCAAAATTATATCACTTAAGTTATAACTCGTTTTTTTATTTATTTATTTATTTTTAAATCCCTCTCTCACTACATATATATATATATATATATATTTTTAATCCCAAAAGTTTAAAGCTTGTTTTCCTTTTATATTTTTAGTTTGGTGTTGAATGTAGACTATTTAAACTTTTGGTTTGTACTCTAAACATTTTATGTGTATTATCGTACTACTTCGGGTATAAGTTTACTTATTTGTAGTTCTTACATAATTTAAATTCTAGACATAAACGTATTTTATGTCTAAAAATATTAAAAAATATGCCTAAATTAATTATTTAATTGCCGCGTCCACGCCTTTTCGTGTCCTTGTTTTTCTTAAATTGTTGTGTCTGTGTCCGTGTCCGTGTTTTAGTTTGGTTCATTTGCCAAATAACAACTACAAACATGTCTTTTCTTGAGTGAAACCTGAGTTGTTTATAATCAGCTCTCTTCACTTACAGCCCTACATGTTGCTTAGTCAATGTAAATCATTTTGGCATTTGTTGTGTTAGCCTGCCCATATTGGTCTTATAGTTCATTTTTCATGTTTATAATCTCTCTCCATATAGTATGGCCTTGATGCCGTTATCTTACTTGAGTTGGCTTGGTTTGATTGTTAGGGTGGTGCAAAGAAGGTCATCATCTCAGCCCCAAGCAAGGATGCTCCCATGTTTGTTGTGGGTGTCAACGAGCATGAATACAAGCCTGAGCTTAACATCATTTCCAATGCTAGCTGCACTACCAACTGCCTGGCTCCTCTTGCAAAGGTTCTTCTATCAAATTATCTCACACTTCATTTTACGCAATCCTGTCCTACTTTGGCACTAGGTGCATTAGAATTCAATTTATTGTCTTAATTTATCTTGTATCAATTTTACAGGTTATTAATGATAGATTTGGCATTGTTGAGGGTCTCATGACTACTGTTCACTCCATCACTGGTGGTTTACTATTGCCAGTTTTCTCAGCTATTATTCAGGAATTTGCTTCATCTATTAATTTTGATTTCATTTTTTATACTCTCTGATTCAGCCACCCAGAAAACTGTAGATGGGCCATCTAGCAAGGACTGGAGAGGTGGACGAGCTGCTTCCTTCAACATTATTCCTAGCAGCACAGGAGCTGCTAAGGTATGGAACTTTATCATTCTGTGTTAAGTTGTAGTTATACCCTCTAACAATTTGTATTGTGTACGGTTTTGGTTGATCTGTATCTCTGGGTTACCATATTTGTAGTACTAATTCCATTTCTTTTTTATGTGAAGGCTGTTGGAAAAGTGTTGCCTGTGTTGAATGGGAAATTAACTGGAATGGCTTTCCGTGTTCCTACCGTAGATGTTTCAGTGGTTGACCTTACTGTGAGGCTGCAGAAGGGGGCAACCTATGATCAAATTAAAGCTGCTATCAAGTAAGGGTGGTGAATAATTTGTGCTATATGCTTTAGTATCTTTGTTTGTATGGTACGTGTTATTGCCATGTGAACCGTGGGGACACGTGGTGATTAATGTTAAGCTGCTTTACCTTCTGAGAATTGTGTGGTGAGGGGTTTCTCATCTGGTATCTCTCTTGATTTTGGGTGGTTCTCAGGGAGGAGTCTGAGGGGAAATTGAAAGGAATCTTGGGCTACACCGAGGATGACGTGGTTTCCACTGACTTTATTGGTGACAGCAGGTATGGATAAATGTACATTTCTTTTTAGGGTCCGGTTAATGTGTGCCCTAAGGGCACACATTAAGCTATCTATTTATGGTAAAATTTTCTCGAGAATTGAAAAAGGAGAAACATTTTTCCAAAAATGAATAATTATTGTGTGCCCTTAGGGCACACATTAGTAAAATCCTTCTTTTTATTGGCCTGTCCCACAACTGGAATATGAAACTGACTTGACATTTGTGGATATTTGTCTTTCAAAAGACATGTTTGGGAAAAGATATTTGATCTTATTGGGCCTTTTTCTGTGATCTTATCTTCAGTTGTTATTTTCTTGTCCCATTAACAGAGGGAACACTTTATTCGCTTGCATCTCATCTGCTGCATTGTTCAATGATATTTACCAAATTATTGATTGTTTGTTTAACCATTCAGGTCAAGTATTTTTGATGCAAAGGCTGGAATTGCTCTGAATGATAACTTTGTTAAGCTTGTGTCATGGTATGACAACGAGTGGGGTTACAGGTATTCACTCAAACTCAATTTCCTTCTTGGATAGATCACAGAACATACGTGTCCACTGTTAAAAAAAAAAAAAGTGTCATATTGATGTATTGTAGTTTCATTTCTTTTGAGGCAAAATTAGAGGGAAAAAAATTGGAGAAGCATGGTGAATGTGTTGCTTATGTTGCACTTTTTATGGTATTTGCAGCTCACGTGTGGTTGACCTGATTGTCCATGTTGCATCCAAGTGTGGTTGACCTGATTGACCATGTTGCATCCAAGTGAAGACGGCAACGTCGTGTGAGTTTGTCGTGTCTAAGGCATGGGTGGTAAACGGCGGCAAGTGAGAATAAAATGGTTTTTTTTCAAGAACTACTTGGTGGTGTTCCACCAAGTCTTATCTCTAGATGTGAATTAGGACCAGTGTAATGATGGGTCAGGTCTTTCACCCTTTCCCTTTGAGAAAGTGGTATTTGGATATTACATGCTTGAGTGTGTTTTGCGTTGTTATAATATTCTGAAGATTTATTACTCGCTCCTTTCCCTAGCCCGTTTCCTAAGTGTCATTCATGAGTTTAGCTTCTTTTTTTTATTCTCCCTCACCTTTTACCAATTAAAATAATTTAGTTTTTAAATTTTCATCCCACTTTTAACAAATAAGATAGTATGATGTTGAAATGATTCCATTGAGAGGTCATTTAGAAGCGTCTTAGACTATAAGCGAATTGTGCTTGGTAATCCAGGAGGGAATCCAAAGAAGAAAATAAGTGGGAATATTTGATGGGATGGTGAATATAAGCGAATTGTGCAGAGAACTTGGTAGAGTTGGTCCGTAACACAGTAAAGCAACGAAAAGAAATTAGGTACATGGACATAGGGAATGCATGGTATGTTTCAAGAACTTCAAGTCATTGTGCAGTCTTTGCTTGTCTTGTCTTGTACGTCTAAATGAGGCTGAGCAAGGCTTCAATCAGCCAAAACTTCAACTCGTTTGGATTATCTGTTTATGGAGTACTGGTCATGTTATTTGAAAAATCATTTTTCCTATGTGGAGAGAGTAGAAATTTCGTCATGAAATGGTCATTCTCGATTATAAAAATACTATTAGAGTTTCGGTGATATTTCTGAACGCATTGTCACATTCCTTCGTAATCCGAGTCCTTGTGCCACAAAAAATGGCACAAAAAAAGGCTACAGATCGCCTATGTGGCGAGTTGTGGCTCTTTTTTGTGCCATTTTTTGTGGCACAAGTATTATCCTCAAAAAAAAAAAAAAAGATTAAATTTTATTAATGTAATGCGTTTTATCTCGTGATGTAACGGGAAGCTTCTACGGATCATTCCAGCAACTTTCTGTGCTTTATGAAATATGTCAATAATCTGTGAGCACTTCAATTTATTAGTAAATTGATGTCGTTTTCTTCTCTTTCTTTTCCCCCAAATTTGCAGTTATTAAGCATTTTACTGAGAAGAAATCCGTGAGCACTTCAATTTATTGGTAAATTGATGTCGTTTTCTTTTCTTCTTTTCCCCCAAATTTGCAGAGTTATTATTAAGCATTTTATTGAGAAGAACTACTTTTAGGAATTACAGTAATTGAATCGTAATCAAATGTAAATTAGCATTTGTAAGGCACAGTTGGCAAATAAATATGAATGGTTGGAATAGAAATTAGAGAATGGTTTTAGTATCACGTCAATTATTTATTTATTTTTTTGTAAATTTATGGAAAGTATAATGGCAATTTGAATGCGAAATATGACCTGACTGACTTAGTTCGCTTACCTTACAAAACCCTTTTTAACGAAAGGGAAGGCATGAGGCATGTGAATTTGTGTACAACCATAACCTACATTACAAATTTCCAATTTCTAATTCTAAATAAGCCATTTGCGACATTCAATGGGTACCTAAGAGCATTTGCATTTGCAAAGTAAGAGAATTTTAGTATTAATGCACTAAACAAGCCCATCATCCGGATTTGTAAAAATTAACTATTGCAAAAAATGTGCAATAGTGCTATAGTGTAATTTTAAAGGTAGAATTGCATTGTAACTCAATTCTAAAAGAAAAAATTATTATTTTATTCACTTTATCAATTTCTCTTTCTCTCACTGAGTTTTGGGCTTTTGTTTTTATTTGGGCTTTAGGATAAATTATTTTATTATGTAAAAATATTATTTTAAGGGAAATGTTAACAAGCCCCATGTGGTGCTTGTTAAGATTTTCCTTAATAAGTTATGTTAATAAAGAAGACAAAAAGTTATTACAAGGATTGCCAAAAAAGATTAAAAAAAAATTACTAAAAAATTGTCAAAAAGGATAAAAGGCCGCAAAAAGTAAAAAAATGTGTGTAAAAAGTTGTTAATGAGCACTAAGGTGACCGTTAACACAACCCTTATTTTAATGTGTTATATTGTAAAATAAAAATTTGAATGCTGAGAGTATTGTAAAATGATAATGTATAATTAATAAAGTAACTTTTTAGGATGGTAAAATAGGACGGGATAGAATTTTGGAATGTGAATGCTCTAAGGTGATTTTAATATTTTGAGGAGTTCAATTCAAGAAAAACTCTTATTCACCTCCTAAAATTTGACCCCTTTCTCTACAGTGTCGATTATTTAAAAGCAGAAAATGTCGAATTTTTTTTAATATTTTCATCTTTGATTAATACACCAGTGAACATGAGAGATTGAGAGTCAATAATGAAGAAATTGAGAATTTGCGTTTGGATTCTTTTAATCTTACCGTTGTTGAGTTGGGTTTGACTGTACATGAGAGTTATGCTATAAATGAATAATAATGGCATTTATCATCATCAAAAATTGATCATCATTTCTCTTTCTTCTATGTATCGTTTTTTATTTTTATTTTTGAGTCAAAAGCTATAGGATCAAGGTTATGTCACAACAGCCAACAGGCAATACAACAATTAAATATCTAATCCAACCGAAAGAATTGGTTTTTTTTTTTTTTTTTTTGGGTTAGTTGACCACTTTACTGTAACACCACTCACAACCATTCCAATTTTTTTTTAAAGAAAAATGAAGATTATTATGAGTAGCACGAAAATTCAAATTATGAACTCTTTGTCCTCTTGATTAAAAAAAAAACTCTGTCCTCTTGAATAAAAAAACATGACAGAGTATATTTTAAATCCTATAATAGAATGATATAAGAAATTAAATCCCATAATTTAAAAAATAATAAATTAAATCTAAAAAAAGATACAAATTAAATTTTAGAATGTTAAAAGCAACAAATTAAAACTTGAGATTTAAAATAGTAATAAATTAAATCTTAGCCCATTTAAGTGGAACAACATTTTCTTTTGTATTTAATACAGTCTAAAGTTTTAATTTGTTACCTTTTTAAAACTTCATAATTTAATTTGTTACTTTATTTTAAATCATATGGTTTAATTTGTTATACTCATAAACTATAGGAATTAAAATGCAATTTTTTTTTCAAAGATTTAAGATAATATATAAATTAAGAAAATATGTAATAAAAAGACTCCATTGTATAATAGTAATTCACGTCACCCACCCTCCTAGTAATTTCTAGTAAGAAATTAAAAAAAAAAAGATCTAGTACTTCAAAAAAAAAAATGTACAACTTTTTATGTGATTTTTTTTTTTTTTTTTTGAGAAGAGCTTTTCATGTGGTTGCCTGTAATTGATAGAGAAAAATATAGTAGTTCATGTGAAAGTGATAGACTAAACTCTTTATATGGCTAATTGTAATTAGTGAAGAAAAATAGTGGTTCATATAAAAGTGAAAAACCATCCGTCACAGCCTATCACAAAAGAGAGTTGTCACAAAAGTTATAAATTTATTTGTTTGGATTTTCCACCATAATATTTCAAAATTTGGATTTTATCTCCTATTTTTAGGGATGTTTAGATTTTACTTTCTAAAATTTTAGGAGTGTTTAGATTTTATACCATAAAGTTTCATAATTTAGGAGGTAAAATCCAAGAAATCCTAAATTTTAGAAGGTAAAATTCAAATTTTGAAACGTTAAGGTATAAAATTCAAACAATCTAAATTTCAAGCGGGAAAATCTAAAATTTAAAACGTCAGAGTGTAAAATTCAAACACTCCTAAGTTTTAGGAATGCAATTTGCAATTTACTCATTTTTTTATGAGAGGTGCTACATCCACAATATTTTTACAATATTTTCGCAATAAATTACAGGTAGTTAGTTGTTATTGGTTAAAATTTGAACCTAATACTAAGATTATTTTTTTGCCCTAACAATAACAACCAATAATAACTTATCACTTACAATTTATTGTAAAAATGTTATGAAAATATTATGGACATATCATTTCTTCGTTGGGGTCCTATGCATGGAAAAGCATCATAGGTGCTAGAGATGTGATTCGGAAAGGAATGGTTTGGAGGATCGGGAATGGGCACTCTGTTAGGATAAGGGAGGATAAGTGGTTGCCAGTTAAATCCAATAGATCAGTCATCTCTCCTCTTCCCACAGTTGCTCCAGGTACCAAGGTGAGCTCCCTAATTAATCCTAATTTGAGAGAGTGGAATTCAAATTTGGTAAATCAACTATTCCTACCCCATGAAGCTTCTATCATCTGTGGCATGCCCATAAGTTTAAGGCTTCCCCCTGATCGAATCATATGGGGCCTCACTCCCTCAGGTAAGTTCTCAACTAAGAGTGCTTATAAGCTCCTTATGTCATGTAATTCCACTAACCATGCAGGATCCTCTTCGCCTGATATCCAAAAGCTGTTCTGGAGAAGTTTGTGGCAGCTGAGAGTGCCAAACAAACTCAAGCACTTTGCTTGGCGTGCATGCAACGAGGCCCTACCCACCATGTCCAATCTGGTTCGAAGACACATAGCCACATCAGATATATGCAGCGCCTGTCAAGCCCAGCCCGAGGACACTCTCCACGCTCTTTGGTCTTGCACAACACTAGAATCGGTCTGGAGTACACTTTCCTGGTCCCAGCCCCATGCTAATGCTCACACGACAAGCTTCCAAGGCCTTCTCGACCAACAGATGCAGTTCAAGGAGGATTACAGAGCCGTAATGCTTTGCGTCATAACCTTCCAGTCCAACCTCTCAACTGAATCAGTGCTTTGGTTGGAAGCTACCTACAAGAATATTTGGAGACAATAGATCAGACCCCAGCTGCCGCGGTCCCTCCTCTGCCTCAGCAATGGCGTCCACCTGATGAAAGTAAGTTCAAAGCTAATTTTGATGCGGCTGTTTCCAAGTCTGGCAACCAAGCAGGGATAGGTGTGATCATTCGAGACTGGCGTGGTGAGGCCATTGGGGCATTATCTATGCCAGTTCTTGCAGCTCAGTCCGTTGTGGAGTTAGAAGCCTTTGCTTGTCGCCGTGCGGTGCAATTTGCAATGGAACTAGGACTACAAGACGTTGTCTTCGAAGGTGATTCTCTCCAAGTGTTCCAAGCTATTTCCCAAGATCAGTCGGACCACTTGACGTATGGCCACATTATTGAAGACATCCTACACCAAGTTGCTGCTCTTTCTTCTTATAGCTTTAGTTTTAATACTAGACACTGCAACGTTGTAGCAGATGCTCTAGCCAAAAAAGCCAAGATTTCTAGGGAGACTCAGGTGTGGATTGAATCCCTTCCTGAGGACATTATCCCCCTTGTAGAATTTGACATCCATTGAAGTTTGTTTTCAGTTGAATAAAAGCCCAGGCTACTAACAGTCTGGTTTCTAAAAAAAAAGAAAATATTAATATTTTTTGAGATATTGTTACAATAGGCTGTTTTTTTTTTTTTTTTTTTGTTTTTGGGGAAAACGGGTGCAATATTCTGTTAACCCGTAGCTCTCGAGAACTCAAATTTAAAATGAATATTTAAGACGTCGGTCTAACGCCGTGTCACAACAGACGACAAAGGACCCAGTTGACAAATAAAAGTACCTCCAATTAAACGTTCAAATGGCAACGTCGTAATATGGAGCGAAAATCAGACCCATTTACAGTCTCTTCCCTCTTCTCCAACAATAACAACAGCTCCGTTTAATTCAAATTTTGCCAAATGCTCGATCTCTCCGCCAAATCAAATATAACATTAAAACCTCTCTCTCTCTCTCTCTCTAAAACTTCAACTTCAAAAGCTCTCTCTCTCTCTCTCTCTAAATGCTCGAATTCTCTGATTTTATTTATTTAATTAATTAATTAATTCTAAAGAACCCTAAAAATCACTGTAATTTACGGTTTTTGATTTCCTATCTATAATGGCGACATCGGCGTTCAAGTCCACGACGAAGAGAACTTCGATCGGAGCTGCCACGTTATCATCCACCGATGACTCCGCCGCCGCCTCTTCCAACCGCGGCTCCTCCTCCTCCGCCGCAGCTCGCCTCCGCCGCTCTCGCAGCCTCAGCCGATTCTCTCGCCCGAGCTACTCCGGACGCGATGCCTTCGACGACGAAGACGTCGTCGTTCCGGCGCCGAGAGGGAAGTTCGTCAACACGACGCGTGGCTCCGGGTTCCCGGAGATCAGCCTCGACGATCTCGCCATCGAGTTCTTCGACTCCTCCTCCGGCGATCGAGGGCGCTCTTCGGCGAAGAGAATCTCCTACGACGTAACCGGAGACTTGAAATCTTCGTCGTCGGCGGCGGCGTCGCAGAGGCGAGGGAGGTCGGTGTCGAGGCAGAGCGCGAGAGCTGCGAGTGGCGGAGATGGGAGGGGCAGTGTGTTTAATAATTCCGGCGGAGGAAGGGTAGTTTCGGAAAGTAATCCGAGACGACGTCGCTCCGTTTCGGTGGTTCGGTATCAGATTAGCGATTCGGAGGTGAAATTTTCTTTCCTTTTGGAATTTGAAATTGAATGATCTCATTTTGATAATTGATTAATTTCTAGCTTCACAATTACATGCTTTGGTTTGAGTTAATTTTCTGTGTTTTTATATGCATCAACACACAGTCATATAATGTGTACACATAATTGTCTTTGCTTGAAAATTTAGATTAGCAAAATGGGGTTAGTGTACTATAATGGTAATCGGGTACATCTGAATGAGTGACAATTACAATATTATGGTGTTCGTTTTATTATTATTGTTCTTTATCATCAGTACAAGATGCCAATGACTTTTTTTTTTTTTTTAAATTTATGTGGGCGGGATTTGATCTCATGTCAAGTATTGAAGGGCAAGAGACTTAGTTGAGTTGAGCTATCTAGTACTCATAATATGTTGTGGATACATAGTTATTAGGATTATGAGGTGAAAAGTTATAGGCTTTGGCCTCCTCTCTTCATGTAATTATGAGAATTTACTGTTGCATTGGGATACTTTTCTATGAGAAACATATAATGGGTTTTATTTTACAACCTATGTATATATGCTTTTTGCTATCGAAAATGATGAATTGTTTAAGGACGTTTACGGAACACCTGGTAGCAAGTTTCATGGACAAATAGTTTTATTGGTGGCAGAGGTTATGTATTATCATTATTGCTTTGATAATCAAGAGTGTGCATTTCTTCCTAGCTATGGTGAAGTTGAAGAAAATATCTGACTTGTTTATGGTTTTTTAAACAACAGAGTGATTTAGATCATTCTCAGAATTCTAGCAATCGTGCTAATCCGAAGAGTGTTGGGAGTGGAAACAAACAGACGCGACCAGCAGTTTCAAATCAAAGACAAGTATTGAGAAGGTCTTTTAGTCAAAAAGATTTGAAGTCTCATGATGGCTATTCTGTAAGACTCTTTCTTCTCTTATGGCTTATGGTGTTATTACTCTTGTTTATCTATGTTGAAAATGGTGGGGAGAAAAAAGGGCTTGGAGTTTTATAATAAAGATGTTTACAGACAGGTTCTGATGCTTGGGTATAGAGCTGTACATACCTATATTTTAAATCCTATTTAATATTGTTTAAAGATTTTCTCATCTGACTTGATCTGAGTTGAATTTAAAACAATGTCTGTGGATCTTTCAGAGCCAGTCTTCGGTCCTTACTGATGATGAAGGAAGGGATGGTCGTTCCAGTGGAAGTGGGATTGAGAAGACAATACGGGCAGTTTATGCGCAAAAGAAGGTTGACTATTTTGCAAAAAATGGCAGTTATACAATAACACCAATCAGTTGTATATTTTTTACCTAGACCAAAAGGGAAAATAAAATTGTATTTTTATGTCAGTTACTAACTGTTCTCATCCTTTTCACCCATCAGGCTGAGCACCCTTCTGAGGATGATGTTAACGGTGGACTGTATGCAGTAATGAGAAATGAACTTAGAAATGCCGTGGAGGAGATCAAGATGGAACTCGAACAGGTCAGTAACTTTAGTGTGATGTAGAACTTGTCAATATGTATCTAGTTGTGAATTTGGTTGAATCTTTGTTATGTTTACTGAAAAACTTACTAGTGCTCCTTGCAAGTTATGCAGGCAAAGGTGAAAACAAAAACCTCTGATTCAGCAAGTGGGGATTGCATGCAGTCCAATAATTCTGATGTTCTTCAGGCTGTCTCTTCAATCAGAAGGAATTACTCGACCAAATTGGGGCAGGTATTTCAATCTATTTTAATGGTGATTGGTATCTTCACCCCTTGGTGTAGTACTCTTTTATATACGAAAAGAAACCATTGGAAACTCTTTCTTTCATTGTTTTTGACCTGCAAAATCTTTCCAGCTTTCACTTATGGGGTGTTGTTGCATGTATCCTTCTGTCAGTTTATGAAAATTAAATCTTGTTAATTTTTTGACATAAACATGTTATCTTGCTGAATGTTTGATTTTAATTTAAAGCTTTCTAAGCTTGTATTGCACTATTTTGATCATTTTTGGGTTGTTCATTGATTAGCCTTAACTGGTAGTCTGGTATTTAGGATGGTGTTGTTGCTTGTATCCTTTTGTCAGTTTATGAATATTAAATCTTGTTAATTTATTGACATATATATGTTATCGTGTTCAATGTTTGAATAAATTGGCACAACTTTCTAAGCTTGAGTTGCAGTGTGTTGATCCTTTGTGGGACTAATTGGGGAAGTAATAAGTAATACTGGTTTTTCCCAACTTTCTAACTGTTAAACTGATGCCTTCATTTGATGTGTTTTAGTAAGTTGTGAAACTAAACTGCTTTCTGTATCAGCTTTGTTAAACTGATGCTGTAATTTGATTTGTCTTTTAGTAAGTTGTGAAGTCAAACTGCTTTATTTATCCGGGTTGCCTTTGACATGAAAAAGAGCCAATTAAATTACTTTTTACCTAGCTAATGAAGTCAACACATGATGTCTGTTATTCAGGGCAGATAGTTATCATACAGACACCAGCCATTTTCTTTGGGTTCTATAGTATGGAATTGCTTGTTAGATAATATATAATTTGATTTGAGTGTTGTATCCAACAAGTTGCTCTTGAGACTCATCTTTTGAAGAAATTTCTGAATACTGATGGATCCTATTATGTGACTTCACAGTCAGAGAAGCGTAAACAAGATCTATTGGCTAAATTAGGATTGGAGGAGCAACGTGGTAGGGCGCTGTCTAAGATTGTGAAGGAAATGCTTCCTGATACAAAGAAAAAGGAATTGCTTCCTGATCCAAAGAAAAATGCTGTAGAAAAACCTGCACGAGCCAGAAGGGTACTTGCTTTTGCACTGTAGTAGGGTTGCATTTATGTCTCAAGTCTTTTGACAGTAGTTTGATTGTTTCAAAATAATATTCCTTTCTTCTGAGGGTAAAATTTATAGACTTTATTAACTTTTTATTTGATATATGTTTTGCCAGAGGAGTAATGACCGAAGTAGGATGTCAAAGCGATTGACTGAGGAGGCAGAGAAGTATATTGAGGACTTCATTTCTAATGTTGAAGATACAACAGATATTTCATCTCTTGACGGAGAAAGGAGTGATACTAGCTCATCTATAGGAGTAATTGTAAAGCCAGAAACTCTTTATAGTCCGGCAGTATCTAATTCTCTTCCTGTTGAAATGGATGGGGTTGTACTGCCTTGGTTACAGTGGGAAACTAGTAATGAAGTTACTCCTCAATCATGGAAGAGTAAGGCAGAGCCTCCTACAACTCCAAATACATTACGCAATGCAGCTCAGGTAATCTCTAACTACACGACTAGCATAGTAACATGCAATTCTTACTTCATAGGCCACAGAAAAAAATGTTTAATTTTACAATCCATTCCTAAAACTTTCCTTTTTCTGTATCTTTAATCATCATTTGACTCATTTCTTTGAAATGCATATTATAGGGAGTGTATACTACACAAGACCAAAGTAATCGTTCCACCAGCAGTCGTGGGAGTTGGAGCCCTGGAGTTATTGTCAACCTGTCAATGAATATAGGAGAAGATTCAGGGAGAAAATTTGGAGATCCTGGTAATTATCATAACCAATCTTGTTCTGGTGAATCGAGAGGGGGGTTATGGCTTGACATGGATGATTATCTCAAGCCTCAAAGCACTGAAGAATTTATCATTGAAAGGTGGAAGCAAAAAGAGAGAATTAGTTCAGGCAGTCTTCTGCTTTGTAATCACATGTTTTTTTAGCTATAATCCCTTTTGAAGGTTTTGTCCCCCACATTTAGACTACAGTAATTACTTATTACCCTGTATAGATAACTTGTTTTTAATATCTTTTTATTTTTATTTTTAAAAGTAGCTGTAGACATTCATCTTAGAAAAGTGCTTAGTGTTGCACCAACTGGTCCTTTCTATCATAGTTTAGTTGTGTTATATACCATTAATTATCTTATTATGCTTGGGATATATTTATCCTCTCTCAATGTGTGGATCCTCAAGCTGTGTGAGATCAACACATTGTGAGAGAAATGATGTATGTAACCATATATCCGTTGCATGAGATACTTTTTTGTATAATTAGTTGCTTTAAAGGTCAATGTACTAACTTACATGTATGCATTCTTTTGCTTCATAAAGATTTTCATTCTCTAATTTAAAAACATGACAAATCTCATTGCTTTGAGACTAAGTCATAATCTTTGTTTGCTGTAACCTGGTGATTTTATTTAGTCAAGATTACAATTCTGTGAAGGGAATACAAATCTAATTTAGTCAAGAGTACAATTCTGGTAAGGGAATAACAGATCTAACCTTACTTGTAAGTTGGGCTTCCACAATGGTAAAAATTACCCATATGGTTTTCCAGTCTAAATCAGTAATCATGTTATTTGGGTCATGAATTGTATGGTAAGTTTCTTTTTCTTTTGGAGGTGAAATTGTATGGTAAGTTAGTACTAGTAAATAAACACTCCTAAAATTTCCTCACTAGTAAATAAAAGTGGGGAAAATAAAAAAACCTTTGAATAATTTTGATGAAGTTAAGAGCTTTATTACTATTATTAATATTAATATTATTATTTGTTAAATTCCTAATTTATTTTAATTAGTATTGGATAATAAATAATGATAGAGATGTTTTATTTTATTCAAATAAATGAGTTTGGATTAGGATGAATTTTATTGATAGATTATAGACATTAAGCTGTTAGTATTTAATTTATTTGGAAGTTTCTTTAGGACGTAATAGTTCCCTATAAGTAAACCAAAAATAAAAATAAAAAATAAAAAATTGTTCATATTTGTCTTTCTTTGTTTCACTGTTCTTAAACATGGCATCAAGTGCCTGCCATGCCTTTCTAAGCCAAATGTCAGTCACGCAGGTGTTGCCCAAAACTTCAAAGAGTTTGGTTTCTTTGGTTGAAACAATTTGCTCATACACATTTTGTATCTATACCGGTATGCCCAATTACTCAAACAGTCAGACCTCACAACTACCCGATTTTATTTTGCACTAGAATTTAGGAGTTTTTACATTTTAAATGAAGATGCTTGACTAATTCCATCAACAACTCAGATTCTCAGAATCATAACCGACTTTGGTCTACATTTCGAATAGATCCATTTAAAAGTTCAAATAAATATTAGTACAAATTTTAAAGTATATTTAATGTTACATTATTGAAAGCCTTTTAAATTAGGATATTAGAGGATTAAGATCCTCTAAAATTCTTCTAAAAAAAATCCTCTAAAGTTTGTAGGTAACTCCATGTTCCTAAATTTTATCCATTCATTTTGAGATGAGAAGATTAAAATTTATTTTTTAAAAATAATTTTGATTATATATCACTATTTTGATATGTGTTTACAATATTTATTTATAATGTCACAAAATTCAATCAATTTATTTTAAAATATGTACATAAAAACTTTATGAATTTAATGGTGGAGTTATATAAGAACTCTAGAGGATTATTGTGATTCTTCACAAAAAAAAAAAATTGATTGACAGCAGATCAAATGGCTTTGAAATAGATCTAGTTTATCCTTTTTTTTTTTTTTTTTTTTGAAAAATAAACACACTAATTACACTCTCTCATTTTGTTTTGTTTTTTGATCACACGATATTCATTTTATTTTGTTTTTTTATCACACGATATTGAAGGACGTTTAAGTTACCTAGAAGGAAACTAACTCTTAATGTTTGCCCTTATTATACGGTATATAAGAATCTATTACAACTCCACTTTGCATTCCTTGATTTGGTGATCAACATCTTTAACATTCTTTGATACTTCCTCCTTCTCTGGATTCTGAGGCTCCATGTTTATTTGTTTGTATTTTTGTTTTGTTTTGTTTTCTTTTTTTTTTTTTTTGTTTTTTTTTTTTTGGTGTAATAGATCCTTTCGTTTCAAGATTTTGGAATTTGGGAATCACAATAATTTCGGGCCTGTTTAGTAAGAGGATTTGAATATGGAAAATAGTTTTTTGTTTTACAAGTTATAAAATGGTGGGTCTCACACTTAAATCTATTGTTTGGCTCTAAATATAGTTTTAAGAAATTGTATCATATTTTCCTTGTTTAGAACAAGGATTTTGAAAACTGCTAAGAGCATATTGAGAGGACACTGAAAATGTTTTTAATGTCACAATTGTAAAATAAATTGAAAATAGTGGACCCATAGATTTGTCCAACCTCTTCTATCTCTAAAATTAAGGAGCATATCTTTATCACAAAAAAATTCCCACACTTCAAATTAGAAACTTATCATTATATAAATAAAAAATATTTAAAAAAAAATACATGATATGTATTCCTTATCATTATAAAAAATACATGATATGTATTCCTTATCATTATAAAAAATATATATAAAATACAGATTTATCCAAACTCTTCTATCTCTAAAATTAAGGAGCTTCTATTTATCACAAAAAAATTCTCACATTTCAAATTAGAAACTTATCATTATACAAAAATAATAATAAGAAGTACATGATATCTATTCCCTTATCATATAAAAAAAAATGTAATATATAGATTTTGTCCAAACTCTTCTATTTCTTAAAATTAAGGAGCTTACTCACACTTCAAATTAGAAACTTATCATTATATAAATAATTTTTTTTTTAAAAAAGTACATGATATCTATTCCCTTATCATTATTAAAAAAAAATGTAATATACAAATTTCATACGTTATTTTTTGTAAACTTTAAAAAAAAATTCTTAGAAAAAGAAATAGCCTCCCAAACATTTTTTTTTTCCTTAGTATTTTGAAAATTGTTCTTAAAAGTAGGAGTCAAACACATATAATATAAAATTTATTATTTGAAAACTAGTTTTAATTTCAATTTTTTTGAAAATTGTTTTCATATTGTTTTGAATACAAAAAGAAAAATCTTCCTACCAAACAGGTAACACACACTGACATTGGGTTCGGAATTTTTGAATCTCCTATCATTGACTGACACTGATATTGGATTTGTTCACAACACAACCAAAAAAACAAACATGGAGCCTCAGAATCCAGAGGAGGAGGAAGTATCAAAGAATGTGAAAGATCTTGATGACTGGCTTCCCATCACCAAATCAAGGAATGCAAAGTGGTGGTACTCTGCTTTCCACAATGTCACTGCCATGGTTGGCGCTGGAGTCCTTGGTCTTCCTTATGCCATGTCTCAACTTGGATGGTATGTCATATTTTAACTATACAAACTATACATGGGTCCTTGTTAGTTTGACTTGTAAAATCAAGAATTTGATTGATGTCTTGGCCTAAGGGTAAAGAACAATTATCATGGAACCGATGCTATAGACTAAAATTATATTTTTATGAATAGTTCGCATGTTTCACATCATATCCGATACATGTGAGTAAGTTTACAAATATAAAGTTTATAAACAATCGGGTGGTAAAGAACAATTATCATGGAGCTGATGCTATAGACTCAAATTATATTTTTTTGAATAGTTTACATGTTTCACATCATATCTGATATATGTATTAAAGTTTACATATATAAAGTATATGAACAATCGGGTTTATATATATATATATATATATATATATATATAAAGGTGATATAGTGTTTTAAATTTTTAAGTAGTTAGAACATCTTCTATTTTAGGCTTAGCTTTATGAGATGATGATTGTGACTATGGTACTGAGGTGGGTTTGTGTGTATTATAGGGGTCCTGGTGTTGCTGTAATGGTTTTGTCATGGATTATCACTCTGTATACCTTATGGCAAATGGTGGAATTGCACGAGATAGTGCCTGGAAAGAGGTTTGATAGGTACCATGAGTTGGGTCAGCATGCTTTTGGTGAAAAGCTAGGCCTTTGGGTTGTGGTGCCCCAACAACTAATGGTGGAAATTGGTGTGAACATAGTGTATATGATCACTGGTGGGAACTCCCTGAAGAAGATTCATGATATATCATGCCCAGGATGCAAATCTATCAAAACCACCTACTTCATCATGATCTTTGCATCAGTTCAATTTGTTCTTTCCCACCTCCCCAGTTTCAATTCAATCACCGGTGTCTCTTTTGCCGCGGCTGCCATGTCCTTGAGGTATTATCTTCTTTTAAGAACAATTTCATATGATTCTTGGGGTTTACTTTGAAATATGCACTTGTATCAATGATTATACTTTAAGATCACAGTGAGTTAGAAACCAATCACAAACCTTCAAAGTATCAAAGAGAATTCCACCCCATAGTCAATGCTATTAAAGTTTTATTTGAGAAAGGCTAAAATGTTACCTGGAAAATTTTAAGCTATTACAAATCTTACTTTGAAAGTGTGTCACATCAACAATATAATAGAAAAATTCCCGAATTACTTTTTTATTCCGTATTTTAAAAGTAGAAAGACTACACTTATTAAACTTATTCTTATATGCAAATGTTGACACTCTTGACTAATTGTTTTTACAGTTACTCTACCATTGCTTGGGTAGCTTCAGCTAACAAGGGTGTTCAACCAGATGTGCAATATGGTCCAAGGGCTTCAACCACCACAGGAAGTGTGTTTAACTTCTTTTCTGCTTTGGGTGATGTAGCTTTTGCCTATGCTGGACATAATGTGGTCTTGGAGATCCAAGCAACCATACCTTCTACACCTGAGAAGCCCTCTAAGAAACCTATGTGGAAAGGTGTAATTGTGGCCTATATAGTGGTGGCCTTGTGTTATTTCCCTGTTTCCATGGTTGGTTATAGGATTTTTGGAAAGGATGTTGAGGATAACATCCTCATATCGCTTGAGAAGCCAAAGTGGCTCATTGCAACCGCTAACATGTTCGTTGTTATTCATGTCATTGGTAGTTACCAGGTATGATTCACTAGGAAAATAATACTTGTATGAAGTTTGTGCATCAAGTGTTAGCAAAATTCATTTCTACTGATTGTTCTCAAAACTAGTTCAGTTGCCACATATATAACTTTTTGTTTTTAGAAAATCAATGTCAGGGTTGAATTTCATGTACAATTTTTTTTTTCAAATAACATTCTTTAATTCATTAATCACTATGTATGTTTGATATAAAGCTTCCTTGAGCAGCGTTTTTATTTCTCTTAATTAATAAACACTATGTTTGTGCATTGTAGATTTTTGCAATGCCAGTTTTTGACATGATAGAAGCATTTTTCATTATGAAGATGAATTTCAAGCCGTCTAAATTCCTTCGTTTCCTAATACGCAATGGATATGTTGGTAAGCATTTTTCTTTACCATTTTTTTTCTTGATTGTGGTTAGTTCTCTCTCTTTTGGAGTTTCCTCTAGTGGTTAGCTTCAACACTCGGGGGGTTAATTCCAGATAAGCCTCATGAAGAAACTTATATTCCTTGGGGAGGCTCTACTTCAACCCCATGGAAACACCCCTTAATAAATAATGACAATTAATTGATGTTCTTTCATCTTTGGGTGCAGCACTTACCATGTTCCTCGCAATTACATTCCCTTTCTTTGGTGGGCTCCTCAGTTTCTTTGGAGGATTTGCTTTTGCTCCCACAACATACTATGTATGGCACAATATCTATATTTTCTTAATGTAAGAAATTTGATAAAAGCTTTGGTTATCTAATTCTCATTGTTTTGCAGCTGCCTTGCATCATGTGGTTGGCCATTTGTAAACCAAAAAGGTTTAGCTTATCTTGGTTCACAAATTGGGTATGTTAACAAGAAAATTTCTTTTTGGTCTTGTACATTTTCTTTTCGAACACCTCTATCTCGATTTTTTTTATGCCATCTGATTTGATTTTTATTTTTGGTTGTTGTTGTTGTTGGCAATTTCAGTTCTGCATTATAGTTGGGATTACTTTGATGATCTTAGCCCCTATTGGTGCTCTGAGGCAGATCGTACTTCAAGCCAAGGAATACAAATTTTACTCTTGACTGCCTTCTTGGAAGGATGGTACAAAATGCTTTGATCTAACAAATTGTATGCTGTGCTTGTGATGTGATGTTGCGTGGCTATTTGGTGGGTTTTATTCAACCCCCACCCCCAGAATAAAAAAATAAAAAAAAAGGGGAAGACAAATGTTTGAATGTACATATGCTAATTTAGATTGTGTTGGTAGCTAGTGTGGTAATCAAGAAGACTTTATTGATGTTGTGAACCATTTGGTGTAGGATTTTAGCATAAAAAAGCTCAATGGAGATTTGAGTTTTTCTCATATTTTCATGTAACCTGTTTCTATATACAGTCCTTAGGTTAGTATCCAAATGTTCTTGATCAAAAGTCAGTATCATCAATAAGCAAAACAGCCTGAATTCATATTTCTAAACAACAGAATGAGTATAAATTCTATTGACTAGTTGTGACGTTCATGTAACGATAAGGACTAATCTATTTTCTATTCAATCCTTATCTCCATATAGAATAACTTCAACTAAACTTCATTAATTTAAATGATTAGTTTTGAGTACAGAGTTGCTATACTAACCATCTTATTATATAAAATGGTTCTTTGAACACATTAAATGGCTGCGTATATGTATGCTGTAGAGAGTAGTGATAAGATACAATTATTTCTAGTTTAGAATCTATACTAATGGGAAATTTCCTACCATTCATGCAACCATTTTATTTGTTGAAATAGTAATTTTCTATGGTTTATTGCTTGTAGTAGTAAACCTATAAAATTTACCACTATGATCTATGATATTGTTTTATGACAAAATTTTATGATCCTATTTTGACCAGAAATGATAAACAGGGAACCCTTTACACCTTGGCTTTCCCATAAAGGTAAGGGTCATCAAATAGCCCATGGCCCATAGCCCTACCCAGAAACCCGATGGCCCACCGGGCTAATGGGTGGCCTGGCCCGTTGTTGTTAAGGCTCATGGGCAGCCCACTAGCCCAGTGGGTCAGGCCGTGGGCTAGTTTTTATACCCACGGGTACCCGGTGGGCTAGCCCAGTAGCCCAACCCGTTGCCCAGCCCATTGGCCTAACCCAATAACTTATAATTCATAACAAAAATATATAGGAAGTGTATGAAGGATTGATCTTGAGATATTATAGAGCAATTTCTTAAGCCCTTAACCACTAAGATACTCAAAGTAATTGTGCAAAACTTAGTTTACTAAATATATATTTTTCTAGTAGTCTAGCAAATTTGAATTAACCATTTGACATTTTTTTGTTAAAGATAAAATAAAAAACTATTTAAAGCCTTAATAAAAAAAAATTAAATAGGTTTCCATCAACAAAACAAAAAATTAAATAGATTTGAATGTAAAAAATTTTGTAATTAAGTATTAAATTCTTTAATTCTTTCCTTTAAAAAAATAGATTGATTATTCTCTTATAAAAAATTGATTCTTTCCTTATAAAAATAATAAAATAATATACTAACAAAAGCCCATGGGTAGCCCATTAGGCCCAACTTGATAGCTCAACTCGCTAAAGACAAAATGGGCATTGCCCATGGGCAGGGTCATGGGCTGAGGTTTTCTCTTTCGGCCCAGCCCGACCCGGCCCGTTAACTAGTTAATAGCCCATTATGCCTAGCCCATTGTGCCCATGGGCCAAGTGAAAATGGGCCGGGCCTGCCCGACCCGGCCCATTGACGACCTTTACATAAAGGACAGTCGTATAGATTTCGAAACAAAAACGACATATCGACTTTGGACCCAACAAAGCGGCCCACTAATTGTATCTACGTACCTATGAAAGGCATTGATTCCACGTTTTAAGAAACTAAGGCCCATGTTCAAATTTACAATTGTTCCTAAATGAAAAACTTAAAACTTAAAAAAGTTTAAGCTAAGCTATTTCGTTTTTTTTTTTTGGGTTAAATTTTGTTATTGTTGTTGTTATTATTTTCTCTGTGTGCTGCTGCTGCAGCATTGAACTAATCTAAAATCATGTATGCTTACATGATAAATGTTATTGTCTACAGCAAATCTTAGGTACCAGGTCGTTATAAACTGTTATTATAGACAAAAAAGTAATTTTAGTAGTGGATTCAAATTAAAACCATTAATAACTTATTACCTACGATTTATTGTAAAAATGTTATGGATGTAACACTTCCCATACTTATATTCAGAATATGAAGAGTTTAATAGAGGAGGAAAGACAATCCTCATTATGCACCAAACAATAGGGAAAAAAATGCTTATTTTTCTATTATAAAAAAGGCTCATTTTTAACATTGTCATATAATCTATACTACTATTTAAGTGGTTTCTCATGTTTCAGATCCTCATTTTGTGGTTCAAAAATACTCATACACCCAATGTTTAAATAGAGACAAAATTAGAGGATAACCCAGTAAAAATACACATCTAACTTCCACATAAAACGTGACCTACAAAATAGAACTACTCTCGTTGGTTTTCAAACTCAACTCTCCCATATTCCTTCAATTACTAGAAAACTCACCCCATGTTTTTATTTCCTTTTTTTTTTCCCCTTTATCAAGACTTATATGTGTCTTCTCTCTCTCTCTCTCTCTCTCTCTATTTTTTTAAACACAATTTCTTTACTAGTTTCAATACATGCACTTTGCATGTGCAATGAGGCTCTTTTATTTATTTTGTCTAGTGTAAAGTGAGATTAGGAATTAAGAAAACTGAAAATTAAAAAAAAAGAAAAATTAAATAAAAGAAACCAGTGAGTCTTGATAAAGTAAAAAAAAAAATTAAAACGTGGTCTTGAGGGAAATATCAAAGTGGACTAATAAGTAATTTTTTTTTTTAATTTTAATTTTTTGACAAGTTTGTTTTGAAGAGATGGATTAGTAGGAGAGTGTCCTATTTTGTAGCAATTTTAAGCGAAGTTGGAGAGATATTTTTACCAAATTATCCTCAAATTTTGTCCCTATTAAACATAAGGTCTAGGAGTATTTCTAAACCACATAAAAGTCCAGTCCAAAGAAAGGAATCCTCTCTCTCTCTCTCTCTCTCTCTCTCTCTCTCTCTCTCTATATATATATATATATATATATATATTTTTTTTTTTTCTTGAATGGCAAGGCAACTGCCAAAGCAAAACATAAATAAATTTCCTCTCTCTTCCTTCTCTTTTTCCCTGAGACATAAGTAGAGATAATTCCTTAGCACTTATTTTTTGTTTTGCATAATTGTATGCGTGTCTTTATTTTATAAAAATTTATAATACTGAAAAGATTTTGCTTTGACTCTCTTTTGGTGATCAAACTTGAAAGTTGAAACACTCTTCTATACTAGAATTGATGTGTATTTCAAATGTTCATTTTGTATATAGAAATATAAAGAAAGAATTGCAAATACAAAATAGAAACACAAATTGTTTTTTGAATTAAAAAAAAACCCCCCAAACAAGCTCGTATTGAGTTATATTTCATTTTATTAGTTGATTTGGTTTAAAGGTGTACATTTCTCTTCTACATTAAAAGTTATAAAGTTAAATGTAGAAGATGAATAATTACCATCAATGTGATTGTGTTTATATTTAGGTATATGTTGATTTGGTTTGGTATACTCATTTCTTTCCTTTTCAAGAACTTGGTTTATACACCTTTACAATTTGGGAGGAACTGTGAAAGAGTTTTATTTTTTGCAATCAATAGTTAATGTGGATTTTGGGTTGAGTTAAAAGAGATAAATGCATAGAAAATTATGACACTGAATCCAAAAAAAAAAAAGTCTCATTACCATACTCGAAGCACAATTAGTACCCGTTTGGATAGCAAGTTTCCTGCGTTCACGTTTTGTCTTTTATTTATTTTATTTTATCTGCTGGGAGACAAAGCAGTGCGCGCACATTTAATTTTTCAGAGGCTACTTACACATTATTTTGAGGTTTTCAGTTTCAGTTTTCAGTTTAGCAAAAATAAGCTCTATCCAAACGGACCTTAACGAGGCTAGTTATTATTATGAGGCCAGATTTTAGCCCATTTTGGACCCGCTTTTGGGGTATTTATTTATTGTCTTAGAGTGGGGTTTTATGTATTGATTTACCGTAATCGTCACAATGCTGCTTTATAAATGACAAAGACGAATCAGCACACCAATAAGTGGTAGAGCTTACATTTTGGGGTAAAAAGGACAAGTAGCATATGGACCAAGGTCAAGAGTCATGGCCCTACCGTTTGCAATTTACCAAAATGTACGGACTTTTTTATTTATTTTTGAGGTAAAGATAGATATATTATTGATACAGTTTGTATACAAAGAAGTATAGACCCTAGGGTCAGTCAAGGGAAACAAAACAGTACATATGGCTAGAGCTAAACTACAGCAAAACTAAAACCAGTGCTGCCAACTAAACCCAGTTCCAAGAGGGAAATCAGTACAGAATAAGAAAACAGTAGCCCACACGCTGCAGGCAGCAGCTATCCAGTGCAGAAACCCAGCAGCTACCCAGTGCAGAGGAAAAAAACAGCGGTACCCCACTGCATGCAACAGCAGAACTCGACATTGTGTATCAACAATTTCTTTGTGCAGCCACAAGGTTCTGGTATTCATGCAAGAAAACAACAGCCCCGTCCAAAATGGCTTTGGGATGGGCTTGGATCTTCCCAAAATAAAACTTATTGCGTGCGTTCCAAATCCCCCATGATACCGGTGCCCACTTTTCTAGCTCAAGTTTTGATAACCTTTTTGCCAATACTTGAAACGACAAGAAGAAATCCTGGTTTCATTTGGGCATTTTTGGATTTTTCTCGGACATAAAGCCTAAACATTTCTCGCAAAAGGGCACTCCCACAGCAAGTGTCCTGCAAATTCAAGTTGTTGGAAACACAGCTCACAGTGCGCATCCAACTTCACCCTCCTTCGTTGCAAGCTTTCCCTAGTAGGCAGGATATTGGAGCAAGCTCGCCAGACTAAATTCCTAACCTTCGGGGGCACATTTAGTTTCCAGATTTGCCTCCAGTTGGTCTGGTCCCTACTAGCTGTAGAATGTTCAATCCAGGTTTGCTCCTTCAACCTGATGACTAGTTGGTATGCAAACTTGACTAAGAAAGTTTGGGAGTTATTTTCTTTCCACATCAATATATCCCTGTTTGGATTATCTCGCAATGAGATTGACAAAATTTCCAACCGTGTCCTATGTGCAAACAGGTTGAAAACTTTATCTCGATCCCATTGTAAGGTAGTAGCATCGATAAGGTCCTTCACCATCAAGTTCTGTTTTTGCTCTCTTAGGAAGATTGGCTTATGAGATAGCCACGTATGGATAGACACCTCAATGGAACGGCCATCACCTACCCTCCATTGTGCCCCCATCATGGATTACGTCCCTTGTAGCTAGTAAACTCCGCCATACATATGATGTATTTTTCCCAATACAGCATCCATGAACGAACAATTAGGGAAGTACCTAGCCTAGTAGACTTGGAAAAATAAGAAATGGTTATTATGGATTACCCTCCAAGTTTGTTTTGCTAGCAAAGCTAAATTAAAAGCTTGTATATCCCTAAACCCTATACCTCCTCTATCCTTTGAGTTGCACAACTTTTCCTAGTTTATCCAGTGAATTTTTTTCTCATCCTTCGACTGCCCCCACCAGTATTTTGCTAGTGTTAGATTAATGGTATCACATAAGGCTTTTGTGATTTTGAAAATACCCATAAAGTAGGTTGATATAACTTGAGCAATTGTTTTGATGAGTATTTCTCTACCTACTTTAGAGATAAATTTTTCCTTCCACCCCATAACTCTCTTGGTAACCTTTGATATACCACCAGCTATAGGTAACCTAAGATAAGCCTCTTACTCCTCTATAACCCTCACCCCTAGTAAGGCCTGGATATTTGTTTTCCCCACCTGTCTTGTATTCCTGCTAAAAAATATGGAGGTTTTTTGTCTATTGATGGCCTGACTTGATGTAGCTTCATAACGCATTAGAATCTGTAGCAAGCATTGCCCTTCTTCTATTGTGTCTTGGCAGATGATAAAACTATCATTAGCAAATAAGAGGTGAGATATACAGATCCCATTTGTGCAAGATAATAATTCCATGTAATTGTTGTGACTCTACTGCCTATCTAATTAGAGAATAGAGGCCTTCGCACACAATAGGAATAGGTATGGTGAAAGTGGATCGCCTTTGTTTATACCTTGGGATGGGGTGATATATCCTTTGGTTCACCATTAATGAGCACCAACTATGATGCAATATGGACTGTTTCCATGGCTAAGTGCACCCATCGGTCATCAATTCCCAATTGAGCATAATCCGTCAAAGAAACTCCCATTCTACACAGTCATCGACCTTGCTAATGTCTAGTTTAATTGCCATCTACTTTTTTTTTTCTTGTTTGTTTGTTCCTCATCTTGTGTAAGACTTTGAAGTGTATGAACTATTAACATTGATAAAGTATGCCAAGTCTAAATTTGAATAGGTAACATGATCATGTGATAAAGAAAACTTTAGAAAGACAAGTTTAAATTATCAAATAATCACAATGCTAGAGATCTAATCTATATATACTATAAAATTGAAACATCTAATTTTTTGTAGACTTTATGAGAGCTTATCACATAAACTTTGAAGCTCTCACAATTTTTCACATTAGCAATATTTTTATTTTTATTGTTATTGTTATTTTTACTTTTTACTTTTTTGAAGTTTTATTTCTAAAAGACCCAACTCTTCGACTACCCTCCAACAATTTATGTTCTCTAATCACAGATCTTCCTCATCTCTTACTAATCTATTCCTCTCTTCATTTTGTCATCCAAACCCTTCGCCTCTCTCACTACTTAATCTGCTTCCTTTCTCTCAATAAAGATTCAAGCTCCAATAGTTTAGAATTCTCAATACCAAATTCAAACTCTTTCTGGTATGAAGCCTTGCAAAACCCCATAACCAACCCATTATGCTCATATTCAACTCATCCAAACCCTTTTAGTCCACCCATTATCACGACCCATTGAACAAAATCTAATTCAAGGAGATGACTAGATCCATCTTTCAATGAAGAAGGTTGCCCCAATTGTCCTAAATCCAGGTCAAAAGGATAATCATTTGGGAAAAACCGATGTTGCGAAAAGCTGCCTATTGATATCGTTACGTCATCTATCCCAACTCAAAATTTCTCTAGGTTCTTTAAAATTATATGGAAAATTCATAGCACATATATGGTTAATGGGAATAGAGGATTTATAAAGAATCACATAAAATTTGTAATTCATATGGAATTTGTTAATATTTTTTTGCTATTTGTATTTGATAGTGCTTGCTTCTCACAAGATTGAGTGAGAGAATTGAAAAGGAGTTATTAAATAACATTTTAGAAAAGTCAATCCCACAAAGTGTTGTCCATGAAACTATTATCATGATGTATGCATTTTTACAAAACATCAATATATACAAGACCATCTCTACAAAGTTAGATGCATGGACAGTGGGACAAGCCTGAAGATAGGAAGGGATTCGTTTAGAAAAACGTAAGGGTTTCCTTGAAAACCATCCAAGCATTGCATAAATTGGAGTTACGATCGCCAAGATATCGTGTCTGGAAGAGAGATGACGCACGCAAAGCAGGAAATTAAACAACACTTTTTCTGGAAAATTCATTTCTTCCAATCCATGGCAAATATTGTTAAGCCCTTTTTGTGAGAGGTAGTCGAGACATCATACTTCAATTTTGTTCAAACGAATTACTCCAATTTGAGAAAATAAAGAGGAAGGGAATTTTAAGAAAAAGATTCATGGGTTTTTCTTTTAAAGAAAGAGGGTTAATTTTTTATTTTTTTAAATCTCCAGTTTTTTCTAATTGAATTAATGTTGTATATCGAAGTAAAGGAATGTTTTGAATTATTTGGTTTCAATACGTTTCTTACTTCCTATTTGATTATATTAATAGAAACCAATTACATGCTGATGCTAAAAAATAAAATCAGTCCCATTAACAATAAACATGTGATTATTTTCCATAACAATAACTATAAAAATAACAATGACAAATTTTATAAAATTATGTTCTTATGAAAAAAAATTACTTTGCTTCATACGGGAATATACTAGTCTTTGAAGAGTCTAAAATATAATGAATGAATTGACGTAAAAAAAATATAATGAATGAATTATTATGAAATGGAGTAGAGTAGTGGATTTCAGCTAGCTCAACTGGTAAAATCTCTGATGGTTGAATAAGAGATCTGGAGTTTAATCTCTGCCTATACCAAAAACTGATTGGTGTTTTGGTCTGATGATAAAGAGCTATCATCAGGAGTGAACGCTAAATGTTAAAACTGTCTCTAAAAAAAAAAAAATAGAGTATAGTAAAAATTATTATTTTGTTACATAGTGTGTTTGGAGTTTATAAACATATAAACGAAAAGCACGAAGATAACTTTTTTATTATATGCTTTATATTTTTTATTGGATAGATTAAAGTTGAAATTTCTTTTCAAATGAAAGGGAATGGATTCTTTCACTCGCTAAAGCCATAGAGAAAGATGAATAAAGCAATCTATTAATCACGTTTCCCAAGTTCATTGTTCTAAAAGTTTTTTTCTTTCTGCTCAAATTTTTTCCTCTCTAAGTAATAAAATTAAAATATCTTATAATGCAACGGTTTACCCATGTAAAACACCTGTATGCATAAACGTTGTGTATAGTTCATAGAATTTGTTTAGATGAGTTTATTTTTGTCTACTTATCTATAAATATTATATAATCAAAGTTTTTGACATTTTATTGACTTTATGAGAGCTTGTTACCTCAGCTTTGCAGCCTTCACAATTTTACACCTTTTTGTTATTTTTTAAATATATTAAAATTTTGGCTTAAGCTTTCTACTTCCTCGTGTTCCGATCCGATAAACTACCACTCTCCTCCCAATAAACCTTTCTTCTTTACCTCTTTGCCTTAGCGATTCTCTTTGCCTAAGTCATTCTCTCTACCTCTCTCAATTCTCAAAACCTAATTCATTTTTTATCTTTGAAATTTCAGAATATAATAGGAAATTTTTAGTGCAAAGGAAGAATGGTGCAAATTTATGTTCTAATTTTTTTTTTGAATAATTAATCGTGATTTGTTTTTGTATTGCTCTTATTATTTTGTGAGAATGCTTCAAATCTTCCTTATTTGGATTGGTTTCAAATTTTGAAAATACAAGTTTTCCTTATATTTACATGCTATCATATATGACAATTTGCTCTAATGAATTCAATTATCTATATACTCTCAGAGTGCTAAAGCTGGAACTTAATGAATGATAAGAGGACAGTGAAGTTCCAAATTGTTTGTTATTATTATAATATTTATGAAATTTCTTTATCATGTCCCTTTTTTTTTTTTCACCAGATAATAGTATATTACTTTGCATATATTATATATATTTCACATTTATCAAGAAACCTTTCCGTGCATAGTACAAGTTAGTGACTAGTTTTTTTAAGTAAATAAGAATACACATAAGTCATGATTCTATTATATGGAATGGAATACAAATAAGAATTTAGATGCACTATATCATGATTCTATTATATAGAATGGAATACAAATAAGAATTTAGATGCACTATATCATGATTCTATTATATGAAGTGAAACACAAATAAGTGATAACATATCTATCTTATCAATATATAGAATCCACACAATATGAGTGCCCCATTTTATGTAATAGAAGTAAGGAAGTCAATACCGTACTGGAGGCTGTATCGATTTGGCCATCGGCACGATATATTTCGGATACCGGTCAATATCGGTGTATCGTTTTGAGTTTACCTATATTTTATATGTTTAATATACACACACACACAAAATCTCTATTTACACACATATACACACACAGACTCTTCAACTTTTAGTCATATAAATACCTTCAATTTCAACTATTGTGTACTGATTGATATAGCAATCTAAAGATCAACTGGAGATTAAAATTAATGTAGGTAAAACAATTAAAAAAGAAGAAAATGGAACTCTTAATTCAAACACCAAATCCAAATTAAGTAAAAGACTTGGAGAAATCAAATGTTAGGTGAAATAATAAAATTATCTACAAAATACTTTCATTATTGATTATTTTAGAGACAAAAACTGCCACAATTACCAAAAAAAAAAAAAAAAAAAAACAAAGCATTTTGTGTTTCAGTTCGGTACGACCGGTACATGGTCGGTATGGCTGGTATTTTTTTCGGTATAAAATAGAAGTATACCGGTATCTGTGCACTGGCCAGTACGATATGTACCGGCCGATACAGTATCGACCACCCTGAATAGAAGTGTGAAATACTCATAATATATTCGATCTTATCAATACCTAGAATCACATATTATATGTATTAGGTTGTAATGTGCTTATGTTATGCACGAAAACTTTTAACAATAATGACAATAAAGTAGTAAATTTGACTTCGTGCTGAATATTGTGAATGAATTACTTGATAGCAAAATTAAGAAAATTAAGATGGGCACTTTGACGTAAAATTAAATTACAATTAAAAGCTAATATGGAATTTATTTGGATTTTGGTTCTACCTCAACTTTAAAATATGGATTCTATCACTGCATCCCCTTGTTGCAATGGTCACTCCACAAGTATAAGTGCTTGTGGGGTGTGAGAGGCAATGACCGAGGTTCAAGTCTCTAGGAGGATATAGGTTCGATCTTATCAACACACTAAAGAATACACACGCATATTTAGAATCTACCACTTTAAGTGCATCCAAAATAAACATCCAGTTATTGTGCATCTATTGACCAACTAGTCTAGACCAATTAACAACACAATTATTCCAATGTAATTACTCAGTGACGGTAATGGGCTTTATTGAACTAAAATTTTTTCATAAGAGAGTTGCAATTACATATCAAAACTTCCAATACTTTTTTTTTTTGTGAAGATAAAACTTCAAATTCTTGGTAAGCTAAAAAATTATATAAATTGGCCTAAATAAATAAACAAAAAATTGATAGAGAATTTTAATTCACACAATAGACTAACATTGCTATGTCTATATCAAACACTTTTTTGGGGGGAAAAGTGGAAAACAGTATTAAATGTTAATTCGCTAGCAGATTGACTAACACATATTAGAGAGCACTCTTAACGAAATATGTTCATGGCTTGTCTTGTGCTGATGTCAATTGCTATCTAATCCCTCTCTTAAGTCCATCACTTTCCAAGTTGTTCAACCAATGAGAAGAAACATAAAACAATCAAAATCATATTATATTATATATTATTAATTTAGACAAACAAAAAAAAAGGTCTCCTTTGCCATGAAGATAGAAAGGATTCCTCAAAGAAAGATTACAAAATCAATGAGAAAAGTTACAGAGAGAAAAATTAGATATGTGATAGCAGATTATCAAATTAAACGAAAAAGGTAGCCTTTACACTACAAAGACATACGGATTTTTTCAAACAAAGATTAACAAATCAATAAGAAAAGTTTTTTTTTTTTGAGACACATCAATAAGAAAAGTTAAGAGAGAGAAATGTTAGCAATTAGATAACAAGATGGAGGGGATTAATATGTTGTTCATGGAGGACTCTTATGTGTTCATGGAGGACTCTTATGTGTGAATTGCATAATTTTTGGCAATCACAAATGTGATTCCTTAACGTTCCATCTTTGTACAAAATTAAAACGTGCCAAATTCATTACATTTATTAAAAACAAAAAAATGACTCTTTGATTTTTGCAATGTGTGATAAACACTGCAGCAATATTAAGAAATTAAATTGACACAATAACTTATTTGGTACAAAGATTGAAACTTTATATAGAATATGTGTCACAAAATTACAAATCTAATTAAATTTTTTCACAGCTTTAGCTGTATATATTATTATTATTATTGTCTTTTTTACAATTAAGTAAATAAATGGATATAAACTATAGAAGAGGCCACCACCTTCCAAACAATAGGAACAAAAAAAAAATTTAAAAACACTTTTATCCACTCATGTAAAAACACTTCCACTTTCCACTCCACACCCTCTCTTCATTCATCCCAACACAATACTTCTACCAGGTCCAAATGCAACTCCTCCAAACCCCTCATTTCTTCACCTTCCCTAAACCCCTAAACCTCATTTCCAAACCACATCACCATATCCAACCATGTCACTCTCCTCTCTTCCTTTCCAAAACCCCAATTCAACTTCATTTCTCCACCACCACCACCACCACCCCCCATTGCTTCAGCTCAGACGAGTTCCCTGTAGACGAGACCTTCCTCTCAGAATACGGCCCCAAAGACAAAGAAACCGAAGACGAAGCTCGAATTCGCAACTGGGTCGAGCGAGATTGGGCTCCTTGGGAAGAAATCCTAACCCCAGAAGCCCGTTTCGCTCGCTTAAGCCTCAACGAGGGTGAAGAAGTCCCTCTCCAATCCCCAGAAGCCATTGAAGCTTTCAAAATGCTCAAACCCAGTTACCGGAAAAAGAAAATGGAGGAGATGGGTCTCACTGAGGATGATTATTATAGAAAACAGTTTGATTTTAAGGGTGAGGTACCTGAGCCTTTGGAGACTTTGTGGGCTACTCCAATGATTGCACAACACGTGGTGCCGAGGGATTGGCCGCCGCGGGGTTGGGAGGTGGATAAGAAGGAGCTTGAGTATATAAGGGAAGGTCATAAGTTGGAGGGTGTGAGGAGAGTTGGGTTGGAGGAGTTGGAGGAGGCACAAATGGTGAGTAATGCTGAGGATGTGTGTTTTGATAGGTACAAGGTGTTTTTGAAGCAGTACAAGGAGTGGGTTGAGGCCAACAAGGATAGGTTGGAGGAAGAGTCTTATAAGGTAAGGAAATTTCTAATGCTACTTTAAATTTTATGACTTTACAACACTAATGTGGAAATGAATGTGATTGGTGGCATTTCGATAACATGATAAACGAATTTCTAAATTGCTTTTTAGTGAATGGTAACATATGAGTTTGTAAAGCTTATGTGGAAAATTTTGTAGTCTCTCTAGCTTCATTCATAAGATAATGTGAGATTGGAAACAATGAAAAGGGTAAAACTTATGTATAATTACTGTAGCTTAGGTTCGCAATTAAATTTAACTATGTGGTTGAATTAGTCAATGCAGCACCTTTTTTCTGTAAAGACAATTAAATTCAATCATGTGATTTATTAGTCAATGCAACCATATGTTAAATTTAATGGGAGTTTAAGGTATATCATCTAAAGAATTGTACCTAAGTTTTGCCCCAATGAAAAATTATAAAGATGGACACTTTTGGTTGTGTTTCTTGTTTTGTTGTGTTTAAGTGCTTATGTTTATTGTGATGTTTGTGTGTTTATGGTGATGTAATTCATTTCATGCTTGCATGGTTTTATGTTTTGTTAGTAAGCAGGGTTGGACTGAGTTATTCATTTTGAATTATGTGAAGAAAATTTAGCGTAAAGTTGGCATTTCTGTGGGGATTGTAATAATATTAGAAGGGTAATTATTTTAAAAATTTTTAAGGTAGCTTTGGGGGTTTTATATGTGGTAGTGATATATTTCATCCAAAAAAAAAAAACTTTATGAATTTTGGAGTTTATGACAATTAGGGATTATTAATTGAGGTTGATATTGTCAAATTGGCTTAAGTTCGCCATAAGTTTAGGATTTTGAATTTGTATATTGTATGGAGTCCAGCTGAAAAATATGGTTGTGAATTTGATGAAATCTTCATTCCTTTTGTGATAAGTATGTCAAATAAGTATATTCTGAATTTCTGATTAGTTGGCTACAAAATTGGCTGAAATCTTTAGTCCAACTGGACGGATTGGGAGAATTAGGCATATACAGATTTAGAGTTTTCAAGATATATGTAAGAATTATGATTAAATATACCATTTCCTAACAACTTAAGCTTTGGGAGAATTTGTAATTTAACGTGATATCAGAGTAGGTGGTCTTGAGTTCAATCTTGTCTCCACTTTACCTTCTATTTAAAATGTCAAAAACCCATGTATTGGGCCTCACTTATTAAGAGGGAGTTTAGGCCCACACGTGAGGAGGAATGTTAGGATTATGGTTAAATGATTAAATTAATCATTTCCTAACAACTTAACCTTTTGGGAGAATTGGTAATTTAACAATATATATTAAATTTAAGTGCAATACTTGAAGCAACTAACTTTGCTACTCTATTTTCTACAAGTTTGAGTTGTCCATGCAGGAGACTAATGTGCATGTTTTTAATGCCTTTACAGTATGACCAAGATTTCCATCCTGGTAGGAGGAAAAGAGGCAAGGACTACAAAGAAGGAATGGTAACATAGGTTGCAAATTTTCTGTGTTTAGTTTAATTTGGATTGGGATAAATGATGACATTTATGATCCTTGTTTTCTGCAGTATGAACTTCCTTTTTATTATCCAGGACAAGTAAGTTATTTTGCTCATTCTCTGTCCTTTGAGCAATCTCTCTCTCTCTCTCTCTCTCTCTCTCTCTCTCTTCCTACTAGAAATTGAACTTAGAGGTCTCATCCCAATAATGCATATATGGACTTGTGCGTCCTCACTACCATCCTCATACTAGAAATATCAACTACTTGATGCTATGTGCAATTTCATGTTATGGAAAGTCATTGTGGAAAATTTCTATGCAGATTTGTTCAGGGAAAGTGACTACCTTGCACCTTTATCAAGGAGCATTTGTTGACATTGGAGGTGTATATGATGGGTAATAATTCCCTGTGCTGGTATTCCTCATGGTTATGTTTTAGTAAAATATATCATACATGCCTATGAGTAATGCAAAAGTTTACCTGTAAATTCATGTGTCTTGATTTGTTTCAGGTGGGTCCCTATAAAAGGTAATGATTGGTATTGGATTCGCCATCACATTAAAGTTGGTATGCATGTCATAGTTGAAGTTCTGGTGAGTGTTTAAGACTATCAGTACTGGGTTAGTTCCCCACTCCCCCCCCCCCCCTCCTTTTGTTTTTGGGAATAGGGACCAATTATCTCTGAATTTTGATTCCCTTTGTTTATACAGCATCCAGGGGTCAAAGTCATTATAAGAAATTGACCTTTTCACTAAGGTTCTCATTGTACATCTCGTTGTTTTTGCAGGCAAAGCGAGATCCTTATCGCTTTCGATTTCCTATTGAAATGCGTTTTGTCGATCCAAATATAGATCACCTGATGTATGTAATCCTGTACCTCTGACTATTCTCCACACCTTCAAGTCTATTTTAGATTATTACTGAGGTCAATCTCTATTCAGTCTAATGATAATTAATGATCTTATTTGATACTGTCTATAACTCCTAATTTGCTCACTCATTTATTTTTGACACTTGTGTCCATGCTTCCAGCTTTAACAGATTTGACTATCCACCTATATTTCATCGTGATGATACTAATCTAGATGAATTACGGGTTTGTACCTTTCCTTTTATATAGTACCACTATCTCTATTTTTCTACCTTTGATATGTCCATAATAAGTTTATCATATCTTTACTCAAGTACATGGGTGGTTTCCAAGAGACTACTAAAAATTAAAACCTAAGATTACACAAATCTTCTGAGTATTTGAGGCCAGATTAATCTGTTGGTGGGCTATGCCCTCCTAGCTCATTGGTTTATTTAAGAGGCAATGGAGAAGGTTTCTATTGTTCCAAACTTGTCAGTTTTGGATACATTTTATATAGGAAGTGGAGCAATCAATTTCCTGCATGTGCAATCTGCTTTAAGATCGTTTGTTCTTAAAATTTGTATTTTTTCAACCATCCTTATGCTTTTGATTTTGAATGTCTCTGTTTGCAGCGTGATTGTGGAAGACCTCCGGTTCCTAGAAAAGATCCAGGAAGCAAACCGGAAGAGGAACCTTTGTTGTCAGATCACCCTTATGTTGATAAGGTATGTTTTTTGGCAAGGAATTCTTTTTTCGAGAAGTCACTATATTATCAATGTTGTGATTCATTTGTTCTCAATTGAAGCTAAGGGGCATATGTATACATATAAGAGAAAGGCTATGTCCACAACATTTTCATAACACTTACACAACAAATCTTAAGTGGTAGGTTGTTATTGGTAGGGAAAAAAAGTCATTTCAATGGTAGATTCAAATTATAACCAATAAAAATTAACCACCTATGATTTATTGTGAAATTGTTGTGAAAATATTGTGGACGTAACACTTTTCTACACATAATATGTCACATATTTATGGCAAGCCTCGCTGAAATGCATATTCATACATGTGTACATTATGACTGCACCAGGAGCTGGTTGCCTATCACATCTTAAGGAAATTTTTCTCTCAGTAGAATTTAGAAATTGTGGATGTACATATACATAATTTCATGTTATATGTGCTCCTTTCTCTATTAGAATTTAGACATGTAAGAAAGTTACGTAAGTGTACGTGAATGCGTCATACATTTAAATTTCCTCCCTCCACATCTCCCTGCTAGCTCATGGGACTCTTTCCTTTTGATGTTTGCTGCTGATTTCATATGCACATGCAGTTGCATGAACTCCCTTATGTCGTAATTCATTAGAGGCTAAAAAGAACGATGGAGTACATTATAGAGAAACATATAAAAACTATCTTAGTGGACCTTTCTCTTGTGTCTTTAGTTTTTAAATTCTTTCATTTTTTGCGAGTTATGACTGAGTTTCTGCCGTCTTTGAACAATTTTGTGTGTATGATCAATATTTACCGTTATCATGGTCATCACTGTGGACTTTCGATTTTTTATTTTTATTTTTTTTATGCAGTTGTGGCAGATACATAATGCTGAGCAGATGATTTTGGATGATTTAGAGGCTAATCCTGACAAATACAAAGGCAAAAAATTATCAGAGTTAACCGATGATGAGGATTTTGATGAGGAAAACAGTGTCATACACACCAAAGCTTATTATAAGAAAGCTTTACTGCCAAAAGTGATTCTGGTGAGCACTTTTCTCCAGTCATTGTATTGACTTGTATGCTGTTGCATTCACCTGCTTTTTATGTATATTAATTTGCAGAAAACAAGCGTTAAAGAACTTGACTTGGAGCCTGCCTTTGCTGAGCGTCAGGTTAGCCATTCCCTTAAGTTTTTGCATGTTTCGTGGTCAACATGTTAAATTACCTCAACTATTTGATATTTATATTTTCTTTTCACGTTGCTTGATTTTCCATTGCTTTGAAATTTGAGAAGGTCCTTTCCGTTTCCTGTTCTTGTGGATACAGCACCATAATAAACTAAGAAGGGAAGCAGAGGAAAGAGGAGAGAAATACAAAATTGACAAGCTGAGACGAAATATTGAAATGGATGAGTATGACTTATTACATTGGCGTCGATCATTTGAAGAAAGGGAAGCTTTGATTAGAGACATCAGCTGGTATTCCCATTGGCATTATTATATTAGTACTTGATATTAGATCTCTCACAATCTTATTGACCTCTCCTATTGGGTTCTCTCCATTATGGTGCCTGCAAATAAAGCGTTTTATTTCAATTTGACCATCATACACTTGAGATTTCCAATTTTATATATACTGAATTGTGGGTAAGCTGGTCTGCATAATTAAGGTAGTCTACTTTTCCACAGAGAAAAGTAAGTGATGCTGACACGTACCTTTTCCACAGTTTGTTCCTGGAATAAAGTTTGTTTACCAGCATTATAATTGGAATTATATAATATAGATGAAACATTGATATATGGTGATTTGAGTTTCCACTCCTTATATTTAATTGTGCAACTGCAGAGATATCAAGCTAATTGTTAGACTGATCTCGTGTTTATGTGAGATCAGACTAAGTTTAGAATTTAGATAGCCCTGAGCCCTGTGATGGTCACTTAAATAAACTTAATTTAAGCAGCACAACTAGGCTTAGATGCATGCATTTAGTTCACAGAAGGTGGATTTCTGCTTTACATTTTGGATCAAATATATTTAGAGAATCCTGCAATGCAGTATCAGTGAACATTTTCAGACTAAAGAGTCCTAAAATGTATCTTGCTTTGCATTTACATGATATTCACTACCTTCTGTTGCCTATTTGCTTTAGCTGTCCCTTTTATATACTCCTCCTTTTACTTACCGAAAGCTGTACTGTTTTTTTTCTTTGGCAGCCGTCAAGCTCTTGGTCTACCATTGGAAGAGCCAGGAAGGTATAAAGATGCCAGTTTCTTTGGGAAGGATAAATATGACCCTTCAAACCCTCTATATCGATATGACTACTGGGGAGAGCCCAAGAACTCAGAGGAGAGTAAGAAAGAGCGGATGACAGATGCCCACAACAAATCTATTGTGGGTAACGGTGTTGTCTGGTATGAAATGTCATATGATGATTGCATCAAGCAGAAGATGAAAAGAGAAGCTGAGGAACAGGCACAAAAACAAGCTGATCGTGAAGATTCAAAAAGAGACCAGGATGAGGATGAGGATGAGGATAAGGATGATGATGAAGATGACGACGATGATGACGACGACTATGATTTGTTCAGCATTTTACGAAACTATAATGTTGATGATTCAAACCAACCCCATGTTAATGGGACTGAATCTTCCAGAATGTCAGATGAGGGTATCTTTGAGGATTAGTTCATGGTATAAGCGAGTATTAGAGCATGGTTTTCTGTACAGTTGTTTATATAAATTGTTAATGAGAGGAAACCCCTTTACGGTATTGAGAAATGCTCTTGTTTTTCCTTTTGGGGAGGTGGTCTTGAATATCATGTGAAGTTGTAAAGAGATACTTCTTCTGGGGTATAACTTAGGTTCTTCAAGTTGTTATAGCTTAGTTGGGGTTCGAGGGATGCCCTAGTGATTCCAACACCTCTTGCGTCGCCTGAGCACTGGGGTTCAAACCCCACCAACCGCCTCCCCATATTTACCTAAAAAAGAAAAAGATAAAAAAGAAGACGAGTTGTAAGTTATAAGTAATTTCTAATTGTCTTTGCTATTGGTAAGTTAAACAAATATATAAAGTGTTTGATAGTTTTTAAAAATAGCAAATTTATTTATTTATGTGTTATTTAGGTTTCAAGTTTAAAAACTGTATTCATCTCAATGAACCGAACTGAAATTCAGGAAGGCACAATTTCATTTATTCAGATTTAAGTGAAACACAACAATCTTATCAATCTTAGCTTCTGCATGACGTTGCAATCTTAAAACTTTCGTCTTCGGAATTTTTTGTGCTAGTGAGTCCGACCCATCACTATCAATCCTTGAAGGCTCAAACCAAACAAGTAAATGCTCTCATTGGCTTGCAAATAAGAAAAATTTACAAACGGGTGTTGGTCCTGGGATGAGGTATTTGCTGCATGCATGCCTTTATAACGTCAGGCCTCTTGCATATGACAGATGGATGAGATAATTATTGTGCACATCGTGCAATTGTAACAAAACCCATTTAAATACTAATCAGGAGCCTGATCGAACACAGGTATTAAGTTCCAACTTTTAATTAGGGGGTAAAAATCACATTTCCTATACTTCAATAATATAGTTCAAACACAAAACCTTCTTGTTTCTGCTTCATAATTAACTAATTACTACTATTTTACTTTAAAAAAAAAAAAACTAATTACTGCTACAAACTAGAACTATATATAATGAAAATTGATAAAAAGGCCTTTTCAGTCAGTTTTTTCCTGGAAGATGAAGCCGGCAAGGGTCTTGGGACATAGCTGTCTACATCACCATTCCTCCATCAATTGTAAAGACCTGCAGTAGAGCAGTACAAGTATTAGAACTCCTAAACAGGAGTAAAATATTAAATGGTGGCCAAGAGAGAAAATATCATTTGCTAAACAATACCTGCCCAGTAATGTAACTGGCAGCTGGATTAAGCGCCAGGAATTCCACTAGTCCTGCAACTTCTTCAGGTTGGCCATATCGCCCTGCAAGGACAGTTATAAATTTAGATAAGCAAGCATAGTATAAAATCTGAAGCATTTCAATTTCACATAAATGATTGAATACTAACAGTAAAATCAACAAAGCACAATCATCTTATAGGATCTTGCTTCAAGTATCAATTAGTTTATACCACTGGAACAAATGCAGAACAGCAGAAACATGTGAAACTTATCCTGAAACCACCCCCCCCCCCCACTATCCCCCAAAAAAAAAAAAAAAAGAAAATTTTTCTGTAGTATTAATTGAACCTCCATGTTAAAATTTGCCAACTGACTGAACTAAAATCAATGGACAACTGGGGCAAATCTGAAGGGTATGAGCTACAGGCTTTATCAATTAAATCACGTCATAGTCGTTCCATTGCTTATAATTTTTCTCTCATAAATAATTCTTAAGTAATTACAATAGATTTCATAATAATGCTCAAACAAAAGTAGTGATATATGAAATTTTAATGATAAAGCGACACCACCATTAATCTTAAGAAGTTATCTTTTCATCTCACCTAAGGGGATGCTCTCCAAAATTTTCTTCTCTATGTCTTCTCCAAGCTTGGCAGTCATATCAGAGAAAATAAACCCAGGAGCCACAGCATTAACCTACAGAAAGAGAATTTTTTCTTAGTTGCAATAATCAAGTGGAATCAACATAAACCTGTGAATAAATGCTAACTAAAAGAATAAATTATACTTGAATAGCACAGGAAGTAGAATTGGAAGTATGTTGGAGTATATCTTGTAACTCAAACATAAAGGTATTCATCCTAGATACTTACATTGATATTCCTGCTTGCATATTCCTTTGCAACACTCTTTGTAAACCCAATTACTCCAGCTTTTGCAGCACTGTAGTTAGCTTGTCCAGCATTGCCAACCAGACCAACAACAGATGCTATATTGATTATTCTTCCCTGAAAAAAAAGGAGCAGAATGCAAAGGATGTTGAAGCAAAAGAAGATGACCTGTACATATAATTTCAAGCAAAAAGTATAATTACTCAGACAAATAAATTTCAACTGCATTTGTCAACAAGAAAAGTCAAAACTATATTGATTGAGCTGAAGCCTAATTTAAATACGTGAATCACCAGATGAGGCTTTTAGTCTTGGTTTTTTCTTCTTCAGTGTTTGTTGTTGAAATGTGTAAACAAAGATTACCCTTTTTTTGTTTTTGTTTTTACCTATTCACAGTTATGAGGTACCTTACAAATGCTTGGCTTATGGGCTATGACCATATCTAGCTCCATCACCCCACTGAAGGACCTGATTCCACCATCATCCCCACTACAACTTGATCTATACATATTGAATCTACAGGTGTACTTTCTGTGTTACAATTGTACCGTTTCAGAATATTATGAAGTTGTGACACTCAGTTGGTTTCACATCATGCCAATTCATTTGTTTAGATCATTTGTCTCTATTGTCAAAAACGAAAGCGCAGATGATGAATACCTTTTTCTTTTTTATCATAATTTTGGCGGCAGCCTGCAAAAAGTATTACCAATGTAGGTCAAAAAACACAGAACCAAGCTTGAAAAAACAAAAACGCTAGATAATCAGTCTCTTGAACACACACCTGTGTGCAGAGAAATACACCAGTAAGATTCAGATCAATAACCTCCTGCCATTGGGATTTTTTCATTCTCATCAATAATCCATCTCGTGTTATACCTGAAAGATTTGCAAAACAATTGGTGGAAATTACCAAAAAAGAAAAGAAAAGGTGAAATAATATTAACCTGCATTATTTATCAAGACATCAACTGTTCCCCAAGCATCAACCGCCTGTAAATATGGAAGTTGAGTGACATTGCAATGCAAACAGTAATTGAAAGGCATTTCCATCACTGTAAAGTGCGTTTTCTTACAGTTTTAATCATTGATTCCACATCTTCTTCTTTTGAAACATCAGCCCCAAAAGTAAGAGCCTGACCACCACATGCCACTATCTGCAAGAAAAGACATAAGCATTCACTCTCTTGTGTAATCTCATGACTGAGTAACAACATGGTGTAGTGGTGTAGCCACTTATTATTTATAAGCACAATTTTATCATTAAAGAATGATATAATGGAACAGTTACGAGTAATAATCTGGCATATCCAGATTACTTACACACAGCCACAAACCAAGGTTGGCTGGAACTTATAAGCAATCAAAGATTGAGACAGCAAACCAAGAAATATATAGATATAGACACACACAAAGAACGAAAGAGAAACACAAACAGAAACAGAAAAAGAGAGCACACCTCCTTTGAAACTTCTTCAGCCTCCTTTGATGACCTTGAATAGTTTACGAGGACCTGTAACATGACGGAATTGAAAAGTACAAGAGATATTCACCATTACAACTCGTATAAAGCTTGACAATGGGCATGATTGACCACATTCACCCATAAATCCAACCTTTATTATAAATAGCAAGTAGTAACAATCTGAAAGCCAAACACATTTGAGATACCAAGTACCTTGTTCATGTTGAAGCTTTAGAAGCATAATATTCAAACAAATGGACATATATACTGATTAGAATAAAGCAATACATGAAGCATTCTCATCATTTCATATGCTCTATTCAGATAAAATAAATCAACATACGATGATGATGGAATTCCCATGGTTATGGTTCTAGGCATGCAACAGTGTAACTCAAAGATGTGGTAAAAGCATAAAATCCAGTAATTAAACATAATCCACATAAAATCGCCTACCTTACATTTCTAAAGAACATGTGTTAGACATATCAAGAGCCCAATGTCCAAGCCCATTCTAATTGGTCTAGATTCAATATACTACAAGCTACTTGTAGTGCAAGTAAGATGACCCTATGATTTGCCTAGGTTTAGTCCTACTCTGTGAAGCACGGATATTGACATTGACACGGACATGAGACACGGTGACACGCCAATTCTTAAAAAATTAGGACACAACATGGTGGGATACCGCAATTAATTAATAAATACATTTAGCTATATGTATATTATTTATATTCAAATTTCATGTTTATTTGTAAATTTTCAATTTTCATAATAAAATAACTATCAAATTATTTAAAAACATACTTAAAGTTAAAAGAATAATTTTAAAATTATATACCCCAATGGACTCATTGTCACACACAATTCTATAGTAAAGTTGTAAAGACTTAACTTCTAAGGCTTTCTACATAAATTCGTTTTCTCTTTTCTGTCTCAATCCCAATTCCAACAACAAATTCTAACATAATATTAGATAGAGATAAGTCTCACTTTTTTTTCTAACAAGCTTCCAAACTTTGTATTGCATAAAAATCAAAACTCAAACTTTACCAGTAATTATACTTTCTTCCACTGAATCCTCACACATTTACACTTTTTCTATACGATCAAAATGATACAATCAGAGATGATGTATGTTTCAGTAGTTGTGGTTTCTCAAAGAGAGAAAGAGAGAGAGAGAGAGAGACCTTACAAGGAGCTTTTCCAAGAGACAAAGCAATGGCCTTGCCGATACCTCTAGAAGCTCCGGTGACAATAACAACCGGAGATTCCACATTCCGTTCAACACCTACACTCGATTCCTCCACCGCCGCAACCTGAGCTCTAACACCTGCGAATTTTACTAAAACCTTATCAGCAATTGAGGCATACACAGTTACAATAATAAAGCAATTGAGTTTGCGACACGGAAATTCAAAACAGTGTAAGACCAGAGGAAGTTGTTGCGAATGGAAAGGTACGGAGGATATGAGGCGATCGGAGAGAGGCGGAGAGTGGAGGCCGGAGGTGAGAGAATCGGCGGACGGAGGAGGAAGAGAGTTTCGCCGTGGAGTTGAAGGCCATGGAAAAAGTGGCCGCCATTGAGAATCTGAGAAGGCCAAGTATAGTCGCCACAGAGAGAGAGAGAGAGAGAGAGTTGCTCACAGTGCAGGCAAGTTTTACTTTTTTTCATACAAGTCATGCCTGAACTCATGTTATGAACTCGATTTTATTTGTATCTTTTGAACTCGATTTTAAATGTATTCTAAGCTCATTGGCTGATTAGCTTTTATTTTTGATTAATTTATTCTTTTTTACTGAGCAATCTTATTCTCGAGTTTATTATCTTATTAAATTTAAGCCCGACTTGTTTATGGATCAAGAATAACATTGGACTTGAGCTTCACTCATTTTCTATATAAATAAAAACTAACTTTTTCCCCAATCCGAACCAATCTCCTACTTTAACATCTATTTTTTATATTAAATTTAGACATTCTATTCATTTACTAGTCTTCAATTATATATCTCTTTGTAACACCTCTCTCTCTCTCTCTCTCTCTCTACTTATTCTATTTTAGGAATAATTTGATAGTTGAGGGATTTAAACTCGACATTTTTATTAGGAACACAATAAAGTACCAATTATAGCAGCATTAAGCTATAAGACAAGTCTTATGCGTAAGACATTTGATAGAAGCATCAGAAGCAAAATATCATATATTTGGGTTTTTCTTCCATTCAACTTGAGCACCTTTCAATAGGCAATTATGAATTGGTACAAAGCGTCCACAAGGAGTCTGGTTCTGTATAAACCCCCCCTTCCCGTCTCCTCCAACTCTACCCCTCTTTGGATGGGAAAATGCTCGGGCGATTTAAGGGAAAAAAAAAAATGCCATTTGTCTCAGCTTTTGAACATTTTACAATTGGAACTGGACCTCTACGGCTCTACCTTCACTAAAATTTAACACCACTAACTACATATATGAGTTTCATTTTTACAAACAAAAATTGAATATCCTGATTGATACATCTCTTCCATCAAAAACCCACAGCACATTCCACCATGGGTGACAAAGTAATCATATTTCCAATAATTCACACCTCATCCCAATCCCAATCCAAAACCAAAAATTTATCTTAAAGAACCCAAACCCAAACCCCATTCCAAACCCATGGTTGTTGATCGTGCTTCTTCTGTTTCATCTTGAAGCACACAATCAAATTGGCCCTTAAGCCAAAACAATGTAAATGGAGATCCAAGGTGCATGGCCAATGTTAGACAAGGTCACCATTTTCAATTCTTGCTCCTCAATTGGTACCACTATTTAAAGAAATTAGTTGATTAATCAATTTCTCCTTCCTCAACATCATCTGCTGGTTCTGGAGCACTCTTGGGCGGTTCAACTTCTTCTTCATCATCCTCATCATCCACCTTCATATAAAGTCCAAGTTGTTCCAGAGGGTTATTCCCCAGCAGTTTGAAGTTATAATCATCTTGAGACACGTCTAAGATTGTCTCTTCTCTAAAACTTGGTGCATCTTCATTATGTGAAGCCCTAAGCATTTCTAGAGATTCCAAAAAATGACTGTTCTCATTGATTTCAACAGTCTTCTCCATCTGCAAAAAGCCAGAAATTTTCTAATAGCATTCAAGAAGAGGTTGTAGTTCACTTCTACCACATGGGCTGTACATATTACCTTTAACAATGCCTGACGTGCAGCTTCTCTGTCCAGCTCCCTCTTCCTTTTGGCCTCAGCTGCAGCTTCTGCTTCAGCTTTCCTTCGAAACTCTTCAGCAGCCTTGGCCTCTGCTTGCAACCGTGCTTTTTCTAATGACAGAATACAAAGCAAAAATCAATATCTATTATGCCTTAGTAACTGATTATGATAGGCTCAAGGCATACAAAAATGCACATTGATCACACAGAAGTGAGGCTTCAAGATAAGCAGATGCTGACCTTCTTTCTGCCGCCTTTCAAGTTCCTCTCTCTCTAATCGGAGTTTTTGGGGATCCACCTTTTCACCCTGAACCCAGTATCACACGGTAAATTACAAGTAAAATAAAGTACAGAAGACAGTTTGTAACATACATCTAGCTTCTAGCTTAATATAGGGTAACAACCCTATAGGAACAACCAACCTTTTCAAGTGCCTTTTCTTGTGCTTTAAATATGGTGTCCACAAAGCGACGCTTCAACAGAGCTGCACGATAAGCCTTGTCGTCGGGAGAGACTTGCCTCTTAGATGGAGCACTCTCCCCTATAATGTTACAGCATGAAGGGTGAGATGATGCCCCAAAACTAACAGCAGATAGTTTTCTTCATGATTTCATGCTTACCATCTTGATGGCCATCTGCCTCAGCAGAAATTGGCTTGGACTGGGAGTCCTGCTCCACTAGCCCCATCCCATCTATCGAATCTGTACAAGAAATAGGTCATCAAGCTTCAGCACATTCACTATTCTAAGGAGAAGACAAATGCTGCCATGTCATAATTGATGCAAATCCCATGTTACTATATAACCTAAAGACTCACTGTTTTCAACTTCTGCATCACCAGGATCACTTTCATTCTGATATAGATTTGATCCAGAACCCAAGTTTTCCTGCCACAGAAGATATGAGAAAAATTCTCAATGAGAGAGAGAGAGAGAGAGAGGAGAGAGAGATAACATTTCAATCAGCAGAATGCTCATATGAATTTTTCCAAGATATTATGGCATACCTTAATAGCACTAACAGGAGCTGAAGCTTTAACAGCATCAGGTTCACTTCCAGAAGAAGTGCCTGAATCTGAATCTGTAAAAAAGATAGTATACAAGATTTCAAAAAAAAAAAAAAAGGAAAAAAAGAAAAAAGAAAGAAAGAAAAAAAAGGGAGCATCACATGTTAAACTAAAATAGTAACAAGTTATGGAACAATCATTCCAACTACAAGCACAATTACATAAAGGCCTATATAAATTTTCATAAGCCCACTTTGGAAGAGAGTTGATGAGCAGCAGCTGAAACATATATGTCATTACCAGTATAAATGGCCATTCAATGCTCTCTTCCTCAGCTAAGAAATTTAATTCCTGAGATATATATATATATATATATATATATATATATATATTCCCTTCTAAAGAGCTCAATAAGTGTAAGTAAGCATAACCTAAGAGAGAGAAATTCTAAGCTTCACCCCCAGCCTACCCTGTAAGTCAAAAAGTCATCAAAAAGTTTTAGGAATTAAATTCACTGTTACAATCTAGACGTCTTTTGATCCTGAAAATATATCCATTAGGACCTAGTCACATCAGTATGCAAATGCATTTCAACTTAAAATGTGAAGTGTCTGTGCATTAAAATAGTATATAAAACATCATTCATTCATTTCAAAACAAACGGGCCCTGGACCTTCAACAACAAAGTTGCTGACAAAGCACCCTCTGTAGGAGCTTCCAGTAAACAAATGCCAATAACCACATTACATTCGGGGGAAAAGTTACAGGCCATATTCAATCTACAAGTAAAGCCTTTTCTTTGATAAGTAAAGTCATTACATGGCCTAAAGAACCACAAAACCAAGCTCTATGGGAACTAAGCCGGGGCAGAACTACCTGCAACCTTGGGGGGCCAACACTCCCCCCCCCCCTCCTCCCGCCTTTAAAAAATAAAAAACCCAGTGGTCCTCTTAAAAAAAGAATTTGAGAGAAATAATGAACTTTTACATGATTTCATTTTACAGTGAAAATTTTGCTCTAATATCAGTTAGTGTTTTTGTTCATTTATGGTTTTGAAAACTTCATCGGTTCCATCGTAATTTTTTTTATTTACTTTGGTAATTTATATTGAAAACAAATTTTTTTTAAATTTCACTATGGAGATGCATGATAATAGATGAATTTTATTATATGAAAGATCAAACTAGACATTAGAGTTTAAAAAATGATAACAGCTCTTAACAAATTAGTAAAATATATATATACATCATAGTATTTGTTAATTATGACTTATTCTAGCATTACAGAATTAATATATATATATATATATATATATATATATATATATAGCACATTAGGGGTTTGTTTTGACTAAAGTATCAGTAGCATAATGAAGATATGAACTCCCAATTTAACAGTAACTAAATATATTTGATAAGGTGGAAAACAGACTTCAACTTATCAAAGGCACAGTAGGAAATGTTTATACGAAGCAAGGTAGACAAAGGCGAAAGGCGACGTTAAGCGCCAAGGCGTGAGGCAACAAAAAGGCGCTGGCCCGAGTAAAGCGAGGCACCAAATTCTTAATATATTTATTACACATACAGAACTTAAATCATATGTACCTAGTGTATAATAGTATTATAATAAAGTGTTTTTCAATGTGTAGCATGAAGAAATTAGGCCTATCAAATTATTTCAATATAGGATTAACATGGTTTAGACTTTATTAATTAGTTCTAACAATACGTTTTACAATAAGCTCCTATATAACAATGTATTACAAAACAAATTTGTAAATTAATTTAACTAACAATAGGTTTTATAACTTGCCTTTTGAAATTAATAGTCTAAAAATAAGTTTCACAACAAACTTCTATAAAAAAAATTTTAAATTAAAAAATAAAGCTCTCGCCTTAGCGCCTTTTTCATGGCTTAAGGTGGTCGCCTTGCTCGCCTAGGCTCTAAAGGAGAGCGCCTCACTAAAGGTGCCTTGCCTTAAGCCTTTGAGACGCCTTAGTGGTGCCTTGCCTTGCCTGGCTCGCCTTTGAAGTGTACGAAGAAAACCATATGTTTCTTTCTTAGGTAAAGGAATGGTTTCCAGCTTTTTTTTTTTTGCAGAGGGGGGGGGGGGGGGGGGGGGGGAAGATTTTGGGAGGGGGTTGCAAATCTCAAATTTGGCAAGAGGAAAACACGTTTCAAAGTGTGTATAAAAGCTATAGAGTACATTATATCTTCAAATATGTGTCTCTCAATCGAGAACTGATCTAAAATAGTTAAGCCTACAGGGAAATCCTTCACTCCACTCTCCAAATTTCAGTAAATTGAAAGCAAATTGTGAAACCAAAGAACAAATGAACAGTACACAGAAACACGAACCACTGGATGAAGAGCCTGAATCACTACTGGAGCTACTTGAACTACTGCATTTACTGTTTCTATTTGCTGCATCTTTCTCTATCTCTACTGGAGGGTAACTTGAAACAGGAGGATCATTACCACCAACAATATCCACATCCTCATCAACTGGGTCATTGCCTGAAAATATGAATGGAGTTAGAATTAATATAGCCATTGCCTGATACACATTTTAAGTTGTTCGGTTATGAAGTTGAATAGAGAAAAAAAAAAAATTAATAATAACCTTTACATGGTTGTGTAGATGAATTGCTAATCCCTGACTCATTATTAAGCTACATCAAGCAAAGCAAACACCTATCAGATAAAAGTTGCATAAACAAATAAGATGAATACAAGCAGGAAAGATAGAAAGAAAGAAATACCTCCATTTCAGAAGGTTCGGCTTTCTGCTCGTTTTTCTGCTTCTCCAGCATGTAGTCATTTAAAAGCTTCCTTAGTGTGAACAGGGTATCATCACTGAGTTCATCAATACCGATTTCAATCTCATCCTCATCAGTTTGCTCATCACTATGTTGTCTCAAGAAATCAACAATATTTTCAGGCAACTCTGTCATCAAAGCCTGCAAATCTGCACCCACTTTCTGCTTCTCCTCAGCAGTCATTACCTGCTTCTGTTCAGCAGTCATTATCTGCCTAGCAGGCTCTGACTTAACACTGGCATCATTCTGTGACAGGGTTTTCTTCGTTTTAGCAGGTGGAATTTGAGTAGTAGTTTCACTTTCTATTAGAATGGGTTTTGATGAAGGCTGTGATTTCTCATCAGTCCTAACTGTAAGCTTCTTCTCAATAGTTCTCCATCTTGTTTCAAAAAATTTACTTAGTATTTTGGCCATATGATGAATCTCATTTGTGGAAGGGTTGTAAGTCACAGCATTCGAGTAAGTAAGCCGCACATCTGCAGCAAAATCTGCTAGATTGGTATATTCACCTGAAGCCATCTTACTCTTAATTGTACCCAAATCCATTGGATGCTTAATGACAGTGAAATAATCTGGAATGTTCCACTTAACGACATCAACTGGTTCATTAAATGCCCAAGCAAACTGATGTGCCATCATACTCTCCAGCAATGTCTTACATCTTTCCATTAAGGCATCATTGGAAGTGCTCGCTGGTGCAGCCCCTTTCACAGTTTCAAAACGCCCTGATGTACTCTTTTTCATACGGGAACCATTACGTCCTGGAGGAGGCCGTTTCTTGCCATGTGGGGCTGCGACTTCCGATGGCCTCTGAAAAACATCTAGTGGAGGCCTCTTTTGCCCGTCACTACTGCTCCGGATATCACTAGCTGGTGATAGTAAAATAGGATTTGCACTTATACTAGCAACTTTTCTCTGAAGAACCCGGATCTGTTCGAGTTCCACTTTCAACCTAAACTCTAATTCCTTCCTTTCAGTCCGCGACATCTTTGATATAGACATAACCTCCATTGGGATACCAAAATTATCATAACCATCCGCATTCAAGCTAATGCATTTCCTCTTAGGGGCATATGGATCCTCAGAAACCACACTTACACGTCCTGAGGGACCAAACCCTTCAGATTCACCCGTCGTCTCAACAACGGCATGACGGTAATCCGGAACAAAACCAGTGGAATGCCCTTTAGAGTACTTCCTTGACTTCCCCATTACTTGCAAATGTGAACACTGGGTCGATTCTTTCTGTCCAATGAACTCTATAGGAACAGTGGGTGCCATAAGATAAACCTCCAATAACTGCACATATCAACTGTGACAATAAGCAATGTCCCCCCCACCCTGACAAATCTTCCAGAAACTTCCCAGATATCCAAATCTGTCAAATAATGCCAAAACCCGAATCAAATTTAAGATAATCCCATCATTACCCAATTGGGTTATTTCCCTTAATCTTCAGAAATGATCTCAAAAACAAAACTTTAGCCCAAAAGAGCTCAACCTGTTCAGTTCTCTTCAATAACATTCGAGCTCAAAAATAAATAATCGTATGCCAAATTTTAAACTTGTTTTTTTTCCTTTTTTTGTATATCAATGTTTTAATTCTCCAGCAAAACCAATCTCATAATCCACTAAACGATAAATTACGATTGGGTACAAAACAACCCTAATCGTGACAAATTTCACAGACCCAATCCAAGCAATGCAAACCCCGCCAAAAACCCTAGGAAATTTTCCATTTTTGGTAACTCCCGATCCCAAACCTACAACAAAAAAAACAACAAATCCAAAACTTCAAAAAAAAAAATGGAAAGAAAAAAAGAATCAAAACAAAACCCTAGAACCCCAAAAAATGTAAACCCTAGATCCGAATTCAATTGCACCAACCGCACAAACACAATGCGAACAAAAAATCACAAAAAGATTTAACACACACAACCAAATAAACAAAAACCCTAGAATTTTGCTTCGCTAAAGAATCCAATTTTCAAAACCTGGATCTCTCTCGTTCGCTCGCTCGCTCGCGCGCGCGCGCAAGCAAAAAACAGCCGTTCCCAATTTTCGCCGACCACCACCACCACCACCGAAACCCTAGATTCCAAAAACCCCCCAATTTTTTTTTCCTCTTCTCTTCAGCCTCCTCCGAGAGCTCAAAAAGCTAAAAGCGAAAACACGAAGCGAAAGCGAAGGCTAGAGAGAGAGAGAGAGAGGGAGGAGAGAGAAAAAACTAACAAGCAAAAGCGTGAGATTTCTAATGGGCTAGTGTGCACTTTATATAGGCACACACGTACCTCATTGCCCGCCGCTATTAAATCGATCCTAACCGTTAATTTCCACAATCAAATAGCATCGCACGGTTACTATTCGGACGTTGTTTTAGCACGTGGGATTCAGATCTGGCGGTGCTGTGTGGATCGTGTTGAATAATCATTAAAAAAAAAAATCAAACTAAAAACTCTGCGAATTAATTAATTATTGGTATTTTAGACACACGCGCTCGAGTATGGTAACAAATGGTACTCGCGATGTTATGGGGGCACAGTGTTGCTCTGGGGGTTGTGGAGGACACGTGTGGTGGTTTTTGTCGCGAGTATAGTGTTTATTTCGTTTAGTTGAGAGTGTGAGGAGGTTACTGTGAGATTTTGCCGACCACATGTGTCGGTCTTGACTTTTTACCGCCACGTAATGCGGTAGTGAATCTACTTTTGTCCGTAGTTCACACGTGCTAGATTTCAACTTGACAGCTCAGAGATTATTATTACGGCGGTGAATAAAAAAATCTTTATAATCTTTATTTTTATTTTTTACTTATTACCCAAAAAGGAAAAAAAAACTTTTCCTTCTAGAATGATGAAAGCCCAGCCCATGCTGGGTCTCTTGTGGTTGAAAGCTTAATGGGATAATGGGCTTTTTTGGATGAGGCCCAATAGAGTGTAAATGTCTCCACAGCCTACTCAAAATTAGACATAAAAAAGTAATCATCTTTTCTTTTCAATAAGTGAGACTTCAGAAAAAATTTTAAGTGCAAATTATGTGGGTATGTGTGGGCCAGATTGATGAAACACAAATCCAATTTGGGTTTCTTATGGTTGTAGGCTTAAAGGAAAGCTTTAGGTTGATGGGCTATTTTTGATGAGGCCCAGTGGGTATAGATTTTTCTCTATTTTTCTTTTTTTTTTTAATTAATTTTTTTTGTTTTTTGTTTTGACAAACCGATGGTTACCATGGAGGAGAAGATACTTAAATTTTAAATGTTTCAATAGTATACCTATGAATGTATCAATTGTTACCATGGAGGAGAAGATATTTAAATTTTAAATGTTTCAATAGTATACCTATGAATGTATCAATTGAGTTACAAGGTTCATGTGGTTGATAAAAATTTCTTCTTATTTGTACTCCAACCTATTTAACATTAGAAATAACATTTACTCTTTTTTTTTTTATTTTATTAAAGTAAGAGAGAGAACTTTGGTAATTTTGAAATTTTATGGCATCTCGTTGGTGAGACTTATGTAGAAGTTATAAGAGCAAACATATATATATGTGTGTGTGTGTGTGTGTGTGTGTGTGTGTGTGTGTGTAAAATTATCTTTTTCATTGAATATCGAACTTGAGTTCAAATCTAGTTTACATTTTCATCTAATGTAAAGAATATATATATATATATATATATATATTTTTTTTTCTTTTGAGGAGTGGACCCCATAGAATCAAATTCGATCATATCCATAAAATATATATACTTCTTCACAAAGGAAAGAGAAAATATAATCACTATGAGATTTTGTTTCTATAATCATTTTAATGTGGGACAAGAGATAGCTAATTATTTTTTGGAGAGACCATAAGGTGTCAACTTAGACTTTTCCCACTGTTTCTCTCATCTAGAGAGCTTTTCTCTCAACCAAGGTTGTGTTTTGATGACGCCACTTGCTTCGGCATTGTTCCCCAAATCCTTTTATTACCCCAAAGCTTTCCCTTTATCACTTCTGATCTTTCCGTTCCCTCATTCAGCTACCACTGACTTTTCCCACTATTACACCCTATTAGCTTTAGTTTGGAATATTGTTTTGACAAGGCTGAGAAACAGTGGTTGGATTGTACCTCTTGTTCAACTTTTCTTTATTCTCAGATATTACCTCTCCGACACACCTTTTCATCTCCTTTCCCACCTGTTCTCTACTTTTTTCTTTCTAAACTTCTTTGTCTTCTTCCTCTCTTTGTTGAACTATGTTTTCATTTGGAGTCTTGCTCTTTGACTTCCTTGCTAAACATGGGGGACCAGTTTCTAGCAAGGGAGTACAGTTGGACTGAGAGTAGTGGATCTGATATAAGTGTTGGCCCATTCACAGAAGACATTGATGCCTATTCCCAGACCAGTGATGAAAATGAGACTCCTTTTGCAAGGCATGGGCCTATTATTGAGGCAAATACTAAAAATCTCAACATGCAACGACAGTTCTAGAACCATTGTGCTATTGGATTCCCTTTTGGACCACAAGAAATTCTCTGTTCACCATCTACAACAGATTATCAATTATGCATGGAGGATCAGAGGTGTGGTTTTTGTCATCAGAAGGGATTCCTTTTTCTATCTCATGCATTTTAAAATTCTTGAAGATCTAAATCATTTCTGTTTTAAGGGTCCATAGGCTGTAGATGGTGCGTTTCTGATTTTGGAGAACTAGGGCCACATTTGGTTCTAAGCCGTTTACAACTCAATTATGTTTCCTTATGGGTTCAGTTACATGGGCTTCCTTTAGAGTATTAATATCCTGAGTTGGTAGAGCTCATGGGTCAAATTATGGGCATTTTGGAAGGAGTGGATTGGGAAGATAGTAATCCCAGAAATATTAGATTTATGAGAGTGAGGGTTCAAGTTGATCCTTGGCTACCATTTATAGCGGGATTCATGCTTTGCCTTAATGATAGCACTCGGACTTAGGTACAGTGCAGATATATACACAAGCTTTGCACTCGGTGTGGGTTAATTGGTCACATGAAGGGTCAGTGCAATGAGAGCATGGATCAGATCAAGAGAATGCTCATTCGTCAGAGAAACCAGATACAATGCATTCACCAAGTCCAATATGGGTTTGATTCATTGGAACCTCATTTTCACAACGAGCTAAGGGCTTTCTATAATAGAGGATGACGGTGGACTACCTAGGTAAGGTATGGGAACTTTCAACAACCTCATCACACATATGCACATTTTGGTTCTACCCCTACTTCCCCTGTTCCTAACCCCTCTCACCTTGAACACCCCCAAGATGAAAATCTACACTTGTTTCCTAATCCAGAGACTCCACACATCTCTAATCCACTGGGGATTTTTTCCACTTAACACCCCATGGCCCCTTCTCCCAACCAGAACATGAACATGCAACACTTGATTCGGCAATTTTATCCCTATCCTTAGGTAATCATCATGTTACTCATACTCCCCTTAATTCTCCTACTTCCTCCCATGACCATCCCCTAAATCCTGTAAATCCTCCTAATCCTAATTTGGACCAACCTACTAATACCTCTCAGCCTCCTGACCTCAACCTTGAAGGCACTGCAACTTTTACCCTACGCTCTCCGTGTGCCTTACCTTCAGAATCCAATCTACATTGGACCTGGATAGGTGAAAATGACCCTTTTATGACAAATGGTACTTTAAGAGAGAATTTGAGGTCTACCTTTGCTATTGACAGTGATGAGATAGTGCTTGTGTTCAATTTAGATAGGCTCAATGAAGACTGTCCTGGTTGGGTACATAGGGGACAAATACCTGTGATTCCTGATCCTTTTATTGACAATTTAGTTCAAAGAGTGAATAGAAATAGATTTAGGTTTGAAGTCGGTGACTCCAGTGCTGGGCCTCGAATTAGAGGGACTCAAGTCTTAGGCCAAGATGAGTCTTAGACCCAATACTTAGTTGATGTTGAACCACAAGTGGAGACTGCCCATAGTCATATAGTTAGCTTGGATACTGGGTTAAGTAACTTTCTCAATACTGATAATACAAACTTTGGCCCAGGCCCACACTCCCCTGCTTCAGTTGCTTCTAATCAGGGTCAGAGTCTTATTTTACAGTGTGGGGAAGTCTTGGATAGCAGTCAAGTGCCTACAAATAAGAGATTTAGGACTGAATTTGGGTGGCTAGGGAGGAACATCCACCAGAAACTTCTTTGTAGATTTTTCTCAAAGGAAGGTACCAATCTTGTCTCCGTTGAATCTCCATTTAATACTATTGATTCTGTTTGTCATACTAATATGGAAGCTCCAATCTATCGAAAAGGGTGCTAGGAAGTTGACCCCAATGAGCTTCCCCAGCAGCCATGAGAATCCTGAGCTGGAATTGCAGAGGTTTGGGCAAACCCTTTGCGATTCTACAATGCCAACAAAAAGCTCATGAGTTCAAACCTGATTTGATGTTTCTTATGGAAACTAAATTAGTAGAAGGCAAAGGTAAAGATGCATGGACTAGATGTGGTTTCTCAAATGGATGGGAAGTTCCTAGAGTGGGTTATAGTGGGGTTCTACTGTTAGCTTGGATGCATAGACCTAATCTTAGGATTAATTTTGTATCTAACCATCTAATTCACATTGACCTTTTGGATAATAAGGGTGTCCCTGTTTCTATTATTTTTGTTTATGGTCACCATGAACATGCTAGAAGGGACGATGTTTGGCAACAACTTTCCTCCCTCAAAGCTTCTGCCCATCCTAGCTGGCTTTGTATAAAGGACTTCAACCAGGTCTTAAGCAATGAGGATAAGTTTTCTTTTTCACAAGACAATATTGTGGGTGCAAAGCTCTTTCAACAAGTCATATCCAATATCTAATTATGTGATCTGGTAGCTACCGGGCAGAAATACACTTGGATAAACAACAGAGAAGGGAATGAGTTTGTTATGGAGAGACTTGATAGAGCTTTTGCTATTATGGAGTGGGTCAATAGGTACCCTCTTTACTCCCTTAGAAACCTTCCAATAATTAGATCAGATCATGGACCAACCCTTTTAGACTTTGAACTCCAAACCCCCTTCAGACCCAGACACTTCAGATTTGAATTTATGTGGACCACTCACCCCAATAGGAAGAGTATGATTCAACAAGCATGGTCTGCCAATTCAATAGGATCTAGAGTTGCTCAGTTAAGGTGTAAAATCTTAAATGTTAAGAAACTACAGTTCAATGGAACAAATCTGTGTTTGGGAAGGTAGAGAGGGATATTAAGCTTAAACAAGCTTAGTTGCAACAATTTCAAGATTCCTTAGGTTCTATTGAGGATGTTAGGAAGGAGAGACAACTCGAATATGAACTAGAAGATCTGATGAATAAGGAAGAAATGATGTGGGCATAAAAGGCTAGAGCTAAATGGATATTACAAGGAGATAAGAACACCAAATATTTTCCGACTGTTGTCAAGCAAAGAAGAGCTAGAAACAAGATTTTACAGATAAAAGATTCTGCTAGAAATACCATAGATAATCGGATGGAAATTGAAAATATTCTGGTTGGGCATTTCAAAAATTGTTTTGACAACAATACTCAGGCCAATCTTCTTGATATTGTTCAAGACCTACAGTCCTTACCTATCCCCTCTCTTTCTGATCAGTATAGAAGCCTTCTTAATGCTCCCATTACATCTGCTGAAATTGAAAACACTGTTTTCCAACTTGGCTCTCATAAAGCACCTAGATCTGATGGTCTTCCTACTTTTTTTCTTTCAAGAATTTTGGAACATTGTAAAGTGGGAAATCATTAACACTGTTCAAGCTTTCTTCCACTCAACTTCTCTTTTTAAACCTCTTAACCATACCTTCATCACTCTTGTCCCTAAGGTCCCTTTCCTTGATGAAGTCTCTCACTTTAGACCCATTAGTCTTTATAATGTTATTTACAAAGTTATTTCTAAAATCTTAGTGAATAGACTTAAACCTCTCATGGACAGCCTAATAACACCCTATCAAAATGCATTCATCAGAGGCATAAACATTACTGATAACATCCTTTTAGCTCATGAGATTCTTGATGTTATTAGGAAGAAAAAAGGAAGGCAAGTTGGCTTTGGAGTTCTAAAAATAGATATGAGTAAAGTTGATGATAGGGTTAACTGGACTTTTCTAAAGGTTGTACTAACTGTTATGAAGTTTGAGGATAGATGGATTCATTGGATAATGGAATGTGTGACTTTTGTGAGCTATACTTTGCTTATTAATGGGAATTTGACATCTTCTTTTTAAACCTTCCCAAGGATTAAGGCAAGGGGATCCTCTTTCTCCCTATTTATTCTTGTTTTGTGTGAATATCTTTTCTGTTGCCTTGCTACAAGCTGAAAGTTAGAATCAATTACAAGGTGTGAAGGTTGGTAGGAATGGTCTCTCCTTTACACACCTTTTTGCGGATGACTCTCTTCTTTTTTTCAAAAAGGATAACAAGTCAGTTACCAAATTGCTTGCTATTTTGGACTGGTATTGCTCTATCTTTGGTTAGAAAATTAATTTGGAAAAATCTTATTTATATTGCTCTCTAAATATGGCCGCTATGGACCAAGAAACACTTGCTACAACCCTTCATGTTAACCTGATACAGAATCCCACTAAATACCTTGGCATGAACTTTAAGATGAGGGGTAATAGATGTGCTGACTTCCAATTTCTGGTTGATAAGCTTCAATCTAGACTTCAAGGTTGGAAAGCTAGGCTTTTATCCCAAGCTGGTAGGACAACACTCATTTATTTTGTTCTCCAAGCTCTTCCCCTCTATGCCTTTTCCTATTTCAGAGTACCTGATACCATTTGTAATAAGATGGATGCTGTTACAATAGCTTTTTGGTGGGGGCATGAGATTGGGGAAAGGAAACTGCACCTCATCAAGTGGGATAGAATCTATCAACCTAAGAGGTTAGGGGGGCCTGGTCTAAAAACCTTTAAATCCATGAATCAAGCTATGCTTACCAAGCAATTTTGGAAAATACACCAAAACCCTAGGTCTCTTCTAGCCAGGACTTACAAAGCAAAATATTTTCCTAGAGATCCAATCCAGGTATGTTACCCTAAACCTCACTCTTCATGGTATTGGAATAACACCATTAAACAGGACTCCCCAACTTTGAGGGAAGGAAGATGATGGATTGGTGATGGAAACAACCTCCCTCTCAATCATAAAAAGTGGGTTCAATGGCCTTCCCTTAACCTGCAGGACAATAGACTCCCTACTAGCACCGTAGGAGACTTAATTAACCACACCTCTGCCTCTTGGAATTTTGACCTGGTTAGAGCCCTTTATCTCCCCCCTCTGGCTAGACAAATCTTTCAACTTCCCATTTCTAAAACAAATGATGTCCTGGACAAATTGGTTTGGAAGCACTCTACTAATGGAGAGTATAAAGTTATAAAGGCCTATGAGATTCTTAATTCAGAACACTAGCAGCTTGCTAATCACAATCATCCCAACCAGGTGGTTTTTTTCCAAATTTGGAAAGTGAAAACCCCTTTGAAAATAAACACCTTTGTGTGGAAATTACTACTTGACAGTTTACCTAATTTTTACAATTTAAAGCAAAGAGGAATCTCAATTGAGTCCAATTGCCCTTTTTGTAATGAACATGAGGAGACCAACACCATTTATTTCTTCTTTGCCCCTTCTCTAGGGCCTGCTAGCATGGCACCACTTTGGCTATCCACTCTTCTGACTTCAGCAACATTTCAGTTCAGCAATGGCTAACTAGGGTTATCAATATTCACAATAACAAGGACCCTACTGCAATGAACTATCTACAAGCATTATCCACAACCCTGTAGGCTATTTGGAATCATAGGAACAAAGTTGTTCATGAGGGTATTTCTCCTAATCCTATGCAAGTAATTCTCATGGTGCAATCTCTATCTTGCAGGTACAAGGATGCATTCTCAGAACAATACAGCTCACACTTGCCCCCAAGAAAATCAACAACTCCGATCCAATCCGCTGCAGGACCCTGGCAATTAATTATCAAAGTCACTGGGTTCAGAGATAAGAAAAGGGATAGGAGTGCTTTTGTTTTTGAAGCTATCAACATCCAGGGAGATTGTGTGTTTTTTGCTGTGAATAGTAGTCTAACTGGAACAGCATCTGGGATTTCGCTGGAAGCTGTGATGGATCCTGTCTTACTGCTAAATATCATGGGTTTCATAGTGTCTTATTCCTAACTAATAGCAGAGGTATGATCAAGACCTTCAACACCAGGAAGGCTTTGGATTGGCAGACTCACTCAAGACTTGCTGATCTAAATTTTCTTGTACAAAATGATCTCCTCTATCATATGATCTTAGTTCCCCATTTTCTGCTTAAGTCCTTATGTAATATAGCTAAAAAGGCAATACAGGTGCCTGTTAAACATTGCTGGCTGAATCCAGCTCTTTTGTAATATCCCTTTATTGGTATAAAATAAAGAAAAGAAAAAGAGATTTTGTTTCTACGATATCATAATCATCATTCATTAGTTAAAGAAAAGGAAAGAGGAGGAGAAGGGAGTTGACTTTTCCTCACTTATAATTTTTTTTAAAATTTTTGTTTATTCTCTTTTAAATCTAATTGAAGTTAATATTACCCTATATTTTGTATTGGTTTAGTATAATTTTTTTTTACATTTATCAATATTTTAAATTGTATTTTTTATTAAATTTATTTTAAAGATTTTTTTACTTGCAATTTTGGATGTGATTATAAATTTGTATTATGTGTCATATACTTTAATAGGGGTTATAAGTTGTAACTAGTAGTCCTTACATTTTGCATTTATTGTCATGTTGGTCCTTTCTAGTAGTACCGCGTTAAACAAATCATCATTATTCGGCACAAATTGGCGCATTTTATTTTTAAGTAATTTTTAATGTTATTTAATTTTTCTTACACAATTTTTAAAGTTACATAATTTTATTATAGATTTAAGATATAATAAAAATTACACATTAACCAAACACCAAATCTCTCATCTCATGTCTCTCCGTTATCTCTACCTCTCTATCTCTCTCCCTCTTTGCGTCTCTTAGAGCATCTCCAATAGATTAGTTAAATCTATATTTTGGAGAATAAGCCCAAAAATCTAGCTCCAACTGATTCTCTATATGCAAAACTTTTCTAAATTTTTTTTTGAAATTGCTATAGTCCTTCTCTTGATCTAGAGAATATTGTAGCAACTCCAAATGAACTTTTTTACTTAAAAAATTCATACATCTCAATAAAAAAACAATTCTTTCTCTCTCCTCTCACAGCTATAAACACAACAGCTACAAATACAACAATCTTTTCCTCAAACGTCTCTAAACTCGAGCATAATCAGATTATTAGAATACAAACTCAAAAATACAATTTTAAAATTAATCAAATTATAACAATAAAAGCAAGAAGAAGAAGAAGAAAAAGATAGAAGACAAAAGCCATTTGACCCATTTGGACTGTGTTGGGGACGAAAATGAGCACAAGTGACCCATCTCTCTTGTTCCAATGCCACTGTTATCTTCTCCTCACCACCAAATCTCCAATTACAAGTAACGGTATTGGACCTCCATTCCGTTGCCTAGGGAAAACCTTTGCCGGGCAACAGATCTAATGGTGAAGCTAGTTCCAATGCCATTATCACCTTCTCCCACTCGTATCTGCCCTTCTGCTACCCGATCCGCAACACCGATCCGATTTGCTACCCAAAACCACCAAGCAACACCGATTTGCTACCCAAAACCACCAGGTAACAACACTGATCCGATTTTTTTTTTTTTTTTGTCGGGTACTGAAAAAATTTTGTGAGTATATGGTTTGTAATTTTTTTTTAAAAATTTTGTGGATGCTCTGTAACACTGATCCGAATTTTTATTTTTTATTTTATTATTATTTTTTTTTGTGGATGCTCTGCCTTAAAACACTGATCGGAATTTTTTTTTTTTTTTTTTTTATAATTTGGTGGATGCTGTATTAAATACCCACTTAGGAGAAACAGTATTGGACCTCTCCTTTCACTGACCAGGGAAGTTATCATGGCGGTCCCACTAATTATGACTATAAATAGGTAAGGGAGATTTAGTGGAGGGGCTGGCAATGCTGGGAGGGGAGAAACTAGGGAGAGAAGGGGAATCCATTAAGAAATAAGGAGAGAGTGATTGTATATACAGAGGGGATTGAGGTACTTAGATTACCGAATATAGAGTCACTAATTGTAGAAAATTCGAAAGCACACAATACAAATAAATTGTGAGTCCAAATACTTTTCAGGCCCAATTGCCATATTTGGGCAGCCACAATTCCTTCTTTTTTATGAAAGTAATAAAAAAAAAGAAAAGAAAAAAAAATATACGTTAATCCGTCACGAAGATCCGAATCCAAGAATCTCTCACAGAAAATCAAGGCATCAATACCATATTTGGCACTAAGATTATAAGCTAAGATGATAAGATATATACCATTGATGGGGAAACGTAAAAAAAGATAATGCACTAGTAGTTGAAAATTCTTTTTGTAATGGCATCTCACTATGCTATGTGTGTTATACAATTTATTAAACCACCAAACCGATTTTTATGTAGTAAAAAACTCAGTATTCCGGTTGAAGGGAGAGAACGATGCTCATGCAGCTGCGTGGTGCAATAGAGACCGAGATGGGAGAGTAAAAGCAAAGTGATGATCATATCTATCACCTCACCACTTCACCAGCCAATTAGCCAACAAAAGATTATTCAAAAGATCTCAATATATTAATTGGTATTACACACCCAACTTCTCTCATCCACCTGTCCCTGCTAGTCGGCACACATGTTCTCATCTCTCTATTCCCAATCTCCCCTAAAAAATCTACTATTCTTTCTTTGCTCTCTCTCTCTCTCTCTCTCTCTCTCTCTCTCTCTCCGCAAAAACTAACTTTCCAATAAGGGCATGCATAGATCGGGTTGGGTTAAGAGAATTTTTTGACCCAATTCACCATAATGGGTAAAAAAAAAGTCAACTCAACCCAACTCATCACATAAGTCCAACGCAACTCACATGAGTCAGGTTAAACCCATAAATTGGATAAGTTTTTAATTATTATTATTAATAAATAGAGTAGAAAAAAAATATAAATATAAATATATTAAAATAACTCAAAAATTAGTATCGATATAACTCCTTAAGGTAAACATTACTAATAATGATTAAACAAAAATAATAATTTATTAGAATTTATGTGAACTAATTGACTTTTATATAAAATAATAAGAGCTAGTTGTTTTAAAAACTTTATTAATTACATAATATATTTTAAATATATATATATATATATATTAAATATATGAGTAGATTGAGTTAGGTTCGGTGGGTTTGAAATTTTATGACCAAGCCCAACCCAACTAGCTATTAAAAAAAAAAAAAATTTGTAACCCAACCCAACTCATCGAACCCTAAAAACTAACCCAATCCAACTCGGTGAGTTGAATTGAGTCGGCTCGGTTTTGTTGAGTTACCTGCGCACCCCTACTTTCCAAACTCTAAGAACCCAATGAAAATCAGCCCCCTCTGGGTCCATCTGCCCCATAACTAAGTCCCTTTATATATATATATTGTTTTAATGTGATTTCAATATAGTCACAAATCACAATATATAATATAATACCAAATGACAGAGAATTAGTTTTTAAATTCATTACTGAACAAAAAAAGAGTCATACACTCAAACAGATTAACGCACAACAAAACACCTGGAATAGCTCGGTATTAAGAGACAGGAACGTGGAAGAACAGTGAAAAGTTGAACAAAAAAAGAAGATACATCATCATCAACAACCCAAAAATATTCACATTTATGAAAAGAAAAAAAGAGTAATAAGGTACCATAGGTTCAAAGCTTAGTACTTGTTATACATATATATATTTATGTTAATGATCAGAATCGGACGGCTATTAGCGACCCAAAGAGAGGGCGGCCTTGACGTCCAACCTCCATGCAAAACCACCACCGTCCATTCTCCACACATCACAAGGCAGCGTGATGGAGCTCCTCTCCTTCCCACACGTGTCGTACTGGACCAGCCTCACCCTGCACGTGAACGACGTGTAGCTTAGCGTTCTCGCCATTATCTCTCTCAAACTCTCTTCCTTCACCACCAACCACACCGCCACCTCATGATGATCATGATGATAATGATGATGACCCATCATCATCATCTTCCTGTAGGCCCCATTAGTCCACGTTACTCTCCCCAACCCATCAGATACAAACCCGGGACACGTGTCCCTCTCCAAACTCATCCTCCTCTCCTCATCTGTACTCCCTAGCTGCCCATCCACCGTCCACGTGTCCGTCACACATTCCACGATCACACACGACCCCTCCCCCATCACTACCGTCCGATCTGATGACCAAAACCCCACCTGATTGTTGCCGTTATTGTTTTTCTTTTTCCCATCGAAGCTCAGCAACTCGGGCAGGTTAGCCCTAGCTGCTGCTGCTTCTTCTTTCTTCTCCGCCGGAGTTGACAGCCCCGCCGGCGATACCTTCCGATCAGGGGTCTCCGGCAACAAAGGCAGAGTCACCACCTCCGGCGAAGCCTTTCTCTTTTTACTATTGCACCGCTTATTACTACTGCTATTACCACTGCTACTACTTCCACTACTATTACAACTATTACTATTATTGCTTTTCACGTACCTCCTCTTCCCTCTGCCACCACTTTTCACGTACGCGTCAGCTTTCTCCGGCGATGAACCAGCTGAAGATCTAGCTCCGTCAGCCGGCTTCGGCGCTATTGGCCGGAACCTTAGCATTATCATATCCATCTTGGACATATCGTAAACCCCATTAGCACCATACCTCGCTATACAACACCCTCCTCTCCCATCCATATCGTTATGATCTCTCAATCTTTTCTCTAGCAAAAAACGCAGCGTTTTTGGACTGGGTTATAACTTATAAGTTTGGAATTGGAACTGGGACTATAGCTATTTATAGGGAGATGGGGTCGAGTCGAGACACGTGTGATGTGGAATTAATACGTGCGCTACAGTGGTTTGAACAGCGCAGAGTGGGATTGGTGTAGAGAGGCAACGTGGGCACTGTAGCGAGGGAAGGGAGGACTAGAGTGTGTGTGGGGTCCACGGACAGCTTGAGTTTCTGATTGGGCCCCACGAAGGGACCAATGGGAGACCGAGAAGTGTCGAGTGCTAGACACAACTAAGGGGCACGTAAGCGTTTTATTTTTTGTGTGAGTGTCGGGCAATGTGTGACTATGGGGGTCAATGGGGTGTACTCGTAGACTAGTAGTAGTCGTAGTAGGGTTTTGATTTTCGAGAAGGGTTATGTGTATGAGTTTTATTGGGGTTCCAGAAGGTGGACACGAGGGCCAATTGAAGAGGGATTGTGATTGTGCCATGTGGGGGGTTTGAAAGAAGATTTTTGATGTTTTGGACCGTTGGGATTTTTTAGAAAACTTTGGACCGTTGGATTGGTTGGAATGAGAGGGGATTTTTTTTTTCTTTTTCTGTTTGGTCTCCGTGATTGGGGAAAGAGAAAGTTAAAAAAAAAAAAAAAAAAAAGAGGAAGAGAAGTGGGTCTTTACTTTTTTGTTTTAGTTGAGGAAATGGGTCTTTACTCTTTAATGCCCCTTAACTATCTTTATTTATTTTTTACCAAAAAAAACTATCTTTATTTAATTTGGAGTACAGAAATAGACTTGTGTTTGATAATTTTTTTTAGCTTGCCTTTGATGGTAATGGGTATTTTGGGATATGTGAACCTTGCCTGGTCTAAAGTGGCAAGTAGTAGGAATTTCTGCTTGTTGGAAGTCGGAACCATCCTGTGAAATTGTGAATCTATCTTGAGCCTCTACAAGTCTAGAGTAAAAAATAAAAAATCATAAAAACTACTTATAAATAACTACTAATTTAACTAGTTGTCATGTAAAAAAAAAAAAAATTGTTAATAGTAGGTCGAAATAAAAAATAATAAGAATTTTTTAACTCAATTATTATGAGAATATTACGTGAATAACATTACTTATTTATAAAACACTGTTTCATGTTGTAATTTTAAGAGATACAAAGGGAGATTAGCAACTTTTTTGGGGGTATTGAGCTAAGTGTTAGTTTGGATACAAATGCATTTGCGCATGTGCTGACGGCTGCGTTTTTTGTGTGGGTTCTGTGCACTATTTATGAGATCCACAAATAAGAATTTAAGCAAATTTTTTTTTTTTAAAATTAGGTCTCACGATACTATTCACATATTTAAAAATTATTTTGTTACAATCTTTTCAGTTTCTAGTTTTTAGCAATAAATAGTCTCAAACAGACCTTAATTGAGTGAGAATATATTGTATACAAAGATAAGATCTCCCCATAAGTTAGTGCACCTTTTGAAATGAACAAAACAGTTTTCTTTTTTGTAGGTTAGCTGACTTTCTTTAATTTTTTGTTTGAATGTTGACCAGCACTATACAAGAAGATGCATATGCTTGGTCTCCCCAACTTTTCCTTTTTGCGTGGTTCATATTTGGATGGGTCTTGTAACATGACAACACATACGCAATGTGTTTATGAGTTATTACATCCGATAAGATTGAAACGATAGTTGTTGTAGCATGTTTGCACCATTAATAGTCAATCACTTGATGTTAATTAACATCATCGTGTTATTCACATGTGTGCATTCAGTTAATCATTATATCCAACACCAATCCTATTTCCAAGAACCATTGTTCTCTTGAACGTTGAATTATTCACGGAAAGAGTGAATACTTCTATAATTACAATAGGGGAGGGGAGATTAATTTTAACCTTGAATGTCTTGGAATTAGCTTAGGAACATGGTTGGGTTGGAAAAGAAAATGCTTTCAATTGTGACTGGACTTTTATTCTTGTCTATAATTGTTTGAAAGGCTAGAGTAAGTATTTTTTTTCAAAAGAAAATTGCGAGTGACTGATAATAGAATATAAAAAAGGCGCCAACGGGGGCTTGGCTAAGTGGTCATGGGTTCGGCTTAGGGCCTAGAAAGCTCAGGTTCGAATCCCGCTGGCCGCGAAAGTCTGTTGGTGGGCATCCTTAGTGAGGGGTATACTCCAAATGGAGGTGACTCTCACACAGGTGGTATCTTATACGAGGCTCTACCACCTGACGCCCTGCCCGAAGGTGTAATACAACCATAAGTCCCCCCATTTTTTTTCACCAAAAAAAAAAAAAAAAGAATATAAAAAAGGACGTAGCAAAAATTCAAAAGTTCAAAAGAATCAAAATATTTAAATATAGAATTGTTTCCAATAATGAAAGTTCACATATATTCAGAAGGGACCCCATCCACACAATGACATCATGGGGCTATGGACGTTATAGGAAGCATAAATTCTCTATTATATTATGGTAGTATAAATAAATATCTTATACGTACCTACAACACTTCTTAAACCAAAAATCAGCATCCCCAAATAGTAGCTAGTGATCCACAAAAATCAGAAGATATGACTGATTTGAAGTTGTAGCAATTCAACGACAACAAGTCTCCTCTTAAATGGAGTTTCTTGTGAGACAACGATTCTTCCATTCCATTTATTTTATTCATCATATATTATTATTATTATTCTTTTTTGGGTGATGCTGAGGTAACGGTTCAATTGATTGAGAATAAATTTCAGACTTCAAATGGAAAAAGAATGCACATAGAACCGTGAAGTGAAGGGAACTCAAAATGTTTTGATTTTTGTTTGTTGGCATATTTCATGCCAAAATTTACATCCAATTGTTGAGTACTTAATTTCATTGTAGCATGTACATTTGTGGATAAATTTCTAATCGGTTGAAGAGTTCAAAAGCTAAAGATTAGAGTTATAGTCCACAGAATCTCAGTTGAGTGAAATTGTAAGGGTCAAGCGAGTTAAGCTATTTGAAAATTAGTTGCACAAGCAACAATCTCGCCTCTCTCTCATCTCTCTCCTTGGTTGAGTGAGATTGTCAAAATTTGAGATAAATTTTTTATTCCCTTTTTTGTTGTTCCTATCTTTATACCTTTACATATAACCCTCATTTCCCACGAGATTCTACACCCAATTCCCATATTGAAGAGTTAGAGAGAGAGTCGTAAGACCCTAGAGCTAAAACACACCTCTTCTCTAAACATTTTCCCTCTTAAATTGCTAAGTTGTATGAGAGGATATTAAAGTTAATAAACACAAAGAATCCTTCAAAGTTCCTATTGTTGTTTGGTGCTTGGGAATCATTGGAGCAATTCCAAAACCTCCAAGAGGCTTGGTCTTACGATTGGCAGCTCAACTCACAAAAAAAGATTTGAGGAATCAATTGTACTGCAACTATTCTTATTTAGTGGACCATTTGGTGCTATAGGCCAAGGAAAATTTTTTGCCTGATTTCGAGTTTTCTATGTATTTAGGGTGCTTGTATTATGATTGGGGTTTACTATAATATTTTTATGTTCATGAATATGTCAATTGGCTAGTCATTTAAATAATTGGACATAATTTTGTAAATAGTTTAAAATTGGCATAATAAGATGTAAAATCGGGGTCTAAAAGTTTTACTCTCACAAAACATAAGTGCTATATAAGTTTGAATATGAAGTATGTACATTTAAATTTTTGATATGTTGACATCTTATTTTGTAATATTTGATATAAATACAATAGCTTTATCATTTTCTTGGGCTGATATTACTTTAAAACTATTTATATCTTTTAAATTATTATCAAAGTAGGTGATCATGAGTTTGAATTTGTATTTGCTTTACCAGTTTATTTTCTATTTAAAAAGTTAAAAATTCTATACATTGAGTCGCACTAATTAAGGAAGAGTCTATGTGACAGAGAGTGTTAAAATTATACTAATAAATTCACAATTTTCTAACGGTTTAAACACTTAGGACAATCAATAATTTATTATATGTATTGTTTCACATTTTGCAAATTTGTCTAAAGCAATAAGAAAATCCAGCAACCAAATGTATGTATATATAGTATATACATACATATGAGAGAGAGAGAGAGAGAGAGATGAACTTCAAAAAAAGGAAAGAAAACTACTAAGTTTCATCTAACTTATTTTTTTGGGTCTTAAATATGCCACAAATAAGAATATTTTGTCATAAAAAGGTTTTGCTTTGGTAGTTAAAGGAACATTATAGAAGCTGGGCCACAATAAAAATGTTGAATTGCGAATGTCAGAATTCCTGTTTATCTTTTGGTAAGATACTAAGTTATGAGGCCCTTAGTTTAAAGAAGCAATTGATGATAATAAGTTCCTTGCGGAACTTCTTGCTTCGACACTTTTCTTTGATAAGTTTTGGGTTTTTTTTATCAAATCCAATCTCAATGTAATTGTAGAGAGTTTTAAGGTGGATTGAAAGTGGTTGATGATTAATCAGATATTAAAAGAGCTTCAATTATCTCTTTTTTTTTTTAATAAAAAAAATCATTAGGCATTAGGTTTAATCAATAAAAAGAAAAAGAAGTAGATATTATGTAGTTTGTGGAAAATTCCTTTGGCTGTATTTGATAGTTGTGGACCTGTGGTGTTGTACAGTTGTACTTTTGGTTGTAGTGCTGTTTGTAGCTTAATTATTTGTTTTTGTACTCTTGGTGTAATTATTCAATAATTGGCGAGTAATGTTTTCACAGTATGATAAAAAATGAATTATTATTATTATTGTAAGGACCAGATTCAGTCCATAGCCCAAACGATTTAGGCAATGACCCAATGAGCTCAAAATAATGAATTTATTAGAGAGTGGGTCTGATACTGAACGTTCAATGAGTAGGTGATAGGCTAGTTAGTGTCAGGATAAACAAGATAAATAGTTTGGACAAAGCAAAATGCTCATCGGTCATGTCTGAGAAAGGTATGTTCTTATATATTTCTTTTGGACTTATACAAATATTTAAGCTCTTTGTTACACAGTGCTCTTCTCTCTCTCAATCTCAGATGCCCCTTCTTGTAATGAAATTCTTCCTTTTTATATTCCCTTCCCTCCTTTCATCTCAGCCATCCACGTGTAAATCAGATTGCTAATAACCTAGATACTTGTCCCATCAGCACCTTCCTAAAGTCTTTGTGGGTAGCTATAAGGCTTAAAGTTACTGTTTAGGTATCACTTTTACATTAATGCGGTCAGGGGGTTAGATGTAGAGCACTCAATGCAGTGGTAGCAGCTTTCTTCTCAAATATTTCTCATCTCTCTGGTGACTCACTTCTCATTGAAGCTTATCCTCTCAAGCATGGTTGCCCACTACCCCGTGTCTGATGGGTGGTCAGACTTTAGGCTTCTGCTCTGGTTGTCCGAGGATGGATTGCTTCTCAGACGATGCCACTTGTTCATTATGATTAATTCTCTTCCTCGACCCAGTAATCTACTTGTCCGCCCTACTACGTGTTTGTCTTCGGGTTTTATGACATCCTTGGGCGTGGCTCATGGCCTAATGCCCTTACTTGGGCCCTCTATCCCTACAATTGTTATTATTATTATTTGACCCCAAATGTTATTAGATAGCACCATCATGCATCAAAGCAAATAAGAACTGTATAAATCATTCTTACCTAAAGAGAAACAAAGATTAAATTGGCAGGGTCCACAAAATTTTAGAGTTTCCAATGGAAAACCCTCAGGTCATAAACTCATAATATAGAATGGATTTGCTGCACTTTCTTTTTGAAGTGGGGTTCCAATTTCCAAACTCTATTCTGATTGGCACAGATGGGTCTATGGGACTCTATGATGTTACCTTAATTTTATTAAGTTATCTCCCTCAAAAATTATATTATAAAGAAACCCTTTTTAATTCCTTTGGTTGTTGTCAAAGAATCTAGTATTGGCAGAAAGATCATATGATCTAGCATAATGATATGGAGAACTTCAAAGCTCATCTGACTCACCTCCAAGAGCTTTTGAACTCCAATATAAGTCTAGATAATATATCTTTGGGAAAAAGTTTAGTGTATGTATATTACGTCTATTTTAAGAAAGTTTTAATACTATTTTTATGGGAAATGCATCAAAACAATAATTGCATTTTTCCATAAAAACTTTCTTTAAATCTCTCTCTCTCCTATTAAATGCACGCATAGCGCGCACACACACTCTCTCTCTCTCTCACAGAAGAAGAAAAATTGTAACTTTACTTAATTTTTGAAGATTGTGTGTAAAATAAATAAATAAATAAAAAAAAAAAAAAAAAAATATATATATATATATATATATATAAGCGTGTGTATAATAGGCACTCTTCACATCTATTTTTTTTTTCATAATGAGTAACGTAATATATTGTAATTGATATTAATAAAATTGATATCAATTATATATTATATAAAAATAATGGTGGTCTAAATACAATTTATCTTGTCATCAAACTACGAAAAAAAATATAAAAATGTTAGTATCTCTTGGCATTTATATTATGATTTGTCCTACAAACTTTTTGACCAGTGACCACATGGGATCAGTGTGCTTGCTGTTATCAATTAATCGCCACACCGACCTGTTCCCTTGCGATGATTTGAAAGTGCCTTGCACTTCTATTTCAGGGGCGTGAAGTTAGATTCCCAAGTTCCAATTTCTAGCACAAGTCTTGGACTTGGCTGGATTTTACTTTACCTGACCTTATAGGCTATAGCCAAAAAGCAGGATTATATTTATATCATTGTAAGACCAAGACAACCAATAGTTTCATGACAAACTATGTCAATTATTCAGTTCTTTTGACGTAAAATTTGGCTTCTAGATTTCTGCCAGATGTCTATAGAGGCACTATAATGTGTTTGGGTACTGAAAACTACTGAAACCTTCCTTGGCCTCTCATATTTGCAGTCAATTCTTTGAAAAATTTTTAAAATTTGTTCAATAATCCCGGCGAAGTAGAAAAATTTGTGGAACTTTGCACAAAACCTTGACCCAAAATGAAGGAATAGAAAGGATGAACCTTAAAATTAAATGAGAAATTGAACAGGAAGGAATAATGAGGTAACATATGGGAAATAGCTGTTTATTGGTAGGCACCAATGATAATTAATGATAGGTTTGGGTGGCTCTGTGACCTCCGGCTAAGTGTGTTTTGGGTTCTAAGTTCTTAACTTCTAAACCAATATTATCAATGGGGATACCTCTAGCTCTTGAATCATTTGTGGATTATAATGTTTCAATTCCAAAACCTCCTTAATTAGACTGTGTAGTATGGTTCTGCTTGTCAAAAGTGCATCCCTAATGGTTGGTGAACATCACAGAATATATCTCTTCCTTTGACCATAACATGATATTAGTCTATGGTGCAAAGATTTTGCTTGTGATAAACGAATTGCCTTAATGATTGGTGGATGATGATGTTGAAAATCGTTAGTGAGCCAAATAGTCCTCACGTGCCCTTGGTAACTTGTGGAACCAAAAAAAAAAAAAAAACTTTACGAAGAATACCGATGTGATACTGGCCAGACACCATCTGAAAGTTAAATTAGAGAAATGAATTTTCTATCACTTCAGAGTGCCAGAGTTAGGGTATCATTATGCGTAACTTGATTTTTGAGGGTTTTTTTTGGGGGGGGAGGGTGGAGAGGGAGTTTATAGTAGTGTAGAGTCGACCTTAATTTCTTAGTGAAGAGGGTATTTCCTTTTCAGGAAGATCCTCATTAATCAGTACTCGCATTTCGTGGGATCCTTTCCTTATAGGGATTCCACTGATTATGGTTGGACGTAGAATGCAATATATTTCCATATTAGGATTCTTGGAGATCACTTAGGCCACGTAGGTGCCACATGGCTTTAACAAACTATATTCCTTGGATCCGTTCACTCTAAAGATTCCATCCGTCGCCCTGTCTCTTCGTCTAGGTTATGGGTCCGTCTATCAGTTCTTTAACTATTAGACTAACTATGCTGTCTCTTCTGGCTACCTTGTCTCTAATGTTTGACTCTATTAATTCAATCTGTCTGCTCTGGGATTTATCCCTATCAATGGATATGTGGTCAGTGTCTCCCTACCTTTATGGGGTTTAGTCTTACCTCTGCAAGGAGTGATATTAAAATGATATATACTGATGAAGCAAAGATTCGTCAGTTAAGAATAAATGGGTTCAGACAAAACCAAACCTTCAGTTCGTCCTTCTTGTAGTCACGAGAATGGTGGGGGAGATCTCTCGGTGTGGTCATCGGTGTGGTGCCTACCAAAACACCTCCGATACTTAAGTCAGTTCTCGAAAGATTTTTATAGAATAAAAAATGACAAAGAATAGTGTCTTATTGTGTTTTTTTCTTACCTCTGATTCATGCTTGTGAAGGCTTTATATATGCTTCTCTCGCTCTTATCCGTTGTGGCAGTTATTGTGGTCTTAATACCTCTTTTTGTAACGCCTCCTGCTTAATAGTAAGGTTTCAATTCGTCTCTAACGGATTGTACAGCTGGTTCTGCCAGCCTGGGACATTATTGGCAATATTGAATGATCTTGCTGCGTTCGTCTGTACTTGCTTACCTTTACCTCGTTTGTATTGATTACCTCGTCTGTGTTGCTTTCTCCGTCTGTATTTATCTCGTCAGTCCTGTCATATACAATATACACAAACTATCTTGGTAGATAATAAAATATTCATTTTAAAGTGTTGGTGTAAGTATATATAGTAAAAGTAAAAGTAAAAGTATATATTAAATTTTGATGTGTTGGATGAACAGATGGTCTAAATAATACAATATCAAACCAACCAATGGATATTTATGAAATTCTAAAACTTCACCAACCCGTCAACACAAAGAAAAAATATCCCAAAGCCTTCGAGTGGGTTTAGGTAATTAGGTTAGTCATGTTATCTAGTTATTTGCACTTTTACAAACCTTTAATTATTGATAATTGTAAAATATATTAGAATATATTTAAATTATTTCACTATATATTGATCATTTTTATACTTTTAGAAAGAATAATAATATTTTTTTAAAAAGACGAATAATATTATCATAATATTATGCTCAAAATTAGAATAGTTCAACATATTTTTTGGGGGGGTTGTTGGAACTAATAATCCCAGTGAATGTGTACCAACTAAGACCAAGCAGGTCGGCAAGAAACCACTCAAGTCGGCCAACACTTATGCTTGAGCAATGGACCTAACATGACCACTGAGTTATGGATGTATTCTTTTTGCTCAATCATCCTTAAAATAAGTGTCCACTTAATCTCTTCATATTAGCATTTATTTCATCTTAACAACTAATCTTCACATTTAATGCTACTTAACAACATCCCATCCATCTGTAAGTTTGGGTTGTCGCCTTGACACAAGTCCCTTTAGTCAACATGAGAGGATGACTAACTGGTTGATCTATTGTATTGTTTTAGGGTGAATTTTCAGCAAAAGACCTCTCCCTCATGCTCTGTAGCTCATAAAAGGAAATCTCTATGCATTGTAGCTCTATCATTTTCATCTCCTATATTCTCCATTAGTTTTCCAACTTAACCGTCGAGGCCTCCTGGTTGAGAACTTTTTCTTCAGCAATTAATTAGATATGGTAGGAGGATTCACCATGTTTCATTAGGAAAGTACATCACAGTTGGATTAGGATGTCCTTACTACAATTCCTCACATCCCCTAATTTTCAAACACGAATAATTATTACTAGTTGTTTTATTTAGCTTAAATGTACCAACTATAACTATCAAGGAGGAGTGGAGCTCAATTCCAAAACTCTGCAAGATTTCAATTTGTACGTTTCTTTCTTTTTATTTTTATTTTTTAAATTGTACCTTTATATTTAGTTAAATCTCGCAATAATTAAGTATATGTATGGCCCTAAACTTTTTCATTATTACTATATGGCTTTCTTAAAGTTGTTGACTTTTAATATTTGTTCTTACCTTTCGCCTCCTCAATCTTCGAAGTTCTTGTTATGCTCTTTGCCATCAAGCATTATTGTCTGCTTCTTTATCTCGTCTTATCGTTATTATCGATAGACAACCTAACGATGTGACATGAACAAGCTCGAACTTGCTCCTCAGCCTAGGTTTCATTGGTCAAGACTGAGGTTGACAAAGATCAGGTAAACGACAAAGATGAGGCCAAGCAAGCTCAAGTGGTCATTCCTGAAGCTAATCCCAATAAGCTAATCCTATTAGGCACTGGATTAGCTTGAATAGTCTTTATTCCTTAGAAATCTAGCTTAATTTGAATTACAACTGCCAGTGGATAACGTACAAAAAATGTGATTTGCCTCTAGACTCCATATATATATATATATATGTATATATATATATATATATATATATATATATATAAAAAGATCATTTTAGCATTAATGGAAGGTATGCACAAACAAAACTGTAGTCGTCACTTGACAAATTAATCATCTAAATCATACGTACCTTTGTTACGTATCATCAAATAAAAGTCCCTTAAGTTAATAACCCAACAATTCTTCATGTGCTACCTATTTCTTTCTCATGAATGTTCACAAATCAAAGTCATGCGATTCGATCGACTAAATTAACAATTATTATTTATTCAATTAAAAAAAATGGTATTCAAGAATTGAAATACTAAATACCTCTTTAGATCTACTATTTTACATCAATATCCCATTTTAACACATAAAATGGATGTTAAAAACTTGAGATAAAAAATATTAGCGTAAGAATATCATTATCCTTTTTGGATTTGAAGTTTAAACCCTACCTAGGAGAAAAAAAAAAAAAAAATCAAGGAACCAAACCACTACCTTTAAACAACTGCCAACCCAAGCCTATCCTCTTAAGTTTCAGCAGCTGTGACCAAAATGATCACTAGTTCCATGTTACTCTCTATGCCGCAACTTTATCCTGTCGCCTTGCTTGTCTACCCGAGCTCCATTGGTTGGTAGAGTTTGAAGACTTTGTACACGAAGACAACAAAGACAATGGGATAAGGTCTCTAAAAGCAAAATAAAGATCTCACAGTCACAGGTTGGACATCGCTATCTTTCTAAATTTAGGCAGTAATGTCATCTTGAATATTGTATCATTGACATTAACATCGAAGCAATAACCAATAATTCTGGACACCTCGGAAACTAACTAAGCATCTAGCTAGTCTTTGTTCGTATATTATTAAACATTTGCGAGACACTAGAACTATCTACTACTACATCAACAATATATTCATGACAATGACTTCTTTAGCAATTGCCTCACAAGGCTGATTAATTAATTAAATCTTCATCTATTATAACATAGATGGGCTATTCTAGCCTGCAATATACAATGCCAATGGACAATAAATTGTTTATTCAATTTTAATGATGGAGTGAGTATGTATATATTATGGGATAACCTGACACGAATTTTGTATTAATATATTGATTAGAATCAGCAACACTTGAACCAATATGATATTTAGTTAAGAGCTTTTAACTTTCTCAAAAAAATTAAGAGCTTTTAAAAGCCCAAAAATTCAATTTTAATTATATATGTAGTACATGATTAGTTTTAATTACACTAAATATATCGCAAGAGCAAAAACCCTAAGATACTATAGTATGATATATTAATACTTAATGTAAATTAATATGCAAGTCAAATGATGTTACAAATGTAAAACTGCATTGTCAAGCATTCAAACAATTCAAATTTAATAGATTGATAGAAAACGACTTGTGTTTAAAAACCACACAATGAATTTAAAATGGAATAGAAAGATTAATTGAAATGTTTAATACAATCTCATAATTCTTGAGCAGAATTATAAAATAATCACACCATTTATTTTTTAAAATGTTAATGGGTATAAAAAAAATAGCCATTCTAATTTTATTTATTTTTTTTAAATCAGGCGCCAAATCTAGAAATTTATAAATTTTCAGGGAGTGAATCTCACAAATTGTTTTGCATCTGTTAATTTCTTACGTATTTCAGCTCTATATATCAAGAATTGTGTCATCTTTTATAAAATGATTTTGTTGTGGTCAAGATTCTTCAAAGTTTTTGCATAACTCTATTATAAAACTTTATCCTTCAATTGTGTATTAAGTAGTTTAGATTTTCTATTCATATTCAACAATGAAATAAAAGTTTATTCCCGTTTAAAAAAAGAGTACTTCAGATTTTTCTTTTTTTGAGAATGAAGAAAATTGAGATTAAGAAAAATTAGCCAAAATCAGCCAAGAGTACATCAGTTAAATGAGAATGAGCACTCTCCATCCACACAAAATAATTACTAACATGTCTCGCATGTTTAACTAAGTTATGAACAATAAAATTACCTAATCTATAGATGTGAGAGAGACAGATAATGCTGAAACCAACTAGAGAAAGTTTAGATTTTAATTCTGAAAAAAGGAGTGGTTTAGATTTTTCCATTCCATTAGTAATTTGTTAAATAGATACTAAAATATCTTAATGAATATTTTTTTAAATGTTAATATTAGCAAGAAATCCAACTCCTGAATTATATATAATTTTATTTTTCTTGATAACCTCCCTTATATAGATTTTAGTAACTCTGCACATTAACTCTACAAATATATGGTTTCTACAAAAAACAAAAAAAACTCTACATATAAATGATTGTACTAAATATTGGTGAAGCATCAATCAAAGTGATGATGACTTCTTTCAGTTGACAACCAGACAAGATCTATTGCCTCAACTTTCAAAAAAAAAAAGAAAGATCTATTGCCTCAATTCTTTCAGAATAAGTACCAATAGAGTCATATATATATATATATATATATATATATATATATATATATCTATGTGTGTGTGTGTATAAAAGAGTACCAATAGGGTTAGGCCAACTTTCAGATGTTTCAAAAAGAAAAATCAGATAATTGAGGACTTTTCCCTAACCAGAGCCAGAGGGAAGGGAATGTCTAATGAGATTCGTAACAAAAATCATTTTAACTTTTAGTTTTTTGTTTCAAATTTTTTTTATATTAAAAATGTTTGCAAAACTAACTTGTAAGGCTACAAAATTGGCTTGGGCCCGAATGGATGACTGGGCCGGCCCAGGTGGCCTTTACAATAGAATTTGTAGAGGATGGGTTCTAAGCCCTGACTTCCCGGTACTATGGAAGGGCGCAATGTAAGATCCAAATGCGCTACTGAAACGTGGCTGGCTAGTGGGGTGGACTAACTCCCTTCCCAGACGCGCGCCGAGGAGATTCCGTGGTGGCTTTCGTTCTGTTCTTCAAGGGAGGGAACCTTCCTTCTCTATCTCCCTCAAAATTCCGGATCCCCCTTCACTCGGAGGATTGAGAAGGGAAAGCTCCCAAGAAAGTTCACCCAGCCGACCTTCACAGTTTACAACGGGAGGACGGACCCAGTAGAGCACGTGAGCCACTTCAGCCAGAGGATGGCGGTGCACTCGAAGAATGAGACCCTGATGTGCAAGGTCTTCCCCTCCAGCTTGGGGCCCGTCGCGATGAGGTGGTTCAACGGCCTGAAGGCGAGCTCTGTCGATTCCTTCACAGAGCTCACCAGAGCGTTTGGTGAACGGTTCATCACCTGCAGCCGGATCCCTCGGCCCCTGGATTCGCTGTTGTCCATGGCCATGAGAGAGGGAGAAACCCTCAGGGCATACACTGACAGGTATTGGGAGATGTACAACGAGATCGATGGGGACTTCGACGAGGTGGCCATAAGCACCTTCAAGGTCGGCCTGCCAAACGATCATGACCTGAGGAAGTCGCTAACCAGGAGGCCTGTCAAGAGTGTACGACGTCTTATGGACCGCATCGATGAGTACACACGGGTGGAGGAGGATCAACTGCAAGTGAAGGCGAGGGTGAAGGTTATCCCTCAGGAGAGGAGGGATTTCAGGTCGGACGGGTATAGCAACAGTAGGCCGAGGAGAGAGTTTGTCGGACAGCCACGTCGGATGCCAACGCAGGCGGTCGGCATTGTGTTCCGCGAACCCATGCAGCGGGTGTTTGAAAAAATCCGCCACGAACCTTACTTTAGATGGCCCAGCAAAATGATAGGAGATCCCTCAAAGCGAAACCAGAACCTTCACTGCCAGTACCATCAAGAGCACGGCCATACAACCGAGAACTGCAAGAACCTACGCTACTACCTCGAACAGTTGGCGAAGGAGGGAAAGTTGAGTCAGTTTGTGCACGACTAGGGGAGGGCGGCGGAACATCATGGTCCGACAGGCCAGGGCCACCACGCACCAAGGCCTCCTCTGGGAACCATCAACACCATCCTCGCAGCTCCTGGGAGGACGGGCTCGCGCCCTTCAAGGGTGATGAACGTGGTGCGAGCCCATACCGGAGGCTCTGGCCCCGAGCCAAAGAAGATCAAGGGAAATGAGCCGCCCACTCTGGCCTTCTCGGCGCGCGTCTGGGAAGGGAGTTAGTCCACCCCACTAGCCAGCCACGTTTCAGTAGCGCATTTGGATCTTACATTGCGCCCTTCCATAGTACCGGGAAGTCAGGGCTTAGAACCCATCCTCTACAAATTCTATTGTAAAGGCCACCTGGGCCGGCCCAGTCATCCATTCGGGCCCAAGCCAATTTTGTAGCCTTACATAACTATTTTAAAAATAAATCAACATTTAGTTTTTTTTTTTTACATTTAATTTAGAAGTTACAAAAGATTATATGTTTTGATGAATATTATGCAAATAAGCTACGGGAATCATATATAGTGTCGTACTTTTCAGTTAAGATTTTATATAAAAAAAAAAATACCTCATTTATTCTGACCCAAATAAAGAAAGAGAGAGATATAACCATTATTTATTTATTTTTCTTATAAAGATACATCAACAGTGCATATACCTGTTGATAAATTTATACCACTCTCACTAGTGGATAATTAGTGGCAGGTAACTTTGAACATGTAGTCAACAGAAACCTTATGGCTGAAAACGGAAAAGATAAATGTCTATTATTATCTTTATTTCGAAACTGAAACTCTTAGAAATTAGGATGGCTCCAATCCTTATTTCCATCAAGTAATTATACTAATAATAGTTTGCATTATTGTTCATTTAAATAATATTAAAACTAGATAAAGCTTGCGTCCAAATGTTTCAATACATTAAACCCATTGTGGAGGTGTCATGCAAATACTTTTAGACACATGTCATTATTTTTTTTTTTTAATACAAGATAAAAATTTTATTTTAGTTAATCTAACATAAGTGTATATTGTATATATGTGTAGAGTTTCTTCTTAAAGACTTGAATCTCAATTCTTGCCCTCCACACTTCACTAGTACTTATATTAATAGAATGATCATCGCGCTAAAAATGAGCGATAATACATATGTCATCATTCTAATAACTCTAGAATACCATACTACTGAACTCAAGTCAAGTCATGTGTAAATTATTTGTATTAATCATAACAATAAGACAAAACAAAAGGAGACAAGTGAGGGAATTGAATAAGATGAATAACATATAACTTAGGTATCGAGCTGTACCATTATGTCACTCCTAGACATTAATTTGTTTTCATCAAAAGTTTCCAAATTACGACTACTAACTAGAATTATTATTATAGTACTATCAAGATCCTTCATGTCTCATCATGTATAATCCTTCGTGTCTCATCGTGTATAATCTAAGGAGAGGAAAATGAGGGCAAATATTCAATTCCCTTTTGTTGACATTTCAAAGGAGAGGGAGAAAAATTTGAGAGTTACAAGAAACCCCTCCAAACTTTTTTTTTTTTTTTTTCAATTTGGGAAAATTTGAAAAGGAATGGATTTTTTTTTTTTTTTACTTTTTATATTTTTAAAGCATAGATATTAATACAAGAATAATAAACTTTTCTATTTCTTTATACACTATCATTTTAATCTCTCTCCCTTGATTTTTAGTTTTAAGGATTCAGACAATGGATGGGACATTGATTTTAATCTCTAATATTCCTCTTCTCTATTACTACCCTCTCTTATATTCTCCAATCTTCTCACTTCACTTCAAGACCTAATCTAATTATATAATTAATAAAGAATACAAAACTTTAATAATTATATAAACAAAATATCTCTAAGTTTGATGAAGATGGGTGCCTTCTTTATTTATTTCCTAATTAAAAGTTACTCAAGTAGAAGATAAGGATGGAGGAAAGAGAGTAATATTTAATTTAGTATATTAACTTTATAGTAATAAGTCCATGTTTCTAGCAGCCACATGGCGCTCCAAAAATAGATTGGAGTATTTGATTATGACATTAAACTTTTGAGGTGGCCTGTTTAAATATTTTATTGGATATTTGTCAATAGCACTAGATTTCTAGTTGATTGAATATGAAGTCAAGATCGAATGCTATACGTACATGATAAGCAAGTTTATATATATCGGGTACATCGTATGTTATATATAGTATCCCTATGTTCTTTGTCAATATGTAGTTGAACTGTATGTGCAATTTTTAACAATTCTATACATAAAAAAAGAATTAATCTTCATTTAATCACTCGGTGTTGACACGATTCAACATGCTGCATGCATGGCACAAAATTGTTGAATTTTTTTTTTTTAAGAGATAAGTTCAGCTTATAATTAACATTCACTGTTGATGATTCATCTTTACCATTAGACTAAGACACCATTTGATAATAGACAAACATTGAACCTTATATTTATTATTCGATAAAAAGAAATTTTACCAGTTAAACTAGTTAAAACACACAAAATGGTTGAGCTTAATAGCATGAAATTTCTACAATGCTATCTATTATGCCTCACAGGCTTTTTCTTGTTCTTTCTTTTATTTTACTTAAGAAGTTAGGCCACAGCCACATATTGAAAATAGTTCTTCTCTAGAAATTATTATATCGTGGGGGAATCTGATTTTTGGCCTCTAATATAATTTGTACAAAATTTTACATAGTTACATTCTAGATATATTCACATAATTGGTTTCGATTGAAGTCTTGGCCCCATATATTACGAGGGGCTAATTTGTAATTTTGATGTCACGTACATTTATATAATAAGTCCATATTTAATGTGTTATGTAAAAGCATGATTTTCAATAACAAAGTAGTGAATATTAACATATTATTCTATGTTAAGCATGGTTTTTTGGGGTTTGAGGTTCTTAGATATATAGGGCATAATAATTCTATATGCAACTTGGCTATTGATCACGATGTTGGTAGTTCAAAAAACAAGGGCAAATTGCTCTTTCTAATAGTAGAAAGTACTGTCTATTTTAATTGCGAAATGCTTTTTTTAGCCTAAAGTTGCATGCTTCCATGAGCTAATTATAGACATGATGATATCTAATAATTAAGCTACTCTATTTATCAAAAAAAAAAAAAAAAAAGCTACTCTATTTTAATTTCAGCTGGGAAACAAGAAAACAAAAGTGGAGTTTTTAGTAAGATAATCATTTGCTTTTGCTAATTCCTATAGTTAATTGGAAATTTTGGAACACCCTCCTTAATTTGTGCATGACCAGCCAATGAGATCTCAACACATCAAAGCAAATAGATTCCCCATTAGAATTATATAATCTCAGAGACCTACATTTGTTAATCAATTTAGCCATTCTTTTAATTTATCAAGTTTTATGCTTATGTCATAGAGGGAGAGAGAGAGAGAGAGAGAGAGAGAGAACATGGATCTCAAAAAACCCTTTTCTCAAAGCTTCTTAATAATTCGATCTTAAGCTTAAGGTGTTGGGTTTGTGACATGTGTTATGTGTGTACCAATCACACAATGTAGGGTATCTAGGTAAGTGCAAAAAAAGTCTCTAGGACTTAGGTCCGGTCTTGTAACTTTCCAAGACAGGAAAGGACTAGAACCAAAATGAGAATTATAATAAGTATTATTATTATTATGGGTCCTGCTAACGAATGCCCTTAGGGCATTGGTTAACAATCCATTTTAGAAAAGTTTTTACATCACTTTTATGGAAAATGAAAAAAATTGTCAAAACATTTATTGTTTTATTTCATTTTCCCATAAAAACTTTCCTCAAATGGATTGTTAACCAATGCCCTAAGGGCATTCATTAGCATTTCCCTATTATTATTATATGCTAATATGCCATATTGAGTAAGATTTACGTTTGAAAACAACCCAATTTTGCTTCTTTCGAGGTCACTATATGATCTTAATTATAAAGAAGTTACTTGGTATAACTGTGTCATGGACATGCATTTTTTTAAGCACAACACTAGCTCCCTAATTTAGTAAGAGAGAATGAGAAGTGTTAGGGAATCATATATTTTTTTATCATAGAGTAGTTACCAAAAAATATTAATAATATAGCTATAAATTAAGGCAAATATTATTAGGCCTAATAATCTTATCCTTTGATTTTGAGTCTAAGTCTCTTCTTTGAAATTTTTTCCCCTTTTTCTTAGTGTTAATGACCATTTTAGGCAGAATCAGATTTCATTAGGTTATATGGTTGCAAAGTTGAAAAGTACTGGGGCAACAATATTAATCTCATCCAATTGTGTACAACTTTTCTTGTCAAAGCCTTTTTATTTTTTATTTTTTTCAACTAATTCAGATTAATCTCATCCAATAGGCCATAATTAGTAGTTACCCAAAATTTTATTTTTTGAGAAGATACCCACAAAAATTAAGACAAAGCCCCCAATTAGCTATCGCATGAGCTAACCAACCATAAACCCACAACAAAATTATAAATTACAGTGTAAGTTATTTTGAACGAACTCTCCAGTTTCTCCTATAATATTAACTGTCTACCAGTTCATTAGAATCTTTTTAAAAGCCTACAGTCACCGATTTAGCATCCCCTTCAACTTTTACATTGGGGACAAAATTTTTTTTGAGTACTAACTCAAACAGCTTTCTTAAGATTTAAGAACCATATCTTTTTCAACTTGAACAGCGTACTAATTGATTCTATCCAAAAAAAAAAAAACTATACTAATTGATTGGTTTTAAAGGTGCAGATAGTCTTATATTAATTACATATAAAAAAGTTAATTTTTTTTTTCATTAATTTGATACTAAATTACAAATTGTAGAAGGTTCTTCATACTCTGGAAAATTTGAATTATATTAGATAGAATATAACACTAAGACAGCTCTTGTCAATATATCATATATGTGGAGAGTTGTTGGTATTTGCTATCCAATGATTTCTCCTTTTACAATAAGAAAATCACTGTTATTCTAACCCACATTACAGAGTCATCAAAATTATTTATTAGATAAAACCCAAGAAGCCATTACTCATCATCATAATCTATATTGTAAGGTTGAATTTATTCAACCATGTGTTGGCTTTATTTCGTGCCAAATTTGCTTGTAATTCAGCATTTAGAAATGTTGTATTTAGGTCAGAATTATGTAAGAGTTGTGTGTGAGAGAGTATGAAGAATTGATTAAGTTGTGTGCATCAAGAGGCAACTCGACACTGGAGCTCGCGACTGGTGATCTGCCAGAATGAGGCTCACATATGGAGCATGTAGGAAGTTGAAGGGTTAGGGTAGCCGGATCACTACAGGACAAAAAGTACAATCTGGCCATTTTGTTCTATGGTGACTGGAAATCATGACTCATCCTAGTTGCGAGTGACTCGCCAAAACACATTGTTTTGCAGAAAAATGAATTTTCACGTTCCTTCTATATCTTACTATAAATACCCTTATACCAACAAAATGTAGAGAGCTTCTAGAAAGAATTTTGAGAGAGAAACCCAAGAGAAAAACAAGATTGACTCATCCACAATCTTACACATTTGATTCTCCAAATTCCTCTACTTTCATCCTCTCTATGGTCATACCCATGAGAGGAACTTAGGCCAAATATTTACCTCATCACATTCATAGCTGTGAGAAGGTTCTTGGTGTTTGGGAAGTAGTTCGAGAAAGAACCAATTTATTTTGGTTGATGCAATGGGCTAATTGTGGGATTCAGTAAGCTAGAGAAGACAAGGTTAGATGCAACCCTGTTGGAGTAAGAAGTTTGGAGGGCTTAGGTTAGACATGGCAAAACGGGCGGGTCGGGTCGAATTCGGGTCGGGTCAATCGGGTTGCGGGTCAAACGGGTCACGGGTCAAAAACGGGTCATCTTAAGCGGGTTAAAAACTGGTTCGGGTCAATCAGGTTGCGGGTCGGGTCGGGTCAACCCGTATTGACCTGTATTTTTCACATGAATTTTTTTTTTTAATTTTTATAAATAAAACAACATGTATTTGTCATTTGAAAAGTTATGCAACAAATTATTTTATATAAAATGCATTATTTTGACTTCACTACTTATATCAAGAATGAATTCAGTTAAACTTATTAATACTTATTCAATAATTTTAAAATTATAATAATCCTAACATTGCTATCTAAAACAAAATAACACAAACATAAGTAAAAAAAAATACACATGTTTTATTTCTACATAATATTAACATTCCAAAATATAAAACACAATTACAAATGACTTATCGCATAACTCATTTGATAAAGAATAAAAACATATAAGAAACTTACAATCTTGAAAATTAATTTTATAATCTATTATTAATTGTGATTGACACTCTATTTCAATTTGAAATATACATTAAAATTGGATTGCTTACTTATTTATACATGGTCTCTTTTATGAATATCATATCCTTGTTAAGCAATACACACTCTAGGAAATATCATAATTTATTTTGAAACGCTGTTTATTTTGGACATAAATTGTTAAAAAATGAGTCTAAGCATTCATAATTTATACTAATTTGATACTTTGGCTTCACTATTTTTACACTTTTAAATGTTTCTCACACATCTACAATTTTAAATCTATATTTTTAACTTTACTGTAATCATATTATCTTGGCAAGTACTTTATTATTTAATATCTAAAAATTTTTACTCATTACAGAATGCTCAACTTTTTGTCTTTCAATTAATTTGCATATGTAAATGTATCAATTGTTTCCTTAAAACTCACAATAAACAATTAAACTACTATTGTTTTAATTTTACTTTTTTTTTTTTACCAAAAAAAAAAGTTTTAAAAAAGTGATTCGGGTTCGGGTCGGGTTCGGGTCGAGTCGGGTTGACCCGCAAAAAACTCGAAAAACTTGGGTCGGGTCACGGGTCAACCCGTTTTTGTTTCGGGTCAAAAAAGTCGGGTTCGGGTCGAGTGTTTTTCTGGTCGGGTCGGGTCGAGTCAAAAAATTTTGACCCGTTTTGCCATGTCTAGCTTAGGTGCATCAGGTAGATTAGGCTTGAAGGGTATATTACTATTCATTTTATCCTAATTGATTTTCTAGTGGATCATTTTACTGCTCGGAAGGCAACATAGAGGTTTTTCACTAAGTATTTCGGTTTTCTTTTTTCTTTTTGATAACACGTGTCGGTATTATCTTGTGTTTGCTTCTCTCTATTCCTTACTCTTTGCTTTTAATTATTGTTGAGTTGTGATTAAAATATGACTTAAAGTAGTTTGCATAATTGGGTATGGCTTATATTTATCAATCTGCACATATATTATTTGAATATAAGCTTGTTTAGTAAAATTTGAATTTGGGGTGTATTTTATACACTAAGTGAGCTTTCATATATTAATTTAGGTTATGTTTTGTTTGAGGGAAAATGAGAGAATGGAAGAGAAAGGACTTTTGTCCTTTGTTTGGTTAGAAGAGAATAGAAGGGAGAAATGAAATGTAGAGAGAAAAGATTTATATGAGTTCTACCAATTTTTTATTTTTAACTTTTATCCAAATTCGTAAATGACCCTTATACCCTTAAAAAGTTTTAGCTTTTTTTAATAAAATTACATTTATATCCTTATTTCTTTATAAATTAAAAGGATAAAAGTGCAAAATACATTTTATTTCTTTCATTTCTCTTCTCTTTACATCCAAACACATATTTTCTTTTTCCTTTATTTTATCCCTCATACTTTTCTCTTCTCTTCCCTCTAACCAAAAATAGCCTTAGAAACGTAAACGGGTGATTTGTTATCAGAACTACACTCATCTCCTAATTAGGTGTGCCAAAAGTTAAAAATATAAAATATTACAAATGAAATGAGATAAGAGGAAAGATGGATTAATATCGGGCGCAAATACCTATCTAGGTGCAATTGAATCCAATGACAAGAGTTAGAAAGTCCTTAACATATTAGTTTAGTTTTGGTATAGATAGAATTTTAACTTATAAAAGTTCTAGAGTTCTAGATAGTTACACGATATCTTTAACATTTAATTATGTATCTTATAAACAAAATTATGTATCGTATAATGTACTCATATGTTGCACAATGCAAGTTAATATTCAGATTTTTATCTTACCTCATACTGATAGGATTTTTTTTTTTTTTTTTTTTTTAAGAAATACTAATAGAATTGTATATATCTTATTGTACGGGCATCAAGTTGGGCCCTAACAGTACCATGTGGGAGCCAACCAGGCTTGGCCCATTAACCTCGTGTGGGCCAGGGACTAAACCAAAGGGACTGAATTTAATGTATTGTCCGACCAACCGAGCATAGTTAGTGCCTTGGGAAAATTTGCTGCCGAGCACTATTCGATGTCAGGTGCAAGTTTTAGGGTCCGTTCGGTTGGAGGAGTGGAAAAGTGAGAGAATGAAAAACTGTGGTAAGATGGAAAATTGTGAGGGGATAGAAAATATTTAGTTTTCTCTCTTGTGTGTTCGGTTGGAGGGGTGAAAAAGTGGAAGGGTGGAAAACTCTTTTGTTCGGTTAGAGAGAAAAATGGAAGGATGAAAAATGTAATTTATATAAATTGACTATTATACCCTTATTACATAATATATAAGAAATAGATTTATTTGTACTCATTATATAATATAAAATTTATCACATCATATATATAAATTTATATTATTATTTTTATTATTATAATGTAAAAATTAGATTATGTCACGTTGAAAAAAATAAAGAAGAAAGAAAGAGAGAATGTTCAAGTAACGTTAAAAAAAAAAAACGTTCACATAACGTTGAAAAAAAGAAAAAAATCAAGTCACGTTGGAGGAAAAAAGAAGAAGAAGAAGAAAACGTTGAAAAAAAAAAATAGGTGAAAAGAGGGTATTTTGTAAAAATGCTAACATAACATTTTTTTCTCTAGATTTTTCTTCCGATTTAGAAGGAAAAAAAATGTGGGCTCGGAGAGAAAACATTCTCCCCAATTTTCTCTCATTCCTATTTTCCTTTCCTAAATGAACAGTGAAAAATAATATTTTTCACCCTATTTTCCATCCTCCCTATTTTTCACCCAAACAGACGGACCTTTAAGAGAATCCTCTAAATGGCTGAGTTAACTAGGGATCCTAGACAAAGGTGGGGACCACGTGGGAAAAGGGTAAACCACCATCATTGATACCCCACTTGGGAGAGACTATAAAAGGGGAAGGAGGCTACAGAAAAAAGGGTTGACAGAAATTAGGGAAGAAATATACACAAGTGAGTAGAGAGATACTGAAAGAGAGGGCCATATTCTCCATCTTGGGTAGTCTACAAAGGGGGAGAAAGAATCGATACTAGGGCCTTGGTGTTACTTTCTTGGGCTGTCTAAGCAGTATTTGAGGCTTCCCATTGCAGGATTTCCCCCATCCATTCTAACAAGTAAATTGAGAGCCTAGTCCCACCTAAGCAAGCAAGGCCGGGTCTGGGCCCTCCACACTTATATATACTACATATATAATTAATAATTATAATTAAAAAAAAATTAATGTCTCAGAAATTGTGGTTTTGCTAAATAGATTGATTAAAGTTTTTTTTTTTTTTAGAGTGAAACCTGAGATTAACTTACACTTAAGTCATGCGAAACATTAGGATCATTACATAGATATTTGAATTGATTTCATATGCATTGTAACTTTTACTGTGGATATAACTTAATTACTGATCGATAAGGCATATCTTTAAGATAGATTTTTTTTTCGCTGGAAGATTTTGATAGAGGGAATGTGAAATAAGATAAACAATACCTGAAGACGTTAAGAGGAGTTCCTTTGACAAAGAGGCCAGTTGCATATTTTTCAATTGGAAGTAATGTAGGTCAGTTCAATGAGGATTTGCCTTTTGCGGATTTTTTCCCCCATTGGATTGAGGATTTGTGGCTTAATTCTAAGGAAAATAGTTTTCATTAATGGTCAGTGTTTGCTTTGTGTTGCTTTTAGTCTTGTAAGTCGATTTTCAAGGGTGAGTTCTACCCTTAGGTTCCTAACATCTCATGGCTGAAGTTTGCTGATTTCTTCACCTGAGAATGAAGAATGGTATCACATTGCAACTTCATTTTGCTTAAAGGATAGATCGAACTCACTCACAAGGAAGAAGAGAGGATTAAATTGTAAATTTTCAAAATGGTTTTTTAAAGAATTTGAATTTCAGGTTTGTGTGTGTTTTGTTTGGTTACTGAGAAAAATTGAATGAAAATAAAAGAAAGACAGAGGTAAGTTTTTATGTTATTAGGTTTTTCATTTGAGAAGTTGATATATCTCTACAGTTTGACTAATGCACTGTTTTTTTTTATTATTATTTATTTTAAATTCAATTTCATATAATTTGAATTTTAGGTTTGTGTGTGTCTATGTTTTGTTTGGTTGCTTAGAAAAATGGAAGGAAAAAGAGGAATGATAGCTCATTTTTTAGTTTGAGTTAAAGGTGAAATTTGGGATTTCATGAAAATTTAGTTGATTTTCTTTTCTTGATTTATTGGGTTTTTCTCTTTATTGATGAATACAAAACTAGTTGCTCCTAAATTGGTTTTTTGTTCAACCCGTTACAGATTATCAACATGATTTTTTTTTTTTATTTGGTGAGTTGGGTTTTAGTTGGACTTGGTTTTAATTCATGAGATTTTATTTTTTATTTGTTTAAAATTGTTTTATTTGGCATTTTGGGTTAAATGGATGGGTCAAGGATTAAATGGGTTAGGTGGATAATGGGTATTTAATTTTTATTTAACAAGGTAGAAAATGGTATTAAATGGATAATTATATACCCAATTCAAAAACTACTCAACTCACCCAATTGCCACCCCTAATCTGTGGGAATTAAAGAGTCAGATTTCTTCAAAGAAATGACCTTTGAACATCATTTATAGTGTTTAAAGTTTGAATTCCAACGTGGAGAGATGGAAATGAGATATATATTTTATTGTTCTTAGCTTTTACAAAACCCCAACTTTTTGATCTCATTTTCTCTTAATTTTTTATGTGTTTTTTTTTTTTTTTTTGGGAGGAGAGGAAAATAAAAAAGGGAGAAAAAATACATATTTATCTTTATTTTTAACAGAAGTAAGTTACAGAAGATAAACAAAACAAACCTTAGGTGAGTAAAGTAACACTTTTCAACCCCCGTGTAGGCAATATGAATTTGGACCAAACTACACGTGGATTTACTGTAATTACCCCTTTTTATTTCTAACTTCTAGAGGCACTGTACTTACACAATGCGCGCAATTTGTTTAATTGTATTACTCAGCAGAGAAAGAAAGACAATATATCATGAGATGACTAATGAGTTTAAAAGAAAATTATAGTATGTTGATGTGGCTTATTTTGAGGGGTCGAAAAAACAATGGTGGTCCACAAAAGTAATAAGCAATAAATAATAATGTCCTACATATAGGATAATGGTAGAAATTTGTGTCGTAAAATCGTAAAATGTATCTAAAAAATTAGTAAATTATTCTTGAATTCTATCAGTCATGGGTACCTCTAATAAGAGGCGCCACATCATCATTTCTATCTACTATTTAAGAGCATTTACATTTAGGTACCTAAAAAAATACTTATTTTACCATCTAAAATGCTACTTTATTTATTTTAACATATCATTGTACAACTCATCTAATATCCCAATTCTCATATTTCACATCTAAACTAATACTACTAATTACTTTATTCATTTCACTCTCTTCATCTCTCTACCTCACTGTTTCTCTCTTCATCTATTGTGATTTCTCTCTCTTCCTCTTTGTCGCTTTCTCTCTTCACCCACAATCAAAACTAGCCACCACAACCACAATGAATACAAGCCATTACCACCACAATTAATACCCATCCCAAAATAAAAAATATATAAAACTCAACCACAACAACCACCACCCTCACAAGCCACCACCACCACCATCAACAGCCAACAAAATCACATAGCTATACATAAAATACCAAATTTAAAAAATCACATACTCATTTTGAAATCACAGTCATATACCTTGATCTCCCGACCAAAATCTTTGAAATTGTCAACCCATCAATCACAACCACCACCACAACCATTGATCTACTCTTCGGAGGACACAAAATCATCGAGTGACCACCCAAAGCATCCAAGCTCGTGATAGGACAACCCATTTAGATATGGCTAAGATACCTAATCCTGATGTGTTAAGCAAATTGGAGAGAGAGAGAGAGAGAGAGAGAGAGAGAGAGAGAGAGAGAGGGGTTTGTTTAGAGGTGAAACAGGGTGGATGGAAAACTTTTGAGAGAAAATAAGAGGAAAAACTTTTTTGGAGTGTATTTGGTTGGGTGGGGAGGAAAGAAAATAAATGGTGGGACGCAGGTATTTTCTCCTCTGACCCACCAAATGTTCTCTCTAAAATGGAGAGAAAATTGAGTGAGGATAAATTTTTTCTTGATTGACAAAAATGTCTAGTACATGTGCATACACACTTCTTCAAGTTGCCTTTATCTTCTTCTTTTTTTTTTTTTTTTTTTTTTTCTTCTTCTTCTTCTCGGTAACTTGCTTTGGCTTGTGTTTTTTTTTTTGGGGGGCGGAGGGCAATGTTGCCTCTTCTTTTTCTTTTTCTCTTTTTTTTTTTTTTTCTTCTTTGGGCAGCAACGATGCCCTCCTGTCCTCCTTCTTCTTCTTCTTCTTTTTTTTTATTTTTATTTTTTTCTTTGGGGCAGTTGCCTTTTCTTTTTTTTTTTTTTTTTCCTATTCTTTTTTTCTTCTTTTGATTTTCTAGGCCTGGGTGTGATTTTTTTTTTTTAAGTAGACGTGATTTTTTTTGGGACAGTTTTTTTTAATAAATTTGGGTGATTTTTCTTTTTTTGAGGTTATTTGTCACTTTTATTGTTTTAACTGGGCATCATTTTTTAATAAGAGTATATGAGTAAATTTATTCAAACTTATTTTTTTCATCCCTCCACTTTTCCACTCTCAACCAAACACATAGGAGAGAAAATAAAATTTTTTCTATCCTCTTACTTTTCCATCCTCTCACTATTTTCTATCATCTTACTTTTCCACTCCTTCAACCAAACGGACTCTAAAGAGAGAAATTATATTTTTAATTTATTTAGGAAAGAGAGAAATTATATTTTTAATTTATTTAGGAAGAGAGAGACAATAAAATAGTATTTTTCAATTTACCCACATAGCTACAGTAATTAGGGGTGTTGGCGATGTGGTTTAGTGCAGTTTTGAGAAATTTTAAGCACCATACAATATAGTTTGGCTAAATCCATAACTGCACCGCAATTTTATGATTACATGTGTAGTGTGATTTGGTCAGTTTTGGATGGTATATTATTGAAGATGTTGTGACCAATTTCTAATTTACTATTCATAATAATGACAATATGATAGTAAGTTTTTTAAAAATATATATAAAACATGTGTAACAAAAAAAGTAACACAAATATATACAAAGAAAAAAAAAAAAAAAATCTATGACAATTTGACATTAAACAAAAAGTACTACAAACATATAGTGTATACAAAACAAAACAAAAAAAATATTATTAAACTTTTGAATTTTTGATTTTGTGAGAGTGGGTATGAAATGGAGAAGTGAATAATCGATGTTTTGAACTTTTGATATGCATCTAACAAAAGTGAAATCTATTTAAAATGAAACTGAATGCAAGATTAGGTTGGCCACTTATTTCATATATCATTAAATTATTAATATAAAATAAACTAAAATACAGGTGAGGTGCGGTGTGGTGCGGTTCATTACTAATTGCAGTGTGGTACTGTTTCTTCATTTTGTGGACAATTTTGGTCAGTTTGGGCACGGTCTTGCGATTTGGTGAACAACTGAACACGTTTAACAGTAATCTCTATTCTAAGAGAATTTACTATTCACAATTGCTTAAAAAACTTTAGCAATACCCATCCAACGCTAATGCTGGAAGAGCATCAACATCATTTATTCTAAAAATAGGTCATTTTTACGTAAAAAATTATTATTTCAACACATAATTTTACAACACATTTTACATCATATCTTCTATCATTTGATTCAATACATTAAAATAGTGTTAACTCATAATTCCTATTAAAAAAAAAAAAAAAAACACAACTCAATGGCAGATGAACAAGTGACCACCAACCATCAACCACTGTCACAACCACCACATCCTCCACTCCATAACCCCAAAAGCACAACAAAAAATAAACCCAACCAAGTCTAGCCAAATACCTATAACAAACCCGTAGCCACCAGCAGCAAAAACACCAACAACAACCGCAAAAAGAACCCACCAACCACAATCAGACCACCGCCTACAAAACCCTAAGGCACCACCACCACCGAAACCGAAAGGACAACATCAACTACAACAATTGACATTACTCGTTTTTCAATTTCAATAACAGAATAAACAAATCAAGTAGAAACAATAGAAGACAACCATCGCATTATAAGAATTACTCGTCCATGTCACAAGTCACAACTATTTTGATATAAATATCAAATATCACTAAAACAAAAACAATTCAAGCTCTCTACATATTGATAAACATTAACTCGCACACACGAACACTCACTAATATTAACAAGGATGATTACATGATAACAAACTCAGCTCTTGTGAGTAGTTTTTCCTTTAGCCGCTTGGCAGCTTCTCTGGCACCTTCGAATTCAACAGTAGTCCTCACATTCTCTGGGCGAGGGATTCCCACTATATATGGAGCATAAGGATTAACAATAATCTTCTCAAGGTTGATGGCACTTTCGAGTAAGTAAACAACAAACTGAATGTCTATTGCACGCCCTGCAAACCCAACTATTTCCACCTCCTTGAGGTGTTCATTGGGATATTTCTTCACCTTCCTTGCCTTTTTTGGAAAATTGATCTTCGACAATATCAACTGTAATTGGGAAAATGAAAATAAGAATCATGTCATGTATGCAATTGGAAAAGGAAAGTAAGGAACTTCAAAACAAAGAGCAATGATTCTCAAGGGGATATATATGTGTAAGCAAATAATATAGATTACCATCAAACAACAAATAATGATGACCGGCTACATTCTTTGGAATCAGAAACAAATAATGATGATCAGAAGATGCAGGGAAAATTATATCTAACAAAACCAGATTTAAAGCCATTAGGGAGGAGGTCAGAGCATGGTTACGGGCTCTAAGAAAGTCAAGATTTCTATTCATGATTGAGTGGTATGTGGTGGTATAGTGTTTTCTGTATTTAAAAAATAGGCGTTTGTTTGCAGCTTTGATGCTGCTCAGTTGTACTCTATTTAGGAGTTTTTTTTAAAGAAAGTTTCTTCATCGTCCCAAAATAAAAATAAAAACTCTTAAGCAAGAAATTGCTAAAAGTGAAGATAACTCCAATAGAACTGAACCTTCACTTTTCAAAATTTAGTTGTTTCTCGCATAAGAGTATTCACTTTTCACAGTTTAGTAGTTCCTCGCATAAGAGTATTTATTTTTATATTGGGACGATGAATAATTATTTAAAAAAATAAAAAAAAACCCTCAAATAGAGTAAAACCGAGCAACATCCATCTGCAAGCAAACAAACAAACAACTATTGATCAAATATATAAGACGGGGTTCAACTATTGATCAACTATTGGAATGGTATAATTATCACTATTCATAATTTCGAAGTACTATATTTTTTATAAAGAAAAAAATAGAAAAAATGATTATAAACCACAAGCCAACAATTAGTGTACAGATTGCATCACCTAGATTAAAGACTAAAAGCTACTAGTATGCTTTGTGTGAAGTTATGAGGTAAGAACAGTCACCTCAAAGACAAATTTATGTAAAAAAGGTGCTGCTTCTATTAGAGGTATTAAATCGAGGAGGCTTGATCCCTCATTTGTGGCAACTGTGACCTTAAGGTGTTTAAGCTTGGTAAGAGTTTGAAATTCAGGGAATTCAACGCCATCCTGAAAAGGAAAAAAAATAAGAGATGAGAGTAAATTCTGTAAAACTAAATAAACATATATGTAAGAGCTTTCAAATGAATTCGAAGTGCTTACATAAGTATAGGAGTGAACATCGAGCGTCAAACTCTCTAGCTGATAAAGGTAGCTCGAAAGAGAGCCAAATGCATAATATATAGGATGCGAATACATCCCACCAATACGTACATCCAGAAGACGGGGTGCAGAATGAACATGCAGTCTTATTTCGTTACCAACATAGCCAAAAGACTCAAGATTTGGAGCATTAATCTCAATACTTTTAAATTCTAAACAACGTATTATGTGTAAGTACTTCAACTTCAACGATGAACCGTAAATCTTCAGATTCACTAAATCTTCAGAATTGTCCACATGTAATCTTTCAAGCAAGGGGCAATTGGAAAGGAAGTGCTCCAGAAGCTCTCCAGTTACACGTATGTATTTTAGAGTGAGGGCTGTGAGGGACTTGATGCAAGTTTTGTCACTTGTAAAACGCTCATTTGGAAACCTATAAAAATTGCTTGCATCTTTGAATGACTTTGTTGCTGTAAAGTCCAATTCAAGTCTCTTAACTCCCTTTGAGATTGCAAAGTCAATCCATCTATCAACGTGACTTTTAGAACCATCATCAAGCTCAAAACAAACTCTGAACTCATCTATAGTTGAGACTCGACATGATTTTAGAGTGTCATTCGCCCACTGTAAAAATTTCTTCCTTTCAAATTTCAATGATTTCTTTTCTTTTTTAATTTCCCACATTGTATACAGACCATCAAAATCCAAACTACGAGGCAAGAATGGGCACAGACATTTCCATCTATGGGAAAGAACACTAGTTCTAAATGCTTCCATCGGCGTCAAGAAAGAAAGAACAGAGATAAGCATCTCATCTGGCAACTGACTTATCCAGTCCTCCTTGATTGACTTTATTCCCAAACACCAAATACAGAGAAGAAAAAGTAAGTAAATCATGTATTTGTCTGAAAAATAAAACTTTAGAAACAGTTAATCTAACATGGAACCTAGCTGCCTAGGTTGTTATACAAAATATACAAATTCAGCATAAAAAAAAAAAAAAGTAACTTCTTTTGAAAAAAGATATGATTTTTACCTTGTCAGAAGGCAACAGTGTCTTGTCCATGAATGTGAATAGAGAACTGCAAATTAGGGAAACAAAGAAAGATTTAAGTATGGGAATATGAACAAATTGATGCCCACAATGCAAGTAAAAAGCCCAGAGATTGATGAGACAAGATACCTCGGGGAAGGGTATACATACAATAAAACACCGATCTAACCCCTCCTTAAGAATTGGTTTTCCTTTTCCTAGAAGAAGAAGAAGAAGAATTCCTTTAATAATAATAATAATAATACAACAACGAACTAAGCCTCCCTTTCTTTCTAGGAGAAGAACTGGTTTTCCTTTTCTTAGAAGAAGAATAATGATAATACAACCTCCCTTGTTCTCCTATAGTGTTGCCAGCAGCGCTTGAGTCTGTAAACAGACTCTAGAGTCAAATGTACTTTTTCAGTTCTTCAATGTGGAGCAATGTGGAGTGTATATATCAAATAATTCATAATAAATGCCCACCACACTGTTTCTTTTCTCTATTCTTCTCCTTCTCTGCCTACAACCTTACAAGTGCGTATTGTTTTTTACACTATATATATATATATATATATATATATATATATATATATATATATACATACATACATAAATATTTGTTTACTCTATTTTTTTTTTTTTTGGCATCAAATTGAATAGGTGTTGTGTAGTAGTTTTTGTCTTTTGTTTGAACTAATTTTATTAAGTTTTATCCAATTTATATGGTTATGGTTTGAGAATCAATCATTAAATATGCTTAGACTGTTAGACATGATTTTTTATTACTTTTTATATTGTATATGAATTAAACGTTAATGACATTGGTTACACTGGTGATATGTTGTTACACATTTATGCTTACTATGGTTAGATATGATTTTCTATTATTTTGTATATTATATATTAATTACATGTTTATGACATGGGTTCCAATGGTGATACGTTGCTTCCATCCCTGAATTTTGATTTAGAGAACAATCTCATTTTTAGTTTATTATTAAGCATGTCCTAATATAAACACGATGATAAATTGTTCTATCTATTTTATTATTTAATATTACTTAAATTAGAAATTTTTTTTCTTATTTTCTTTAGTTTACACATGATTATTGACTAAGCTGTGCATCTCACGGCATAATACTAGTATATAATTAAAGCTAAAACTGAGAGAAATCCAATTAAATTTTAAATTGAATTCTAATTGTTGTCTAATTTTGTGCAACGTGTTCTATATAAGTTTTTTTAAATTTTTATTCTAAGTAAGTTAATGTTGTGCAAAAAAACAAAGAGTCTAATATAAATAAACCATCAAAACTCAACAAATGAAAAAAAGAAAAGAAAAGTAAACTCATGTGTATATCCAAAAATAAACTAAAATAAATAAATAAAAGAGAGAGTACAACTTATCTATACCTTAAAAAATGTGTAACTCTTAAACTAGATATAATTTGAACCCATATATGTGTAATTGTGATTATTTTTTATTATACCGTGCATATGCACAAATTATTGCTTGCTCACTCCCAAGTGCAAGAGATCATAGCAATATAATTCTCGGAGTACTGAGGCCGAACCACAAGGAGCAGGGTAAATTTAAAGACAATATAATTAAATGACAATTTAAGTGAAGAAGAAAAATACTTTTGCTTGGTTGAACTGAGACAATTCAAGAACGCATCATAACCTCGATTAATAATGCGGTTAGAAAAGTTTTTCAGAAAAACTCATTCACTTTAAAATCTGATTTCTGTTTGAAACTATTAGAAATTCATCTAAATAATAAGAAAAACATGATTGAACTTATTGAAAGCATGGAATAACTAATACATCAAAAGAAATCTAATTGAACAATCAAATATGTCGTTGATAAAATCTTAGAAAGAATCACATTGAATATTCATACCGTATAGAAGAAACATAACCCCTAGTCTTAGCAAAGAGTTTAGGCTGCCATCAGAGAAAGGAAAATACAAGTTTTCTCTCTCCAAAATTCGTTCTCCCAGCCTCCCCTCCAAAACCCTAATGTAAAAGTGTCCAAAGAAAATAAAACTTTTGCTATTTTAATTTCCGTCCAAGTTTACAATGGTAACTTGTGAGTTAATTTCGGCCTTCAAATCTGGGAATTTGGAAAAACGCAAAACTGGAAAGTTGTAGATAATTAAGTCACGGTTCCAACCCATCTGGCCTTGTGTCAATTGAATTTTTGATGAGAGAGATACGCCCAAAATACTGATCAGTGCTCAAATCAGATTTTTTCCTTTTCAGATTCTGCCTCTTTGGTTCCTTTCCTTTTTTGAAGCTTCCAATCAAAGTAGACGATCCAAGCACTCTAGCTGCTCCTTAGACATTTAAGCATGGTTCTTTAGCTCCACTTTAATTATAGTTTGGCCTCCACTCTCTCACAAATTCTAGTAAACTCATCTTTCTCATATGATTTCCTGAAAGTAGAAAATTACACACAATGAATAGCATCTTATTCAAGAAATTATGAAAAGATAAATAATAGGGACTAATGCAAATAATGATTTAACTATACCAATTAAGCATAGTAATAAGGAGATAACGCCTACATAAATATATAACAAGTATACATTTTAAGGCGTTATCACACCCCCCAACTTAAATCTTGCTAGTCCCTAGCAATCCACAAAACACCCATGTCTACTAAAAGTGAAAAATTAAACCTAAAATACAAGCCACTTTCGTAGGCTACACGACTGCACTTCCCATGTGCAGCAAGTCTTTGAACCCCTAGGTCACCCTAGTGGACGAGTTTAATCTCGTGAGGGTTTGCAGTGACTCTACCCACAAAAGTCAAAGGTTTCTTGAAAATTCCTATAGCAGATGTTAGTCTGCTTTATCATTATATCATACAAATAAACTTTCAATTTTAAGTTGGGATACTATTCATCATATTAAAAAGTTTTCACTAGCTTCAGTTTTGGAGTGAGTGTGTGTGTGGATAGCCCATCCAATCAAACCAGGTTTTCCAAACATGCATAGACCAAAAATAATCTAGATTAGAGCCTCTACTCCAAAACCTCTACTCCAAAACCTCTCTTAAGTCATCAACACTCTGAAAGGACATACATAGAAGTAATGGTTTCTCTCTTCAAATCACATGTGAACAAAAAGGAAAGAAGAAGTTTTAAGAATATCACATGTGTATACAAAAGCAGCCGCTAAAACAATGGAAAAAGATCTCTTGGAAAGGATGTTGAGTTCCTGGAAACATGAGGTTAATACCTTTCTCATCCCTAGTTTTTATCCTAAACACATACCAGCCATGCACCTTTAGGATCAAGTAGGACTTTAAGCTCAGTGGTAGTATAATCTTATGAAGGTAAACTGCTCTCTTTGAAATATGAGGTATATGAATCAAACACAGAAAATTCAAGCCAAACCCAACCCATAGCGATGACAACCAACTTATATCAAAATAACCTTTACTCAACCATATAATCCTTCTGAAATACATGAAAGATGTGTAAGACACCAATGATTTATTGATCGATTATGTATGTCTCCTCTTTTTTTTCTTTTTTTTTTCTTTCTTCTTTTTGATTTATTTTATTTTATTTTATTTTTATTTTATTTTTGAAGAAAAGAGAGACAATGGTGGTATCTAAACACATCAATTGCTCAAAACTTGAACCCCATGAGAATACCCATTGTTGGAGCATTTTAATATTAAATAATTAAAATGAATAAATGTTATGTCATAAATGTAAAGATGTGGGAGTAAATATGGAAGATGAGGAGTTGTGAAAATGTTTAATCCCACATTGAAAAGGAGAGAGATTATTTTGTTCTTTTTAATTGTGGTGATTAATGGGCTAACATGAATTGTCTCAAATATTGGGCCAGATACGTGCGCAAGGGGGAGGTGAAGGGTGGAGGTGTCAAAAATGAAAATAAATCAGCCTCTTGGATCCTCCTACTTGACAGCCCATTCAGAGTAATTACTATATCCGTTGGTGAGTTAATGGCCCGAATTTATATCCCATTTTTATTATGGAAAATGAAGAGCCATTAACCCACTTAATGGACTATCCGTTTGGGCCTTTTCATTCTTCAGCAACTCCTTATCTCACCATTAATTGTGTAACTCCAGCCCATCAGAATTATATCCTACAATTAATCTTGTAACACCCACTACATCAGCATAATGGACCTAATTAATCAGATTAATTGGGGTAGTAATTTCGTGAGGCCCATTAAGCCTATAAATAGACCCATTCAGACACAATCCAAGTTACTGCAACATACACAAAAAAAAAAATAGAGAGATTCTTGGCAAGGAAGGGTGTTCTTTCTGGTGGAGCTTTGGGCTTCAACACTTTGTGCAGAAGTTGTTCTAGCCATACAACACTTGTTGGGCTGTTGTATCCTGGAGGAGACAAGTCAGAGACGGTCTGCACCGGTTACAAAGTTTAGCCAACCAAGGGCTTGAATCTCCTTAAAGAGAGCGAGTGCCGCGTCTCAGTCCAAATAGTGTTGTGTAATCTCTTTCTTCAAATCAATAAAAATTCAGAAGTATTATTCAGTTTCTCTTTGTGTATTTTCCATTATCATTGTATTTGCACCAACACCCATAAATAAAAATGTTTTGTGGTATTGTAGAAGTATTTCCCATAGCTCAAATGATGGTGACAAAGGTTAATGTAAAGGTAGGTTGAATATTTGTTTAGCTGGTGACAAAAAAAAAAAAAATTGGTGGTCTTACGCTCTCATCTCCTAAAATTTCACATAAACCAGCATGCCTAAGGACAAAAATAAGTAGGATCATGGTATATCTCCCCATAATGTTTCCAGTAGTTAACAAAAAAAATATAGAGATCTTTTACAAATATTGAAACATATGAAAGAAATTTAAGAGTTTAAACAAATATATACTCTCACAAAGAAAAGTAAGGCTCAAGAACTCTCTATATGGGTTGAGTTTCAGCTTTTATCTAGCTTGTTCATGATCCATGCATATCCAACATCCAACCGTCCACTAACCAGGCTATTGTGCTAAAAAGTTTCCAATTGTGCTCTTCATGAAAGAGTCTTAATATAACAAATAGTATAACCAACTCAGCATTATTCATTCTATCATATGATATAAAAATAAAGCTTATAACTCTTCTACATTCAAATTCAAGGTTTTTTTTTTTTTTTTTTTTTTTTTTTTTTAATTGAAAAGTTTCAACCAAAAAGAAAGAAAAGAAAAGAAAAGGAAAAAAAAATCATGCAAGGTGCAACAAAATGTGTAGACCTCTCCCCTCAACTAAAATATTACATTGTCCTCAATGTATCAAAGGCAAAATAAATTCAAGTATAAAGAGAAGAAGTTACCTTAAGCATTTAATTTTTTTTTTTTATTTTTTGAAATTTCTTTCACACCTGCAAGTGTTAGCTTACAAAAGAAAAATAATAACAAAATAAACAAAAAATAAAAAACAAAAACAAAAACAAAAGGCAAAAAATACATGGTACAATTTCATATGGCCCTTTAAGATTTCATGTAACATCCCAATAGGCAGGGATCTCAAGTGGCATAGTCTCCTCCTCTGGTATAGCTCCCTCTAAGTATGGTTTTAACCTTTGTCCATTTATTTTCAAAATCCTACCATCTCTAGGGTCCTCAACTACTACAGCTCCATGGTTAAGCACTTCTCTTACAATGAAAGAGCCATCCCAACTAGGTTTTAACTTACTTGAACTTAAATATGCATATTTAAGACCATCGGGTAGTGGCTTAAGCTCCAACTGTGGTGCCTCTTCACTTGAATGCGTGAGCTTTTTTTCATTCTCTTGTAGCTCCTTAAAGCAAGCTTCCATTCTTCATTAACTGCCATCATTTATTGTTCTTTCAAAACCTGTGAGGAATCCAACAAAGAAAAATTTTCAGATACATGAATATCACATTCTAAATCATAAGAACCAACAGAATTATTAAGAAGAGTTTCAAGAGGATCAGAAAAACAATTCTTATTAGACTCTTCTTAAACCATTGCCTCAATGAGGTTCACATAAGCACATTCATCATGCTCATGTGGTTGTTTAGCCACATGAAATATGTTTAGCTCCAAAGTCATGGAACCAAAAGTGAGTTGCATTCTTCCATTCCTACAATTAATTAAAGCATTAGCTGTGGCGAGAAAAGGTCTACCCAAAATAATAGGGGTATGAGCACTAGGATGTAAAATAGATTGGTAATCTAGAACAATAAAATCAACAGGATAATAAAATTGTTCAATTTTCACCAACACATCCTCAACAATCTCTCTCGGTTCTCTTACAGAGCGATCAGCCAACTGTAAAGTTATTGAAGTAGGTTTCAACTCACCAAGTCCAAGTTTTTGATATACACTAAAAGGGATCAAATTAATACCTGCCCCAAGATCTAGCAATGCATGCTCCATGATGTAATCTCCAATAGTACAAGAGATCGTAGGACAACCTGGATCCTTATACTTTGGTGGGGTCTTATGTTGAATAACTGCACTTACCTGTTCTGTTAGGGATGCAGTCTTTTTCACATGATGCTTTCTCTTGATGGTGTATAAGTCCTTAATTACCTTGGCATATGCAGGCACTTGCTTGATAACATGCAATAATGGCAAATTTATCTTGACTTGATGCAAATGCTCTAATATCTCAAATGTGGTGTCCAATTTCCTAGATAATTTTAAGGCTTGTGGAAATGGTGAAGGGATTGGGCATTGTTTAATGTCATCAAGCCCAAGTGACTTAGTTTCAACATTCTCTTTTTCAACTGGGATCTCCTTAGGTTTCTTAGTTACTAAAGGAGAACTTTTATCAATCTCTTTACTACTCCTCAAAATGGTCACAGCTTTTACTTCCTCATGTTTATCCTTAAAGCCAATTTTTAGATTTTGATTGATGGGATTGGGTTGAGTTTGGGAAGGAAGCTTCCCTCTCTCTATCCCCCTCAATGAATTTGTAAGCCTAGTTATATGACTCTTGGTCTCTCTCACCTATTCATCTAGCCTAGTGAGCATGGATTCAAACTTTTGATTTTGCTCACTTTGCTTTTGAATGAAAGTACTAAGTACATCCTCCAAGGAATTTCTAGATGATGATGATGAGGATGCATGTGGTGAATTAAAATTCCTTGGAGCAGGAAGATTCAACACATTGTCACTTTTATAACTCAAATACGGATGGTTTCGCATATTTGGGTTATAATTGTTAGAATATGAAGAATTATTTGGCCAATATGAATTAAATGCATGTACTTGTTCTTCTGGCACATTTAAGAATGATGAAAGTGATGCATATTCATTTGTAGCATGGTTTATCTCATGACAAGTTTTACACACCTCCATTGGGTCCTCTCTAAAGGTAGCACTAACACTCTTACTTCCTTTCATTTTAAGTGCCTCAATTTCTTTAGTTAACATGCTGATTTTTGCACTCATGTTATCATCTTCCCTCAACTTGAAAACACTTCTACTAGAAGTGGTAATGTTAGTTCTAGTCCTATTAGTAGAGTCCATAGGGCTAGATCCAGTCCATGTGTTAGAGTTTTCAGCTATCTCATCAAGATAATCCATTGCATCTTCAGGTTCTTTTTGTAAAAAGTCCCCTCCGCATGAGAGTTGAACAAACTGTCGATCTCTAGGTGTAAGCCCTTCATAAAAATAGCTAACTAACCTCCAATCTTCATACCCATGAGTTGGGCAGAAATTGAAAAGATCTTTGTACCTTTCCCAAGCTTGGTATAAGGTCTCATTTACTCCTTGGACAAAACTAGCTATCCTTCTTTTGACTTGTTGGACTTTGTGAGGAGGAAAATGTTTCTTAAAAAACTCTTTGGCCATCTCCCCCCAACTACCTATAGACCTAGGTTTCAAGGTGTAAAGCCAACTTCTTGCCTTATCCTTAAGAGAAAAAGGAAAGAAACGCAACTTAGCAGTCTCTATAACATTTTGTGCATAGAAAGTACTAATTACCTCTTCAAAAGCTCTAAGATGGACATAAGGATTTTCATTTTCTTGTCCCCTAAATTCAAGAAATATTGCTAATAAACCTTGTTTCAATTCTACATGTGGTGCATTAGGTGGAAACATGATGCATGAAGGAACAGAATTTTGTGTAGGATGCAACAATTCATACATAGTTCTTCTATTCCCCTCATGATTATTACATGTTTCATCACCCATGATTGATGAAGAAGGTGAAGGTGATGGTGTGTCAAAAAGATTACCAAAGTAAGTTTCAAAAATTTCTAATCTGCCTCTCTCGTTTCTAACCCAAATGCTCATGCAACAATGAATACACAATAAAATAAAATAAAATAAAAACAAACAGAAAAATAAAAACAAAATAAGGGAAAAAAATGGAACGAAGTTACCAATAGAATAATTTCCACCAGCTATACCTTGCTCTAAAAAAAAAAAAAAACAAATTGCCTCTGAACACGCAGCAGCTTCCCGGCAACGGCGCCAAAATTGCTTGCTCACTCCCAAGTGCCGGAGATCGTAGCAATATAATTCTCGGAGTATCGAGGTCGAACCACAACGAGGTAAATTCAAAGACAATATAATTAAATGACAATTTAAGTGAAGAAGAAAAATACTTTTGCTTGGTGATTGTTAACAAGAATAATAATAAAAACTGATTCAAATGAATAATGTAAATACTAAGGCATCGGGGCGTTTCCCTATATCGATATGAGATTCTTTGTGATCTAAGAAAATATCTATTTCATAATTGATTATTCTTATACAATTAAAAACTTGTGATTCGGTTGAACTGAGACAATTCAAGAACGCATCATAACCTCGATTAATAATGCGGTTAGAAAAGTTTTTCAGAAAAACTCATTCACTTTAAAAATCTGATTTCTGTTTGAAACTATTAGAAATTCATCTAAACAATAAGAAAAACATGATTAAACTTATTGAAAGCATGGAATAACTAATACATTAAAAGAAATCTAATTGAACAATCAAATATGTCGTTGATAAAATCTTAGAAAGAATCACATTGAATATTCATACCGTATAGAAGAAACATAACCCCTAGCCCTAGCAAAGAGTTTAGGCTGCCATTAGAGAAAGGAAAATATAAGTTTTCTCTCTCCAAAATTCGTTCTCCCAGCCTCCCTTCCAAAACCCTAATATAAAAGTGTCCAAAGAAAATAAAACTTTTGCTATTTTAATTTCCGTCCAGGTTTACAATGGTAACTTGTGAGTTAATTTCGGCCTTCAAAATCTGTGAATTTGGAAAAACTCAAAACTGGAAAGTTGTAGATAATTAAGTCACAGTTCCAACCCATCTAGCCTTGTGTCAATTGGATATTTGATGAGAGAGATACGCCTAAAATACTGATCCATGCTCAAATCAGATTTTTTCCTTTTCAGATTTTGCCTCTTTGGTTACTTTCCTTTTTTGAAGCTTCCAATCAAAGTAGATGATCCAAGCAATCCAGCTGCTCCTTAGACATTTAAGCATGGTTCTTTAGCTCCACTTTAATTATAGTTTGGCCTCCATTCTCTCACAAATTCCAATAAACTCATCTTTCTCACATGATTTTTAGAAAGTAGAAAATTACACACAATGAATAGCATCTTATTTAAGAAATTATGTAAAGATAAATAATAGGGACTAATGCAAATAATGGTTTAACTATACCAATTAAGCATAGTAATAAGGAGATAACGCCCACATAAATATATAACAAGTATACATTTTAAAGCGTTATCAATTATACACTAGTGAATATTAGAATTAGTAAATTGCTCTTGAATTCTGTTGGCTATGGAGGGTCTCTAATAAGAGACACCACATAAAATAACATTTGATAACCCACTTAACATTTCAATTCTTATTTTTCACATCTAGACTAACACTATTCCCTTGTTTATTCATTTCACTTTTTTCCTCACTCTCTTTCTTCGCCCATTGCAATTTCTCTCTCTTCCTCTATTTCTATTTCTCTCTTCACCCACAATCAACACAAGCAACCACCACCATTAACAGTTACCAAAATTACATACATGTACCCAAAAAACCATATAAAAATATTCACATAACACTCATTATGAAATTACAGTCACATACCCAGATTCAAAAAATCACATACCCAAATTTGTCGACCCAAATCTTCAAAATTGCCAACCCACCAATTATGACCACCACCACAACCACCAATCTACACTTTGGAGGACAAAAAATTACTAAGTGACCACCCAAAGTGTATGAGCTCGTGATAGGACACAACCCACAGAGATAGGGTGAGATACCTAATCCCAATAAGTTAAGCAACATGGAGAGAGAGAGAGAGAGAGAGAGAGAGAGAGAGAGAGAGAGAGAGAGAGAGAGAGAGAGGAGTTTGTCGAGAGAACAAAGTGAGAGAAGATATTTTAATTTGTTTGGGAAGGGAGAGACAATAACAAAATAGTACCACAGCACATCCTTGGTACGATAGTCACTCCATAAGTATAAGTGCTTGTGGGGGATAAATGCCGAGATTTAAGTTTTTAGAAGGGAGCTTAACACACATATACTCTTAAATTAAGTTAGAGTAAAATTTCTATCTTGTATTAAAAAAAAATATTTCAATATACCCACACAATTACAGTAATCCTTATTTTTACGAATTTACTGTTCACAATTGCTAAAATTTTTTAGCAATACCCACCTAGATAAAGGTAGTTTTTGGGGCATGTTTTTCTAAAATGGCAATTTTAGGGGTTTTACACCCCCCAAAGCTAATGCTCTAAGTATCAACATCAGTTGTTCTAAAAATATGTCATTTCAACACATCAAAAAACTACTTAATTTTTTTAGCACATCAAGAAGAAGCACTAGTCTCTATACTTCGAGAGCACCTAAAAACTATTCATTTGGAACTACAACAGTTGTTTTAGGTGTTCATAATTAATCTTAGCAGAAAAAAAAAGTGTTCATAATTAGACTTGATTTAAAGTCGGCTATTGTTTGATCATAACTTAGGGGAATTGTGGTCATTAATATTATGGGTAAACTATATAATTAGTCCTTAACCTTTACACTATATTTCAATTTAATCCCTATCATTTCAAATGTGGCAATTTGGTCCATAACATTTTGGTATTGTGTCAAAATAGTCTCAACCGTTAAGTGATGGATGAAAAATGCTGTCGTGGCTAATAGTTAAAATAAAATATTATTTTTTTGCCACATAGACTTCCACATGTATTGTCACATCAGCATAAACTTAAAAAAAAAAAAAAAAACAAGTGCCACGTGTCCTCCAAATATATTTCTTTTCCTTTCATTTTCTTTTGCTTTGCTTTCTTGGGAAACAAATGGGATTATAAACCCAGCATTCAAAAATTCAACATCATTGTCCTTACATTTTCTCAGCAACCAAATCAAGGGAAAAACCAAAGTTTGAAGCTTTAGCCACTCACCCAATTTCATTGTTCTTCTTGCTCTTTGTCCACGCTATCATGCGAAATGAAATCAAAATTTTCCTCTTCTTTAATCTCAACCATTGATCGAATCTTTTACCCTTACTCTTCCTACGTGCGGTCAAAGTGATGTGCTTGTTGCCATCATCTTATACCTCTTCTTTTATCCCAACCCCACCCAAAGATCAGAATAGTCCATAAAATTCTTTAGTGTTACTAACAATTTGTTGTTAGGCCTCGTGTTAGACTTTATCAGCAACAATTCAATTACACCTATGAGCTATGAAAATAATAGTGGACTTTAAATTTCTATAAGCAACATAAATATTGTGTATTTGAAGTTTCTTTCAGAAATGGGTTTGTAGTTAGTTTCGCAATTTTTGCTTTTTCATTAATATAGTTTTTGCATTTTTGATTTCGGGAAAAACAATAGAGTAGAGTAGATTTGACCAAAAATTTACTTATTTCCAGCCAACTCTACTCCACTCCCCTTTATCCCTAATAGTGGTGCATAATGGATTTACAATAGAGATGTTTTTCCACTTCATTTGCCAATACAAAAAGAAAAATACATCTCCAAACATTCAATTACTTCCAGATATGTGCTAGCAACTATTCAACGGCTCCCAGAAATGTGGTATCACCCTTCATAGAATAAAATAAAAATATTAGATTCAACTATGAAAGTAGTAGTAGTAAAGTACTAAAAATGAGAATAATTTTTTTTATTATATTTTTTTGGATTTAGAAGAACAGAAGGTTCAAATGCTATGCATTGAAAAATTGTTGCAATAACTTAAAATGATGAAATCATTGCAATAAATTAATACCAATTATTTTTGCAATCTATTGCAATGAAAATTTCGAACTAATAGCTTATTGCAAAAAAATTATTATTGCAATAATTTGATATTAATTCTCTTACAATCTATTGCAATGGCAAATATGAAACTGCAATGAATATATCATTGCAATAACCTAGTATCAATTATTTCATAATCTATAGTCATGAAAAGATGAAGTAATTATCTATTACAATGAATATATCGTTGCAATAATTTAATCAACTTCTTTTGGTCAATTATTTGCAATCTATTGTAATAAGATTCATGAAGTAATAGTCTACACTTACAAGATATTTGAAACGGTAAATTGTTTATTGCAAGCGGACAAAAGGTCCTGATGCTTGTCTATAGTTCTTTTTTTAATATTTATTTTGGCTAAGAAGGGGATTCATGTGATTGAAATCCTTGTAGTCCCCTTCGCTTTTATAACAACTTTGGCCTTCTCAGGAAGCTCTTTGGAAATCTTTGCCTGACCCTAGAAATCGTGGTGCTCCATCAGGTACTTAATTGCATGTACCTCATTCTTGGATGAAACTTGTAATTCCAGCAAGTTTACAACATTGCTGGCCAACGCATCAGCACGTTCTTGTGCAATTGTCAACTCCTGTTTAGCCTTCTGGACGACTTTCCAAGCTTCTTTCATGGTTTGAAAATCCTTCTCTGCTGTGGATTGTGGATTGTGAAGTTGAAAATTGCGAGTGTGTTGTATTTGGAATTTTTTTTTTTCCAATTAACCTTAAATATCAAACAATTTTGTTAGATTTGACCAAAAATTAACTTATTTTTAGCCAACTCTATTCCACTCCCCCTCTATCCCTGATAGTGGTGCATAACAGATTTACAATAGAGATGTTTTTCCACTTCATTTGCCAATACAAAAAGAAAAATACTTCTCCAAACATTTAGTTACTTCCAAGTATGTGCTAGCAACTATTCAACAGCTCCCAGAAATGTGGTATCACCCTTCATAGAATAAAATAAAAATATTAGATTCAACTTTGAAAGTAGTAGTGTAGTACTAAAAATGAGAATAATTTTTTTATTATATTTTTTTGGATTTAGAAGAACAAAACGTTCAAATGCTTTGCATTGAAAAATTGTTGCAATAACTTAAAATGAAAAAATCATTGCAATGAATTAATATCAATTATTTTTGCAATCTATTGCAATGAAAATTTCAAACTAATAGCTTATTGCAACAAAATTATCATTGCAATAATTTGATATTAATTCTTTTAGAATCTATTGCAATGGCAAATATGAAATTGCAACAAATATATCATTACAATAACCTACAATCAATTATTTCATAATCTATCGTCATGACAAAATGAAGCAATTATCTATTATAATGAATATATCATGGCAATAATTTAATCAACTTCTTTTGGTCAATTATTTGCAATCTATTGTAATAAGATTCATGAAGTAATAGCCTATACTAACAAGTGGAAATTGGAAATTCCGGCAAGTTTATAACATTGGTTGCCAATGCATCAGCACGTTCTTGTGCTTTTGTCGACTCCTGCCTAGCCTCCTAGACGGCTCTCCAAACTTCCTTCATCGTCTAAAAATCCTTGTCATTTCCCTTCTCTGCAATTTTTGCTATTGCTATGGACTGTGTAGAGTCAAAAACGGTTGTGGGTCTGCACATGTTTTGGGATGTGGTTCTTTAGCTAGGTTTTGCTAGGGTTTTAACAAGGCTTTTTATTCTCAAATAAAACGGTGTCGTTTTCTATGTTGTCTGTGTTGGGCTGGGCTTGAGAGTTGGGTTGGTTGGTGGGCTTTCTATTTTCTTTTTCTTTTTGTGAGTTTTTCTCTCTTAGGCCAAACCTTCTTTTCTTTTTCTTTTTTTGTTGGATACATGAGTTTTTTTTTTTTTTTTTGGGAGAATCATACATGGGTTAAATTGATGCTACAGACTGGATAACGCGACTGATTGATAAAATTTTAACTTATACCTTTTTTTAGGTTTGAAATTTTATTAAAATCTATAAAATTTAATTTTTGTGAAAATATGGAGTTTTACTTTAGTTGTTGGTGATGGTAACAGTCATGGTGAAAGATTTCTCATTTAAGTTTTTTTTATTTATTTATTTTTAAGAAATTTCTTATTTTAGTTTATAATAATAATAATAATAATAATAATAGCTCGACAAAATAATTTCATATAAAATTAGTTTTAGGGAGGATGAATTTTGAATATTTAGATAAATTGATACTATTTGTATGGAAGAACATGAAATTAGAATTAATAATAAGAAGGGCATAGTCATTGCAAATTTACAATTATCATCAAAGTTAATTGACTATCAACCTGGTTAGCCTGTTAGCTCAACCCATTAACCTAAAATTTGCTACGTATGGCAAGGGTCGATGAGCCAAACTTGAGAGATAAAAAAGTAATACTTTAAGACTGCATACCTAATCACGACTCACAGAAATACTTAAAATTATTATACTAAATTATGCTTACTATAAAATTTGACCATAAATAAGTTATATAAGGCCCATTTGATAGTGGTGTATAAGTAATGGTGTTCAAAATAATGTGAAACCCGTGGTTTAAAAGGTATTGTTAAAACACGTGTTTAAAGTATAAATTAATATAAAAATGGAGATTGTCAACATTGAGCTGGGTTGAACATTTTATTCGGGTCGCATTTACATGAACACCTCTGGTTAATACAGATAAATTGGGGAATGTCAACATCAACTACAACAATTGACATGTTCCTCAAAAAAAATTAACGGATTTAAAGTAGATTTGACCAAAAATTAACTTATTTTTAGCCAACTCTATTCTACTCACCCCTATCCCTGATAGTGGTGCATAACGGATTTAAAATAGAGATGTTTTTCCACTTCATTTGCCAATACAAAAAGAAAAATACTTCTCCAAACATTTAGTTACTTCCAGATATGTGCTAGCAACTATTCAACAGCTCCCAGAAATGTGGTATCACCCTTCATAGAATAAAATAAAAATATTAGATTCAACTTTGAAAGTAGTAGTAGTGTAGTACTAAAAATGAGAATCATTTTTTTTTTATTGTATTTTTTTGGATTTAGAAGAACAGAAGATTCAAATGCTATGCATCGAAAAATTGTTGCAATAACTTAAAATGAAAAAAAAAATCATTGCAATAAATTGATACCAATTATTTTTGCAATCTATTGCAATGAAAATTTCGAACTAATAGCTTATTGCAACAAAATTATCATTGCAATAATTTGATATTAATTCTTTTACAATCTATTGCAATGGCAAATATGAAATTGCAACAAATATATCATTACAATAACCTACTATCAATTATTTCATAATCTATCGTCATGACAACATGAAGCAATTATCTATTACAATGAATATATCATTGCAATAATATAATCAACTTCTTTTGGTCAATTATTTGCAATCTATTGTAAGAAGATTCATGAAGTAATAGCCTATACTTACATACAAGAGGAAACTTGCAATTCCGGCAAGTTTATAACATTGTTGGCCAACGCATCAGCACGTTCTTGTGCTTTTGTCAACTCTTGCCTAGCCGCTTGGACGGCTCTCCAAACTTGCTTCATCGTCTAAAAATCCTTGTTATTTCCCTTCTTCGCAATTTTTGCTACTGCTATATAGACTGTGTAGAGTCAAAAATGGTTGTGGGTCTGTGCATGTTTTGGGATGTGGTTCTTTAGCTAGGTTTTGCTAGTGTTTTAACAAGGCTTTTTATTCTCAAATAAAACGGTGTCGTTTTCTATGTTGTCTGTGTTGGGCTGGGCTTGAGAGTTGGGTTGCTTGGTGGGCTTTCTCTTTTCTTTTTCTTTTTCTTTTTATGAGTTTTTCTCTCTTAGGCCAGACTTTTTTTTTTTTGGATACATGAGTTAATTTTTTTTTTTTTGGGGAGAATCATACATGGGTTAAATTGATGCTACAGACAGGACAACGCGACTGATTGATAAAATTTTAATTTATACCTTTTTTTAGGTTTAAAAATTTATTAAAATCTATAAAATTTAATTTTTGTGAAAATATGGAGTTTTACACTAGCTGTTGGTGATGGTAATAGTCATGGTGAAAGATTTCTCATTTTAGTTTTTTTTTTTTTTTTTTTTTTTTTGAGAAATTTAGGGTCCTTGCAGTCTAGGCAGGAAGGATAATTTCTTATTTTAGTTTATAATAATAATAATAATAATAATAATAATAATAATAATAATAGTAGCTCGACCAAATAATTTTATATAAAATTAGTTTTATGGAGGATGAATTTTGAAAATTTCGATAGATTGATACTATGTGTAGGGAAGAGCATGACATTAGAATTAATAATAAGAAAGGTGAATTCATTGCTAATTTTCAATTATCTTCATAGTTAACTGACTATAAACCTGGTTAGCCTGTTAGCTCAACCCATTAGCCTGAAATCTATTGTGTATGGCGAGGGCCGATGGGCCAAACTTGAGAGATAAAAAAGTAATACTTTAAGACTGCATACTTAATCACGACTCACGGAAATACTTAAAGTGATTAATAAATTATGCTTACTATACAATTTGATGACTTTGATTTTTTTTTTTAAAATAAAAAATAAATATTGGACATTTTGGAATAAAACTACTAAGCTCTGAACATTTACAAATAAATATATATTTTACTCATCCATATGCATCATGCATAAAAATTATTCAATAGAAAAGTTGAACATTTCAAGATTTTAGTAAATGTTGACTTTTATGATCATTGAGAATATAATGAAACCACCAGGACCTAAACTGTGGCAATAAAATATACAGAACGGACATATTTTTTAATAAGTAATACAGCACTAAAATATAAATAGAGACACAGATATAGATGATATCACTTTTTTTTCTTTTTCTGTGTTCTCCATCTGGTTGAAGTGGTGCAGTTGAGTATAATAGAGGCATAGATATAGATGACATCATTTTTGTTTTCTATATTCAACATCTGGTTGAAGTAGTGCAGCAGCACTCTCAAGTCTCAACTCACCAGGTTGATATATGAAGCACAAATGATGCCGGAACAATACTTATGACAGTGGTGCAATAACAATACTTGTGACAGAAAAGCATAAAAAATTCAATATGAAGCTGAATGATGCCTCGACTACATGGAAAAAAAGGCATGGTCAGTATATAATGCAGAAAGACCTAAGATAAAGATTCACCTCCAGATGAATTGGCCACTTGATTTGTTCAGCACCTCGTCCCATCAATCCTACTCCATCTTTTATTTGCTTTCCTATTGCCCTTGTATCCTATTGCAATAGTTATAGCCTGAATGAGCTGAAGGAAAGGAAATGGTTCAAATTTGGAAGCTAGAGAAGGAAGTAAATGTACCTTGAGTTTTTTCATTGTAATCAATTAAGAAGAATCTATCTTCCCAGCATTTACAAGTTTGGCAATTTTTCCCAAGCCCACTGGCTGCCAGAAAAGATGAAGATTTAAAATTTGGCATTTATGCTCAAGTAGTTATCAGGAAGTAAATTTAATGAAAGGTAACACAATCAGAACACTCTTTTCAAGAAGAAAGGCCAAGTAGATCAATCTATCCTAAGTATTGTGAGAGAGAGAGAGAGAGAGAGAGAGAGAGAGAGAAAGTTTGTAATAGGAGCTCCTGCCATACCCATTAATTCTGTAACGAAAGATCTAGATCCAGACAAAGAAAATAAACTAACTTTTTTTATTTGGATGCAAATCAGTGATAAAAAAAATTATATAAACAATAAGTTCTATTGGTCAAAGCTTCTAAATGAAAATAGTAATATTTAAACCAAAAAAAGAAAAAACATGGCAAAGGTGCTTAACATGAGTTTTTGCTACAATGTACCCGAACAAATATGGTGACCTTAACACATATCATTCTAATCAACCTCAAATTTGTAGAAATATGCCACAAACCCATTATAAGTAGCATAATATTATGCAAGAATTACTCTTAAAATTCACAAAAGAATTAAGAAAAATTATGGACTATGCAAAATTGGCCAAATATAAAGTTACCCACAAAAGAAAAATGGTAAATTTGACAAGTATGGGAAAATTATACAAGACAAAGAGAGTGACCTGGGATGTGAAAGCACCGGTTTTGTCATTGATGTTTGGTTTCTATGTTTCGTCATCTCTTTGAGGGTCGAGAGCTCGGATTGGAATCGTGCTTTTGACCCTTGTCCTTGAAGAGAACTGAGGTGTCGTAGAAGAACTTAGATTGTACTAGATTTTTCAGGGGTATATTTGCCTTTTCAGGTGTATAAGGTGTGCTATGCTGATCTGTTTCTTTTGTACAAGTGTCGATCATTTATTGGTGCTGAGAGAGATGAAAGAAAGAAATGGAGAGTTGTAAAAATCAAAGAAAAGAAACAGAGAAGCTGAAATGAGAAAGAGCCGTTGGGTTGTGGCAGTGTGAGTTGGTGAGAGTCTCTGTCGTGAGAGTGATGAAAGAAAGAAATGGAGAAGTTGTGAAAATCAAAGAAAAGAAACGGAGAAGCTGAAAGGAGAAAGAGCCGTTAGAGTGATTTGGAACGGTATATGAACTGAACTGCATTATAAATTGATGAAGCAATCACGCTGATATTGTCTAAAACACTTTCAGTGTTTCTTCCTTTTCTTCTTTCTTTTGCTTGTGCCTGCTCCATGTCAGAAATGGGAAGCACCTTCATGTCTTTGAGCTTCTCAAAGACTTTCTTGGCATTGTCCTCCGACTTCTTCAGCTTCAACTGTGCGAACTTTACCTCCTCAACTGCCTCTCCCAGCTCGTTCATCATCTTCCGTATCATCTTCTTCAGAGACATGACGATCGGATCCGGATGTGCTAGCCTTTGTTACTACGTACAAGTTAACAAAGGCTAGCACATCCGGATCCGATCGTCATGTCTCTGAAGAAGATGATACGGAAGATGATGAACGATCTGGGAGAGGCAGTTGAGGAGGTAAAGTTCGCACAGTTGAAGCTGAAGAAGGCGGAGGAAAATGCCAAGAAGTCTTTGAGAAGCTCAAAGACATTAAGGTGCTTCCCATTTCTGACATGAAGGAGGCACAGTTCATCCTCTATCTTCAGACTGAGATGGGCTTTGCCGGAAAAGGAAAGCTGAGTTCCGAGTTGTCAGTTGAGGCAAGAGGCGAGTTCTTATCTTCAGTCACGCATGAATGAGTTCTTATCTTTTTTTTTTTTTTTCTTTTTTCTTTTTTTTTATCACATTAATAAATAGTGATAGGAGTGGTTCTAAACCAAAGAAGTTGAAGCAGATTGATAATAGTTGATTTGAGCACAGTGGGCGCGAGGTTGAAGATGATTGAATTGGGGGTTACCGTTGGTGTTTTAAATATAGGCGCAACGCACCGTTTCACTAAAGTAGCAATGCACCGTTTTATGTGCTGTTATTTAAGCCACAGTGGACAGAACGATGTCGTCTTGGCGAAGATCAGTTAGTTGGGTAGTTAGTTCTGTTTCCTAACTTCACGGAATGGATCCGTATAGTGTGGATTAAGTTGTTATTCAGTTTCTTAGGCAGATTGTATTATAAACATCTTTGTACTCTTCAGTTTTATCATTAAGCAAGAAATACCAATTCTCTCAGTGAATCAATCTCTCTCTCCCTCTTCTTTTCTGTTGCTTAATAATCAATTGAGTTTGAATTTTTACATCATTTTGCATATATAATGTAGTGATGATTTTGAAAACTATGCCAACCTTTGTTTCCAAACCTTTGGAGATCGAGTTAAGCATTGGACAACAATCAATGAGTCAAACTGCCAAAGTTGGAAGGAATGAATGACAGTAGGAAGGACTCAATTGTGATCTTACTTCTTAGTCATCTAACTTTTAGCTTTTTCCTTTCCTTGATGAGTTTGATTGTTATGTTTTGCGTGGTTCATTGCATGTGGTGTTTCAAGAATACGTATTGAGGATTATTCATCCTCTCTTTCAGTTAACAGTTAATTTTCTAGGTTTGGTTTCTGTTTTAATCTGAGTACACTGGTTTATGTGTGATAGAGATCATTTTTCTTTAAGAAATCAAAAATGAAAATCATTTTATTTTGCAAAAAAGCGGAGATAATGGCTTTCCTATTCTTCAAAAGAGTTTTGGGCGGCCTCATCATAGCACATAGCATCAATGTAAGTTGCATCTATGCTTGTATAATGCAAAGAAGAAATACCAATCCCAAGGCTATAAGTGAAAGAGGTTCATGTGGAGCTGTTTCCTGGGCTTTCGACATTAGACCAAACAATGTAGTACTGAACATAATGCTAGTAGTGATTTGATGGATGAACAAAAATCTTACAAATTTATATGAAATAATTTACAAATGAGAATACTCATTGAGATTCGCAAGAGAAAAGGGATTAAGATGCTTCAAAATATGTCTGTTTTGTGTTTGCACATGCACTCAGGTATGGGACACACAATCACATCTCTATCCTGTTAGCTCTCATCTCAGGTTGCCCCTGAGATATTTTGTGCAGTTTCCTCATGATGCTTCTGAATTCTGCATCAGAAATGGAGGTATCATCGAAAAAAGGAAGCATGGATCACTTGTTTGGCTTTATATATTTCCTATGCCTGACTTGCATTGCTCATCCCATATTTCCGCCATGGGAAGGGACAAAGACATCGCTGCTCAGGGAGACAATGTATAGTCACTGGCAGCCAGAGCTGAGGACTTGTCAATGTACTGTGAAAGTTCTCCATTTTGTGCCAACTTTTCCTTTGTCACGACATTTGGAAATTCTGCCCACAAGTGGCAGCAAAGCCTTGTTTCTCCTAAATGGCTCTCCCCCTGCAACATATACCTCTGCACTTCCGGGCTCTCCTAGAGCCTTTAGGAGCCTGCAATAACAGAACATTTAAAATTCTCTCCAGTTATAATCTGCAAAATCTTTATCAAGGATTATACATATGCAGTTCTGAGTTTCTAATTTACCTTGCCATTTCTAATGCATTTAGGGGGCATAGTCCAGCAAGTCATCGTTGAGTGTATGTCATGTTTAACCTTCCTGTCAGGTATTCAGGTTGAGAACCTTGTTGACAATGTCATCATATTCTGTGCCCAAACCAGCGAGACATCCAGTTCTGACCCACACAGCCTTCTTTAGCTGCAGATGGAGGGCAATGAAAGGGCCTTCAATCCACATATTCCTTGCAAGCCAATTTCCAAGCTCCCTAATTGGTGCTGCATATCTTAATGCATGAAAGGCTACCTGCAATATGAAGATGAAATGGGCATAATTAGGCTATAGAACTGAACTGATGATTGTTTGATATGAATTTAAAGGAGATTGATTTCCATGTACCTTACATCAAAGCTTCTGCAAATCATATGGAAGATTCTTTGAGAGTTTAGAATCTAAACCTTTCAACACTGGAACACCCTCTTCATTCAGCTGCATGATCCATCAAACTTGAAAATTAAGAGGAGAAAATGATTTTTTCTCTCTATGAGACACAAATGCATTTCAAGGGAAACTCAATATGAATGACTTTTAGAGCCACTAGAAAAATTGGCACACATGATGCACATATATCTAATAGATTGTTCTTTATAAAAAAAGAGAAAATCATAATGATTTTTTAATTCTGAATTCGCATTCTACCTACTAACACTTTGTTGGTGAAATTTCTTTGAATTAATACAATGTTAAGAAGTTATAAGTGTAAACTATATGTAATTTTTTTTTAATTGCTTTCCAGTCCTAACCTCACCTTAGCAGCTAAATCATGATAAAATGGAGCAGATGGAATTTCCATCAACAAAGAATTCCTTACTTGTCTAAAGGATCTGTTTCAAATCCAGAGTGGAGAAACATCATAAGGAATCTTGTTTTCAATGGTCTACCTTGACATCAAATGCGTGTAAGGAAGAGATGAAACAATGCGTACATCAGCTTGTAAAGTCCTCTTGAAATGTTTTACATCAAATATATCCGAAAACTCACTGCTGTTATTACAAAACAAATTGGCTAACTGATTTCCATACATAATTAATGTAAAAATTGTATAGACATCATGCTGAACTGGTCAAATGTGTGATAGAAGCTAGAAACATAAAAACTTTTGCTGCTTTGATGAGACAATGAAGAATTTCATTAGGAAAAAATTTATAAACCATGAATTCCACCACTCTCCCAAATAGGTCCTTAGTCACTTTCACTCCAAGCCCATCTCCATATAATTCCACTCCATATATCAACCACTGCCAGTTCTGAACCCTACTAATTTCAGCAGTTTCTGCTGTTTCCATAAGGTTGTAAAGAGGAACTGATCCTGATCCAGTACGCCAAGCTGCCAAATACTGGATTCCAACCCAAGTATTGAGCCGGAGACCTTCCATTGTCTGGACTCCTCTAGGCCTTTGCAAGAGGTCCTCTTCAGTTAAGGTAGCCGCATCTTCACGCTTCACAGTTTGGATCTGATTAGGGGCATTGCCCATGTTGTTAGTGAAGACTTCCATGCAAACTGAGATTAGTCCAGGGTGAGCTGCCCAAGTTCCATCATGTCCTGCCTTCACTTCTCTTAGCTTGTCCTTTCTCACTAGGTCCAATGCTGCCTCATTTGCTGCTGGATCATCCCTAATAGGAATCTGTGCCGCCTGCTCAATAATTAAGCTGAAAGCTTTGTTATGCCAACATGAACCAAGGGGTTATTAAACACATAAATATCTACAAAATAAGTACATGCATGTCACTGTTTAGTGAATTCACTTGAAATGGACTCTAAGACTAATGCCAGTGTATAGATTGCATTGTCATTTAAAATTTAAAATTTCAAATTAAGTGGGACTGGATACTTTTTAAAATTTTTAATATTTAATCTAAACCACGAAATGCATCCATTTTAAATGGTTTAGTATCTTACTAATTAACATCTCTTGTATAGTTACATGTTTTGGTTCTTGTTTTGAATTTGAAAGCTATTTTAGACATTTACAACTAACACTATCATCTAATAAGTAATAACTATAGTTCTACCCCTACATCACCAATCATAGAAATACAAAGAGAAGTATGACCCCAACAACCATTATGATTTTAATCAACAATATCGTAAACTAATGCATCAAGCATAAACTGTCAAATATGACTGGTTAGTAATAGAAAAAGAAGAAAACCTAAAAACTAAAAAATTCCTAGCTTTGGTCGATGTATGCTACACTAAATTGACATAGCAAACTTAATAGGATAACTTGAAACTTTTATAAAGGATCTTATATATAATATAAATGTCTTGGGAGGAAAGAATAGTTCCCAACAGATTACTTGTTGACTTAGAAGTAACAAAGCACTCCAATTCACAAAGATGGCAATACCACCCAAACACCAAGGACAAGTGCTAAAAATAACTTAAATAAATTTAAGGAAATCTTATTTTTCATGAGGATGAGATGCAAAATGCACTTAGTGTTCTTTATTCTATGCATGTTGGCATAGAATGAAGAACACTAAACTCAAATAAACCACATCTATATTCTATATATTACTAAAAGCTGAAGCGTAGCATTTAATGTTGCTACGCTCACGTTGAGCCACATAAGCAGCCATGTCATTTCCATCATATTTTTTGTATTTGTTCAACAATTTAAAAATAGTTTTTTTTAATTTTAAAATACTAAAAAATATAATAAATCTCACCCATATCTCCACCATAAAGCCCACTTCTTATTAATTTAATTCCCACCCCTATCTCCACCATAAAGACCACTTCTTATTAATTTAATTCCGCCATAAATCCCAAACTCAAAGCCTTTTCCATTTCCTTTTGTTCACAATTTTAGATTCCTCCCCCTTCCCTTCCCCTTCCCCTTCCCCTTCCCCTTCCCCACATTTTGTTTCTCCTCACCTTTTCTTTTTACAGTTTCACATTTACTTCACATTTACATACGTGAATTCTTCTTAATTTGACAGTTTTTTTTTTTTTTTTGAGGGATTAAATACCTATCCATATATTTATTTTTATAACTCAAACGAAACATATATAAAATTAGCAGTAAAACTAGGAGTTATATCCAAATAAAGTCGAAGATCATGTTCACTAACTAAAGACGCTGTCTTACTTTAAAATGCCAACGCAAACTCTGTGAGTGAGACAAAGCTTATTGTATGAAGTAGATAATGAGGTGTGCGAAAAGAAGTTGTAATGCTATGGAGAACAAAAATAAATAGTTGATATATAGCGAACCTTTTATTACAACATAAAATGGGGAAAATGTCCTTTTTTTTTTTTTTTTTTTTTTTGCTTGATGTATTTTTTTCCCTTTTTCTTTACCTCAAATTCAACTTGGACTTTCTATCTTCTTTCTTCTTTGTAAAGTCCACAACGTAACTATTCTCTCTCTCTCTCTCTCTCTCTCTCTCTCTCTCTCTCTCTCTCTCTCTCTCTCTCTCTGTTTAGTATTGATTTGTACCTTTTCAATGTCCTTCCTTATCCTGATGTTTGCCCTTAAGTTTTTGTTACTAAATAAATTGGATTGAAAGTGTAGAACCATAAAAAATTCAATATTATGATAGGGAGTTTCAGAAGACAGTAACCTTTGAAGGAATTTAGAGAGTTGTTTTGTGTTCATCTCCCATAATTGCAGCACAAATGTGGTATTGTTCCACTTTCAACCAATATATTATATTTAGAAGTGGGTTGAGCTCAAGTTCATGTGGAGAAATTTGTGGAATTGCTCAAAAAGAACAACACATAACGTAGGACAAGAGAAGCTTAAAGACAACAGTTAGGATTTTGGAGTGGCATGCTGGAGAAGACATAAAACTTAATGTTCAATTTGTTGAATAAAGCTCCAAACATCATTGTTTTTTTCTTTTTTCTTTTTTTAAATCTTATCATTTAACCTTTTGAATTTAATTGTAATGCTATGGTTCATGGATTGCAAGTGTTAAAAACTTACCCCGTTTGTGCAGAAAGATTATATGTAGAAAATCAAATGCTTATATCTGCTAGGTGTTCAACCAAAGGCCTCTAAGAGATTTGCATGATGTGAAAAGCTTACCACCATTTGTGTAGTAAGATTTCCTCTATTTCTTTTGTTTCTATCTTTTTCATTTTTCCAAAATACGATGTTCTCATATTGAAATAAATTAAGCATAGAAAGTGCAAGAAGATTAGGTATTCAACCCTACCTTTTTCATGAGCCAGGGGCCTTAATTGGGTTACACATGTTAGTTGATTTGGTTAATTAATGATGGTTGTTATATTTGTATAGATATGAACATCTACCTCTATATTGATTTAAAAAAAAAAAAAAAACTTTGCATCCCTACATATGAAGGGGAAGGTCGTTAACCTTCAACCAGCAATGAAATGGCCCCTATAGACTCTAAGGACCTACTAGAATATTGAAACCATTGGATATGTCTTTCTAGCGTGTCACTAATATGGTAAAAATGAACTATAATTGGAATTGTGGCCAGGGATCACTTTGGATGTATTTTATTTCCCATGAACAAAGCTTTTCTAGGTAAAATAGAAGCAGTGATGGCAGTTGGGTGGGTGATGAGAAAAGTAGCTCAATTGGCAATCAGGACTGGACTAAGGAACATTATTGTAAAGGTGATAATCAAATAACACTCTAAACTTTTGATAGCGATCTCCTGAATCTCACTTACCTTGGTTTTGTTGTTGAATTCACTCATTCAATTCTTAGTTTAGAACTATTTCTTTTGTATACATCATCAGGTCAAGTGCAAATCTGGCTGACAAAGTGGAGGGTGTTTGGATGGGTTTCCCTCCTTCTTATCACATTTGTTTGAACCATTGTACATTGTTGTTTACATAATAAAAATCTATCATTTTTTATAAATAAAAAAGAAAGGTTGAATATAGTATATAGTAGTTGGAAGCTTTCACCTCCATGCTTATTAAAAAATATATTTGCTACTCTTTTGAACAATGAATCAATTCTGATATTACTAAAAGTAAAATTTTAATTGTTTTGTTGAATTAATATCATTTTGTAGGAGTTGTGTTTCAGATGATCATTCGTAGCCAAGCGCTGCTCGCAGATGCTCCCACCCCTTTTTCCCCAAAGCGGACAAAGCCGATTAATGTGTCCCCACATTAATTATGTGGGGACACATTCATTTCTCTTCCTGAAGGGGTGGAGCACTCGCATGTAGTCCCAATCGCCTAAAGCTCCCACACAGCTTTTAAGTGGGCATAGTCAAGTGTACCTTCCATGTCTAATCCATGTTCCCAATTAAATATTTTATTATTTTACGTATAAGCGCTGCTCGCAGATGTTGACAATGACAAGCCGGTTGTCCCCACAGAATCAATTCTGATATTACTAAAAGTAAAATTTTAATTGCTTTGTTGAATTAATATATATGATTTAGCATTTGTTTTTCTATCAGCATTGTTCCTAAAACATGTACAATCTGAAGCTAGAAAGCTTTTAAGTGGAACATAGTCAAGCTTCCTCTTATCCATTCTAAAAATATTTTATTATTTTAATATAATGACAATGACAAGGTTATTTATGCCCGTTATTATATGATTTAGCTCATTAGCATTGTTTAAAACTTAAAACTACAATCTTGAAAAATATATATTAAAATTGATTTTGTTTTGCTATTTTTTTTTTGATTTTGTTTTGTTTTGTTTTTATTTTTTATTTTTTATTTTTTGTGATATAAGGCAATAGGTTATTGATCAGAGAAAATGAAAAAAAAAAAAATCCTAAAAATGTTTCCTTTTATTTTTTATTTTTCTAACTCTCTAAAATTTATTGAAATAGATGATTAAATGGTATAAATATTTTCCAGGAAGTTTCACAGTTCATAAGAATGAAATCATGTAATGTCTAATTTCTAATATATCAATAGTATTATACAACTAAAAATTGAATTCAATTTGAGTTAGAAACCTTATAAATTCAATGTAGTATGTAAAGGTAAACTTTAATGTGCAGTGTTCTTTAAGGAAGCCCTGGAGTAATCATCTGGATGTAAGGAGAGTAACAGTAGTAATAACAGTAGCAACACTGAGTAAGCATAAGTGTTATGGTAAGGATTCAACCACAGTGGATGTAATTAATGGCAGCCATGGAAGCTATAAGGTTGGCTAGAGATATGTGATGATTTCAAGTGATATTTGAGGGGATGACAATCTTCAATGGCACATTTAAAGAGAGAACTAAGAAGTTTAGGTAGTTAAAGTTTTCATTCATGGAGCTGCAAGCACATCATCACATTCTCTACCTATATTTTTAGTTCATTTGGTTGATAGGAATTTTTGGATTGGTCACAGTCCACCATTCTTACAACCCCAACTGTCACTGCTGGATTGAACTTTATTTAACATAAATAAAAAATCTTCTCTTCAAAAAAAGAATCAATGTTTTTCAAGTTCTTTATTTAATTTCCATTTGCATTTTTTTTAATTGGCAAATTACACATCACCTTGCTTTTATAGGAAGAGGAAGTGTCATTTGAGTTAAAGCCTAAAGCTCATTGGCTCATTATATGATTTTTCCCCTTTGTAAATATTATATAATCTTTAATTTTTTCCCTTTGTAAATATTATATAATCTTTAATTTAAATACAATAAAATAGAAAGAGGTGACTAGAGAAGTAGCTCAAATTGCATGGATTGGCCAAATGATAGTTGACAAGAGAAAAACAAAGAGACAAGGAAAATGGGAATACGACATTCATCTAGATCATTTGGTCCAACGTCTATTTCTTGGTACGATAGTTGCGATAGATTTAGAAAAATGAGCGAATGTAATTTCTTCAACATATAATTGATTATTTCTATACTTATGCTTTTTGTGGGAAATTTTTTTTTGTCGATTGTATTCTTGAAGCAAAAGACTTCTCTCATACCAACTAACATTAGATGATGTTGTGTTCAAAGACTAAAAGTTTTCTGTAATTTATGCCAAGACTATGAACATACATATTGTTTGGGATGAGAATAGATGATGTCGTGTTCATAGGCTAAAAGTTGCCTATAATTTATTCGTTAAACACACATATGTTGTTTGGGATTAGAATCTTTACACAAGTTAAATGCAAGGAATATTGTCTAACAATTAAGAGAGCCCAATAGTTTGCATTGTATAAATTGATTAGTTTTTTGCATAGTACAGATTTTTTTAAAAGGAATAAATTTAAATAAGTTTATCAAGAAGAAATATTTTTGTAAAATTTGATTCTCTTGCATTTTTTTAATGATTATCAAAATATAAATTGTTACACTTGATGGAAGACAAAAGTAGATAAGACATTGCATGTTGCTTGTAGTATAGAAAATAATATTTGAAAATTCTTTGGAATTAGTGAATTTGAATTGAGTGTGTTTAATGGACTTTGTTAGTAATTTGAGGACATTGAGAGTGGTTGAGTGGCTTAATAAAATATTTAATTGGTCTAGGATCACTATTTTACTCTTAAGCTTAACATCTTTTTAAATCACATGGGATTCAAATCCTATAAATGTATAATAGCTCACTGTTGTGATTTATATAATTTTTTTTTTGTATTTATATACCTTTATTTTTAGTCATATAATTTTTTATTGTGATAATTGGTAATGATCTCTAGGTTGTATGGAGTCCGCTTATTTATTTATTTATTTTTTTGTGTGGATAATTTAAAAAAGAGAAAGTTATACAATGTTTGATCATGTTTCTTTCTAGAAATTGATATGTTGTAATTATTTGAAATGGTTTTTTATTGGAACATGCTTGAACCATATCATTGTGACATTTAGATGAATGTTGTTTATTTGACTAATCTATTTATACATATTTTCAACGATTATTTAGAATTAGAATTATCTAATTTGATTGGTTTCAATTGATTGTACCAATAAAAGTGAATGTGTATAACTTTCGTTCAACTATTCCGTGCATCGCACGGGTTAGCGACTAGTATAGAATAATTACTGAAAATTTAGAATATCAATCATTTGGCACTTTGTCAAATTCAATTTGTCATCATTTATTCATAATAGAATAATACAGATTTTTTGTACAAATATATGTAATTTATGACTATTAAAAGGGACAATCAAACCGGGGGCTATCTTCAAAATCAAAGGTGTTGGCAATATGTGCTACACAAATCAACGTTTTTAAGTAAAAACCAACCTAAGAAATCAAGTAGTAGATATAGTGGAGAGAGCGACTTTACCACCAAATCTTATTTGTGTGTTTGAATCATTCAAAAGTAATCTCCTTCACTGTCAAATCATTTTGGGATTAAAACTATATCATATAAATTATAATCTTACTAAATTTGTTCAGTTTTAAATATATAATAAACAAACAAAAGAAACACTCAGATTTGAATAAAGAAATCAAAACTAACAAAAACCCTAATTATCTAACAATTTCATAAAAGCTAGAAAGTTTATTGAGTATTGATCAAATACAATTAATACGCAGAACTAATTAAAATCAAAACATACCCTAGCCATCTGCTTTGACATTAAGCTGCTTCGCCTTGGCCTCTAGATCATCTTTGGTCTATTGAGGAAGACCCCTGGAAACCGTCGCTAGGCCTTCGAATTCATGCCGCTTTTTGAGGTATTTAATGGCTTTGACACGTGCAGACCCACAGCCGTATTCGACTCTACACAATCCACAGCAAGCAGCAGCAGATATGGCGGAGAAAGGAAATGACAAGGATTTTCAGACAATGAAAGGAAGTTTGGAGAGCCGTCCAAGCGGCCAGGCAGGAGTTGACAAAAGCACAAGAAAGTGCTGCAGGCAATGTTGTAATTCTCATATGAAACTGGCAATTCCAGCAAGTTTAAAATATTTCCGGCTAGCGCATCGGCACACTCTTGTGCTTTTGGCAATTCCGGCAAGTTTACAATATTCTCCGATCATCATGTCTCTAAAGAAGATGATCTGGAAGTTGATGAACGAGCTCAAACAAGCAGTTGAGGAGGTGAACTTTGCTTAGTTAAAGTTGAAGAAGGCGGAGCACAATGCCAAGAGAGTGTTTGAGAAGCTCAAAGACATGAAGGTGCTTCCCATTTCTGACATGGAGGAGGCACAGTTCACCCTCTATCTTTAGACTGAGTTGGGCTTCATCGAAAAAGGAAAGCTCAGCTCTGAGTTATCAGTTGAGGCAAGAGACGAGCTAGTTCGATTTGCAACACTCCACCAACTCCCTTTAGTTACAAACTAATCAGGATATGTAAGGGAGGAGGAAGGGGGCTTGTGATCACTAGACTTGGGTTTACTATGGTTTAAGATTATAAAAGATGATCAGTTCATCTAACTTTCGTCTTTACAGATTTAATATTTTCTGGAATGGCTACTGTCGTGTGACAAGCACTTTAGATTGCATGAATGAGTTGTTATCTTTTTTTTTTTTTTTATCACATTAATGAAGAGTTTACTTGTACTCCATCTCTGTTTTACCTTGAATTTGAATCTTGAAACTAACTAGCCTCCATGACAAGTCCCAAGAGTAAGTAGTGAGCCAATGTCCTGTTTGTCAACATAGGTGAGTAGCATGGTTGTGGTAGTTTCTTTCACTTATGTCTTCGTTTGAACTTCATGATACAAAATTTATAGTACAATTTTGAGACAAGCATTGATTTAATGTTTCGGTAATTTGTGTGAATGTCATATGATAGGAAAATTTTCTATTCACTCGCATCTCCCTTGGTATTTGCCTATTGCAACGAAAATCTAGTGTCGTATAAACCTGTTACTTTTGTTTTTAATAAAAGAATAACCTAATGCAATGAGATTTTCAAAGTAAATCGTTGCAATATATGAAATTTATTGCAACGAAAATCTAGTGTTGCATAAACCTATTGCCTCGGAGTTTATTACAATGCCTTGCATCGACTTTTTTGCAGTTGTAATAACACCTATTACAACGACATTAATTGTTATTGCCACAACTTTTTTCGTTGTATTAAGTATTTTTTCTTTTAGTGATCGTCTAAAACACTTTCAGTCTTTCTTCCTTTTTCTTCTCTCTTTTGCATTCTAACTCGTACGTAGTGACAAAGGTTAGCACATCCGGATTCGATCGTCATCTCTCTGAAGAAGATGATCCGGAAGTTGATGAACAAGCTCAGAGAAGCAATTGAGGAGGTGAACTTTGCTCAATTAAAGCTGAAGAAGGCGGAGCACAATGCCAAGAGAGTGTTTGAGAAGCTCAAAGACATGAAGGTGCTTCCCAATTCTAACATGGAGTAGGCACAATTCATCCTCTATCTGCAGGCTGAGTTGGGCTTCACCGAAAAAGGAAAGCTCAGCTCCAAGTTGTCAATTGAGGCAAGAGGCGAGCTAGTTCGATTTGCGACACTCCACCAACTCCCTTTAGTTACAAACTGATTGGGATATGTAAGGGAGTAGGTAGGGGGCTTGTGATCACTAGACTTGGGTTTACTATGGTTTAAGATTGTAAAAGGTGATCAGTTCATGTAACTTTCATTTTTACAGGTTTAATATTTTCTGGAATGGCTACTACTATGTGACAGGCACTTTAGATTGCATGAATGAGTTCTTATCTTTTTTTTTTCTGTTTTTTTTTTTTTATCACATTAATGAAGAGTTTACTTGTACTCCATCTCTGTTTTACCTTGAATTGAAATCTTGAAACTAACTAGCCTCCATGACAAATCCCAAGAGTAAGTAGTGAGCCACTGTCTTGTTTGTCAACATAGATGAGTAGCATGGTTGTGGTAGTTTCACCTTTTCACTTATGTCTTCATTTGAACTTCATGATACAAAATTTATAGTACAATTTTGAGACAAGAATTGATTTAATGTTTCGTTAATTTGTGTGAATGTCATATGATAGGAAAATTTGCTATTGACTCACATCTCCCTTGGTATTTGCCTTTGGGGAAAAAAAAAATTCAGTTCTTGCTAATTAGCATCTAAGGTTTTGGACGTCTATTGCAACAAAAATCTAGAGTTGCATAAGCTTGTTACTTTTATTTAATAAAAAAATAAGGCAAAAATGCAAAACTGACCCTCTAACTTTCAACGTTTTTCATTTCAGTCCTTTAACTTTAAGTTTTGTCATTTCAGTCCTCTAATTTTCAATTTTTGTCAATCTAGGCTTTTGTTAAAACTCAGTTAAAATTACCGTTAAACTCACTGAGAAATAACCGTTTTACCCTTCTTCTTTTTTTTTATAAATTTTGGAATTAAAAGAAAAAAAAAATCTGTAAAAAAAAAAAAAAACATTTTAAGGGAAATATCCATGGGATGCTCTGCGGTCTAGGGATGTCCAAGCGAAAGTTTTGACAGTGTTCTTCACTTGGAGTGGGATGAGGTTTTTGCAGTCTTTGTTGGATGCAGGGATGCAATACAGTTTGGTTTCGGGGGAGACGTTGGGGCTTGGCGTGAGGATGGTGATGAAGAGTGTGGCTGCAGCCTTGTGGATCTTGGTTTTTGGTGTGTTTTATGGGGTGATATAGGCGCAGAAGAATCACGATAGGGGGTGGTCTGCAGAGGCTAATAGGAGGTTGGTTACTTTTCTTGAGGTGGCATTGGTTTTCATTTTGCCGGAGCTTCTAGCCGTGGTGCTGTTTGTGATTTCGTGGATTAGGAATTTCCCCGAGGAGACGAATTTGAAGATCTTGTGGGTCGTGGGTTGAGGGAAGGTCTTGTGGATAATATCAAGCACACTTTGTTTTGGATTGTGGTGCTTGCTACCAAATTTTTGTTCAGTTACTTCTTGCAGGTTAAACCGATGACTGCCCCAACGAAAGCATTGTTGGCTTTGAAGAATGTGCAGTATTAATGGTATCAGCTTTTTAACAATAGCAACAGATTTTTTTTTTTTTTTACAGATATTTCTTTTTTTCTTTTAATTCCAAAATTTATAAAAAAAAGAAGGGTAAAATGGTCATTTTTCAGTGAGTTTAACGGTAATCTTAACTAAGTTTTAACAAAAGCCTAGATTGACAAAAATTGAAAGTTAGAAGACTGAAATGACAAAACTTAAAGTTAGAGGACTGAAATGAAAAATGTTGAAAGTTAGAGGGTCAATTTTGCATTTTTGCCAAAAAATAACCTAATGCAACGAGATTTTCAAAGTAAATTGTTGCAATATATGAAATTTATTGCAACAAAAATCTAGTGTTGCATAAACCTATTGCCTCGGAGTTTATTACAACGACTTGCATCGACTTTTTTGGCGTTGCAATAACACCTATTACAACGACATTAATTGTTATTGCAACGACTTTTTTCGTTGTATTAAGTCTTTTTTCTTGTAGTGATCGTCTAAAACACCTTCAGTCTTTCTTCCTTTTTCTTCTTTCTTTTGCATTCTAACTCGTACATAGTAACAAAGGCTAGCACATCCATATCCGATTGTCATCTCTTTGAAGAAGATGATTTGGAAGTTGATGAACGAGCTCGAAGAAGCAGTTGAGGAGGTGAACTTTGCTCAATTGAAGCTGATGAAGGTAGAGCACAATGCCAAGAGAGTGTTTGAGAAGCTCAAAGACATGAAGGTGCTTCCCAGTTTTGACATGGAGGAGGCACAGTTCATCTCCTATCTTCATACTGAGTTGGGCTTCGCCAGGAAAGGAAAGCTTAGCTCCGAGTTGTCAGTTAAGGCAAAAGGCGAGCTAGTTCGGTTTGCGGCACTCCACTAACTCCCTTTAGTTACAAACTGATCGGGATAGGTAAGGGAGTAAGTAGGGGGCTTGGGATCGCTAGACTTGGATTTACTATGGTTTAAGATTGTAAAAGGTGATCAGTTCATGTAACTTTCGTCTTCACAAATTTAGTATTTTCTGGAAGGGCTAATATTGTGTGACAGGCACTTTGGATTGCATGAAAAAGTTCTTATCGTTCTTTTTTTTATTCCCATTAATGAAGAGTTTATTGGTACACCATCTTTGTTTTACCTTGAATTGGAATCTTGAAACTAACTAACCTCCATGACAAGTTCCAAGGGTAAGTAGTGAGCCATTGTCTTGTTTGTCAACATAGGTGAGTAGCATGGTTGTGGTAGTTTCACCTTTTCACTCATGTCTTCGTTTGAACTTCATGATACAAAATTTGTAGTACAATTTTGAGACAAGCATTGATTTAATGTTTCGTTAATTTGTGTGAATGTCATATGAGAGGAAAATTTGCTATCGACTCGCATCTCCCTTGGTTTTTGCCTTTGGAAAAAAAAATATGTTCTTGCTAATTAGGTTCTGATGTTTTGGACGTGAGTGTTTTTACAAACCTATTACTTTTTTTAAATAAAAAAAAAAAAAAGACCTATTGCAACGAGATTTTCAAAGTAAATCGTTGCAATATATGGAATTTATTATAACGAAAATCTAGTGTTGCATAAACCTATTGTCTCGAAGTTTATTACAACGGATTGCATCGACTTTTTTGTCGTTGCAATAACACCTATTACAACGACATTAATTGTTATTGCAACGACTTTTTTCATTGCATTAAGTGTTTTTTCTTGTGGTGATTTTCTAAAACACTTTCAGTCTTTTTCCCTTTTTCTTCTTTCTTTTGCATTCTAACTTGTACGTAGTAACAAAGGTTAGCACATCCGAATCCGATCATCATGTCTCTGAAAAAGATGATCCGGAAGTTGTTGAATGAGCTCAAAGAAGCAGTTAAGAAGGTGAACTTTGCTCAGTTGAATCTGATGAAGGCGGAGCACAATGCCAAGAGAGCGTTTGAGAAGCTTAAAGACATGAAGGTGCTACCCAGTTTTGACATGGAGGAGGCATAGTTCATCCTCTATCTTCAGACTGAGTTGGGCTTTGCCAGGAAAGGAAAGCTTAGCTCCGAGTTGTCAGTTGAGGCAAGAGGCTAGCTAGTTCGATTCGCGGCACTCCACCAACTCCCTTTAGTTACAAACTAATCGAGATAGGTAAGGGAGTAGGTAGGGGGCTTGGGATTGCTAGACTTGGGTTTGCTGTGGTTTAAGATTGTAAAAGGTGATCAGTTCATGTAACTTTTGTCTTCACAGATTTAGTATTTTCTAGGACTAATATTGTGTGACAGGCACTTTGGATAGCATGAATGAGTTCTTATCTTTATTTTTTAATCCCATTAATGACAAGTTTATTGGTACTCCATCTCTGTTTTACCTTGAATTGGAATCTTGAAACTAACTAACCTCCATGACAAATCCCAAGAGTAAGTAGTAAGCCAATGTCTTGTTTGTCAACATAGGTGAGTAGCATGGTTGTGGTAGTTTCACCTTTTCACTTATGTCTTCGTTTGAACTTCATGATACAAATTTTATAGTACAATTTTGAGGCAAGCATTGATTTAATGTTTCGTTAATTTTTGTGAATGTCATATGAGAGGAAAATTTTTTGTTCATTCACATCTCCCTTAGTATTTGCCTTTGAAAAAAAAAATTTCTTCTTGCTAATTAGCTTCTGAGGTTTTGGACATCTATTGCAACGAAAAATCTAGTGTTTTTATAAACCTATTACTTTTTTTTAAATAAAAAAATTACCTATTGCTACGAGATTTTCAAAGTAAATTGTTGCAATAGATGGAATTTATTGTAACGAAAATCTAGTGGTGCATAAACTTATTGCCTCGGAGTTTATTACAACGGCTTGCATCGACTTTTTGTCGCTGCAATAACACCGATTACAACGACATTAATTTTTATTGCAACTACTTTTTTATTGTATTAAGTCTTTTTTCTTGTAGTGATTGTCTAAAACACTTTCAGTCTTTCTTCCTTTTTCTTCTTTCTTTTGCATTCTAACTCGTACGTAGTAACAAAAGCTAGCATATCCAGATCCGATCATCATGTCTCTAAAGAAGATGATCCGGAAGTTGTTGAACGAGCTCGAAGAAGCAGTTGAGGAGGTGAACTTTGCTCAATTGAAGTTGAAGAAGGTAGAGCACAATGCCAAGAGAGTGTTTGAGAAGCTCAAAGACATGAAGGTGCTTTCCAGTTCTAACATGGAGGAGGCACAGTTCATCCTCTATCTTCAGATTGAGTTGGGCTTCATCGGAAAAGGAAGGCTCAACTCCGAGTTGTTAGTTGAGGCAAGAGGCAAGCTAGTTCGGTTTGCGGCACTCAACCAACTCCCTTTAGTAACAAACTGATCAGGATAGGTAAGGGAGTAGGTAGGGAGCTTGGGATTGCTAGACTTGGGTTTACTATGGTTTAAGATTGTAAAAGGTGATTAGTTCATGTAGCTTTTGTCTTCACAGATTTAGTATTTTCTAGAAGGGCTAATATTGTGTGATAGGCACTAGATTGCATGAATGAGTTCTAATCTCTCTTTTTTTTCTTTTTTTTTCTTTTTTTTATCCCATTAATGAAGAGTTTATTGGTACTCCATCTCTATTGTACCTTGAATTGGAATCTTGAAACTAACCAACCTCCATGACAAGTCCCAAGAGTAAGTAGTGAGCCAATGTCTTGTTTGTCAACATAGTGACTAGCATGGTTGTGGTAGTTTCACCTTTTCACTTATGTCTTCATTTGAACTTCATGATACAAAATTTATAGTACAATTTTGAGACAAGCATTGATTTAATGTTTCGTTAATTTGTGTGAATGTCATATGAGACGAAAATTTGCTGTCGATTTGCATCTCCCTTGGTATATGCCTTTGGGAAAAAAAAATATATGTTCTTGCTAATTAGCTTCTGAGGTTTTGGACGTCTTTTGCAACGAAAATCTAGTGTTTTTATAAACCTATTACTTTTTTTTAATAAAAAAAATAACCTATTGCAACGAGATTTTCAAAGTAAATCGTTGCAATATATGGAATTTATTTCAACAAAAATCTAGTGTTGCATAAACCTATTACCTCGAAGTTTATTACAACGGCTTGCATCGACTTTTTGTCGTTGCAATAACACCTATTACAACGACATTAATTTTTATTGCAACGACTTTTTTCGTTGTATTAAGTCTTTTTTCTTGTAGTGATTGTCTAAAACACTTTTAGTATTTCTTATTTTTTCTTCTTTCTTTTTCATTCTAACTCGTACGTAGTAACAAAGGCTAGCACATCCGGATCCGATTGTCATGTCTCTGAAGAAGACGATCCGGATGTTGATGAACGAGCTTGGAGAAGCAGTTAAGGAGGTGAACTTTGCTCAATTGAAGCTGAAGAAAGCAGAGCACAATGCCAAGAGAGTGTTTGAGAAGATCAAAGACATGAAGGTGCTTCCCAGTTCTGACATGGAGGGGGCACAGTTCATCCTCTATCTTCAGACTGAGTTGGGCTTCGTCGGAAAAGGAAGGCTTAGTTTCGAGTTGTTAGTTGAGGCAAGAGGTGAGCTAGTTCGGTTTGCGACACTCCACTAACTCCCTCTAGTTACAAACTGATCGGGATAGGTAAGGGAGTAGGTAGGGGGCTTGGGATCGCTAGACTTGGGTTTACTATAGTTTAAGATTGTAAAAGGTGATCAGTTCATGTGACTTTCGTCTTTACAGATTTACTATTTTCTGAAAGGGCTAATACTGTGTGACAGGCACTTTAGATTGCATGAATGAGTTCTTATCTTTTTTTTTCTTTTTTTTCTTCTTTATCACATTAATGAGAGTTTATTGGTACTCCATCTCTGTTTTACCTTGAATTGGAATCTTGAAACTAACTAAACTCCATGACAAGTCCCAAGAGTAAGTAGTGAGCCAATGTCTTGTTTGTCAACATAAGTGAGCAGCATGGTTGTGGTAGTTTCACCTTTTCACTTATGTCTTCGTTTGAACTTCATGATACAAAATTTATAGTACAATTTTGAGACAAGCATTGATTTAATGTTTTGTTAATTTGTGTGAGTGTCATATGAGAGGAAAATTTGTTATCGACTCGCATCTCCCTTGGTGTTGGCCTTTGGAAAAAAAAAATCAGTTCTTGCTAATTAGCTTCTGAGGTTTTGGATGTCTATCACTAGAAACATGGTAAGAATGCTAAAACCTATCCTATTTGCTGTAATCACATTCAACACTAAACTAATCTGAAACACCTTTGCTTAAGATTTGAGCCTAAGGTATGACCCAACCTCATATGATCAATTTGCCACATAATAAAAGGATTAAAACCTGTACAACCTCAGAAAAGTGGAACAAGGAATCGATTTTCTCTTTATATATTTTACTTTTTATTTGGTAGAATGGACTTTGTCTATAGCATTGTTGTCAAATTATAATGATAATTGGCCAAAAGGAAAAATATTAGTAAATCATATTTTTATTAATCATTATATCCTTCATCAAAAAACTCACAGACAGAGTGTGTGGGGGCGCGGGGGTAGTAACCAAGAGGCTTTGGTTTCTACAACCATTTTATCAATGAACTACTCAAAATGGTAAGAACACAATTTAAATTTACTTTCAATGACCACTTATTCTTATACCATATCTTGAAGGACATCACTCTCAATTTATACTTATTTAATGTTTTAATCTTGTGAAGGCATAACCCCTTTTGTGACATTATTCCACTTCGACTTACCAAAAGCTCTTCAAGATGAGTATAATGGCTTCTTGAATTGCAGGATTGTGCATGCAATTTTTCGTTTTAAACATTTGAAATATATATAAATACTAATCTTGCTAAATACTCAATTGAGTTTGAATTGTTACATCATTTTGCATATATAATGTAGTGATGATTTTGAAAACTATGCCAACCTTTGTTTCCAAACCTTTGGAGATCGAGTTAAGCATTGGACAACAATCAATGAGCCAAACTGCCAAAGTTGGAAGGAATGAATGACAGTAGGAAGGACTCAATTGTGATCTTAATTCTTAGTCATCTAACGTTTAGCTTTTTTCTTTCCTTGATGAGTTTGATTGTTATGTTTTGCGTGTTTCATTGCTTGTGGTGTTTCAAGAATAAGTATTGAGGATTAGGCATTCTATCTTTCATTTAACAGTTAATTTTCTAGATTTGGTTTATGTTTTAATCTTGGAGCGCACTGGTTTTATGTTTGATAGAGATCCATTTTCTTTAAGAAATCATTTGCTCCATCCTTGCAGGATGTAGGAGGTTTTCAGAAAACAAAAATGAAAATCATTTTATTTTGCAAAAAAGCAGAGATAATGGCTTTCTTATTCTTCAAAAGAGCTTTGGGCAGCCTCATCATAGCACATAGCATCAATGTAAGTTGCATCTATGCTTGTATAATGCAAAGAAGAAATACCAATCCCAAGGCTATAAATGAAAGAGGTTGATGTGGTGCTGTTTCCTGGGCTTTCAGCATTAGACCAAACAATGTAGTACTGAACATAATGCTAGTAGTGATTTGATGGACGAAAAAAAATCTTACAAATTTATATGAAATTATTTAAAAATGAGTATACTCATTGAGATTCCCAAAAGAAAAGGGAACAAATTTACTCATTAAGATGCTTCAAAATATGCCTGTTTTGTGTTTGCACATGCACTCAGGTTTGGGATATGCAATCACATCTCCATCCCTCCTGTTAGCTCTCATCTCAGGCTGCCCCCGAGATTTTCAATGCAGTTTCCTCATGATGCTTCTGAATTCTGCATCAGAAATGGAGGTATCATCGGAAAAAGGAAGCAAGGATCGCTTGTTTGGCTTTATATATTTCCTATGCCCGACTTCCATTTCTTGTCCCATATTTCCACCATGGGAAGGTACAAGGACATCACTGCTCAGGGAGACAATGTAGTCAGTGGCAGCCAGAGCTGAGGACTTGTTAATGTACTGTGAAAGTTCTCCATTTTGTGCCAACTTTTCCTTTGCCACAACATTTGGAAATTCTGCCATAAGTGGCTGCAAAGCCTTGTTTCTCCTAAATGGCTCTCCCCCTGCAACGTATACCCGTGCACTTCCGGGTGCTCCTAGAACCTTTAGGAGCCTGCAATAACAGAACATTTAATATTCTCTCCAGTTATAGTCTTAAAAATCTATATCTAGGATTATACATATGCACTTCTGAGTTTCTAATTTACCTTGCCATTTCTAATGCATTTAGGGGGCATAGACAAGCAAGTTGTCGTTGAGTGTAGGTCATGTTTAACCTTCCTGTCAAGTATTAGCGTAGAGAACCTTGGTGATGATGTCATCATATTCTGTGCCCAAACCAGTGAGACATCCAGTTCTGACCACACATCCTTCTCTAGCTGGAGATGGAGGGCAATGAAAGGGCCTTCAATCCACATCCTCCTAGCAAGCCAATTTCCAAGCTCCCTAATTGGTGCTGCATATCTTAATGCATGAAAGGCTACCTGCAATATGAAGATGAAATGGGCATAATTAGGCTATAGAACTGCACTGATGATTGTTTGATATGAATTTAAAGGAGATTGATTTCCATGTACCTTACATCGAAGCTTCTGCAGATCATATGGAAGATTCTTTGAGAGTTTAGAATCTAAACCTTTCAAGACCAGATCGCCCTCTTCATTCATCTGCATGATCCATCAAATTTGAAAATTATGAGGAGAAAATGATTTGTCTCTCTATGAGACTCAAATGTATTTCAAGGGAAACTCAAATATGAATGACTTTTAGAGCCACTAGAATAATTAGCACACATAATACACATATATCTTATAGATTGTTTTTTATAAAAAAGAAAAAATCATAATGATTTTTTAATTCTGAATTCGCATTCTACCTACTAACACTTTGTTGGTCAAATTTCTTTGAATTAATACAATGTTAAGAAGTTATCAGTGTAAACTATATGTAATTTTCTTTTCATCGCTTTCCAGTCCTAACCTCACCTTAGCAGCTAAATCATGATAAAATGCAGCAGATGGAATCTCCATCAATAAAGAATTCCTTACTTGTCTAAAGAATCTGTTTTAAATCCAGAGTGGAGAAACATCATAAGGAATCTTGTTTTCAATGGTCTGCCTTGATATCAAATTCGTGGAAGGAAGAGATGAAATAATGCGCACATCAGCTTGTAAAGTCCACTTGAAATGTTTTATATCAAATATATCCGAAAACTCACTGCTGTTATAACAAAACAAATTGACTAACTGATTTCCATACATAATTAAATGTAAAAATTGTATAGACATCATGCTGAACTGGTCAAATGTGTGATAGAAGCTAGAAAAATAAAAACTTTTGCTGCAGTGATGAGACAATGAAGAATTTCATTAGGAAAAAATTTATGAACCATGAATTCCACTAGAAATTAAGAGTTGACCAATATTTTAATCTACTAATGTTACTATTCATATGTCACAATAAATGAGTGGTGGAAATATGTACATTCAAGGGACTAAACTACTAAACACATCAACTTTAGTTACATTTTTCTCTTTTGCCCTCGCTAGTAGACTCTTTTCTTGTAGTTTGTATCCCTGCCCATCTGGTTGCTCCCAGAACTCTCTCTCCTCCTCAGAAACATTATTCCTAACAATCCCATGAGCCGGTAACGGCACCATCACACTCTTTGACAGTTTTGGCTCATCCTCATCATCCGAAGTTGTTAATAAAAGAGAGACTAAGTTTATCGGAGAGCACTCAGAAGACTTTAGAGAAGGAGATGAATATGGTGACGAGGGAGAGCTGAGATAACATGAAGAGGGGGAAGCTTGGGAAACAAGCAAGAAGCTGAGAACAGTAAAACCCACGAAAGTGAAGGAAAATATGAGAGAAAGAAAGAAGAGTGAGAGGTTTAGGGGTGTACAATTCTACAACGCTCATGTAGCTATCTAACTCTGGTGTGTATGTCTAAAAGGGAAAAGAGGAAGGTGAAAGCATTTTTTTTTTTTTGGGTAGAATGGTGAAAGCATTTTTGCTAACTTAAATAATAGTCACATTTAGTTATGACTTACATATGCCTTGAACAAGTACAGGAATGACTTTAGTTTAATGTTGAAAATTTGTGACTTTAGTTTATTATATCTGTTATACGTGTAGGTTTTGTAACTTATATATGGCATGGTTTTCCTGTGCTTTGGTGAGTAATTTTTAAAAGCTAGAAATGCACTTTATTTGTTTCTCCCTCAATCCAACCCAATGCAACTTTTTTTCCCCAGATAAATTATAGTTTTAGTGGCTGAAATTTGGTGGAGGTTCGATTTTGGTTTATCAAAATTAAAAAGTTAATATTTTGATTCTTGAAATTTCAAAAAAATTACAATTTAGTCTCTCCATCATTTTTTTTTTATGTGACTAACAAGTTGTGCCAAAATATCTGTTGTTTAGGGACCAAATCAAACCAACAACATATTTAAATAATTAAAATCAAACTAAGATTTATATTTAAAGGATCAAAATTGAATCGAACCATAGTCAAGGGAACAAAATTGTTTCCTTTTTAAATTTCAAGTACCAAGCCCAAATTTTTAAAATTTGAAGACCAAAATATTTAACCCAAATTTCATGAATAAAAAAAATTATAATTTACCATTTTTTTTAGCAACTATTTATGTAAACTCCTTGCCTTGAATGCTCCATTTTAGGGAGAAAGAAGAAAGGCCTAAACTAATGAACCTTGGTTCTGGCGGAACTTCAGATAATTGTGGTAAAAGTAGAGGCCAAAGTCCACAAGACAACCAGTTGCAGATTCACCATGAATGTGTGCCTTGTAGAACAGAATGCAGAATGCACAGCAAGTGCAAGCACAGATGTAGCTAGTCACTGATGATAAGCAAGCCAAGATGCAATCAGCCACTGATGAAGAATGAATGAGGGGATGCAACGGTGCCGTTTTTAACTCTAGTGTTTAGTGTTTAAACATTAGCATCGAAACGCACCGTATCACCTAAGTCAGGAAATGTGAAACGCACTGTTTGGACTGTTAGTTAGTTGGTTAAGCATCCAAATTACTATTAGGCACGTGTAATTAGTTTGTTAAATCAGTTATAACTGATTTTCCCTCTTTTAAGTTTCTCTATCTCTCTCCTCGTGTGTGTATATAACCAAAACAGAGACTTATTGCCAAAGGTCTTACACCTGAATTGACACCTCCCCATGTACAAAGTCCTTGGGGGTCTAGAGGAAAAAGGGTTCAAGCTGCAGAGTTAGTAGCATGTTGTAATTATTTTTAAAAAAAAACAGCGACTTATTTTGTAAATTCATTCAAGCATTTTATGCAATATAGGCTTGTAGTCCCATCAACAGCATCCTTCAAGTTAACTTGGCCTCTCATTAGGTTCTCCCAGCTTGGTGAGAGTGCATCTTCAAAGTCAGTCTATTAAATAATTAAAAAAAACAGCTTAATTTTCAGGTTCCATATATTAAATTAATAATGGATTTGAACCTAGAGAGTTAAATGTGTGGTTGGAGATATTACAAATTTTGCAATTGGTAAATTAATATTCACTGTCACACGATCAATTTAATTATAAATATTTTTGTAGTAAAGTTGGCAATAACTTTAGCATTTTCCTGAGAAAATATATTAAATGATTCTTTGAATTTGGTAATCCAAAGTTTGGATTCCAAACATCTTATATCATTGGATGTGTAAAAGTAATGGTCAAATTTATTAGCATATATTCCTTGCTCATCTCATGTTTAATAAAACTATATAATGATATGCTTGTTTCTTTATGGATTTTTGCTTTGTTTCTTATTAATTTTAGTAAAAATCTACACATTTAGGAAAACTCAATCAGGTTATGGTTCTGTCATATCATGCTACTACTAAGATGGGTATGTTTATATACGCTTTTATTTTTTATGTAGTTTCAGTAAAGGTATTTACTATAAACCTTTCAGTCTTGGACAGTTGGATGAAGTACAAGTAGATGCCATATAAAAATCCAAATTACAAAGAAGCCCTGGTCACTTCTACAATTTTATTCATAGGAAGTTGAAACTGCAGGGTTTAAATACATGGTAATATCAAAATTTTATATTGTGCAATAGAACAAGATGTTTTACTATAAACAACATTGACATGTTTAGATTGATGTATAATAAAAATGATGTTAATAATATGTTCATTTCGAAAAGATATTACTCCAATTACTATTTGTCACTTTAACAAAATATAAAAAATTGTGTACCTAGCCTTACTCAATCTCGGTACACATATACTAAGCTACTAACCATAAAAACTTTAGCACTAGAGTTGAGTGTGTTGATGATCATCTTGCTCTCAACGGGTCCAGTATTGTTAACTTCATCTCATACTACCGGCAATTTCCGTACCATGTTTATTCTAATTTATTCATTGGAAGGTATTGTTAATTTCATCTCTTGCTACTGGTAATGTCCATCTCATACTATTGCTAATGATCATCTTCCTCTTAACAGCTCCAGTATTGTTAATTTCATCTCATACTACTGGTAATTTCCATCTCATACTATTGCTAATGATCATCTTCCTCTTAACGGGTCCAGTATTGTTAATTTCATCTCATACTACTGGTAATTACCGTACCATGTTTATTCTAATTTATTCATTGGATGGTATTGTTAATTTCATCCCTTACTACTGGTAATTTCCGTAGGATAAGATAGCAGAGGATGCAGTTTTTCTAGTGTCTTCATTAGTCATATTTCTACATGAAGCTTTTTGATTAGTCATGTTTCACGATGGTATGATTCTTATTTTCAAGGGGAAGAAAAGCACAAAAGGCTTCTAGAAAGCATGGAGCAATTTTGGGTAAGTTTAATATACGGTATCTGAACATTTCACATTTTAAATACAGTTTCTGTAAGTTGTACTTATTGCTTCTTTGAAAATAAATTTTGTAGTCTGTTTAGCGTTTAGAAGCAACAATATCATTTAAACAATTTTTTTTTTTGATAGGTAAAAAGAAATTTTAGAAGGGGGAGGGAGTTGAACAATTATGGAAGTGACAAGATTTATTCATTTATTAGTAATGGTAGTAGTAAAACTATAAAAACACCAGATCAACAACAAAAGGAGATGATGAACCAGTATTTTAGAGATTGGATGATCCCTGGGGGTGTTGTATGACAATATAATTATAAGCATCTAGAGTCAGAAAATCATCCAATGTTGGTGTTGTGCCCTGCCTAGCGAATATCTTGCAAGCCTCCTTGTACATTCCCTTCTTGAACTTTTACTTGCCAACCTCACTCTCAATCCTGGTCATCTCTTCTTCCACCACTCTCCCAAATAGGTCCTTAGTCACCTTCACTCCAAGCCCATCTCCATTCAATTCCACTCCATATTTCAACCACTGCCAGTTCTGAACCCTACTAATTTCAGCAGTTGCTGCATCTTCCATAAGGTTGTAAAGAGGAACTGATCCTGATCCAATAAGCCAAGCTGCCAAATACTGAATTCCAACCCAAGTATTGAGCCGGAGACCTTCCACTGTCCAGACTCCTCTAGGCCTTTGCAAGAGGTCCTCTTCAGTTAAGGCAGCCGCATCTTCACGCTCCGCAGTTTGGATCTGATTAGTGGCATTGCCCATGTTGTTAGTGAAGACTTCCATGCAAACTGAGATTAGTCCAGGGTGAGCTGCCCAAGTTCCATCATGTCCTGCCTCCACTTCTCTTAGCGTGTCCTTTCTCGCTAGGTCCAATGCTGCCTCATTTGCTGCTGGATCATCCCTAATAGGAATCTGTGCCGCCTGCTCAATAATTAAGATGAAAGGTTTGTTATGCCAACATGAACCCAGGGGTTCTTGAACACATAAATATCTACAAAATAAGTACATGCATGTCAATGTTTAGTGAATTCTGGACTCTGTGACTAATGCCAGTGTATAGATTGCATTGTCATTTAAAATTTCAAATTAAGTGGGACTGGATACTTTTTAAAATTTTAAATATTTAATCTAAACCACGAAATGCATCCGTTTCAAATGGTTTTGTATCTTACTAATTAACATCTCTTGTATAGTCAGTTACATGTTTTGGTTCTTGTTTTGAATTTGAAAGCTATTTTAGACATTTACAACTAACACTGTCATCTAATACGTAATAACCATAGTTCTACTCCTTCGATTCAATACACTAAAATAGTGTTAACTCAAAATTCATATTAAAAAAAACAAACACAACCCAATGGCAGATGAACAAGTGAGCACCATCCAACAACCACTGTAACAACCACCGCATCCTCCACTCCATAACCCAAAAAGCACAACACAAAATAAACCCAACCAAATCTAGGCAAATACCTACAACAAAGCCATAGTCACCAGCAGCAAAAACACCAACAACAACCGCAAAAAGAACCCAACAACCACAATCAGACCACTGCCACCAAAACCCAAAGGCCACAACTGGACCACCACCACCACCGAAACCCAAAGGACAACATCGAATACAACAATTGACATTACTCGTTTTTCAATTTCAGTAACAGAATAAACAAATCAAGTAGAAACAATAGAAGACAACCATCGCATTATAAGAATTACTCGTCCCTGTCACAAGCCACAACTACTTTGATATAAATATCAAATATCACTAAAACAAAAACAGTTCAAGCTCTCTACATATTGATAGATATTAACTCGCACACACGAACACTCACTAATATTAACAAGGATGATTACATTATAACAAACTCAGCTCTTGTGAGTAGTTTTTCCTTTAGCCGCTTGGCAGCTTCTCTGGCACCTTCGAATTCAACAGTAGTCCTCACATTCTCTGGGCGAGGGATTCCCACTATATATGGAGCATAAGGATTAACAATAATCTTCTCAAGGTTGATGGCACTTTCGAGTAAGTAAACAACAAACTGAATGTCTATTGCACGCCCTGCAAACCCAACTATTTCCACCTCCTTGAGGTGTTCATTGGGATATTTCTTCACCTTCCTTGCCTTTTTTGGAAAATTGATCTTCGACAATATCAACTGTAATTGGGAAAATGAAAATAAGAATCATGTCATGTATGCAATTGGAAAAGGAAAGTAAGGAACTTCAAAACAAAGAGCAATGATTCTCAAGGGGATGTATATGTGTAAGCAAATAATATAGATTACCATCAAACAACAAATAATGATGACCGGCTACATTCTTTGGAATCAGAAACAAATAATGATGATCAGAAGATGCAGGGAAAATTATATCTAACAAAACCAGATTTAAAGCCATTAGGGAGGAGGTCAGAGCATGGTTACGGGCTCTAAGAAAGTCAAGATTTCTATTCATGATTGAGTGGTATGTGGTGGTATACTGTTTTCTGTATTTAAAAAATAGGCGTTTGTTTGCAGCTTTGATGCTGCTCAGTTGTACTCTATTTAGGAGTTTTTTTTAAAGAAAGTTTCTTCATCGTCCCAAAATAAAAATAAAAACTCTTAAGCGAGAAATTGCTAAAAGTGAAGATAACTCCAATAGAATTGAACCTTCACTTTTCAAAGTTTAGTTGTTTCTCGCATAAGAGTATTCACTTTTCAAAGTTTAGTAGTTCCTCGCATAAGAGTATTTATTTTTCTATTGGGACGATGAATAATTATTTAAAAAAAAAAAACCCTCAAATAGAGTAAAACTGAGCAACATCCATCTGTAAGCAAACAAACAAACAACTATTGATCAAATATATAAGACGGGGTTCAACTATTGGAATGATATAATTATCACTATTCATAATTTCAAAATACTATATTTTTTATTAAAAAAAAAAAAGAAAAAATGATTATAAACCACAAGCCAACAATTAGTGTACAGATTGCATCACCTAGATTAAAGACTAAAAACTACTAGTATGCTTTGTGTGAAGTTATGAGGCAAGAACAGTCACCTCAAAGACAAATTTATGTAAAAAAGGTGTTGCTTCTATTAGAGGTATTAAACCGAGGAGGCTTGATCCCTCATTTGTGGCAACTGTGACCTTAAGGTGTTTAAGCTTGGTAAGAGTTTGAAATTCAGGGAATTCAACGCCATCCTGAAAAGGAAAAAATAAGAGATGAGAGTAAATTCTGTAAAACTAAATAAACATATATGTAAGAGATTTCAAATGAATTTGAAGTGCTTACATAAGTATAGGAGTGAACATCGAGCGTCAAACTCTCTAGCTGATAAAGGTAGCTTGAAAGAGAGCCAAATGCATAATATATAGGATGCGAATACATCCCACCAATACGTACATCTAGAAGACGGGGTGCAGAATGAACATGCAGTCTTATTTCGTTACCAACATAGCCAAAAGACTCAAGATTTGGAGCATTAATCTCAATACTTTTAAATTCTAAACAACGTATTATGTGTAAGTACTTCAACTTCAACGATGAACCGTAAATCTTCAAATGCACTAAATCTTCAGAATTGTCCACATGTAATCTTTCAAGCAAGGGGCAATTGGAAAGGAAGTGCTCCAGAAGCTCTCCAGTTACACGTATGTATTTTAGAGTGAGGGATGTGAGGGACTTGATGCAAGTTTTGTCACTTGTAAAACGCTCATTTGGAAACCTATAAAAATTACTTGCATCTTTGAATGGGTTTGTTGCTGTAAAGTCCAATTCAAGTCTCTTAACTCCCTTTGAGATTGCAAAGTCAATCCATCCATCAACGTGACTTTTAGAACCATCATCAAACTGAAAACAAACTCTGAACTCATCTATGGTTGAGACTCGACATGATTTTAGAGTGTCATTCACCCACTGTAAAAATTTCTTCCTTTCAAATTGCAATGATTTCTTTTGTCTCTCAATTTCCCACATTGTATATAGACCATCAAAGTCCAAACTACAAGGCAAGAATGGGCACATACATTTCCATCTATAGGAAAGAACACTAGTTCTAAATGCTTCCTTCGGCGTCAAGAAAGAAAGAACAGAGATAAGCATCTCATCTGGCAACTGACTTATCCGATCCTCCTTGATCGACTTTATTCCCAGACACCAAACACAGAGAAGAAAAAGTAAGTAAATCATGTATTTGTCTGAAAAATTAAACTTTAGAAACAGTTTTCTAACATGGAACCTAGCTGCCTAGGTTGTCATACAAATTATACAAATTCAGCATTAAAAAAAAAAAAAATAGTAACTCCTTTTGAAAAAAGATATGATTTCTACCTTATCGGAAGGCAACACTGTCTTATCCATGAATGTGAATAGAGAACTACAAATTAGGGAAACAAAAAAAGAGTTAAGTATGGGAATAAGAACAAACTGATGCCCACAATGCAAGTAAAAAGCCCAGAGATTGATGAGACAAAATACTTCCTCCGAGGATGACGAAAAATTTGATAGCTAAATTAAATAATTGAAACACCGATCTAACCCCTCCTTCAGAACTGTTTTTCCTTTTCCTAGAAGAAGAAGAATTCGCATAAAAATAATAAAGAATAATAATAATACAACAACGAACTAAGCCTCCCTTTCTTCTAGGAGAAGAACTGGTTTTCCTTTTCTTAGAAGAAGAATAATGATAATACAACCTCCCTTGTTCTCCTATAGTGTTGCCAGCAGCGCTTGTGTCTGCAAACAGGGCAAAAGCAAGGTTTGGTCCGTTTAGTTAATGTCACACAAAGGACAAGAGTCAATATAAATAATAATAAAAGCCCAAAAAACAAAGAAATAAAGAAGAAAGAACTCATATTTATATTCAAAAATAAAAATATAACTCATGTATATATCTATACCTTAAAAAATATGTAACTCCTATATCAAATATAAAATTGAACTCATATATGTATATACATATATATATACACTAATATCATATTATATTTATCATATGCTATATAATAAAAGTTGAGTTTAGAAATTGTGATTGTGCTAAGTAGTTTCATCAAATTGCGAAATTTTTTTTAAAATATATATAATTTCCTTTTGTTCTTATCTTCTTATCCTATAATATATAAGTTGATGAAATCTTAATTTGATTACAATCTAAATTCTTCAGCTAATTTTTTTTTACATAAATTATATTACTACACCTCAAAAACAACAACGATATTAGTTCATATTTTTTAGATTTTCAAAAAAATAGCTATAATAATTTGTTCTTATCTTCTTCTCCTATAACTCACACTTTACAAATTAGACTAGCATTAAAATTTTTGTTCATATCCATTTCTTCAATGTGGAGTGTATATATCAAATAATTCATAATAAATGCCCACCACACTGTTTCTTTTCTTCATTCTTCTCTTCCTTTACCTACAACCTTACATGTGTGTATTTTTTTTACACTATTTATATATATATATATATATATATATTTGTTTACTCTAATTTTTTTTCCATCAAATTGAATAGGTTTTGTGTAGTTTTTTTCTTTTGTTTAAACTAATTTTATTAAGTTTTATCTGATTTATATGGTTATGGTTTGAAAATCAATCATTAAATATGCTTAGACATGAATTTTTATTATTTTGTATATTGTATATGAATTAAACATTTATGACATGGGTTCCACTAGTGATATGTTGTTTAACATTTATGCTTAATATGGTTAGATATGATTTTCTATTATTTTGTATATTATATATTAATTACATGTTTATGATGAGTTCCAATGAATGGTGATATGTTGCTTCCATCCCTAAATTTTGATTTAGAGAACAATCTTATTTTCTTTAGTTTACACATGATTATTGACTAAGTCGTGCATCACACGGGTATAATATTAATATATAATTAAAAAAGCTAAAACTGAGAGAAATCCAATTAGAGTTTAAATTGAATTCCAATTGTTGTCTAATTTTGTGCAACGTGTCCTATATAAGTTTTTTAAAATTTTTATTCTAAGTAAGTTAATGTTTCAAAACACAATAAATGAAAAAAAAAAAAAAAAAGGTAAACTCATGTGTATATCCAAAAAAAAAAAAAAAAACTAAAATAAATAAGTAAAAGAGAGAGTAAAACTCATCTATAACTTAATAATTGTGTAACTCTTACACTAGATATAATTTAAACCCATATATGTGTAATTGTTATTATTTTTTATTATATCGTGCATATGCACAAATTATACACTAATGTATTGTAGAATTAGTAAATTGCACTTGAATTCTATTGGCTGTGGAGGGTCTCTAATAAGACCACATAAAACAACATTTTACAACCCACTTAACATTTCAATTCTTATTTTTCACATCTAAACTAACACTATTCCCTTGTTTATTCATTTCACTCTTTGCCTCACTCTCTTTCTTCACCCATTGCAATTTCTCTCTCTTCCTCTATTTCTATTTCTCTCTTCACCCACAATCAACACAAGCGACCACCACCATTAATAGCCACCAAAATTACATACATGTACCCAAAAAACCATATAAAAAAATTCACATAATACCCATTATGAAATCATAGTCACACACCCAAATCCAAAAAATCACATACCCAGATTTGTCGACCCAAATCTTCAAAATTGCCAACCCACCAATTATGACCACCACCACAACCACCAATCTACACTTTGGAGGACAAAAAATTGCTAAGGGACCACCCAATGTGTATGAGCTCGTGATAGGACACAACCCACCGAGATAGGGTGAGATACCTAATCACGATAGGTTAAGCAGCATGGAGAGAGAGAGAGAGAGAGAGAGAGTTTGTTGAGAGAACAGAGAGAGAGAAGATATTTTAATTTGTTTTGGAAGAGAAAGACAATAAAAAAAATAGTACCACGGCACACTCATGGTGCGATAGTCACTCCACAAATATTAGTGCTTGTGGGGTGTGGGGGGGTAAAGGCTGAGATTCAAGTCTCCAAGAGGGAGCTTCACACACATATACACTTAAATTATGCTAGAGTAGAATTTCTATCTTCTATAAATAAAATAAAATAAAATAAAATAAATAGTATAGGGTTTTACACCCTCCAATGCTAATGTTTTAAGTATCAACATCAGTTATTCTAAATATATGTCATTTTAACACATCAAAAAGCTACTTAATTTTTTTAGCACATTGAAAAGAAGCATCAATCTTTGTACTTCGAGAGCACCTAAAAATTACTCATTTGGAACTACAACGGTTGTTTTAAGTATTCATAATTAGTCTCAGCAAAAAAAAAAAAAGTATTCATAATTAGACTTGATTTAAAGTCAGCTATTGTTTGATCATAAACTAGGGGAATTGTGGTCATTAATATTGGGTAAACTATATAATTAGTCCTTAACCTTTACACTATATCTTAGTTTAATCCCTAACATTTCAAATGTGTTAATTTGGTTCCTAACCTTTTGGTATTATGTCAAAATAGTCCCAACCATTAAGTGATAGATGAAAAATGCTAACATGGCTAACGGTTAAAATAAAATATTATTTTTTTGCCACTTAGATTTCCACATGTATTGTCACGTCAGCATAAACTTTATAAAAAAAACAAGTGCCACGTGCCCTCCATATATATTTCTTTTCCTTTCATTTTCTTTTGCTTTCCTTTCTTGGGAAATAAACAGGATTATAAACCTAGAATTGAAAAATTCAACATCATTTTCCTTACATTTTCTCAGCAACCAAATCAAGGTAAAAACTAAAGTTTGAAGCTGAAGCCACTCACCCAATTTCCTTGTTTTTCTTGCTCACTGTCCACACTATCATGCTTAATGAAATCAAAATTTTCCTCTTCTTTAATCTCAACCATTGATCAAATCTTTTACCCTTACTCTTCCTACGCGCGGTCAAAGTGATGTGCTTGTAGGCATCATCTTATAGCTCTTCTTTAATCCCAATTCCCAAAGATTAGAATAGTCCTTAAAATTCTTTCGTGTTACTAACAATTTGTTGTTAGGCCTAGTGCTAGACTTTGGCAACAATTCAATTACGCCTATGAGCTATGGAAATAAAAGTGGACTTCATGGAGGGCCTTTAAATTTCTATAAGCAACATAAATTTTGTGTATTTGAAGTTTCTTTCATAAATGGGTTTGTAGTTAGTTTCGCAATTTTTGCTTTTTCATTAATATTATTTTTCCCTTTTAAATTTTGGGAAAAACAATAGAGTAGAGTAGATTTGACCATAAATTAACTTATTTTCAGCTAACTTTACTCCACTCTCCCTCTATCCCTAATAGTGGTGCATAACGGATTTACAATTGAGATGGTTTTCCACTTCATTTGCCAATACAGAAAGAAAAATACTTCTCCAAACATTTAGTTGCTTCCAGATATGTGCTAGCAACTATTCAGCAGCTCCTAGAATGTGGTATCACCCTTCATAGAATAAAATAAATATATTATATTCAACTTTAAAAGTAGTAGTAGTGTAGTACTAAAAATGAGAATCATTTTTTTTTTTTTTTTGGATTTAGAAGAACAGAAGGTTCAAATTCTATGCATAAAAAAAATTGTTGCAATAACTTAAAATGAAAAAACAATCATTGCAATAAATTAATACCAATTATTTTTGCAATCTATTGCAATGAAAATTTCGAACTAATAGCTTATTGCAACAAAATTATCATTGCAATAATTTTATATTAATTCTTTTACTATCTATTGCAATGAAAAATATGAAACTGCAATGAATATATCATTACAATAATCTAGTATCAATTATTTCATAATCTATTGTCATGACAGAATGAAGTAATTATTTTTTGCAATGAATATATCATTGCAATAATTTAATCAACTTCTTTTGGTCAATTATTTGCAATCTATTGTAATAAGATTCATGAAGTAATAGCCTATACTTACTCTGAAAGGAAACTCCCAAATTTTAGGAAAATTCTAGGCCTAACTTGCAAAATCTCATCATCTCATGTAAGACTAACCACCCTAGATTCACGGGTTCAAGTGATCATCTCCTAAAATGACCGTCCACATAAAGTTTGATTAGCCCACCACTTTTGTTGGGTCATGTCCCAAAATCTCTATTCACTTAATTTTCAATCCATCCTCTAGGTGGGACCTTATTAGGTTTGGCCTCCATTATTACTTAGCTTGGAAAAATTACTTGACACACAAAAAAAAATTACTTGACACATCCAAACCTCGACCTACTTTTCTATGAAGCCAAACCCCAATGACCAATTGGCACTCCCCTCGTACATACAGAGATTATGTCAAAACTGTTACTACAACGAATTTTAAATTCATCCAAAATGTTATAGAATTTTAGAACATGGCAAACGATCTAAGCTTGTAGTTTAAGTGCAGAAGCTTTTTTTTTTTATTGGTGGTTCAAAGGCATAATCATAGAACAGGTTATAGCTAATTCTCATCAATAATCATAACAAAAGCAAGATAGATATCCAAATAAAAGCTAAACGTATCACAAGTTGGGCCACATTTTATGTCTACACATGCTCTTTAACTAGACTTAAACTCAAAAGACATGCATCTCTTACAACATGTACCTAAAATTCAAATCTTCTCTAATTCAGGAATTTGCTAACAAAAATTGTAGAACTGACTATGGAATACAAGCGTTTCTTAATATCCAAATCATTAGCTACAATGTACCCTAACAAACATGGTGTCCTTAACACATATCATACTAATTAACCTCAAATTTGTAGAAACATGTCACAAAGCCATTATAAGTAGCATAATATTATGCAAGAATTACTCTTAAAATTCACAAAAAAAAATTTTTAGTAAAATTATGGACTATACAAAAAAATACATTTTGGCCAAATATAAAGTTACCCACAAAAGAAAAATGGTAAATTTGACTTGTATGGGAAAATTATACAAGAGAAAAAGAGTGACCTGGGATGTGAAAGCATTGGTTTTGTCATTGATGTTTGGTTTCTCTATTTCTTCATCTCTTGGATGGGAATAGTGCTTTTGACTCTTGTCCTTGAGAAGTGAACTGGGTTCTCGAAATTTTTCAGGGTATATTTGCCTTTTCAGGTGTATAAGGTGTGGAATGCTGACTCTTTCTTTTGTACAAGTGTTGATCTTTTATTGGTGAAGATGTTGAGTTGAGTTTGTAATACTAAAGTATAGTATTCTTTCTCCAACACGTGAGTCTCTGTCTTGAGAGAGATGAAAGAAAAAAAATGGAGAGGTTGTGAAAATCAAAGAAAGAAACAGAGACTCTGAAAGGAGAAAGAGAGCCGTTGGGTTGTGGGAGTGTGACTAGGAGTGATTTGGACTATTAATGAAGAATCATTGGAACGGTATATGAACTGCATTATATATTGAAGCAATCACCTGATATTCACTACAAGAAAATAGACATAATACAACAAGTATTATTGCAACCGAAAAAAAAAATAGATGTAATATATATACTATTACATCTCTAGGTTGTTTTTTATTACAATAGTGACTTAAATTTATTACATCAATATAAGATTATAGCAATAATTATTATGTTACATTAAAATGAATTGTTGTAATAATTAAGTATCTCTGATTTTACACTGAGATATGTTGTTGCAATAGGTAATTTTTTATTTCACACCGAACTATATTATTGTAATAGGTTAAATCTTTATTTCACATCAAATTTTGTTGATGTAATAGAGGTGAGTAATTAAGTAGCGAGAAAATTTGAGAAATTGACGCTATTTTTTATTTTCATTAATTTCCTCTCTCTCACCCATGTCTATCCCTTTTTTTTTTTTCTCTTATCTCAATATTTCTCTCTCACCACACATGTCTTCCTTTTTTTTTTTTCTCATCTCAAATTTTTAGGGTATATTTGTCTTTTCAAGTGTATAAGGTGTGGTATGCTGACTAATTCTTTTGTACAGGTGTCGATCTTTTATTGGTGAAGATGCTGAGTTGAGTTTGTAATACTAAAGTATAGTATTCTTTCTCCAACTCGTGAGAATCTCTGTCCTGAGAAAGATGAAAGAAAGAAATGGAGAGGTTGTGAAAATCAAAGAAAGAAATAGAGAAGCTGAAAGGAGAAAGAGAGTCGTTGGGTTGCGGGAGTGTGAGTGGGAGTGATTTGGACTATTAATGAAAAATCATTGAAACGGTATATGAACTATATTATATATTGAAGCAATCACCCAAATATTCACTATAAAAAAAAAAAAGACATATTACAGCAAGTATTATTGCAAAATAAAAAAATGTAATATATGTACTATTAAATCTCTAGGTTGTTTTTTATTGTAATAGTAACTTAAATTTATTACATCAATATGAGATTATAGCAATAATTATTACGTTACATTAAAATGTGTTGTTGTAATAGGTAACTCTTATTTTACATTAAGATATGTTGTTGCAATAGGTAATTTCTTATTTCACATCGAACTATATTATTTTAATAGGTTAAATCTTTATTTCACATCAAATTTTGTTGATGTAATAGAGGTGAGTCATTGAGTAGTGGAAAATTTTGAAAAATTAGCGCTATTTTTTTTCATTAATTTCCTCTCTCATCCATGTCTATTTTTTCCCCCCTCTTATCTCAATATTTCTCCCTTACCACACATGTCTTCCTTTTTTTACTCATCTCAATTTTTCAAGGTATATTTGTCTTTTCAGGTGTATAAGGTGTGGTATGCAGACTATTTCTTTTGTAAAAGTGTCGATCTTTTATTGGTGAAGATTTTGAGTTGAGTTTGTAATGCTGTAGTATAGTAATCTTTCTCCAACACGTGAGAGTCTCTGTCCTGAGAAAGATGAAAGAAAGAAATGGAGAGGTTGTGAAAATCAAAGAAAGAAACAGAGAAGCTGAAAGGAGAAAGAGAGCCGTTGGGTTGTGGGAGTGTGAGTGGGAGTGATTTGGACTACTAATGAAGAATCATTGAAACAGTATATGAACTACATTACATATTGAAGCAATCACCCCGATATTCACTACAAGAAAAAAGACATAATACAACAAGTATTATTACATCTCTAGGTTGTTTTTTATTGTAATATATATACTATTACATCTCTAGGTTGTTTTTTTTTTTTTATTATAATAGTAATTTAAATTTATTACATCAATATGAGATTATAGTAATAATTATTATGTTACATTAAAATGTGTTGTTGTAATTTATTGCAACGAAAATCTAGTATTGCATAAACCTATTACTTTTTTATAACAAAAAAAAAAACCTATTGCAACGAGATTTTCAAAGTAAATCGTTGCAATATATAAATCTTTTCAATATGTGAAATTTATTGCAACAAAAATCAATGTTGCATAAACATATTGCCTCAGAGTTTATTACAACGGCTTGCATCGGCTTTTTTGTCGTTGCAATGACACCTATTACAACGACACCTATTACAACAACATTCATTGTTATTGCAACGACTTTTTTCGTTGTATTAAGTCTTTTTTCCTGTAGTAATTGTCTAAAACACTTTCAGTCTTTCTTCCTTTTTCTTCTTTCTTTTGCATTCTAACTCGTACGTAAAAACAAAGGCTAGCACATCCAGATCCGATCATCTTGTCTTTGAAGAAGATGATCTAGAAGTTGATGAACGAGCTTGGAAAAGTAGTTAAGGAGGTGAATTTTGCTCAGTTGAAGCTGAAGAAGGCGGAGCACAATGCCAAGAGAGTGTTTGAGAAGCTCAAAGACATAAAGGTGCTTCCCATTTCTGACATGGAGGAGGCACAATTCATCCTCTATCTTCAGATTGAGTTTGGCTTCGCCGAAAAGGGAAAGCTTAGCTCTGAGTTGTCAGTTGAGGCAAGAGGCGAGCTAATTTGGTTTGCAGCACTCCACCGACTCCCTTTAGTTACAAACTGATCGGGATAAGTAAGGGAGTAGATAGGGGGCTTGGGATCACTAGACTTGGGTTTACTATGGTTTAAGATTGTAAAAGGTGATAAGTTCATGTAACTTTCGTCTTTATAGATTTAATATTTGCTGGAAGGGCTAATATTGTGTGACAGGCTCTTTAGATTTCATGAAGGAGCTCTTATCTCTTTTTTTTCTTTTTTTTTTCTTTTTATCACATTAATGAAGAGTTTATTGGTACTCCATCTCTGTTTTACCTTGAATTGGATACTTGAAACTAACCTCCGTGACAAGTCCCAAGAGTAAGTAGTGAGCCAATGTCTTGTTTGTCAACATAGGTGAGTAGCATGGTTATGGTTGTTAAATATTAGTATTGATAAACCATGTTGAATATGCTAGTATGGATGCGGAAGCGAAAGCATAAAGTATAAAACACAATAACACCAGGGTTACGTAGTTCAAGTCCATGAAAGAATCCCTAAAGGGTTACATCAATAATTTATTAGAGTGTAGTACAAATCCTGTATTACAATGAATCATAGCATATATATATATAGTGATAGGCCACAAATGCATTGACCTATTGTGATGAATTAAGTTGATTAATTAACCAAATTATTAATTAATCAAATTATCATGCAAATAGCGTGGTAGCACAAACAAATCACCAATAAACTAAAGTATACAGTGGAAAATAAATTGACACAGTGATTTGTTTATGAATGGGGAAAACCTAATCGGCAAAAATCCTACCGGGTGATTTAAGGTCACCACTCCCGAAACTCCACTATTATCACAACAAGCGGTTACAAGTAAAGGAATCCCAAGCACCTTACCAACCTACAATTAAACCCTTACCCCAATATCCGATTGGACTTGTTTTGTAGTGATAGTTTTTCCTTTTGATGCACGGCTCCCAGTACGTGACTAACCAATTTGCGCAGATCCTAATACATGACTTCAATTTACCAACTAGAGAAAGTTGTTAGCTGCAAAGCCCTTGAAATAATCCTTTTATATGTCTAGGGTTAGAAGAAAAGAAATCCCAAAGACACATGTACGGATTGGAATAAAAACAAAACTTAGAATCTGTTTTTCTTAAATCTCGACAGCTAGAGGTGTCGAGGTGTTGTCGAGCAGCTGTCGAGCCTCGGGGCTGAACAGCTTCTTAAAGCTCGATAGATGCAGTTGTCGAGTCACGTGTCGAGCTTTAAAATCTGACACTTCTTCAACTTGAATCTTGGACACTTGCATGGCTTTAATACTTGATTTTGAAACCTTGTTTCTTGAAGTATTAAAATCATCATAGAGCTACCCAAATACAAGCTGAGTGCATTTTGTCAAAGAATAAGCCAATTACATAAAAATATGATATATGTTCAAAACAAGATGAAACACATATGTCCTAACATATAGTAGAATAAACCCTAGACTAATAGACTTCTAGTACAAGTAGGAGACTTAGCTTGCACATAAAGTAGAATTAAGCTTGGACTTATACTAATGGGCTAATATATCTCTAACACCCCTTCTCAAATTCAAGATGGAAGCTTGATGAAATATTGAGATTTGATAAGGTTGAGAAGATCCCTTGAATAAAGTTTGGCTCTATGACGGTGGTTTGAGGAAGGCAATGGTCTTGTAGTGTTGATGCGACTTCTATCGGTGGTATGACTATATCGGAGAGATTTGACAACGGCAGTGGGAAGCCAAAGAAGATGAACGCAACAAAGAAATACCGAGGAAGACAAAGATTACTCTTAATACACCGTAAGGACAGAACACCATAGCTATAGGAAGGTGGCTTTGATACCATATTAAATATTAGTATTGATACACCATGTTAAATATGCTAATATAGATGCGGAAGAGAAAGCATAAAGTATAGAACACAATAACATACGAGGGTTATGTGGTTCAACCTAATGGCCTACATCCACGGAGGAATCTCTAAAGGGCTACATCAATAATATATTAAAGTGTAGTACACATCCTGTATTACAATGAACCATAACATGTGTATATATAGTAGACTAAACCTAGACTAACATGTTACAATGAACCAAGAGAGTGTTTGAGAAGCTCAAAGACATGAAGGTGCTTCCCATTTCTGACATGGAGGAGGCACAGTTCATCCTCTATCTTTAGACTAAGTTGAGCTTCGCCGGAAAAGGAAAGCTCAGCTTCGAGTTGTCAGTTGAGGCAAGAGGCGAGCGGCACTTCATCAACTCCCTTTAGTTACAAACTGATTGGGATAGGTAAGGGAGTATGTAGGGGGCTTGGGATCGCTAGACTTAGGTTTACTATGGTTTAAGATTGTAAAAGGTGATCAGTTCATATAACTTTCGTCTTTACAAATTTACTATTTTCTAGAAGCGCTAATACTGTGTGATAGACACTTTAGATTGCATGAATGAGTTCTTATCTTTTTATTCTTTTTTTTTTTTTATCACATTAATGAAGAGTTTATTAGTACTCCGTCTTTGTTTTACCTTGAATTGGAATCTTGAAACTAACTAACCTTCATGACAAGTCCCAAGAGTAAGTAGTGAGCCAATGTCTTGTTTGTCAACATAGGCGAGTAGCATGGTTGTGGTAGTTTCACCTTTTCCCATATGTCTTCGTTTGAACTTCATGATACAAAATTTATAGTACAATATTGAGACAATCATTGATTTAATGTTTTGTTAATTTGTGTGAATGTCATATGAGAGGAAAATTTGTTGTCGACTCACATCTCCCTTGGTATTTGCCTTTGAAAAAAAAAAAATCGGTTCTTGCTAATTAGCTTCTGAGGTTTTGGACATCTATCACTAGAAACATGGTAAGAATGCTAAAACCTGTCCTGTTTGCTGTAATCACATTCAACACTGAACTAATCTGAAATACCTTTGCTTAAGATTTGAGCCTAAGGTATGACCCAACCTCATATGATCAATTTTCTGCATGATAAAAGGATTAAAACCTGTACAACCTCAGAAAAGTGGAACACGGAAATTGATTTTCTCTTTCCATATTTTACTTTTTATTTGGTAGAATGGACTCTGTCTGTAGCATTGTTGTCAAATTATAATGATAATTGGCCAAAAAGAAAAATATTAGTAAATCATATTTTTATTAATCATTATATACTTCATCAAAAAACTCGCACACAGAGTGCGTTGCGGGGGGGGGGGGGGGGGGGGTTAATTAGGAGGCATTGGTTTCTACAACCATTTTATCAATGAACTACTCCAAAATGGTAAGAACACAATTTAAATTTACTTTCAATGACCACTTATTCTTATACTATATCTTGAAGGACATCACTCTCAATTTGTACTTATTTAATGTTTTAATCTTGTGAAGGCATAACCCTTTTTGTGACATTATTCCACTTCGACTTACCAAAAGCTCTTCAAGATGAGTATGATGGCTTCTTGAATTACAGGATTGTGTATGCAATTTTTTTGTTTTAAATGTTTGAAATTTATATAAATACAAATCTTACTTAATACTCAATTGAGTTTGAATTGTCACATCATTTTGCATATATAATGTAGTGATGATTTTGAAAACTATGCCAACCTTTGTTTCCAAACCTTTGGAGATTGAGTTAAGCATTGGACAACAATCAATGAGCCAAACTGCCAGAGTTGGAAGGAATGAATGACAGTAGGAAGGACTCAATTGTGATCTTACTTCTTAGTCATCTAACTTTTAGCTTTTTCCTTTCCTTGATGAGTTTAATTGTTATGTTTTGCATGGCTCAATGCTTGTGGTGTTTCAAGAATAAATATTGAGGATTAATCATCCTCTCTTTCAGTTAACAGTTAATTTTCTAGATTTGGTTTATGTTTTAATCTTGGAGTACACTAGTTTTATGTTTGATAGAGATCCATTTTCTTTAAGAAATCATTTGCTCCATCCTTGCAGGATGTAGGAGGTTTTCAGAAAACAAAAATGAAAATCATTTTATGTTGCAAAAAAATAGAGATAATGGCTTTCTTACTCTTCAAAAGAGCTTTGGGCAGCCTTATCATAGCACATAGCATCAATGTAAGTTGCATCTATGCTTGTATAATGCAAAGAGGAAATACCAATCCCAAGGCTATAAGTGAAAGAGGTTCATGTGGTTCTGTTCCCTGGGCCTTCAGCATTAGACCAAACAATGTAGTACTGAACATAATGCTAGTAGTGATTTGATGGATGAACAAAAATCTTACAAATTTATATTAAATAATTTACAAATGAGTATACCCATTGAGATTCCCAAAAGAAAAGGGAACAAATTTACTCATTAAGATGCTTCAAAATATATCTGTTTTGTGTTTGCACATGCACTCAGGTATGGGATACACAATCACATCTCTATCCCTCCTAATAGCTCTCATCTCAGGTTGCCCCTGAGATTTTCTGTGCAGTTTCCTCATGATGCTTCTGAATTCTGCATCAGAAATGGAGGTATCATCAAAAAAAGGAAGCATGGATCACTTGGTTGGCTTTATATATTTCCTATGCTGACTTGCATTGCTTGTCCCATATTTCCGCCATGGGAAGGTAAAAAGACATCACTGCTCAGGGAGACAATGTAGTCAATGGCAGCCATAGCTGAAGACTTGTTAATGTACTGTGAAAGTTCTCCATTTTGTGCCAACTTTTCCTTTGTCACAACATTTGGAAATTCTGCCAGAAGTGGCTGCAAAGCCTTGTTTCTCCTAAATGGCTCTCCCCCTGCAACATATACCCGTGCACTTCCAGGTGCTCCTAGAGCCTTTAGGAGCTTGCAATAACAGAACATTTAAAATTCTCTCCAGTTATAGTCTTAAAAATCTTTATCAAGGATTATACATATGCAGTTCTGAGTTTCTAATTTACCTTGCCATTTCTGAGGCATTTAGGGGGCATAGTCCAGCAAGTCATCGTTGAGTGTAGGTCATGTTTAACCTTCCTGTCAGGTATTCGGGTTGAGAACCTTGGTGACGATGTCATCATATTCTGTGCCCAAACCAGTGAGACATCCAGTTCTGACCCACACATCCTTCTCTAGCTGGAGATGGAGGGCAATGAAGGGCTTTCAATCCACATTCTCCTTGCAAGCCGATTTCCAAGCTCCTTAATTGGTGCTGCATATCTTAATGCATGAAAGGCTACCTGCAACATGAAGATGAAATGGACATAATTAGGCTATAGAACTGCACTGATGATTGTTTGATATGAATTTGAAGGAGATTGATTTCCATGTACCTTACATTGAAGCTTCTGCAAATCATATGGAAGTTCTTTGAGAGTTTAGAATCTAAACCTTTCAAGACCAGAACACCCTCTTTATTCATCTGCATGATCCATCAAATTTGAAAATTATGAGGAGAAAATGATTTGTTTCTCTGTGAGACTCAAATGTGTTTTAAAGGGAAACTCAAATATGAATGACTTTTAGAGCCACTAGAATAATTGGCACACATGCATGCACATATATCTTATAGATTGTTCTTTATATAAAAGAAAAAATCATAATAATTTTTTAATTCTGAATTCGCATTCTACCTACTAACACTTTATTGGTGAAATTTCTTTGAATTAATACAATGTTAAGAAGTTATAAGTGTAAACTATATGTAATTTTTTTTTAATTGCTTTCCAGTCCTAACCTCACCTCCGCAGCTAAATCATGATAAAATGCAGCAGATGGAATTTCCATCAACAAAGAATTCCTTACTTGTCTAAAGAATCTGTTTCAAATCCATATGGAGAAAAATCATAAGGAATCTTGTTTTCAATGGTCTGCCTTGACATCAAATGCGTGGAAGGAAGAGATGAAACAATGCGTACATCAGCTTGTAAAGTCCTCTTGAAATGTTTTATATCAAATATATCCAAAAACTCACTGCTGTTATTACAAAACAAATTGACTAATTGATTTCCATACATAATTAAATGTAAAAATTGTATAGACATCATGCTGAAGAGACAATGAAGGATTTCGTTAGGAAAAAATTTATGAACCATGAATTCCACTAGACATTAAGAGTTGACCAATATGTTAATCTACTGATGTTACTATTCATATGTCACAATAAATGAGTGCTGGAAATATGTACATTCAAGGGACTAAAGTACTAAACACATCAATTTTAGTTACATCTCTCTCTTTTACCCTCGCTAGTATACCCTTTTCTTGTAGTGTTTGTATCCCTGCCCATCTGGTTGCTCCCAGAACTCTCTCTCCTCCTCAGAAACATTATTCCTAACAATCCCATGAGCCTGTAACGGCACCATCACACTGTTTGACAGTTTTGGATCATCCGAAGTTGTTGATAAAAGAGAGACTAAGTTAATCGGAGAGTACTCAAAAGACTCTAGAGAAGGAGATGAAAATGGTGACGAGGGAGAGCTGAGACAACATGAAGAGGGGGAAGCTTGGGAAACAAACAAGAAGCTGAGAACAGTAAAACCCACGAAAGTGAAGGAAAATACGAGAGAAAGAAAGAAGAGTGAGAGGTTTAGGGGTGTACAATTCTACAACGCTCATGTAGCTATCTAACTCTGGTGTATATGTCTAAAAGGGAAAAGAGGAAGGTGAAAGCATTTTTTTTTTTTTGGGGTAGAATGATGAAAGCATTTTTGCTAACTTAAATAATAGTCACATTTAGTTATGACTTACATATGCCTTGAACAAGTAAAGGAATGACTTTAGTTTAATGTTGAAAATTGAATGAAGTTTTGTGACTTATATATGGCATGGTTTTCCTGTGCTTTAGTAAGTAATTTTTAAAAGCTAGAAATGCACTTTATTTACTTCTCCCCCAATCCAACCCAATGCAACTTTTTTTTTCCCCCAGATAAATTATAATTTTAGTGGTTGAAATTTGGTGGTGGTTCGATTTTGGTTTATCACATTTAAAAAGTAATATTTTGATCCTAGATCAAAATATTTACAATTTGGTCTCTCCATTTTTTTTTTTTATTTATTATATGACTAACAGGTTGTGCCAAAATATCCGTTGTTTAGGGACCAGTTGCAGATTCACCATGAATGTGTGCCTTGTAGGCTTGTAGAACAGAATGCAGAATGCACAGTAGCTAGTCACTGATGAAGTGCAAGCAAAGATGCAGTCAGCCACTGATGAAGAATGATGGAATGCAACGGTGCCGTTTTTAACTCTAGTGTTTAGTGTTTAAACATTAGCATGGAAACGCACCGTATCACTTAAGTCTAAAAATGTGAAACGCGCCGTTTGGACTGTTAGTTGGTTGATTAAGCATCCAAATTACTATTAGACACGTGTAATTAGTTTGTTGAATCAGTCATAACTGATTTTCCCTCTTTAAAGCTTCTCTATCTCTCTCTCCTCCTATGTATATAATCAAAAGAGAGATTTATTGTCAAAGGTCTTATAGCTGAATTGACACCTCCCATATACAAAGTCCTTGGAAGGTTAGGAGGAAAAAAGTTCAAATTACAAGATCAGCAGTACATTGTAATTATTTTATAGTCTCATTAACAGCTATTAGGTTCTCCTAGCTTGGTGAGAATGCATCTTCAAAGTCAGCCTATCAATTAATTTAAAAAACAGGTTAATTTTCAAGTTCCATATATTAAATTAATGATGGATTTGAACCTAGAGAGTTGAATGTGTTGTTGGAGATATTACAAATTTTGTAATTGGTAAATTAATATTTACTGTCACATTATCAATTTAATTAAAAATATTTTTGTAGTAAAGTTGGTAATAACTTTAGCATTTTCTTGAGAAAATCTATTAAATGATTCTTTGAATTTGGTAATCCAAAGTTTGGATTCCAAACATCTTATATCATTGGATGTGTAAAAGTAATGGTCAAATTTATTAGCATATATTCCTTGCTCATCTCATGTTTAATAAAACTATATAATGATATGCTTGTGCCTTTAAGGATTTTTGCTTTGTTTCTTATTAATTTTAGTAAAAATCTACACATTTAGGAAAACTTATGGTTCCGTTATATCATGCTACTACTAAGATGGGTATATTTATATGTGCTTTTATTTTTTTATGTAGTTTCAGTAAAGGTATTTACTATAAACCCTTTAGTCTTGGACAGTTGTCACAGTTGGATGAAGCACAAGTAGATGCCATATAAAAATCCAAATTACAAAGAAGCCCTGGTCACGCCTACAATTTTGTTCATAGGAAGTTGAAACTTCAAGGTTTAAACACATGGTAATATCAAAATTTTATGTTGTGCAATAGTACACGATGTTTTACTATAAACGACATGACATGTTTAGATTGATGTATAATGAAAATGATATTTATAACATGTGTTAGGACATATGTGGTTCAAGTCTGTGAACATATGTCACTATTTTATGTAGTTGGCTTATCCTTAGACAAAACGCACTTTACTTGTAATTGGGTAGATTTAGGATGAGTTTAACACTTCAGTTCAAGGTTAAGTGTTGAAGCCGTCAAAGTCTGTCCAAGAAACAAGCTGGGAAGTGCAAGATTTTAAAGCTCGACACATACCTCGACAGATACATCTATCGAGCTTTAAAGGAGCTGTTTTGCCCGAGTCTCGACAGCTATCTCGACACCTCTCGACACCTCTATCTATCGAGAATTAAAGAAAACAGATTTCCAGGTCTGTTTCAAGTCTAATCCGTGAGTGTGTCTTTGGGACTTCTTTTCTCCTAACCCTAGACATATAAAAGGATTATTTTAAGGGCCGTCAAAGCAAAGATCACAGAAAACAAGTTGCACATTCTTTGAGAACTTGTTGTTCATGCAATTTTGTTGACAGACAAAGTTCGTGCCCTAATCCTTGATGATTTGAAGAACTTTGCAAACTCTCTCTCTCTCCATAGTTGGTAATTGAAGTCGCGTACTAGGATCCGTGCATTTGGTTAGTCACGTACTTGGGAGCCGTGCATTAAAAGGAGAAACTGTCACTACAGAACAAGTCCAATTGGGTATTGGGGTAAGAGTTCAACTGTAGGTTGGTGAGGTACTGGGATTCCTTACTTGTAACTACTTGTTGTGATAATAGTGGAGTTTCGGGAGTGGTGACCTTAAATCACCCGGTGGGGTTTTTGCCGTAAGGGTTTTCTCCATTCGTGAACAAATCACCGTGTTCTTTATTTTCCACTGCATAACTTAGTTTGGTGATTTGTTTGTGCTGCCACGTGATATTGCATGTTAATTTGATTAATTAAAAACTGGGCTAATTAATTAATCTAAGTTATCACAAGGGGTCAACGCGTTTGTGACCTGTCAACATGTTCATTTTGAAAAGATATTACTCTAATTACAATTTATCACTTTAACAAAATATAAAAAATTGCGTACCTAACCTTACTCAGTCTCGGTACACATGTACTAAGTTACTAACCATGAAAACTTTAGCGCCAGAGTTGAGTGCGTTGATGATCATCTTCCTCTCAACGGGTTTAATATTGTTAATTTCATCTCATACTACCGTTAATTTCCATACCATGTTTATTCTAATTTACTCATTGGACGGTATTGTTAATTTCATCTCTTGCTACTGGTTATTTCACCATCTTCCTCTCAACAGGTCCAGTATTGTTGATTTCATCTCATACTACTGGTAATTTCCGTACCATGTTTATTCTAATTTATTCATTGGACCGTATAGTTAATTCCATCTCTTACTACTGGTAATTTCCGTAGGATAAGATAGCAGAGGATGCAGTTTTTCTAGTGTCTTTATTATTCATATTTTTACATGAAGCTTTTTGATTAGTCATGTTTCACGATGGTATGATTCTTATTTTCAAGGGGAAGAAAAGCACAAAAGGCTTCTAGAAAGCATGGAGTAATTTTTGGTAAAGTTTAATATACAGTATCTGAACATTTCACATTTTAAATACAGGTTCTGTAAGTTGTACTTATTGCTTCTTTGAAAATAAATTTTGTAGTCTGTTTAGTGTTTAGAAGTAACAATATCATGTTAAACAATTTTTTTTTTGATAAGTAAAAAGAAATTTTAGAAGGGGGAGGGAGTTAAACAATTATGGAAGTGACAAGGATTTATTCATTTATTAGTAATGGTGGTAGTAACACAATAAAAACACCAGATCAACAACAAAAGGAGAAGATAAACCAGTATTTTAGAGATTGGATGGTCCCTGGGGGTGTTGTATGACAATATAATTATAAGCATCTAGAGTCAGAAAATCATCCAATGTTGGTGTTGTGCACTGCCTAGTGAATATCTTGCAAGCCTCCTTGTACATTCCCTTCTTGAACTTTTCCTTGCCAACCTCACTTTCAATCCTAGTCATCTCTTCTTCCACCACTCTCCCAAATAGGTCCTTAGTCACTTTCACTCCAAGCCCATCTCCATCCAATTCCACTTCATATTTCAACCACTGCCAGTTCTGAACCCTACTAATTTCAGCAGTTGCTGCATCTTCCATAAGGTTGTAAAGAGGAACTGATCCTGATCCAGTAAGCCAAGCTGCCAAATACTGGATTCCAACCCGAGTATTGAGCCGGAGACCTTCCATTGTCCGGACTCCTCTAGGCCTTTGCAAGAGGTCCTCTTCAGTTAAGGCAGCCGCATCTTCACGCTTCACAGTTTGGATCTGATTAGGGGCATTGCCCATGTTGTTAGTGAAGACTTCCATGCAAACTGAGATTAGTCCAGGGTGAGCTGCCCAAGTTCCATCATGTCCTGCCTTCACTTCTCTTAGCTTGTCCTTTCTCACTAGGTCCAATGCTGCCTCATTTGCTGCTGGATCATCCCTGATAGGAATCTGTGCTGCCTGCTCAATAATTAAGATGGAAGCTTTGTTATGCCAACATGAACCAAGGAGTTCTTAAACACACAAATATCTACAAAATAACTATGCATGTCAATGTTTAGTGAATTCACTTGAAATGGACTCTGATACTAATGCCAGTGTATAGATTGCATTGTCATTTCAAACTTCAAATTAAGTGTGACTGGATACTTTTTAAAATTTTTAATATTTAATCTAAACCATGAAATGCATCCATTTCAAATGAAGATGATTTTTTTCTATCTTGTGATGCATTGGAAGCAAGAAGAATTACATACCATGCCACCCATGGCATGCACGCCACGCCTATGGCACGTCCTGATGAGGAGCTCAGAATAGCTCCTCATAAAGTGTTGAGTCATGCCAACTTGAACTCTGTCCGGCAGTAGGCGATCTGGGTGAGCCTGGAAAGTTTTGACATAGCTAAAGATGTAATCCCATCTTCCACAGTTCAAACCAACAGAGTGATCCCTTAGCTCATAAAGGATTTCATCCATTTGAAAGACAGCCGGAAGTGTTTCAATCAGAACAGTGGCCCTGATGCTTCCTCTCTCTATCCCTGCCATCTTCTCTGCCCTCTCAAACACATTGTTCCATATCTTTGCTTCCCTGCCAATAAGAGAGAGCTTATTTCAATCTTCCACAAGATCACATTGTGGCAATGCTGCTAAAGTTATTATATAAGTTTTTCTTATAGTTATTCCTATATAAGCTGTTTCCCAAAGCAATGGCTCTAGATGGCAACTACAACAACACTCATATAGCTATCTAATTCTGGTGTGTATGTCTAAAAGGGAAAAGAGGAAGGTGAAAGCTTTTTTTTTTTTATAGAATAGTGAAAGCATTTTTGCTAACTTAGATAATAGTCACATTTAGTTATGATTTATACATGCCTTGAACAAGTACAGGAATGGCTTTAGTTTAATGTTGAAAATTGAATAAAGTTTAGTGAATTTAGTTTAATATTTCTGTTAGACATGTAGGTTTAGTGACTTATATATGGCATAGTTTGCCTGTGCTTTTGTGAGTAATTTTTAAAAACAAGAAATGCACTTTATTTGCTATACAACCCAATGCAAATTTTTTTTCCCGGATAAATTATAGTTTTCGTGGCTGAAATTTGGTGGAGGTTCGATTTTGGTTTATCAAATTTAAAAAGTTAATATTTTGATCCTTGAAATTTCAAAAAATTTATAATTTGGTCTCTCCATCTTTTTTTTTTTTAATAAAGGGACTAACAGGTTGCCAAAACATCCATTGTTTAGGAACCAAATCAAACTAACCATATATTTAAAGGATCAAAACTGAACTGAACCATAGTCAAGGGAACAAAATTGTTTCCATTTTAAATTTGAAAGACCAAAAAGTTCAACCCAAATTTCATGAATTAAAAAAAAAGTATAATTTACCATTTTTTTTTTCAGCAACTATTTATGTAAACTCCTTACCTTGAATGCTCCATTTTAGGGAGATAGAAGAAAGGCCCAAACCCAGCACCTTGGTTCTGGCGGAACTTCGCATAATTGTGATAAAAGTAGAGGCCAAAGTCCACAAGACAACCAGTTGCAGGTTCACCATCAATGAGAATGTGTGCCTCAGGTAAGTGCCAACCTCTTGGGCGTACAAAAAGCTTTGCTATCTGATCATTGAGCTTGTAATCCCTGTTCCTGGCCTTGTCATGAAAGCTTATAGTCCCATCAACAGCATCCTTCAAGTTAACTTGGCCTCTTATCAGGTTCTCCCAGCTTGGTGAGAGTGCATCTTCAAAGTCAGCCTATGAATGAATCAAGACAACAGCTTAATTTTCAGGTTCCATACATTAAATTAATGATGGATTTGAACCTAAAGAGTAAAAGAAATTGTGTTGTTGGAGATATTACAAATTTTGCGATTGGAAAATTAACATTTTTCATGAATACATGAGAATATAAGTAATGGTTTTTATCAATGGATGTGTAAAAGCAATTGGTCAAATTTATTTGAATATATTCCTTGCTCATCTCATATTTAGTGAAAGTAAATCCTGAGACATGTATGAAATGAAGCTTCATATATGATTGTGCCTTTTTAAGGACTTTTGTTTTGTTTCTTATTATATTTTGTAGTAAAAATTTACATATTTAAGAAAATTCAATCAGGATATGGTTCTGATATCATGCTACTACTAAGATGGGTATGCTTATATGTACAGTTAGGACTTGTTAGCACAAATGCACTTGTACATGAAGCACAAGTAGATACCATATAAAAATCCAAATTACAAAGAAGGTCTTGGTCATTCCTACAATTTTATTCATAGGAAGTTGAAACTGCAGGGTTTAAATTAATGCATGGTACTATAAAAATTTATGTTGTGCAATAACACAAGATGTTTACTATAACAGATTGATGTATAATAAAAATGATGCTAATAGTATGCTTATTTTGAAACAATATTACTCTTAATTACAATTTATCAACCTCGATACACATGCATATGCTAAGTTACTAACCATGAAAACTTTAGCACCAGAGTTGAGTGCGTTGATGATCATCTTCCTCTCAACGGGTCCAGTAATCTCCACCCTCCGATCAGCAACGGCCGGTGGAACCGGTGCACATGTCCACACCCCTTCTCTTATGTTCCTAGTGGCTGGATCAAACCCTGGTAGAGCCCCTTGATTGTACCTCCTCTTAGCTTCCTTTCGACACTCCATGGCAAAGTTGACATGGTTTCTAAACTCACGTTGCAAATCAACCACAAATTGCAAAGCATCCTTGGTGAGAATCGTTGCAAACTCTTCATCATATCGTCCCCTAATGTCCACTCCTTCAGGCACATCATAGCCACTGCCACCCTTTTTTTTCATAGGTAACAAATTGCCATAAGTTCCAGTCCCATCATCTTGTTCTTTCTCTCACAAAATTGTAGCTACGTACTTGTATATTATTTCTTGAGTGAAATGAAAGAGAAGCTAGCAAATATATATAGAGGAAAAGTTTATTTTCTTGGTACTAGAAATAAAATTGTGGATAGGTATGTATAGTATTATCGTTATGGGATTCATGGGGAGTGCATATATATATATACGGCTTTATGTGCAAGTGTGTCGCAAGTATTTCTAGATTAAGAGCAAGGATAAGGGGTTAGTTTTGATTCTTGTGCCAGTCTCGAGACGTGTAGATATTGTAGGCATTCGGTGGATTGGTGGGTCAGTGACACGTGGCATCATGTCATCATTTTTATCTATTTGTCCATATAATTCAGTGATTTTTTTTTTCTTTTTTTTTTGCCTGAACATATCATCTTCATGATTGTTGAACATATTGATCTTGATTCTCTTTGGTAGTTTACATGTATATGGCCTATGAAAAAATTACAGTTGGGATGAGGAAGGTGAAGGTTTGTAATTGGGAATTTAGAAAGGAACATAAATGAAGATAATTGAGAGGAGGCTAAGAGAAATTTTTCGATAGGGTTTTGGAAATGAGATGCTTTGTATTGACCTAAAAATATAACTTGAAGTTTTTGAATTTAAAAATAAAAAAGAGAAATAGTTTGTAGGGAAGCATGAGATGAGGCTTGAACCAACGTCACAAAAAATGTCATTACTACTAAATTATCAATTAAATTTCAATAACACCTTTAAATATTGATCACTTTGAATTTCTTAGTTCACATTTGTTTTTTAAAAATGTTTTTACTTGTTATTTGAAAAATCATTTAAATAATGGAGGAATTTTTATTATTTGCTTCCGTCACTTTTTTTATGGGATTGTTTCCATCATTTGACATTGACACTTAAAAGCTTTCACATGATCATCGTTTCGGATTAAAAATATAAGAAACTAGTTATTGGCCCGTGCTTTGCATGATTTTTTTTCTTCTAACTTATTATAATTTTTTTTCTTCAACTTTTTGTTGTTATTTACTTATTTTACTTCGTCCTCTATTAATTTGTGTTTGAATTTGATTAGAATGTTATATGGGGTAAATGCTTAAATAATTGTAACAAATATGTTAAAAAAAATCTTATAAGAATTTACAACAAAAAAATGTATAAAAAAAAATCTACACACCAATAGTTAATAATAGAAATGGCATCCAATTTGCTATATAACAAAAAAAAAAAATGAGAAAAGAAATTATAAGATTATTAATGAAGAACATCAACAATAAAGAACCCAGTCAGTATTAGGATAAATGATGTGGGAAGTTTTGTACCTCTCCTTTTATCGCTAATTAAAAAGAAGTTTTGAAATAGAACTCTATCAACATCAAGAGAAAGGAAACTCACTGATTCCATGTCTCTCTATCTCTTGGCTTCAAAATTTTGTTACATCTCTCGAAGACTTTCTATCTATGAAAAATATCAACAACAATGTTAAAATAAACCATTTTCTACCTATTTTATTTATCAAAGAAAATAGAAAATAACTTCAAAAAGTAAAAAGAAATTTGATAGAATATGGAAAGAAAAAGATAAACAACTTGAAAAAGAGTGAGAAGTTAACAAAGTCATACCTTTGACAGGGTTCTATTGTTGCAATTGGAATTTATGATGTTATATGTTAGTGTATATATATATATATATATATATATAGTGCAATTATTGTCTATTAATAAAATTTAAGATTTTCATTTTTTTTGGTTTTTGGAAGGAGTAATTTTACAACCACAAAATATTTTACAACATTTTTACAAATTGTTGATGTGGCTAACTTCTTATTAATTTTCATCTAGGCCCACCATTAATATCATTTTTTATATTTACCAATAATAATTCACTACGTTAGCAGTTTGTACTTTTTTTAATGAAAAATTTTGTATTTTTAGCATTACTCTTTTAGAAGAGATGTGTAGGCATGAATTACATAGATACCGAAAAAAATGAGGAGTGATGAGTTACAAATGATGATATAACAACTCATTGTTTTTTTAAATAGAAAATACAACCCATTAAATTGTAGTTCTTTTTTTTTTTTTTTAAATTATTCTATTTTATAACTAGACTTATCACACGCGCTTTGTGCGTGCAATATACTCTTTTTTATTTTTTTTTGTTTAGTGTTATAATGGTTAAAAGTGATATATAATTAACTGTGTTTTTTTTTTTTTTTTTTTTTAAGAAGGAAGTAAGGTAACGTGAAATGATATTTAAAAATGAGATAAACAACCGTAAGAAGTTGAAACTTAAAGAGACTTGAGTTTTGAACAAAAGAAAGATGATATACATTAGTGTGGATAGATGAGGATTTGTGATAATTGTATAAAATTTGGATAACAAAAATTTTGGAATGTTTTAAAGAATTAAAAAAAAATAACCATAGAAATATCGGGATAAGAATGAATACATGAGGCAGTGGGTTAAATTTTTTTTTTTTTTTTGGAAGTAATTTTGTGTGTGCGTGTGTGTATGTGTGTGTGTGTGTATATATATATAAAGATAATTGAAGTATTTGAATTCAAATAGACTAGTCTCATCACACGCGTTTTGAGCATGTAATGAGGCTTTTTTTAGTAATTCTATTTTGTAAAAAAAAAAATGTGTTTTTTTATTTTATATATATAATTTTTATTTTGAAAATTTAATTTATAAGTGGATAAAGCAATTTGAAAATTAACAAGAGTATGGTCCTATTTTTTAGGCAATATTTTAGTGGGAGTTAGAGTTGCATTTTTACCGGAGTGTCATTTAGTTTTGTCTCTACTTAAACATAAGGGTGTAAGGGCATTTTTGAACTAAAAAATGAGAAATCAAAATAGGATAAGCCCTTTAAATAATAGTATAAATAACCAATACAAATAGTAATCAGACATTTGAATACAAATGGTTGATGAGAATAACAGTTTTTTTTTTCTTTTGTATGTGAGATATTATTACTATTTTAACATTTTTTTGTTTTTCTGTAGGGGAAAAAAAATTAAACTAAAGGGTATGTTATTTCAAAATTTGTATGAGATTGTTTTGATACGCCAAAAATTGAAAACGAAATAAGGAAATCATATTATTAATAGTATAGATTATGTTGTTCATTATCAAATGGTCAAATGTGAATAGTAAATTGCAATATATATATATATATATATTAATAATTAACATACCATTAATTTTAGGATTAAATATATTGCCACATGTCAGATGTGATGTGTCATGGGCAAATCCAATGATGTCTGCAACAAATATAGTTTTTTTTTTTTTTTTTTTTTTTTGAGAAAGTGCAACAAACATAGTTGATTAAGTAATTTGAAACATAATTATTTTTAAAAATAAAATTGAGACTTTTTAGGCTACCTGTCAAAAGGTCTATTTTCCTCTCTTTTTACTTATAGGTTGATAACTATCTTTTTCTTTGTAAGGATCTACTCCAAAATTGGACACTGAATATGACTGTACTTCTTGTAGTTGTGGCCTGAACTTCCTAACATTGTTTTTTTGAATTGTAGCATGTATAGTATCATTCTACTAGTTAAGTAAGTAATTTGTTAGTCAAATCTAACTTGATTAGTTCAAGATTTTTCCGGTTGACAGCTTCCCACATTCTAGAATTTCTAACCTGATTAGTTCAAGTTATTTTTGAAATTGATAATATAGTCATTAGTTAGACTCGATTGACTTGAACTATTGTTAGAATAGAAATAGCCCTAATAAAAATTCAACGATATACATAACTAAGTATATCTAAAATTGTCAATGATCTTCATTCATCTTATGGAATAGAAGTATATAATATACATACCTTGTACATAAGGAAAATTTGTTTTTCCAATATCTTGTTGTTGGAAGCTGTACGTTCTCTTGCTAGTTGTAATTTGTATGGTATGGTAATCAATAAAAAATAGACATCATACTTGTCTTAAATAGTTATAGATTGTTAGTGGAATGTGAAAGTTTCTTTTTTTTTTTTTTTTTTTTTTTTTTTTTTTTTTTTTTTGACTTTTCAAGGGAATATAAAGGCATTTATTTAGTTTGGTCTTAATCAATTAATGATTTGGTTGTAATGGAAGTAATAATGGCCTTCTTTTTTAAATTTAATGTATTTAGTGGTTAGGTAAGTGGTATGTCAAAGTTTCTAAAAAGAGGATATGTGACTTTTCTAAGAGTAGAAAAATAATTGTTTTAATTATTTTATTCATAAATTTTTTTAATTAAAGCATATGAATATATAAATGCAAAGTTAAATGTAAAGTTAAAATCATACAAGAGGAACATGTATAGTCAATTTTTGTTGTCTATACATATTCATCATTTTCTTTTTAATAGATTTTAAAATTTAGGAAAAGTATTTTAAAATTATAAGAGAAATTCAGGAAAAAAAATGGTAATAACATGGTTGCTGATGTAGCTCAACCAGAGCGTAACAACATTAAATTTTACGTCTTAGCTTTTAGATATAATAATAATAATAATAATAATAATAATAATAATAATAATAATTATTATTATTATTATTATTATTATTATTATTATTATTATTATATAAATTTTTTTTTTTTAGAGATAATTACAATATGCTGCTAACCCCGTAACTCGAACCCTTTCCCCCTTAGACCCCCAATTATTTTGTAGAGGTGCTAATTTGGTTACAAGGCCATTGGCTAGATAGATTATAAATAGATAAATAGCGATTCATTTATATATTTAACATAATATTGATTAACCTTTTGCATATCTTTCATTTTCTCAAAAGTGAAAAACTGTACAATGTTAAAAAAGGGAGATAGTAGTTGCAAGAAATAAAACTAAAGAGTCATAGAACTTTTGTATTTAAGTGGTCATCCAATTTCTTTTCTTATTGCAGGATGTACAATAAGTAGTGTTCTCTTGAAAAGTTATATCTCCCATTCTTTACAACAATGCTCTTATTTATAGCCTTTAACTTGCGGTTGGTTTTGACATATTTTCTTATGGCACATGAATGAACTAGTTGATTTTAAATATTGAATCCTCAGAGTTCTAGCTGGGTGGGTCAGTCCTCTGTGGTGTATTTTTGGGCTTATACAGGTCCAATGAGCAGTCGTGGTAGACTCTGTTGTTCTTGTTCATAAGTGCTCTCTTTATATGGGCTTGCTCTCTTGTAGGACTCCACCTATGAAATTATATTGGGTTGAAATTCCCTTGGGCTTGGGCAACCAATTGAGCAAGGCGCAAAATTTCCAAATCGGCCTTACTATTTTAGGGTGGCCCAATGGGTTATTACTAGCCCAAAAGTAATTTTTATGGGTCAAAGCAAAAGTCCTAGAGCCTATATGATGACTTGCATACTGCTTTACTACCCAATAGCTTCATTGTCCCCTATTGCTGTTTTTTTTTTTTTTTTTTCCAAATGAAATTTAATAAACTAGAAATAAAAAGTATAAATTTTTGATGAGTTGACACCCTAAATATATGTTAGTAGTTGACTTCTAAAAAAAGAAACCTAATAGAGGTGGAATGGGATTTAATAACGAATTTTTCGTATTAATTCCACACATGTAGTGTTCATGATCGGCCTATTCAATTGTGTATCGATTAAAAGGCATGGTGACATAGGTCAAGTGATGGTTAACATCTAAAAAAAACCAAAAGAAAGTTAAACATAGAAGTAAAATAAAAGGGTTATATAACAATAAAAATTATAAATAATTACTTTGTTAAAAATTTACTTGAGACTATTATTGAATTCAACCTCATCAATTGCTATTTATTTGAAGATTAATTGAATATGTAGATCTTAGATCAATTCTAAGTACAAATTAACATTTCTACCATGTTTGGACACAAAGAACTCCAAAATTGGTCAAACACAACTCTTAGTACTAAAAATTGACTTAAAGGCAATTGTGAGTCAGGGATAATCAATACATCACATACTACATTTGAAAGAAGGCAATATTTTTATTGGAATTCATTTTTAACCGATTCAAAATACAACATGTATGACTATTTTCTTCCACTCCATCAAACAAAAATCCATCCACTTTTGATTTGCTTTCCATACTATCTTCCTTTGCCAAATGCACCGTATAAATAGATTTCACCATTGCATGAGGATGTTGTTCAAGTGTAATCTCAATATTATGTGAAGCAGAGGAGCTATCTTGAACTTGCCTACTTGAACATCCACCATGCACACAATAGCGTGCATACATGCAAACAAAAGCTCTTTCTACTCTTTTTGCCATCTCATAGGGAACCACCATTGAATACCATTTGTTAAACCTAAACTTTACGAACCTCAACTTATATAGCTGGTCTAGCACAACAACAACAACAACAAAAAACATTAAATTAAGGGTACATTTGGTATATTGAATGAAGATTACGATAAGAATTGTAATCTTTATTACTAAGAATAAAATATGTTGTAATATAGTAATTAAACTTATTCATTAGTTTGGTTGTGAGTTATAAGATTAGAATGAAACTTAACATTTATTTTAGAAAATTTTTTACTCATACAGTTATGTCTCCTTAAAAATTGTTATTTTTATTTTTATTATTTTATAATTGTTAGATGTATATGAAAAGTTTGTTTATTTGGAAATATATTAAGTTTTGAAATTATTGCATTTACTAAGGAATAGCTAATACAATCTTTTAAAGAGGAATAATTATTCCTTATTTTGAAGAATAGAAGGAATGATTATTCCTTATAATAAATTCATAACCAAACTAAAGAATAACTCAACTATAAGAATTACTATTACATTACAATTCCTATTTCAGTCTACCAAACATACCATAAATTAAGTTTTATCAATGTCCCCCTAATACTTATAAAAAGTTATCATGCATATTCCTTGCCATTATGCTAAAAACAGGATATTCTTTTTCTTTTTTTATAATCTGCAATGATCATTAAAAAAAAAACACAAGCTTAGCCATTTCATTCTTGAAAAAAAAAAAAACCTACAACCAAACTGGAATAGAGCACTTTTATCTAGGTTGGAAAATAAAAATGAGTTATTATATTAGAGCAATCTCATCAGCTCGTGTAAAAGATTCCGTCTATTTTACACTAAAAACCTACATTTTCTATTTTACACATTCAATTTTACAAATCACCCACATCAGTTAATCTATTTTACACATCTTTTAATTAAATAATCAATTTCTTCACAATTTTTTATTATTACTCTAACTACCCCCATATATATTCGCGCCTCACTCTCTCTCTACACCCATTTCCGTTTGTTCTCTCTCTCTCTACCCATCTCTCCCCTGAAAAGCTCTCTCTCTCCCCTCAAAAACTCTCCCTCTCGATCAACCGTCCTTGGCTCCGATCGGCTTCGATCAACGAGCTCCGATCCGCTTCGATCAACAAGCTCCGATCCGCTCCGAGCTTCGAGTTCCGATTTGCTCCGAGCTTCGAGCTCCGATCCAAGAGCTCCGATCTGCTCTGAGCTTCGAGCTCCGATCCGCTCCGAGCTTCGAGCTCCGATACGCTCTGAGCTTCGAGCTCCGATTCGCTCCGAGCTCCGATCCACGCATTTCGAGCTCCGATCCGCTCCAATCATGAGCTCCGATTCACGATCCACGAACCACGATCTCTGATCCGAGCTCCGATCCACTATCCGAGCCACGACTTCCGATCCGAGCTCCGGTCCACGATCCACGACCTCCAATCTGACCTCCGATCTGCGTTTGTGTATCTCTGCTTTTTTTTTTTTTTTTTAAGCAAGTGTTGATTCTCTGTGTTGATTTATCTGTTTGTGTGTGGGTGTGTTTTTGTGCTTCTGAGGAAAAAAAAAAAGAAGATGAACAGTTATTGGTTTGTTGAGCACAGAGATGAAAGAGAAAAAAACGAGCGAACTGAAAAATGATAAAATAATTTATGAACGAGCTACAGTGCCCGTGTATATTTACACGGGCACTGTAGCTCGTGGATGGTTTTACATACTTTTAGCTGTTTTTACACCCACTGATGTGGGAGTTTTTTTGATCAGAATGTGTAAAAATTGTACTTTTTTCTTGTTTACATGATTTTAGCTGATCTGATGTGAATGCTCTTACCGCAGCTATTGAAAAAAGGATTTTTTTTTTTTTTGATAATCTGCAATGTTCATTCAAATGAACTTGGCAATTTCAGTCTTGAAAAAATACAAAAACCCTCCAAACAAATTGGAATAGAGCACTTCTATATAGGCTGGAAAAGAAAAATTGGTTATAATACAAGTGCAATTACTATCGGTCGACTGTGAGTCATTATCTATTATTTTTACACAGAGTTACTATTTTTTTCATCCATCACTCACAGTAGACTATATAAGAGATTTTTTTTTTTTTTTTTTTTTTTTTTTTTTTGAGGACTATATAAGAGGATTAAAACAAAAGAAAAAGAAAAAAATGGGTCATAAACATAAAACAAAAAAAGATAGAGGACTAAAATAAAAATTCCACGATTGTCCTAACTCCGAAGCCGCCTCCAGAGACCACAACGAAATCTCTATATATAGCACACACCACCAGAAACTGACCCAATTGAAAAACGCGTATTCACAAAAAAGAAAAGAAACACGGTACCTTCGAAGCTGTGCGTTTTGAGCCGTCGCCTTTCTTTCTATCTTCCCGATTTCGGAGCTCCTCCGATTCTCTCTCTCTCCCTCTTTCATTCAATTTCTCGCTGTATCGCTCGCCGCCGGTAAGGCCTTCGATACCTGTGAATTTTTCAAAGGCGAAGCTTTGAAAAAAAAAAAAAAAAAAGCTCAATATTGATTTCTAGGGTTTCATTCTTGATCTCATTCAGTTTAGCTGAAAAAAAAATCGAAGATTTTTGTTTTCTCTGCCTGATTTTGGTATCTGTTATTGAATTTCACCAGTTTGTGGTTCTATTTTTTGTGTTAATTTCGATATTCAGTTTGTGTTCTCTCTCTATTTTGTGCTTTATTGAATAAAAAGAAAAAAAAATTGAATTGTTGGTTTTGGGATTGGGATTATTAGGGGTGTATTAGAGTTAAAGTTTGAAAAAAGAAATTTGATTTTGGGGGTTAGGGTTTGGTTGTTCTGTATTCTGGAATTGTTGAATTGGGGGTTAGGGTTTGGTTGTTTTGTATCCTGGAATTGTTGAATTGGGGGTTAGGGTTTGGGGAGTTGGGATTTGATTAGGGATTGTGTGATTGTTATATTTTTTTTGAGCTTGATTATTGATTGAGAAGAGTTGTGGTTGTGAATCAAATGGCGGCAGGGCAAGTTGATGTTTTGAGAAGGGACTTTTATAAGCATTCCAAAAGACAGAATGATCATTACAGGAATGATTCTCATGGCGCTGAATATGGTCGGGGCCGTGATCATGGTGCTAGACGTAAGAATGGTTACCATTATTCTTCGAGAACTCATGACTGGGGGTCTAGAAGAGATGGGTTTGGCAGTAGAATCGAGGAGAGAAAGGTGGAAGATTTGTCAAAGGGTGATAAAGTTGCAGGTTATGAAGATGGGGTTCGGTTGCCTGCAGAAAAGAAGAGGAAGATCTCTCCAATTGTGTGGGATAGAGAAGATAAGGATGTGAGGATCTCATCTAATAATAGAGTTTTACTGGTTGCTCCACTGCCGTCTCCTTGCCCGCCTGCACCCAGCTCGAGTGGTGTGGCAGGTCATGATGTTTTGGATGCGGATGTTTCAAAGTGTGCTGTTTCAGGAGTTGAGATTCTGGGATTTGATAATTTGGCAGATAAGGCTGGTGTGGAAGATGGGTTGGTGGGTGAATTGAATTCTCAAACTGATTTGTCCTCTTCATTGCCTTCAGAGCGATCTGGGGATGACTGCAGACAAGAACATGTGGAGGAAGAAGAGTTTGTTGGAGCACGGAATATCTCAATGTCAAGGTGGGCTTCTGATGATGAAGCTTTGGATGACTCTAGGAGGTCGAGTCCTGAGAGTGGGGAGATTTGTACAGAACTCTCAGGAGACGGTAGAGCTAGGTCATCTAGCTTTGATGGAGACGGTTGTTCTGTGGGACCTGTCAGTGGAAATACTTATTGTGAGAGTGAGTTGTTAGATGCTAATTTGATGGGTATTGACGACAAACAAGATGAGAATGCTAGTGTTAATGGGTCCGATGCAGACTCAGATGATGATGGTGATGCCCATCATATTGAAGAGACTAGAGACCCTACCCAAAGAAGCACAAACATGCTTCAGGGTTGTAGAAGTGTTTATGAGTTTGAATACCTTAAAAAGATAAATGAAGGCACGTATGGGGTTGTGTTTAAAGCCAAGGATAAGAAGACAGGGGAAATTGTGGCCTTGAAGAAGGTGAAGATGGGTGTAGAAAAGGGGGATGGTTTCCCTTTGTCATCATTGAGGGAAATAAACATTCTCATGTCTTTCAATCACCCTTCTGTTGTTGGTGTTAAAGAAGTTGTTATGGATGAGGATGACTTTGATAGTGTTTTCATGGTTATGGAGTACATGGAATCGGATGTCAAGGTTGTATTGGAGACGATGAAAGTCAAGAAACAGCTTTATTGTATGAGTGAAGTTAAATGCTTGATGCGGCAGCTGTTGGAGGGTGTCAAGTATCTTCATGACAATTGGGTGATTCATAGAGATTTGAAGACATCAAACCTTCTATTGAGCAATGAGGGTGAGTTGAAAATATGTGACTTCGGGCTGTCTCGCCAATACGGGAGCCCACTAAAGCCCTATACCCCTCTTGTGGTGACCCTCTGGTACAGGTGAGCTGCAGCTATTTAGTTTTTTTTTGTGGCCACTGGCCAGCAGTCATGATGTTTTCTATAGTTTGCTTTTGTTGTATGCATGTCAGGAACTTGCATTGTCAACATTTGAAATTGTTTATATGCTTTTCATGATTGTTGCCTTCTAAGCCTTGGGTTTCAATTTCTGTCTTCTCCCCACCCCCCGCCCCCCCCCCCCCCCCCCCCCCCCCCCCCCCCCCCCCCCCCCCCCCCCCAGTTTTACTCTTTAAGTCTTAATATTCTGACAAAGGTACACATTAGTTTTCTCAACATCAAATAATTTATGTATTGTTTTCACTTTGCAGAGCACCTGAACTTCTGCTAGGTGCAAAGAAGTACTCAACAGCAATTGATATGTGGTCAGTGGGATGTATAATGGCTGAATTGGTAGCACAGGAAGCACTTTTCAGAGGGAAAAATGAAATTGATCAGCTTGGCAAGGTATTCCTACTTTCTTTTCTTTTTTCCTTTTTTCCTGTTACATGTTTTACACTGCTTTTTTGGGTCATTTCAGTGATGCAATTGGTTAAAATGTTTGCAGATTTTTCAAATTCTTGGCACACCAAATGATAAGATTTGGCCTGGATTAACAAAATTGTCGGGAATTAGACCAAACATAAAGCAACCGTAAGTATATCTCTTTATGCATCTTAATCTTTAATTAAGTTGTGGCTTTCCTCTCTATACATAATCCTCCAAGTGGCAGTGTTTCTCCAACCTTATGCCTTGGGTGGACCTGCTTATGATGTGTGGATCTTGTATATGAAATTTAGTTTTTCAGCATATTTTCTCTCTTTGAGTAATGTAATTGCTGAATTTGTTTCAGGTATAATCTGTTGCGGAAAAAGTTTCCTGTCAGATCCTTCATAGGATCTCCTGTTCTTTGTGATTCAGGATTTGACTTGTTGAACAAACTTTTGACTTACGACCCAGAGAAGGTATATCAATGTGCAAATTAATAAATTAGAATTTGGTTCCACATTCTGGAAATTTTATGGTCTTTTTTTTGTTGTTGATAAGTTAGGAATTTTATGGTCATGAAATTTATGAGTGCTTCCTTTTGTCTTTGCAGCGGATAACTGCCGAGGCCGCTCTTAAGCATGACTGGTTTAGCAATCTGGCTGCCTGATAATGCTTTAGAGCAAAGCTTTGTGCCACATCTTCTTCAGCAAACTTTATATCCACCTATTTGGTAAGCTTCTTCAAAAGTAACAGAGTCAGAATCCTTTAGAAGAGGAGTGAGAAAGGATTTGTGATGAGAGTTAGATGGTTCACTTGATCGAGAATGCAAGGCAGCCTGATAGCACTACAAAGCACTTTTTTTAGCTTTGTGCCTTACCTTCTTTACTAAACTTTCTTATCTACCTAATTGTTAAGCATTTGAAAAAAAAAAAAAAAAAAAAAAAAAAAAGAAAGGCCTGGATCCTTTAGAAGAGGAGTGAGGAAGGAGTTGTGACGAGAATTAGATGCTTCACCTGTTCAAGAATGGTGGATTGATGCATAATGGATTTTGGCAGGTGTAGACTAACAACTGACATTTTATTTTTTGCAATGTACATCTTTCTTTGAAGACATATTTCAGTTGAAACTTGTCTAAATATTTCAGGAATATATCTTTGTAAATGATGCAGCTCTGGCTGTAACTAATATTGATACAATGTCAATTTTATTCCTACTACTTCTTCCCTTTATTTATGCTGTATCACTTTGTTTGCTAGAGTTTATGGGTGTACAAGAGGGTGCTTTTTTGGCTAATGGGACCATGAGGCTGTTATCTATGTTTTGTTAATGATTGTGTTGATCGACTTTCTTTGGTAAGAATATTATATAATATAGTTGATAATAATCCTTGTGCCCTCATCCCTTCCAAAATAAAAAAAAAACTTAAGTAACTAGAAAATCAATTTTCAAGATTATTTGTAGCCTATGTGATTGATACAAATATTTTTATGTGGTCTGTAAAGGTATCAGGGTGGCTTCGTAAGTTGTGACCTCAGATCTTGAAGTCTTGAAATCTAGTCAGTACACAGCTCAACTGGCTTCTATTTGAGATTTTCTTCCTTTCCATTGCAATTCATAACCCTCACAAATTTCACACATGGTATGTTGATAAGGAGGAATGTCTTGTTTTACCTTTGTCTTTGGCAAAGTATTGATTTTGTTCATTATATGTTACTAAACTACTTTTCAAAAAAAAAAAAAAAAAAAAAAAAGAAGTTTATAGATTTCTTCCTTTACATGTTCTCTTTGTTATTTCCATCTTTTTTCCTCTCTTTTTTCCACTTACTTCATTAATTCTTTATCATTATTTATGTTCTCTTCATTTATGACTTGTTTCTGCCTGTGTAAATTTATGAGTTAGGAATTATCACTTGCTGTGTTAACAAAGTGACCTTGCCCTTCAGTTGTACATTGGTAAGCAATTGGCTGGTATGTTCCAAACTTGCTCTTGTAGGAGTATTGTTGAGATACCTTCTGTTTCTACTACATGGTAGGTTATTATTAGTTATTATGGGTGGGCAAAAAAGTAATTTTCTAATGATAAAATGACACTGAACTGCTAATAATCACCTTGAAAATTCTGCTCTACTTTCTTTTGAAGTGAGATATTATTTGTTAGATCATTTTAATTTTATCGCATATTGGATACTAAATGAGTTACTGAAGGTTCTTGATACTTATTAGCTATTCAAATTGAAATAGCTGACACTTTCCTTGCAAACACTCACCATTACATACAAATGCATGATCACAGTTTCTATTTACATATTTTATATTTTTACTCATGGAATGTATTTAGTTTTTCTATCAAAGCAGTAAAGATGGTGGATGATGAGGTCCAATGTTTCTATGATAGTGACATTGATGAACAACGATGTTATTGGGTGAGGAAAATGCTTTACTCAAAGATGATGTTGAAATGTTGTTGTTGTACCGTTAGCAGTATGGATACGATGCACGGTTTATGCAAAGTTATGTGAATTTTAATTTGTGTTTATTCAATTATTTGATCCATAAAAATATGAATCTGCACTTCCTCTCATTTTTTTTTTTTTGCAATAAAATGAACTATTTGTTATTCATTACCTGGTATCTACAAGTGCATTTTGTACAAACAAATAAACGGCTAAAGGCCTTCAAATTATTCCATTGCATTCACCATTTTCCTCAAGTATAAGCTTTTACCGACTTACGCTTGTGCTCTGGTCCTAAGAATTAAATTAGTGGGCTCAATCAAGTAGCCTAATTTTTTTAACAATTCGATCGAAGCACATGATTTATATGATTTATCATATTACTATGTATCTCTGATACATATGATTTATGCATCATATGATTTGTGAGTATGATCAATACATAACAAATTAAAACTACTTTTTACCTTCAATCGATACATAATAGGGTACATATGATACAACTATGCGATACTAATAACTATGCTACATTACGTGATGCATATGATACTAAAACTATGCGCTACTAACAAATATGCTTATTTTTTGGTAGAAAGAAGGGATGTTTTATTTGATTAAGTAGTAGTTACAAAAGTTGGTCAATTAGTTATCCTTGGACAGAGTCTAGCGTTCAAGGATGTTAAGGGACACTCTAGGAGTGCTTTTTTCCGAAAGATCACATATATAGGGATTAGAGCATCTTGTCAGTATGTGTATAAATGTGCAAAATGGGAAAAGTAACTAATTTTACGCTTTTTGAGCCAAAAAAACACCCACATTAGTGGGTATAAACTTGTATATAAATATACGATTGCTACAAATGCACAGTTATTGTAGTTTGTGTATTTAATATTTTAATAATTTTTTCTCCTAGTCTTTGCTCTCACTCTCACTTGACTCTCTCCTTGTCTCTGCACTCACCTCACCTCACCTCACTCTCCCTTTTCCTCGTTAGCTATCACTCACACCTGGGTTTTGATTTTTCAAGATCATTCTCTGCATTTGAGCCCTCTGATTATACTACAGTAGTAGTATTCTCAAAATTTTGACTAGCATTCTCAGCAACTGCCATGATCACCCCCACACTTTGTATCAAAATCTGTTCTTTTTATCTTTCTCAGATTTCTCTATAATAATTATTTCAAAGATACAATTTTTATCAAAAACCATCAGAATATATAGCTCATGAAATGATACATACCTGGGTTATCTTAAGCATTTCCATTGAAATAAGACCAAACCCACCTCAGGATCGTTTAGCACAAAAAGATTAGAAACCCAGAAACCAAAAAATAGTGAATAAAAATAAAAAATATTATATGGTCTCTGTAGATTGATAAGAAAGTGGCAGATATGAAACAGAGCACTTTTCTCTTTTCTTTTTCTTCTTTTTATATATATATATATTATATACATATAAATTTTTGTTTTACTGAGGATGTTTCTACATAGAGAGATGAAATGTCTGTTTGTTTCAACGTTTTCAACCCAAAAAGCCCGTTTTAAAAAAGCAAACCCAAAAAGTCCGTTTGGTTAGTTATAAAATGCAACTTTTTTGAAAAAGTTGCGTTTTGGGTTTGTGAAAAGAACGTGTAGTGCGTTAAAGGATTTTGAGGTGCATTTTGAAAAAGTCCGTGCGCGTTGTTATATATCCGTTGGATGATCTTGGGCAATTACCAAATTACCCTTCAATAAATCAGAAGAGATCAAGCAGCAATGGAGAGAAGGTAGGTGGCGAAGTGATAGGGAATCACGTAGTAGAATCACTCAGCAATTGTCCATCCAGTCAAGTGCAAAAACACAATAGAATCACGCAACAAAGAAAGAGCAGTAGAATCACATAGTAGAATCACACAGGAAGAAGAAAAAAAAAAAAAAAAAAAAAAAAAAAAAAGAGCTCTGCAGAATGAAACTGGAATGTTCTAGAGAAAGATCAAGCACAGTAGAATCTCGCAGCAAATATCAAGCACAGTAGAACTTGTAGATGAAGTGGTAAGAGAAAAGAGAGAAAGGAAGAAGAAGAAGAAAAAAAAAAAAAAAAAAAAGAGCTCTGCGGAATGAATCTTCGGGAGGAAGTGGTAGGAAAAAGGGGAAAGAATGACAAAAAAGAAAACAGAAGGGTACGTGTGTGGACGGGAAAAAAAAAAGAGGGGAAAAAAAAAAAGAAGAAGAGAAGGGTACGTGTGTGGAGGAGAAAAAAAGAGGGGATAAAAAAAAAAGGAAATATGGATGAAAAAGTAAAGCAATAAAGGAAAAATAAAATAAAGAATGAGAAATTAAAATTAAGAAATGCTGTGACAATATTTTCACAATATTTTCACAATAAATTTTAAGTGGTAGATTATTATTAGTTAATATCGGTGAGAAAAAAATAATTTTTTTTAGAAACTTTGAAAGTGCTTTTTAGAATATTTTTTAGAAAGTATTTTCACAATACTTTCACAATACTTTATATGTACATTATTCTTTTTGGTAATTTATCACTCAAACCATTTTTATAAGTGCTAGCAAAACACTTAGCTTTTTTAAAAAGCATTTTTTAACCGCTTTTACCAAACACTCAGTTTTTTCAAAAAACACTTTTTCATATTGCACTTTTTGAAAACCTCACTTTTTCAGAAAACCCAATTTTAAAAAGTTGAACAAAACTCATCCGAAATGGGTGTGTTTTTTTAACTTTTATTATTCTTCGGATTGTTCGTTTGAGTTGCACTGCCTCTTTGGACCTTTTTTTTTTTTTCCCCTACAATGGTGGCTGGGTGTGGAGTGATCATTAGTATAATTGGGTCTCTGAGAGAGAGGAACAGTGAGAGAACAGTGAAGGAGAGAATAATAAAAAATTGTAAAAAATTAATATTTTATTAAATAAATGTATAGAATAGATAAACTGATGTGGATGTTTTGTAAAATTAGATGGGTAAAATAGAAAAAAGTAGATTTTTTTTGTGTAAAATAAAAAGAAAGTTTGCCCCCATTGATGTGGATGCTCTTAATTACAAAAGTAGAACATTGTGCATATTTTATTAAGCTACTTCTTTGCATTACTCTTCTCTTGGCCAGACCATTTGTGATATTGTTAGCTTCACGAAAGATGTGATGTGGTAAGACAGTCCATGCTCTGCTTAGTAGGCCCTGCAATCACAAATTAATGGAGTCATAGCCAAAGTCATAGTCTCATTTGATGTTAACCAACATATCACAATATCAAAATTAATTTGCAGGTCTATAATTTGTAATCAAATTCCCAGGCAATTAATAAACCTTGTCTAACTGCCCATAATTTTGCAGCATTATTTGTGTCAAAATCAATATGCATTGAAAAGTCATTAATCCAATTCCCTTGGCTATACCTAAGGACGCCCCCTCCCCCTGCAAATCCTGGGTTACCTTGTACACTATCATTAGTATTCAAAGTAATAAAAGGATTTTGTGGGGGGGCTGCCATGAAACATGTGTGGTGATTTTAGTTTTTGTAAAAACAGAGGAGTGTGCTAAATAGAAAAATTCTGAGGCTAGTTGTTGTGTCCTGTAAATGCATTGATGGAGAGAAGCTGAAGGGGGACAAAAAATCCTATCATTACGAGCAAGCCAGAGTTGCCAAAGGCCATAAGCAAATATAATGTTCCAATGTGTGAAAGAAGACCCTACAAGGTTTGTATTGGTGCCCAAGGACAATTTCTAATAACATGTGAGGTTGTTTCAACATGACTGCATCGAGGACAAGTAGGATCAATATCATGGTGTATATTTGCTAAAAAGAATCTGGTAGGGAGTCGATTATGGCAACATTTCCATATGAAAATTTGAATTTTGTATACACATGGAAATTTCCATATCCAATTCCATTCACTAGGGCCAGCTGTTGTATCCTTCATTTCGTATAGATATCTAGTTGCTTCTTTAATAGTACACTTACCCACAATAGTAGGCCATATTAATTGATCCTGTTGAGAAGACACCATGGCAGTAAGCCATATTAATTGATACTAACAACTATACTGGTAACGTAAATTGTTGATCAGTATGAGGAACACTCACGCACCGAGTATGGGAAACAGGATTACCCAACGTTTTGCTGGAGAGATGTATGCTTTTCAGCCATAACTTAAAATTTCTTAGTTGAAAGGACCTTTAGACTGGTGATTGATAGTGTTATCTCACGGCACTGGCAAATAGAATGAGCCGTGTGAAACTACTTCATTATATAATATGGTCTTACAATAAAAGAAAAGGTCCAATAATATCTCAGTTATATCTGGCAACAATATTATGTCAGGCATAAATAAAGTTTTAATTCTCGATTAGAAGAAAATGAACTGCAAGGCACAAGCAGTCTTGCTGGTGTAATCAGTCTGCTGCCTTAAAAAAATACAGGTCAGACAAAAGATTGCCTTGCCATTGTTGTCAAAGTGGGTTCTTAACACCGTCACTTCGTAGTGAAAGTTATGGTCTTCCCAAGTACAAAAGAAACTAGGGAGAACTCGATAAAGAAAATTGTATTAATAAGCGGCCTATCAATCGTCCATCCGTATATGGTTGCTCCGCCAAGGTTGGACTGCATGTACATAACTGCAAAACCAAGTGAAGTTGATTAAAACTTCATGAGCATGTCCATAAAGTCAGAGCAATAAGTGTATCCATTGTTTGTGAATAATAAAGATGATATGTGTGATGTGATCAGTTTAGTGTAAAGCAGTATGTTGCAAGGGCATGACTTGGACAAAATTGAAGGTGAAGTCTTATTGACCTTAAATATAGAAGAATGATAAAAAGGGAAATCTGCAGCTGAAATTAATTATTTATCCGGTTGAGGTGTAACAAACATCTCTAATCTGTGTCTATTTGTGAGGAAGAGAGAGTAATCCTGTGTCTCTTGAAAGACTTGCCACAAGAGAGACATTGCATTTCTGATGCAATAAAGCTCTCACACGATTGAGTGTTAGCTTGCTAACACTAATTTAATCAACATGTCCAAACTATCAGGGAGAAAACAAAACTGATGCATCACTAAACGACTATCATATAGAATGTAAATCCATTAGTCAAGTTATTCTAGTCAATGGCTATCTCCAGCTGCATTTTTTTTTTTTTTTTTTTTTAAGACAATGGTACAGAAAGTGTTTGTAGATGTACCAAAAGCTTGTCTCTTATGATACATGGATATGTAAGAGGCCATTTGAGTATTTGTAGGTACTGGGAAATAATCGATCGACTCCAGATCACTTTCTGAGTAGTTAATGGGCAATGAACCTGCTGGAATAGCAGCCTCCAAGTTCCCACCATTACTTGAAATTCCCCTTTGAGAAACATCATTGGGGTTGCACGTAACTAAAGCATGCCATCTGCTTGAAATTGCTGCAAGACTTAGAGATCTATATGAAATCTTTGCAGCTGAATGAAGGCAAATTATGAGCCCAACCAGCTCAATGATAGAGGATACCTGCCACAGCCCCAATTAAGCACGGTAAGAATGAAAATTATGTGAGATCTTGAACTATTATACAAAACTAGTCGCAGACTCACGCAACGGGCAAGAAAATTTGATAGCATAATTTTTTATTCAAACATTATTAAATTAATATATATTATACATTGTTTATTTTAAAAAATTCAGTATTAGTTATTTGAAATTGGGTTTTAAATTACAAGAGGATATTTTGAGACTAGCATAGTGAGGGTATATAATATAGTAAGTTAACACAAGTTTGAAAGGAATTAGCAAACTAGCATCTTGAGTTTTAAAAACTCGAGTTCTATATAAAACTTGAGTCTCAAAAACTCAATTCTTACTTGCTAATGTAGATCTCGAGTTTTGAAGACTCGATTTGTAACTCGAGTTTTGAAGACTCGATTTGTAACTCGAGTTTTATAGACTTGATTTATACTGGTTTTGCCCCACCTACTTCAATTTCATTTCCATGTTCTTCATCGTCATCATCATCTCTTGGCAACAATCAATCCCCAACAAGTTTTTGCCTTTTGCTGGCGGTGGCAGCGACGGCAGAAATTGGACCAATTCCCTTTGACTAGACGGGAAATCATTGCTTCGCTCTCCGTCTTCTTCATCTTCTCCACTGGCCTCTTCTGCGTCTACCTCACCATGCCTACGGCGGACTTCGGAAAGCTCAAGTTGCCTCACTCCATTTTCGATCTTTTTATTGTCGGATCAGACGTGGCGGCAGTAATGGAGGTTGGAGTGGAGGAGCAAGAGGAGATGGGAATGATTTTGGTAATGATTCTGGGTTGCTGCAAAACCACAATTTGCTTTTAAGGTTCTAATGGAAGAGTTGGTGGTTGTTACTACTTGTGTTCTTGAAATGGTCTGCCTCTGTTTGAGGGTTTGAGATCCACTGAAAAAATAGAGGAAGAAGAAGAAGAAGACGAAGGCTGATCTGAAAGGGAAAAATGGTGGAACTCGAGTTTCTAAAACTTGATTTCTACGTGAAATTTTTTCCACATTAGATTGCACCGCTTCGGTCTTGAGTTTTAAAAACTCAAGTTCTACCATTGAACTCGAGTTTTTAAAACTCGAGATACTAGTTTCTCAGTTTGTTTTACAACAGGACAACTAATAATATTCTTAGAAAATTAACGCTAAATGGAAAAAAATTCTAAATTACAACATATGAACAAATCCCATGGTATATATAGCCCTTTAAATTCATAACTTTCATGATTACTTGGATTATATGGTAAAATAAGACCAACCCATCCATCATGGCATTGCAGAGTCATCTAAATATAGTCATATAAAACCCCTCTTTTGTTGATCTTGTCTCTTAAACCATAAGTACCATCTATAAAACTAATAAGATCTTTAGAGAGTAACATATGACAAAGAATTCTAGCAGACTGCCTTCAACCTTGTGAGATAAAGATATTTATTTAATCAAGGAATCTTTAATCACCATCAACCATGTGAGTTTTCTCTTTGATTTTCTTGGTTTCTCACTTTTTAGAATGAAGATGACATTGGCATATACAAAACACAATGATTGTAGAGTAGTTATAGAAAACTTTTCAATACATTATTGTTCATGTTATCTAAACGTTTATTCTCCATTTAGACTTACATTACAAATACCAAAGACTTCATCCTAAAAACCAACACTATTGAGAAGCTTATGTGGAGCAATGCTTAATTGGGCAAAAGTGGGGGCACTGTAGGCATTGCATTTGTTGTTCTCACAATATAAGCTTAATCTAGTGCTGACTGTTATAATAGAAGTTGTGCAATTTCAAGGCTTGCAAGGAGACTAAAAGGGGAAAAGTAATAATAATAAAATATTAATTCAAAAATGTTAAATGAAATAAGCATTGCATATATGTAATATTTAAGTAAATAATAAGACACCACAAAGGATGTCATTATTGCTAGGCTATCACTTTGAACTCGCAAAAATTAATATAAGGGTCTAGATATAAGGATAATTGGAATAATAATAAGTGCCAACAAAAAAATAATCCAAATACTCAAGTATTTATACATAAAAACATTAATAGCATAATGATGTTCTCAAGTAAACTATATTTAATCTTATTCTCCTTTTCCTAAAGATGATCAGCTAAGTAAATTAGAAGCTTACCAAGAAAGCTTAGATCAATAAGAAATTTGAGGGTAGAGATGTTTATTATTTGTAATAGAATGACCAATGTGGAGGAACGAATCTCTCCCTTCAAAGGTATTGTCCGCTTTAGGAATGGGCCGATGTCACCCGCACGGATTTGCTCAATCCCACATCGAGGAGAGACACCTCCCACCTTTGCCTTATAAGCAGGCACTTGGCCTAAGGAAAGGTGGAAGGCATCTCTCCCCAATGTGGGATTGAGCAAATCTGTGCGGGTGGCATCGGCCTCCTCGGCCCATTCTCAAAGCAGACAATACCTTCTAAGGGAGAGATTCGCTCCTCCACAACCAATTTTTTTTTTTTTTTTTTAAATATACGGTTTTGAGAATAAAATATAAGATGTGTAAAAGGAATTTAACCAAACACATGGGATTCAACAATAACAAAATAGCTATATTGAAGATTTTATGACTTTTCCTATACTCTACAAATACGTATGAATCCACCATTTTGTTCGTATATAAAAGAAATGCAAAAAATTTTCATTATCAATTTGATTCATGTCAACATCAAGAAATTTGACAATAATAGTGGGCTAAATAAAACAACGTTAATTTCCATCTGCATCCCATAAAATAAAGCAATTATGAGTCCATATTTAGGGGTGGTGTCTCTATTAGCTCCAAAATGGCAAATAGTTTTCTAAGTGAAGGCTCTTAAAAGTAAAAATTTGTGAGCTTCAATAGCCGATTGAGCTTGATTGTTTCCAACAACAAAACATTTATAAATTAGTTTCAAAGTAACATTGGATTTTGTATTAATAACTTTTTTTTTTTTTGGTGATTTGTTATTTTTATAATTAGAAACATTTCTAGATTTTTTAGCTTTTCAAGTCATGTCTTAAAAATTATAAATAAATAAAAAAGTGTAAAGTATAGTTTTACAACAATCAACAATGCAAACCCACATACCCACATCAAACATCTTATTTCTACTACCAACAAACAAAGTCTTTTTCCCCCTTCAATATTATGCTTGCAATTACTTACAAAAAGAAAATGCATATGCAAATGCGACCAATAGAAACACAAATATTAAAATCAAAATCCTCACCATAAGGAGCTGTAATTCATGCAATATGTAAATGGCATTCATGGACATAAACTTAAGAAACCTCTCCCAACCATTAGGAGCCACAAAAACATTTGAAGCTCAACTGTGGAGACATCCATTAAGTGAATGGTGCTCAAGTTTAGAAATATTGTTCAAAGGTATTCTCCCCATCGACAACCTGCTCCTTTCATAACATCAAATTTGTCAAAATTCATGTCTTAAAACTTTATCTAAGAGACATTTAATACCACACATCTAAGAGAAATTTCATCTAAGAATATGTCATGCAACAATAACCAAAAAAGCAAAATTGTCTGTCATTCCACATGGGATAAACAAACAAATGGGTGACAATTTAAGAGTTTGTATTGACAAAAAGAAGAAAAATTACTGACAGAAAATTAAGTCTAAAGATTGATCGTTTTATTTTTGCAGTTTCATCAATATGTCTCTTTTGCTTTTGTATTGTCTAGTTCTCCGGTTTTCTCAATAGATTAAATTAGATGCACAATCGAGTAACCAAGAGCATGAAACACAAATTAGGTCTTAGTAGTTTGGGTTTTGGTAAATAGAGAAAAATGAGATAGTATGAGAGATAGATTGGTTACCTGGTTGATTGAAAAAGGGCAAAAAAGCCGCAACATTACCGAGTCCAATGGTGTTCTTACAGCAGTTGTAGAAGTGGAGAGGGAGCAATAGCAATTTGTGTAGAAAATAAATCAATAGGGGGAGAATAGGAGTTGAGATTAAAGAATTGAAGTAGCATTGAATTGATGTTAAAATGGATTTAATAAGGTAGTGGAAAAGTGGGGTGATGTTAACCGTTTGTTTGATGGAGAGAGAGACCAAGGAGGACTGTTAATTGTGAATTCGAATAGTTAGTTGGTTGGGTTTAATGGAGTAATTGGGGAAGGTGAGTGGGTTGCAGTTAGATCAGCCACTATGAAGAGGTTATCCCAAAAAAAAAAAGGGGGAAGATAAAAAATGGGAAAACATTCAATGTATAGTTGAGGAATTACTTCTTTTTTTTCTTTTTTTTTTAAAGAAGTTTTTGAGTAATAGGAGGGGAGCATAATTTAATGCAAAAGAGTTGAGACTTTTTTTTTTTTTTTTTAAATTGTGAGTTAAGACTATTTAGAATGTGTAAAGTCATGAGAATATATAAAGTCATCATATGTTTTGCACAATTTAAAAAAAGGGAAGCAAAATAACAAAAATAAAAGGAAAATAAAAAACAAATAAAGAGATGACGTGGCTTAACAGGAGTGTAGCAACATTAATTACTACGTTTCAGCTTTTAGATATAAATACATAATGAAAATTTCATTTAGTTGTGTAAAATTCTATGAAGCTCTATGCACATATAATATCTATGTGAATATTTTTTTTCTAGAAAAAAGAAGATGAAAAAAAATAAAAAAAAAGGATTAATGTCCAAAATAGAAGAAATTTTTAATCTGATTTCTTAAAATTATCCTTGAAATATTAATGTAGCTTTTTAAGATTCAATATGATATCATCTATGAAATCTCTACCTATGAAGGAACACACTTTCTGCACTTACTGCAAAATCACCACCATTGATGAAGTTAATAATATCAGGGTTTCCCGTAGTCTCTAGCAGAGCCACAAGTTGACTAGCTGTCACAAATAACAACTCCAGCACAAGATATATTCGGAACCTGTGGCTAATTTTGGATAGGTTATGCTTTAGACGAATGTGTTCCTCTATGTACACTGAAACATCTAGATCCCTTTCCAAAAGCTTCCCATAGTTTTCAAAGTGTATAATTTGCAAGTTGCAAACCAAATTGAAAAGAGCACTGCCTGATAGAAAGATTGTGGTTGAATAAGTCCATGAAACCAGCGAGGCAAATAATGTAGCAACAGATTGCCACCACGAACCATTGTGCGCATATACCGCATGAATGACCTCACGAACAGTCTTTAAAAGGAAGCATGGTAATAGCCACACTGCCAACAAGCGGAAGAAACCCTGAAGAAAGAGAATTGTCTATTCAATAATTCACTGCTGTGGTATAAGGTGAATACATAAGAAAATGATATCTGCCCAGATATTGATGCAGGACAATCAAGAGGAAAATTAAATAACAAGAAAATTAAAGATAACCCTATGAATTAGCAGTTAGGGGTTGCCTGGAATCAGCATCAAGCAAGAAAATTAAGGCATTAACACCTAATTTGAAAAATCTGCAATTTGAAATTTCATTGATCAGCTGTCTAACATAAAATAAACCACCTGAAATCCCTATCCAATCTAATCCTTATCTGAACTCAAAATAAAATGAAATCCTAACTAATCCAACTACATAAGAAATCCAATCTAATAAGGTGTGCTGTGCGCAACAGATATCAGTGCAAAAAAACTATAAATGTAGATATGCTGATGGACCAGATGGACCAATAAAGTACTATATACTTTGATTTACCAAACGCTCAAAATGCTAAATTGTGTATTCAATAATTTACTGTTGTCCTGTAAGTTGAGTACATAAGAAAAGGAGACATGCCCGGATGGTGCAAAACATCTACAACAGCAGATGAACTCATGAACCATATAGACCCTTAAAGAACTATTCACTATAATTTGCCTAAAGTTCAAAATATTAAAGTTTTCTTCACTTAAAGCACTTTATCACAAAAAGCTCTGCAACTAAAGCTTTGCTTCCTATAACAATACCAATCGGACACAGAGTCATATATAGCACACAGAGAAGTGAATTCTATAATTTCAATGGGATTCTCTGGCTGTGTTAGTACAAACTTCACCCTAAGTTCAAACTGTTCAATAAACGAATTCATTAGCTAAACATGATAGTTCCAATTATATAGTAAAAACTACAAATACGGAATACTAAACACTAGTAGATGTATGTTTTGAAAGGCTCTAAATTGCAAGGAAGGAAGAAGAAAGTTGGGTATTTCTCACGTTGATCTTTTGTATGTATTCTTCACGAAACTTCGTCATATGACCATGATGCCGATCCACAAACAGAAACTTCCTCATACCATACTTGCGAAGATTGTGTGAAATGAACAGCAGAGAAATAGCTGCCAGAAGGGACTCAGAAACCAGAATCTCAAGCTCAAATTTTCTGATCTGATACTTCTCGCAGTTGGAGCAATAAGCGAGCTCGATTATAGAAAGTGGGAGTGCAACACCTAGAAGAAGAAATACAAGCCATGACAGAGTGATGCTTAAAGCAGAGTATTGGCAGAAGCCAAAGATTCTGATAAACGATTCTAAGCGATGGAGGGAGTGATTTAGTTGAGTGTCATTTAGTTCTTCTTGTTGGTTCGAGTCTAATATAATAAGTGGGGTTTGAGCTGAAGAGGGTGGCTCTGTTTGTGTGTTAGGAACTGCCATAAAGTAGTGAAAGTGAGTATGTCAGTTAAAAATGGTTCTATTTCATGGATTCAAAGGCTGAGGTGAGTTTAACTGAAGGGTATGAATCAAATAAAAGAGAGAGAGAGAGTTGTTAGTAGGCATTGAAGATGAAAGGTGGAAAAAAAAAAACAACCTTTAACTCATTTATTGCATTTTTCTATCCATCTTTAGACCTGCACTGAAAAGGAAATTGAAATAGTATTAAAAGAAAGTATTGTCGTGAATCGCTTTCAACTTTTTCGACTGGAAGATGAGATAGTTACATTAATTTCATGACAATTTGTCAAGTACTGATAGTATAATTTCAAAGGTGGCCAAAGAATCTAAGTGCAACTTTTGACGATTCGATAATTGGGATGAGATTATTTGAAGAGGGCGGCTTGATGCATGCATTTTGGGCCTAGGCGAAAATTAAATTCAGATTTTTTATATATTTAAATATGACTTAAAAAAGATGTAATATTACTTAAATATTATTTTTTTGTTTAAGATGCAAAATCACTAATTAAATATGTTAAACTGTATTCTCTTGTTCTTATAAAAAATTACTATATATCATATATTTTTATATGCAAGACCTATACAGCTATACTCATGAAATGTTTCACGTATGTCCATGTACTCTCTCTTCCTTATCAAAAGAATATTTTGGATAGAAATCCTTGCAATTAGTTACATTAGGTAAGGTACAAAGACATTGTCAGTATCACAGTCTGATAAATACACTAGGACACTGAAAAGGATTAAGGGTTCGTTTAGATGTCGCTTATTTTGCTGAAAACTGAAAATATTGTAGTAAAATAATTTTTAAATGTGTAAATAGTACCGTAAGACCAATTTTTAAAGTTTTTTTTTAATAAAGTTGTGGGTCTCGTGAACAGTACACGAGACCCATTGAGCAGTGCAGAATCACGTGAAAATTGACTTCTTACAAAAAAAAACAAAAACGTAGACGCACAAACGCTGCACCAAAAACGCAATCCAAACAGGTACTAATTATGAGTGGTTGGTCGGTGGACTTTAGATTTCCATTGGCTTGTGGTGAAAAGAATTCAACGAAATGGGTCCATGAAAGCAACAAACAATTCCAAACCTAACGGTCTTTAGTTTTGGCTTTTCTTCAATTTTGAGCTGTTTTTTCCTGTTTTTGGTTTCCAGATTGTGTTGGTCCAAAGTTGAAGTACTTAGTTTTATAATCAAACGGCAATATTGGAGGTTTGTAGGCCTGCTTGGACATGCATGAGCAACTGAAACTTGCAAGGTGCTGATGTAATTTTAAGAAAAAAAACTTGATGCTGATAGGCTAGGGACATGGACTGTTGGACATCAACTTCGTTCATGCGGATGAAAAGGAAATTATTTTTGTAACCATTGAAAATCTGAATCACTACAGGATTTAGCTAGCCTTCTCCCTTTGTTTCATATAAACTCATTTTCTATAAAACTTTTTTGTTGTGTATTTGGTTACCACATTGAAAATTTTCATAAAAAACACTTTTTAATCTTTTTAATATAATTCTAGTTTTGTTTACTTTAATTCAAGTTATATGTGTGCGTCTATATATATATATATGGAAGCTATGATAACTTCTTAAAAATTTATTTTTAAAAAAATAATTCTAGTTTTGTTCATCTTATTTTTTTAAAACTAATAAATTTAATCTTTGTAATATAAATCTAGTCTTGTTGAGTATGTAATGTTTAGGGTTTTTTTTCAGAGCTTCAAAAATGGGAAACATTTGCAATTGGATTCGACTTGTTTTTACTTGATTATAGAAACATTTTACAATCGTACCAATAATAGAAAATAAGTTTTCCAAATTCAAATATGTTCCTATATCCAAATGGCACAAGGGGAGTTGAAGAAATGCAATAGTAGTATGTTCTATTAGGACCGTTGGGTTCACTTGTCATGCCATTACCACAGTGCGAGGCTCGACATTTTCGGACTATTGGACTCTAAAAAAAATAAAAAACAGAGAGAAGAAATGTTGTAGTTTTAAATTGAGTTCCAAAGTTTTACTTGCGTATTTTAATTGAAGTCAGTGTATTAATTTTTTAACCATACATAAGGACTTTCATGTTTCAAGCTTAGTACGACTTAGAAAGAATATTGTAGCCTCCATTATGTGATTATGTGAATTCAGAATATACATAATCTTAAGAGTACGTATCCATACTTGTGATCAAAGATCTTGAAACCTCAACGTTATAATAAAAAAATGAACATGATAGTTCCAATTATATAATAATAACTAATTCATTAGATAAACATGATAGTTCCAATTATCTAATAAAAACTCCAAATACGGAATACTAGACACTAGTAGATGTGTGTTTTGAAAGGCTCTAAATTGCAAATAAGAAAGAAGAAAGTTGGGTATTTCTCACGTTGATCTTTTGTATGTACTCTTCACGAAACTGTGTCATATGACCATGATACCGATCCACAAACAGAAACTTCCTTACACCATACTTGCGAAGATTGTGTGAAATGAACAGCAGAGAAATGGCTGCCACAAGGGACTCAGAAACCAGAATCTCAAGCTCAAACTTTTTGATCTGATACTTCTCGCAGTTGGAACAATAAGAGAGCTCGATTATAGAAAGTGGAAGTGCAACACCTAGAAGAAGAAATACGAGCCATGACAGAGTGATGCTTAAAGCTGAGTATTGGCAGAAGCCAAAGATTCTGATAAATGTTTCTAAGCGATGGAGGGAGTGATTTAGTTGAGTGTCATTTAGTTGGTTCGAGTCTAATAAAATAAGTGGGGTTTGAGCTGAAGCGGGTGGTTCTGTTTGTGTGTTAGGAACTGCCATAAAGCAGTGAAAGTGTGTGTATGTCGAAGTTAAAAATGGTTCTATTTCATGGATTCAAAGGCTGAGATGAGTTTAACTGAAGGGTATGATGTATGAATCAAATAAGAGAGAGAGAGAGGGAGAGAGAGAGAGAGTTGTTGGTAGGTATTGAAGATGAAAGGTAGTAGAAAGAAAAGCACACTTCAATTCATTAGGTAAGGTACAAAGACATTGTCAGTTGATCACTGTCTGATAAATGCACTAGGACACTGAAAAGGACTAATTATGAGTGCGCTGGTCGGTGGATTTCAGATTTCCATTGGCATGTGGGCAAAAGAATTCAACGAAATGGGTCCATGGAAAAGCAACAAACAATTCCAAACCTAACGGTCTTTAGTTTTGGTTTTTCTTTAATTTTGAGCTACTTTTTTTTCTGTGTTTTTGGTTTCTAGATTGTGTTGGCCCAAAGTTGAAATATTTAGTTTTATAATCAAACGGCAATAAATTTGGTTGCGACATGCATTGACAATTTTCATAGAAAACACTTCTTAATCTTTTTCATATATATATATATATATATATATATATATATATATAATGGATAAGTTATATTTAAGTTATGACAACTTTCTTAAAATTTATTTTTAAAAAAATAGAATTCTAGTTTTATTCATCTTTTTTTTTTAATTAATAAATTTTAATCTTTTTAATTAATATAATTCTAGTCTTGTTGAGTATGTAATGCTTCGAATTTTTTTTGGGGCTTGAAAAATGGGAAAGATTTTCCATTCGATTGGACTTGTTTTTACTTGATCACAGAAACATTTACCTATGGTACCAAAATTAGAAAATAAGTTCTCCACTTAAACAAGCACAAGGAGGGAGTTGAAGAAATGCAATAGTACTATATTCTATTAGGACCGCTGGTTTCACTTGTCAAGCCATTATCACAGTGGCTCAACATTTCGGACTATTAGACTTAAAAAATAAAAAGAAAAAAGAGAAGAAATGTCGTAGTTTTCAAATGATGCATGGATCAATTGAGTTTCAAGTTTTGACAAATGTTCGATCGATTGAAGAAAGTTCCAACAATTCTTAGATCTATACTTGCATGATTGATTGATAGTTCCAGGCTCAGTAGTTTCACTTACGTATTTTAAGTGAAGATAGTGTATTAATTTTTTAACCATACATAAGGACTTCATGTTTCGACTTTAGTACAACTTAGAGAGGCAAAAACAAAGTACTACATATAGAAAGAATATTGTAGATTTGTAGCCTCCATTTTGAGTGATTATGTGAATTCAGAATATGCATATATAATCTTAAGTGTGTATCCCTACTTGTGATCAAAGATCTTGAAACCTCAACCTAATAAAGTTTATTATAGTTTCAAATCTTCAAGGAGGTGTCTTGGAGTCGGTGTTTTGATCCGTATATAGCACAAGAGTGAAAGCCCAAGCCTAATTTTACTTTGTGTGCAAGCCAAGTCTTCTACTTGTACCAGAAGTCTATTAGTCTAGGGTTTAGTCTACTATATATACACATGTTATAGTTCATTGTAACACAGGATTTGTACTACACTTTAATATATTATTGATGTAGCCCTTTAGGGTTTCCTCCGTGGATGTAGGCCATTAGGCTGAACCACGTAATCCTCGTGTGTTATTGTGTTCTATACTTTATGATTTCGCTTCCGCATCCATAATAGCATATTCAACATGGTGTATCAATGCTAATATTTAACATGGTATCAGAGCCACCTTCTTATGGTCATGGTTTTCTGTCCTTACGGTGTATTAAGAGCAATCTTTGTCTTCCTCGGTGTTTCTTCGCTGCGTTTATCTTCTTTGGCTTCGCACTGCTGCCGTCAAATCTCTTCAGTATAGTCATGCCACTGATAGAAGTCGCATCAACACTGCAAGACCATTGCCTTCCTCAAACCACCGTCACAGAGCCAAACTTCATTCAAGGGATCTTTTCAACCTTATCAAATCTCAAGGTTTCATCAAGCTTCCACCTTGAATTTGAGAGGGGGTGTTAGAGATATATTAGCCCATTAGTAAAAGCCCAAGCCTAATTTTACTTTGTGTGCAAGCCAAGTCTTCTACTTGTACCAGAAGTCTATTAGTCTAGGGTTTAGTCTACTATATATACACATGTTATAGTTCATTGTAACACAGGATTTGTACTACACTTTAATATATTATTGATGTAGCCCTTTAGGGTTTCCTCCGTGGATGTAGGCCATTAGGCTGAACCACGTAATCCTCGTGTGTTATTGTGTTCTATACTTTATGATTTTGCTTTCGCATCCATAATAGCATATTCAACATGGTGTATCAATGCTAATATTTAACAGTTACTTTTGAGATTTCGAAGCTGTTGTCAGCCACATCAATGAGTTAGTTGTTGGATATAGTATCTAGGTGACAAGGGTCTTGTTCTAGATTGTAACTTATTTTTTTTACCGTAGATTTCTTTACAAGGAACTAGCATGTCACCCTTATGGTAATTTTTCTTTTGGAAATGTTATGCATTGATTTTCCACTTCATCGCCAAATCTTTGTTTTTTTGCTTTGCTTTATTGATTTGGTTTTTTTTCTTTTTTTTGGTGGTGGTTTGTAGTAATGTATATGTGATCGCATAATTGAATTAATTGATAGTGATCTGCATAGTTGATTTGGGGTTTCGAGTTTCAATAAATCTCTTCTAAACTAACGTAGTACAATGATAGCCCATGAAAGCAATGAATTGATAGGTATGTATAAAAGAAAAAGAATATTAGAACCGAATTTCAGATATTCCAATTCTTCTTGTATTCTTGAATTGCTTTAGAACAAAATTTAGTTAGTATATACTACTAAATTTCATAAATTTGAAACTGGTAGACTAAAATCTGGCAACTTATTAATTAGAAGGGCCCAACCTATGGATAATTCTTTTCATAAATTGGAATCTATTTATTTTGAAATCATAGCCGAGATGATTTTAAGTTGCCAGTTAATCATGTAAAAACTGTCTTGGAAGCTTGTAGTAGTAACCAAATGGCATTATTTTACGAAATAAAAATCACTCAATTTATAATTTGCATTAATCAAAAGTTATATTTTTAAATAACTCACCATTAAAACAAAGGACAAAACTTATGTATAGTATCTTAGGTGTTGTTCCTTAAGTTCTCCTCTTAAGATTCTATCATATGACTACTTAACTTAAAAAATACATTTTCATTCATGAAAAAAAAGTCACATGACAGAATCTTAAAAGAGGAATTTAAGAAACAGCACTTAAGTACTATACTTTAGGTTTTGCTCTTAAAAAAAAACCCTTTGTTTAGGTTAATGTTAGTACCATATACCCTTTCGTCTTGCTTAAGCATTCATTCAATTCATTAGTACCGTCCGAAGTCATATATGTCATAAAGATCGATTTTTTTTATTTTTTATTTTTAAAAAATAATAATAATAGCTTCAAATTAAATGTTACATCATAATATGCAACAACCCATTTTTCCTCTTACACTTTCTTTTTCATAGAAAAAAGTTATTGAATAGTGCCTTCAGCATATATCTATATCAATTACTTAGGCGAAACCCATCCCAAAGATGGGTCAAAAATTATGCCAATAGCCTCATGGAATAGGGTGTGAGAAAAGATTTCCATTTTTTTTGAGAAGCAAAAGATTTCCAAATTGGTTTTATAGACTAGCGGAACCAAATATAACCCTATTGACAAAATTCTAACTTACCATTTTAGTTGTGCTCAAATTTAGACTAATAATTAAGCAGGAAGTATAATCCATGTGTGCTTTCACAATTCCTCTCATTTTATAATTCATTTTTTTTAATTAATGAATTATATTATTTTTAAAATGGATTTTTGTGAGAGAAAAAAAAAAAAAACTATTTCTCATTGCCATATTCCTACTAAGGATGTTAGAATTGATTATAGAAATTATGAATTTTACAAAAAGCGTGTAGGAGAAAGTTTGGTCTAATTCTTCTTTTAACAAAAAGTATGATTCACGTAATTTAGTATTAAAAAGTGCTAAATTGAGATAATAGGACCCATTGAATTGATTGTGGATCATTTGAGATGATTTATTTGTAAAATATTTTGGTTGGGAATTTGAATTAATCCCATAATATTCTGCATAATTTTGAAAATAATAATTTCTTGTGTAATTATGAAAAAAATGTGAACATATTTATTTTCAAAATTTACCCTAACAAGTCCATTAACAATTATCTCTTAAGAACTTGCATGTTGTGTCTCGTGGAGATTAATCTCTTATTGGACATTATCATGAACAAGAATAATTAATGTACTACAGCATTTAGAATTTGAACATAATGAATAATACCAGAGCCCCATATTACAATAAGTGGGGCTCTCGTATTAGAATAAGGATATATATGTGGGTTCTAGTTAATTCAACTAATACAATTTTTGATGACTGAATAAAAATCTGAAATTCAATCCCCGCCTACACCAAAACCCAATTGGTGTATTAATCTAATGATAAAAAGCTATCATTAGAAACAGATACTATATATTGAAACTTGTAGGGTCAATGGGCCCAATGATGTATGTTGGGTCGGCCCAAGAAATTTTTATTGGGCCAAAGGTCTAATCCGAGGATACTGAAAGATCCACGGATGAAGGAATATCATCCCACGGGGCGCTACGGATAAATATGGGAGTGGTATCTTATTAAGGCCATCTAAAGATGTAGTCTAAGGAAGAATATGTCCTCGGCTATGATGAGCCAAGGTACAAAAGGTTTGTCTAACGTTAAAAGGCAATATTCTAGAAATTTCTGTAGGTAAGAATAGGCAAGGAGAGTACACAAGATAAGAAGAAAGGTTGAGAAATATCTGTGATAAAGTTGTTACCATTGCATTAAATATACTGCAACTACTTCTCTGGCCACATTAATGGAGAAGTGACGCCTGAGCATCAGAATTCAGCTTTACAGCTGTCTCCAAAGACTTCAGGGAGGGGTTGATGGGACAAGTATCAAAATGTGTAATCTGATATATACGTGGAAGATGGAGAGAGGAAGATAGATGATATAAAATGAAGGGGAAGGTGTTCAGATCGGGGGATTAGAAAAACCAGAAAGAAAAACATTATACACTTGAGCAATAACTCTTATAACTTATCCTTAAAGGGAAGAAAGCTAATATACCTCATCCTCGGCTTTTGTCCGAGGACATATTCCACTACATTACCAATTCACTATGTACAGTATAAGGATCTAGCCCATCACTTTTGTTATCTAACACTATTGGAACTTAGATTTCAAACTCATTCTCTATAAATTTTATTGTATTGAGTTTTTTGGGCTTATCCCCTTCATACTACGGGAATGAGTACAAATTGTAACCTTACAAAACTCTATAAAATAAAATAAAATGAAATAAAGAAAAAGGTATATATTCAACCCAGCCAGCTCGAATAAGTCGCCATAGAATCACACGCATCCACATATATTGATTTGATACATGTTTATTTCAATTGTTAGCTAGGGAGTGATGTGGAAAATTTCTAAATGTACATTTTTGAGAAGATTCTAAATATACATGATTACTTGATAACTATGGCTATTAGATGAATATGCTTATTATAATCAACAAAAAAAAAGAGATAAATATGCTTATTGTACCAAAAACATATTAGGCTTTTTATATTTTACTGTTTTCCTTTTTTGCATTACAAAGCATTTTTTTTTCTTCTATAACTAATCACCTACTTCTTTTACTATAAGCATATTTTTGTCTTGAGTCTGTGTTTCATTTTTCAATATGTTGTGCTTCCAGGTACAATTGGTGTAATCTCAGAGTTGGTGCAAGATATAGACTTGATGTATGGAAACTTTCAAATGTGTCATATTTAAAGTGTATTATCCTAGAAAAAATTATCATCTAAATTTATATTGTTATTGGGGGTATTTTAAACCTAAAATTGAAGTCATGTAAGAGTTGAGGTTTATATTGGAGATTGTTAATTTGTGTCTTTTTTTTCTTTTTTTCTTTAATTCTATCTATTCTATGTGTTGTAATGTTTGACGCTATCAAGAAAGATATCATACTTTTGTTCTAAACCAATATTATACGGATGAAGCTAATAATTTTATATATATTATTTTCTTTTGAAATTCTATTTTGCCTGTAAATTTTAGTATATTTATGAGGCCTGGTTCATTTTTTTCACAAATATTTGTTTGTTAGGGATAGATATCCTAGTATTTCACTTGATTTTTTTCCTGGGAACCAAAAAACAAGACAAAATTGGACCCAAAAAACCTCAAAAATTACATTTTTGATTGCAAGGCTGAGGGAATTATGAGGGTTGAATTTATTTTTCCCAATGGGATGCTAAATTAACCAATTTCATGAAAATCCCAACAGTAAACGCCTGGTCCTAACAGTAACCATCAGGGATAGCCAAATGGTTAAAACCTCGAAGAGTATACTTCCCTATGTTCTATGTCACTTAAGTATTGTCCGTGTAGCTAGTTTGATGATTACCCATATGCGATTCTTCAGTTGTTTTGGTTTGGTTTGGGATATAAGAAACTTGAAAAGCCAGAGTCCAAGCCCTTGCCAAAACTAAATTACACAGTCGTCTAACCCTCTTATGATCAAACCATGCACTTTTGACCTTTAACGGTAAATTCATCAAAGATAAGTAGAACTGGAGAAGACTTCCAATTTGAATTTTCATGAACATGAACGTAGTTATCCAAGGACCAAGGGCCAAGGACCAAGTCCCTAGCCCATTAGCAACAGGGCACATACTTCATATTGCTATTGTCTAAGTAGGCTTACAAAGATAAATTATCTATAAAAATAAATAAATATTCAACATTGGCTACAATAGCAAAGCTAAGGTTTGCTGCATGCTAGGGAAGGTTACAGAAATATATTCTTTGAAAGGTGATGCTTTAAATGTTATTGAGCCCCTAAATAATTTAGAATCTGGCTGCCTCTTTCTATCTATTGTAAAGGCTCTAAATAGAGATAATTCTAGGCCCAAACCTTTTTGTTTTTTCCCTATTTTGGCTTGAGCAATGAAGTATTTATTCAGCCAAAAAAAAAAAAAAAAAAGCAAAGCTAAGGACACAAACCAATGAACACAATAATTTTTGTAACTACTAGCATGATTTATTATGATTGGAATAATGTCGCTTTTAACTAAGTCCATCACTAACATCACTTTTATTATACATTCTAATCACAACATATCATGTTAATAGTTGTGAAAAAAAAAATAATGTCTTAAACTTCATTCAATTTGAAACCTAAGATTCCCAATTTTTGGCATTTTTGTAGCTCAACTAGCATTCAAATCCCCCCACTCTCAACTGACAAATTATAATAAAAAAGTTTGACAGCTCTTTCTTGGGAGCTTTTTTGTGTATCGTTAAATAATACTAGCCTGTGTTGGGCCAACAACAAGTCTAGGGAAATAACATGGTTTACTATTATATTGACATGGCTTGTTTAGTTTTGCGAATAATAAAAGTGGTGGATTAGGTGAAACTAATGTTTCATTAATCACATTAGATCATGACAAATGACAAAAGTTGTGAGATACTTTATATACCTTGCATAACTCTTGATGTCCCACAACAATATCTTATGATTATAATCATAAGATATTATGGTGAGACATCAATTTTCGTCACCACTAAAGCTGGAATCTCCACGATCTATCTTGATTCGTTTGTTTCATGAGAGGACGTTTTTTTGAACATTATTTGTTTTGAATATAACTTTTTTTTTTTGAAATTTTAGTTATTTTTTATGTTTGGTTGCGGCATTGAAAATGAGCAAGGTTACTATTTTTTTCCCTGTTAGTTGGTTCACATGAAAAAAAAAACATTAATTTTTTGTAATTCAAATAATTAAATGAACAAAAACTTTCATTTAAAAAAATCATAAATAGAAATAGATAATTTGGAAGCCTCAAAGGCTCAAACCCAAAAAAAAAATCATTTGGGAGATGTTAATAGCTAGTTTGCACGTTACCGTACACTCTTGATATGATGGTCAATCTATAAGTATAAGTATTTGCATGTGAGATGGAGGGTAGTAAATGCCAGAGTTCAAGTTTCTAGAAGAAAATTTCAAACACTTATACACTTAGATTACGCTAGAGTAGAATTTCTATTTTGTATAAAAATAAAATAACAATAAAAAGTTAGTTTCCACTAGTGATGAATGATTGGTCAATTAGGATTGATGGCTGATCTATGGATAGAGAGAAAGGCCAGAAGAGAGAAATTACTAGTTTTGGGAGAGGATTTTTGTGGTGTGGAGTATCCTTGAGGCGGGTTATTGAGTGTGTAATATTTTCGATCAGAAGTGGGAAATGTTTCCGTCAATTGGGCTTGTTTTAGTTAACAATAGAAAACATTTTCTTATTATACCAAAGACCAAAAGTACAGAAAATGTTTTTTAAGAAAGTGTTTTTTCCTGAAACAGTTTTGGAGTGAAAAGAGGTAGAACAAAAAAATTCAAATTCAAACATGTTCATTAATCAAATTGGCACAGGAAAAGGAGTTGAAGAAATTCGGTAGAACTATGTTTTTATTAGGACTGTTAGGTTTTTATCACTTGTCAGGCCTTTATCATAGTAGATTAACATTTTTGGACTATTGGGAATTTTAGAAAGAAATGTTGGGGTAATTTTCAGAGGATGGAAAGGATCAACAAATGCACCTTCATTCGCGGAGAAAGTTACAGCAGTTGGGATTTTGAGGGAGAGACCTTTGAAAATGCAGTCGAAAATGAAATTTCGACAACCTTCACGATCTTCAAATCAAACAATAATGCACATATTTAAAAAAAAAAAAAAAAAAAAAAAAAAAAAAAAAAAAAAAAAAACCACATATTACAAAATTTATATTATACCAAAATATAATATTATATAACTATATCCAAATCTCTTTCAATGTGTACTACAACCACACATATACAAAAAAAGACCATGTATTACAGATCGAGTTCACAATGGTTCTAAAATCATAATATGATAACATGAATATATCAAAATAAAATAATAAAAGTTCAAATATCCTTGCAGGCCTCAAAATTTCAATAATTTCATCTACTTGCATGCCTTATTGAAGGTATTACCTACCATAAAAGAGGGGAAAATTTGTCATAAATATTAAAAAGAGAGATAGTTACCAGGTTTGCATGAAAGTCCAATACTTCTGTTCAGAACTTCAGATTGAATCCATATCACCTTTGATTACATCAAATTGTTTTCTCCACTTACAACCCAAAACAATTCAACTTCTGACTTGTATTCCCTCAAAAGATTCAAAAACAATATGCATATATAACTACAGAATTTGTGAGAGTTTTTACATGTCCAAAGAATTCTGTTGAAATACAATTAATGCCAGTCATGTTAGGACCTGAAGGGCATTGAAAGCACCTGATCACTTAAATTCCAGATAAACATGTACAACCATCTCATTGATCCAAAGATTGTCTAATACATTACAGTCATACTTAAACGCTGTAATTACTACATATTGACAACAACTACTAAACACCCAAGGACTTGGCATTGTCCTTTTACAAGACACCAATGACTCCAAGCACAAGATCACCCGCAATATAATATTATATCATCCAAAACAAAAATAGAAACAAATGCAATATTAATTTGAATTTTATATTATATTTCGAACCTTAATACTGAAGTTGTGTAAGAGTTGAATTTTATATCGAACATTATTAGTTTGTGTCTTTTTTTATTATCCTATCTATTCTACCTGTTGTAATGTTAGACATGTTAGGGATACTGATTATGTAACTTTCTTGATAAATAACGATAATAGGATACTATATAAAGTTTACTTACATAATTAAACTCTACAAATCTATATATATATATATATATATATATATATATAATAGGTGAAGCATAGAGAAACTCCACTTGGAATTCTAAATTAGAATTCCAATCTATTGTTGTGCCACTTATCAATGTAAATATAAAATTGGAGTCTAATTTGTAATTTCGATGTGCTTCTTTTTTTTCTTTCTTTTTTTTCACACCCGTGTATTTTTAAGTTCACCTCCCTTTTCCACACCCACATATTTTCAGGTTCATCTCCCTTTATTTCAGGTTCACCTCCCTTTTTCCACACCCACATATTTTCAGGTTTGCCTCATTTTTCCGGTTCACCTCCCTTTTTTACAACCACGTATTTTCAAGTTCACCTCTCTTTTCCACATGGAATTTCAAAAGAATCTCTCGGTATCAATAATGCATGTATTTGGGTATTTTTGTATCTTATATAAGAAGAGGTTCTCCAAATATTCCAATTGTACTTGTCTTTACAATTTTCATGGTCCTGGTTTATGCTCTGCAAAACGAATTACAACCATTCCTAAGGTTTGATTACTGCTTTCTTTCATCTACCTATATTGTCGTTCCTTTTTGTGTAAATTTTTTATTATTTAATTATATAATTTTGTGGTTTTCCTATAATTGATGTTGTATATTTATTGTCTTTCATCTGCCTATACTTTCTTTCCTTTATGTCAATAATTTTTATTGTTTAATTATAAAATTATTTTGTTTTTCTATCATTGATGTTGCATATTTCTTTTCTTTTTCATAACACGTTATCAGCACGAGTCTCTACATAATTTCGAAAGGAAATTGTAATCCCATTATTCTTCAAATATCAAAGAATATTTATGTAGTTTTCTCAACTTACTCTAAGTTTTCTTTTAAGGAATTAGTATTTATCCTATTTGTTTGTCTTTACGTTTTATGCTCATAATTTTAGTAATTTTTAATTGATAAATTTTTTTTATGAGATTTATGTTATTCTATTGTTATATATTGTTATGAGATACACGTTATGAGATTCATATTTAATTGATTAAAATATTTTGTTAAAAATGGTTTGTGATAAAACCACTTAATCATAGTTATATGTACCGTGAATGAATCAACCTTGAATATATATGTCTATGTAGCATTCTTTCATTAGAATTTTGTATGATAAAAATATTTATTAAAAAATTATATAATACTAAGTTTTATTAAACATGAATAAACTAAGTCTTTTAAACTCATGATTAATAAATAAATAAATAAAAAAACAAAACCAACAGTATCACTTAAATAATAAAATGCAATATATTTATTGGTTTATTAAATTATATCAATTCTCGTACGGTAGCATGGGTTACATACTAGTATATATATATGAGTGATACATACTACAAATTTTACTACTTAAACTTTACCACCTGACATGTCATTAACCACAAAAAATAAATAAAAATAATAATTCAAACATATATTTATTATGTTGAAGTGATATCATTCATATTCTTGCTTTATCAATTCGTAAGTTTTTTATAGTAAAATTTGTAGTAATTTTAAAATTTTCCTTCATTTATTATGTTGTTGAAGTCCACCATTCCTCTTTATTGTCATATCCATTTGTAAACATCCTAAAATAAAATATGTTGTGGCTTTTATATTTTCCTTCTTAAAAACGTCAATATATATATATGGTGCTTTCCTTGGAGTTCACTTTATTTAGTTTTTTATTTCAACAAAGTTTGCATTTATATTTAAGTATTAGTTCATTGAATTACCCAATAAAGTAAATGCATATATTAATTAGCTATTGTTGTGCATTAATTATTTATATTAAATGAATTTTTATGATTATTTTTATAAACTCTATATAGAAAATAATTTTAGGTGAAATAATAATAATAAATTTAGAATATGAAATTTTTACTCATGTTTATTGTTTAGTGAGAGGTGCTACGTCCACAACATTTTTACAATATTTTCACAACAAATCATAGGTTGTTAATTGTTACTGGTTCAAATTTGAACCTAACACTAAGATTACTTTTTTACCCCAATAATAACAACCAGTAACAACTTGTTACTTATGATTTGTTGTGAAAATATTGTACAAATGTTGTAGACATATCATTTCTCTTGTTTAGTTGCTTTAACAACAATTGTCACAAAATTCATTAAAAAAATTAAATATTTGTGAATTCACTAAAAGTAATCTTAATCCTTTAAATTTCCTAACTCATTTGTATGTGTGTGTGCGCGCGTGCGTGTGTGTATGCGTGTGTATGTGTTTGTGTAGAACTAACACTGCAATATGTATTCTATGTGATTAGAAAAATTACTTATATAATAAATATGTTTATTTTGTTATATTAATTATTTCAAGTATAATGAAATTTTAATATATTTTTTTTATAAAATTTATATGAGAAACAATTGGTTTTTTAATGTGAGAAATAATTGATTTGAAATATGGTATTTTTACTAAAATTTAGTTGTTTTTGCAACAATTGAAACCATGTCCAACAAAAAGGGGAAAATATTTTTAGTAACACACAATCAAGAATATATATAAATATATATATATATATATATATATATATATATATTGAAGGATATATGCAATTTTCAGTAAGCATGAAACATGCCTATCTATATCAGCTACTATGACATGCAATTTTCAATTTGTAAACACATATATAGTATGATCAAATCACTATACTACTCGTTTCTAAAAAAAAAAAAATCATTATACTACTCTTAGTGTATTTCTATTTTGTCTATATATAAAATAACTAAATATTACAACTTTTTACAATATAATTTATTGGAATATCCTTTTTATATATCAATAGTTGGGGGTGGGGTTCTGAATCCCGAATGTTTCTATTGGAAATTGAGGAATTTTTTGTAAAACTTATCGAAATATTAGAGAAAACTAATAATAAGTTGAACCGCACATCGTGCGAAAACTCAATTAATTAATTACCAAGGGAAGCATAAAATAGTCCTTTCTCTTCTATATAGGATTATGGACTTGAATGGAATGGTGCATAACCAATTTCCTATCTTTGTCTTTCAGGGATGGTACTGCCGTATCATCATATATAAAGTAAGATGGTGAAAAATGTCAAGATAATCTCCAAGTACATCTCCAACATCCCATCACCTTAGCAACTTCAAGCTTTCCTTCTTAGACCAAATTGCACCCATCTCCCTTTACACTCCCATCATTTTCTTCTATCATTCTTATTACAATGTCGCAGTTCCAAAAATCTTATTCACTAAAAAAGTCATTAGCAGAAACCTTAATTATCTTCTATCCCTTGACTGAAACACTTATTCATTAAGATTAATTGCTCAATCAACTGTAATGACGAGGATATAGTCTATTTTCAAGCCCAAGTCCCTTGCAAGCTATCATAAGGGGTAGATAGTCCAAACAGGAATAGGATGATTAATTGCTTCCATTTGAGCCAAATTCTAGTTGCATTGAGTTTGGAAAGGAATTTCTCCCAGTTGTGCAATATAACATATTTGGCGGAGTAGCAATTACTATGTCTCTCTCACACAAGATTGCTGGAGTGGGGGTGATTATCCACGATGAGAAGGGTCAGATTATTGCTTCTATGGCTAAAAAAGTTCCACTACCCAACTCCGTTGCTGCTCTTTAAGCTGTTGCTGCAGTCGAGGCCCTCAATTTTGCTACTGAATTAGGCATCTCATCTGTTGTGGTGGAGGGTGATTCAGAGATTGTGATTAAGGCTTTGCTTAGCTAGGACATCTCATTTGCAGCTCACGGACACTTAGTGGAAGAAGCAAAACTCCTATTTGCTTTATTTTCCTTTTCTAGGTTCTCTCATGTTAGAAGGCAAGGTAATTTTGCTGCTATTTTGCTGCTCATCGTTCAGCTAGACATGCTAGACATGTTAGCTCTCAATTGGTGTGGATGGAGGATGTTCCCCAACTTTTAACTGTAATTTTTGCCGACATGGCTAACACTTATTAAATATTACAGCCCCTTTCTCAAAAAAAAAAAAAAAAAAAGATTGCTGATGGAACATCATTGGCCACTTTTGTTAATAAATGGGCTGGTATGTCTAGTGGAGCTAGTGAAGGTAGAAGCCCAAGTTTTGATGCAGCCATCCATTTTTCTCAAAAAGATACAACGGGGTACAAGAAGGGCCGGCCCAAACAGTTTGAAGGCTTAAGGCAAAATTTTGAAATAGGACCTTTATGCTATCACTTAAATAATATTTAACTAGCATTTTGTATAATAATTTTTTTTAAATTCATTCTTTTTACTTTGAGGGATTAGTTTATTTATTTTTAGTTCTTATATAATTTAAATTATAAAAATAAATGTATTTTATGTTTAAAAATATTAAAAAATATGTCTAAATATAAAATTTAATTAATTATTTAATTGCTGTGTCCATGCCGTGTCGTGTCCTTATTTTTCAAAAATTGCCGTATCACCGTGTCCGTGTCCGTGTCGTGTCCGTGTCCGTGTCCGTGCATCATAGTTAAACTATTTGTATTTATAATGATCTCTTAATTTGATTATTCTTAATCATAAATTGTAATTTTTTATTTTATGATATTAATATGATTTTTTTTTTCTTTTGAGAAAATGCTGAAGTTATAAAAAAATTTACTACAAACCGGTATTGTAATGAATGTGATCAATGACATGAGGTTTACAAAAATACTAGAAATATTTTAAAATTTACAACATGAGAATTATAAAGATATATCACCAATTGCAAATATTCATTCAAAAATGCATTCAGTAGTTTGTTGAAATTCACCTATTATATTCATTGTCACATCAAATTATAAAAATTATAGAGACCATCACGCACCCTTGGTACAGTGATCACTCCATAAGTATAAGTTCTTGTAGTGTATAGGGGACAATGGCCAAGATTTAAATATCTAGAAGAGAATTTCGTACACATATACACTTATATTAAACTAGCGTAGAATTTTTTTTATCTTGTATAAAAATAATTAAATAAATTAAAGTTATGTAGTAAAATTTATAGTATTTTTAACATTTTCCTATTTGAATTACTTGTGATTAGTAATACGTCTATTTGTAAAACCTATTTATTTAAATTTGTCTTATCTCTATCTCTATCATTACTTAATTCTATTTAAATTTGTCTTATCTCTATCTCTAACATTACTTAATTCTTTAAGCCTTGTGAAAAAAGATGTAAACTAAAATATTTTAATATCTTCCAAAAATATTTATATATAAAAAAATAATAAAATAATAAAGAATTTGCCCCCAAATTTGGGGCTTTCTCTAGTAAGAGGGCCCAAGGCAATGGCCTAATTGGCCTAAGATTTGTATTTAATAAATTAAGCATAGATGCTCTAAGATTTGTGTTCAAGGGTCCATCAGGCGTGGAGGTTGTTTCAGCATTCATATGAAGTCATTTTATTGCAATGGCTCAATCAAAACAAGGCAAAAAACCAAAACAGTTTGTAGCATTTCATGCAGTGAACTTGAGACTTGAGAGAATGGTTCCACAACTTCCAGCACATGACTTATTTGGGAATTTTTATCGGAAGGCAATTGCGCAACATCACCAATTAAGATTGAGAAAGATTATGGTTTTCTTGTGAGTGAGATTAGGAAAGGAATCATGGAAATCAATGCTGAGTATGTGAAGAAATTACAGGAAGGTGATGTATACTTGGATCTTGTTAAAAAGGGAATCAACAGTCAGTCTTTATGGGGTAAGGTAGAGTTTTATAACTATACTAGTTTGTGCAGGTTTCCTTTGTATGAAGTTGATTTTGGAATGGGGAAGGTGTCTCGTTGTATGCCTTTAAAGAATTTGGTGTTCTTGTTGAGAACCAAAGATGGTGGTGGAATTAAAACATGGATAAACATGAAGGAAGAAAATATATATGGTCATGTTTGAACATGATCCAAAGTTGCTTTCATTTATCTCTTCAATAAATATTGAAGAATGAATGTATGTATACCTGCCTTGAATAAAAAAGCCCGATCAAGCTTTTCAATCTATATATTGATAGTCAAATTAAGATTAAGGTTTCTCTATTTTTAGTCAAATTATGATTTAGGCTTCCCTATTGGCAATCAAATTATAATGAAGATTTCTTATATATAATTGTTTTTATATTAGGTTTCTTGCAATCGTTAATATAACTTAGATTGATTGTATCATATAAAAAGTAGGCAGGATTTTTTTTTGTCTTTTCATTTTCCCTTATCCAATTTTAATTTTATTATTTTGGATAAGATCAAAGTGTTGGGAAGAGAGATGTGCACGTCAAGGCAAGACATAAATGAACTCTTGAGGTAGCATATAGAGCATAAATAGTAGTGCACGATGGAGGTAACATTGATCATAATTTCATATGAAATTAATGTCGCACAAATTATAACTTATCATTTTAAAAGTTGTAATTCTTTACATGAATGAACTTTATGGTTATGGCATTAGATAGTGTGGACAGTGCATAAAAAATAATGCTTAATAAAAATCATCTGAAAATGATATTATGCAAATCATAATTTATCATCAAAACAATCTCAATAAAATTTAAAAAAAAAAAAATTGGTTGATTTTGGTAGAAGGACATGCATGGAGACCAGCATTGAGGTAACTTCGAGAGTGTTTTTGCTTTAGGAATTTTCATCACCCAATTCTCACTTTTCATCCCTCAATTCTAAAATTTTGTGGGCCCACTTTAAGAATGCTTGTTTGGTTCAATTTTTTATCTCAATTCTCATGACTCATTACTCAAAAAAAATGAGATAAGAGTCATAAAAACGGGAAACAACTGTCAGGACTTTTTAAATACTAAAATTGAGTTATGGAATATGGAATATGGGTTAGGATTTATAAGTTAACCAAACAAGCCCTTCAACATCGAGCTAAGTTGGTCTCAACTCTCAAGACCACACCCAACATCCACTTATGGTTTGTCGCATGGTTGAGATTCAAAATATTGGTTCCCGAAACCAATTCAATCCTAAAAGAATGAAGAGATTCTCATCCCAAAATGGAAAGGTCATTGTCAATCTTTTCCCACTCCGTAAAATAGAAAGTTCCCAATCCTAAAACATAGGAAACCGTGTTGTACTAAAGCTTCCAAGTGTATTACCATGCACCCACCACCCATGTACACGTGGGTGTGTTGTTGCCATGCATACATTATCCATTAAGTATGTGAGTGTGAATAGAGATGCCCACGTATGGGGTACGTCAATACACCAATGGAGATGGCTACACACATTTTGCTTGAGAATATAAAGTGTTATAAAAAGGTCATCTTATCTCAAGATTTTAGGTCAATTGTTGGAAATAGTAATAGGGTTATAGTAAACCATTTTAATAAAGTTCTATACAACTTTTTTAATGAAGATTTGAAAATTTTGTTAAATATTTTTTTTATTTTTCTCATAAAAAATTTTTAAAAATGATTCACTAATAAATATCCTTAAAGTATTTCTTAATTTTTTTTCCTTAGTAATTATAATTTATGTTACCCACTTGCTTGCATGCCTAAGATTTGGCGATTATGCCATGCAAACGACAAAGCTAGGGGAACAATTGCATCCTTCTCCACACCAAAATTCCCACTTTTATTTCTTCTATCTTTTGTTTATGTCAAATTTATTATTAAAAAAAAATTATAGAAAGAACTTTTTTTATCAATATTTTTTAATGTAGAGAAATTATAAAAAAAATATTAAAAAATATTAAAAAAAAAATGAATACACACATATACATATTTAAAAGTACTTTTACCTTTTAAAGCTCCAAGGTAAACTTCATATTTGATATTGTTTCAAGTTAAACATAAAAGTTTTAGATGCACATATTATTACTATATGGTTTAAAAGTTTTTATAGTTTAATCATTTTATAAGTTAAAAAAAAAAAAAAAAAAAAAAAAAAAAAAAAAAAACAACACAACACAACAAAACAACAACAACAACATATGTTGTACTTGATGTTTATAAAAAATATAAGTGGAATTATGGCAATGAAAAAGTACAATACCACTTATATAAAAACCCAAACAAATAAATAAACACAATATAATGGATGTATTCCAATGTTGTGTTTGAAGGTTCAAGGAGATGCCAGCATTGTTGTGCTCGTTTCAAAGGGTTATCTTATTCTTACGTGCTAATACGCCATGAGCCATGCAAAGCATAATTTCTGATAATAAGGTGGCTTTAAAGTCTTTTGCAGCTTGCTAACATTTTGTCCATGCTCCTTGGACTTTAAATTTTTTTTCAACGCTTTGGTCATATAATGTATGTCTTTGTGCATTCGTTGATGAAAGAGTCTTCAAAAAAATATATTCTACATGCATTGACAAATAGAATAGAAGAATACTGAGAATATATATTACAATTTTTACTATATAACACAAACTGATAACAAATGTAATTGGAAATTTAAAAAAAAAACAATCGCTAAATATTAGAATGACTCTTTTGTGATTACTAATACATCAATTTGTACATCTTATATGATAAAATTTATAATATTCCTAATATTGTTCTTAAAAATATGAACTTTTAAGTTGAAAGGGGCTCGACTATGTTTATAAAATTAGCCCTTAATAGGCACACAAAAGCATTCATTAATAAGACCCTTTTTCCAAATATGAGCGTTTGAATAAACTTATTTTCATCCGTTTTTATTTGTTTATTTTGGGGGGAGTTGAAGATGTCTCAATATCTATACCAATGGGCTTTTGGTGCAATGCTTCAATGGTAAAGACTATGATATACATAGTTGGATCCAAATCTATGGTCTAAATTTTGAATTAAAATGGGCTCTGGGTGGACCTCCCAGTGACTTCTCTCCCTGACAAATTTGGATCACTCTAAGTCTATATCAAAGGAATGAGAAATGATAAGTGGATGTCCCCCACCTTGAAATGACCATATACTTTCTTTTCTTTTTTTGAGAAAAAAAAAAAAAAAAAAAAAGACCATATACTATTATTTTTGAAAGCAAAAGAAGCCAATGACCATATATATACTATCATTAAACCTCCAAAGGCACAAATAAGCTAAGTGGTGTGTCAACTACATACACATTTTTTTCTAAAAAAAAAAACTACATACACATATTTTGGTGCTGAAAGCATCAGAGATTCAGAATCAATACATAACTTGCCTATAAGATGGGATAATTAATTATAGAAAATGATCACAGAAATTACTCCTCTACTACCTATTTGCTTGGATTGTGATCAGTAACTAGACAGTGCCGATCAGGCTTGTCTTGGTGCCTAAAAATGATGCCATAGAGTTACATTAAAAATCAGACTAGTTAAAACTGCCTGAATTACTTAAAACAGCCCTCTCCTAAGCCTTAGGCATACTGATCATAATTTAGATGCACCAGCAGGGAGGACAAGAGCGACCTGCAGCTCCCTCCTTAGGATTTTCCCAGCAGGATTTTTTGGTATTGAGTTGATAAAAGACACTCGCCGTACCTTCTTGTATGGTGCAACCTGCAATAAGAAATGCATCAAGTCAGAAGACCAACAGATTACAAACATACAACTATCCAATTTGTGATGTTAATAGTGGAAAAGCGGTTTTTTTTTTTTTTTGTTTTCTTTTCTTGATAAGTAATCAATTATGTTGAAACAAGGAGATATGTCATGTACACAGAAATTACAATCAAAAAAAGAATACACACACACACACACACACACACACATATATATATATATATATCATTATCTCCAAGGATCCTAGACCATTGAAACAACAATCTCACAAATAAAGCTTCAGCTTCATAACTAATGCCTCCACATCATAAAAATATAATTGTTCCCCTCCCTCCATATGACACACATTTAAGTATAGGGGAGCAATATTCCACATCATAAAAATATAATTGTTCGTCTCATTTGGTACATTAAGCATTTGAGAATATCAAACCTGTACATATCCCAACCGCTATATGTAACCATTGGATGGTCTAACTAGAGGAAAGAAAGCGATTATACAGCCCAAAATTTAGGCTTGCACACCGACACTGATATGCATTATGGAATCCACTTTAGTTGTATCCCATAAGAAAGAAGAGGATCCCAACCTTTTCCTCTTCTGAGAGAAGACAGAGATAGAAATGACTTGCTTTACTATATTACCTATATGAACATTCTACCACCTAATGAAATTCACTACTTAACCAAAAATCAAATAATGGACCCAAATATCCCAGAAAAATCATCAATTATAATATTTCAAAGATACCCAATTGAATGACACAATGCATTGCGGAACATAACAACGTCAAATACCATTTTTTGTGCTACAAGAGGCCAGATACGAGCAAATATTATTAACCTTGAATGATAAATTGCACACTAAAAAGATACTGGTATCAGCATGTTAACTTAAGAGAGGAAAAACCATTTCATTGTTACCATAGATATCCAAAAATTCACCTGTTTTGCAATGAAATCAATAACTTGAGCCCCTGTAACATTACTTCCAGGCTTTCTTACGACAAAAGCCATGGGAATCTGCCCAGCTTCTTCATCAGGGTACCTGATTCCAAGATATAAGATGAAGAAAAGAGTTAGAACAAGTCCTAAATGCTTCTAAAATAATGACTCTTTGTGCACCAGTCTTTTGCCTATAGATGAGTCCTTAAATTTTCTCTATGAACTGATGCTGCAAAAGTAGTGAACAAGATAACACTATCTGAAAAATGTGTAAATTTTAAGTTAGCAGAAATCAATCACTAGAATGCCACGAATATGAAAAATTAAGAAAGTCTATGTTTCCCACAAGGAAAGAAAATGCCAGTACTGGATACTTACGGAATCACAGCAGCATCAGCAATTTCAGGATGGGAATGGAGTAGATGTTCCAACTCAACTGGGGGAACCTGCAATTTGTTCAGATCCAATGGGATTAAATTAAAGAAGAGAGGAGTGAGATGGCACCTATTGCAATATGTTTGTAAGAAGGGTCAAAGTAATTCAATCACCTGATATGCTTTGTATTTTATGAGTTCTTTTAATCTGTCAACAATGAAAAGGAATCCTTCTGAGTCAAAATAACAAAGATCGCCAGTCTTCAACCACCCCCCTGGAGCAAACGTTTCAGCAGTAGCCTTGTCATCTCCAACATAACCTGCAGAGACACCAGGATTCTATTTTTTTCAGAAAAGGTCGCAACTTTATTCCCATGTTAGAATTGATTTACGCGAAACTTGGAAGTCTAATACAAAAGGTGAACAAGTTAAGCCATGACGCTTCAACTCTTAATTACATCATCTACCGCCCTTTGTTTATCCACTTTCCATCTAGTACAGGAATGCAACTATCAATTTCTGTAAAGAGGACAAAGATTCGGAACATTTTTTCCCCATTAACATGTACAATATCACATGATGAAGAAGGTAGCATAGTTCACCTTTCATGACTGAAGGCCCTCGCAGCCACAGCTCCCCTCTCTTGCCAGGTGGTAAGGCCTCTCCAGTTTCAGGGTCAACTATCTTGGCTTCCATATTTTCAGCTAAGCGACCTGTAGAACCATACCGTAGACTCTCCTCAGGGCCTAATGTTCTTGTTGCCCCTCCTCCAGTCTCAGTCAAACCATATCCCTAACACAAAGAACAAGAAAGTCAACATTCTACAATTGGCAATTGCAGATTACAAAATTCAAAAACACATCATTGAGAACCAACAATCTGAAGTAACAAAGAAAATATCGCATCCATGCAAGCAATGGTAAATTCATATTCCATGAGGCTTCAAAACTACAGTTCATCACATGTTTCAATTTCGTGCCATATTGCAACCAAGTCTAAATCATTGTTCGGCCATTGGCAAATTCATCACATTGGAATCAACTTTTTATATTACATTAGAATTTGAACTCATGGAGTTCTGTTCCATGATAATTAATCTGTATTATTAGTTTAAGACACCAACGGGTTTCTTTTTTGATGATAAGAATTTTTTTTAACTGAAGTAACTGAAAACTACTCAACCGGGGAATTTTAATCACATAAATTAGCACCACAAAAAATAATAATAAATAATTATAAACCTAAAATAGATTGTCCTTTACACAGTTACAAAGCTGTCTCATTTTTCTTTTCTTTGTCACGTTGACATGCACTGTCTCAATTTTACATGCATTCTCTCTCTTTTCCCTTTCTGGTTTTGGCTTTATTTTCCTACCCACGTTTTTTCTTTTTTTCTTGTTTTTTGTTTGTTTAGAATCAAGATTGTAATTTTATTCAAGCTACGAAACAAGTACACCATACATTCTATGTCTGTGTGCGGAACTGATTCCATCCATAGAATAAAATAATTCAATGTTCAGTTTGAAACAGCTTTTCTGTGCAAACGCATGCGCAACTCCGTTGGCTGTATACCTACCTACCCAAGTTGATTCATAAAGCAACTAAGAATAACGCACACAGTTCATATGGCAATGAAGCATTGATAATGCACACATTCCACTTGTAAGAGCAACCATATATTTCTTTTTCTTTTTCTTTTTTTTTTGGGGAAAAAGAAAGAACCAATAATTCAATCCTTGTCGGCACAACTATCACCCGCATAAGATTCTCCTTAGTCCTTACCTATAAAATTATATATACATATATAGAGATTCTAGAAATATTATAAATTTATAACATAAATTTCATAAAGTAATATATTACCAACCCAAATATACCATTGAAATATTTATTTATTATGTTGTTAAAGTGGAACAAATCATATTCATTGACATGTTGGTTTGTAAATTTTTTGTAATGAAATTGATAGTAATTTTAGCAATGATAAAGAATAACTATGTCCATAACTTTTGTTAAAGTGACAAATCATTATTTAAGCAAAACACCACTTTCAAACCAACTCGTCATTGACACTATTTTTATTATGTACCAATCAAAATATTATGAAAAAATTTATCACTAGACTCATTGTGATATATCTATCTACTTTAGAATATTCTAATATTGCAATAAGAGTATCATTTGGCACATTTTCTTTAAAATAAAAAATTATAATTTTTTGAAATTATCCTTTTCGTTTAATAAAAACTTAAATTAAAACATAGTAAAAAATAAATAATAAAAAAAGAGAGAAGCTAAAATTCAATTCAGTCCATCGACTTTTACTTCAATTGCTAAATTAGTCTGTAAAATTTAATTTTTATCACTTTAGTCAATTACTCTAAAAATGAGTCAATTTGGTTATTCTGTCCAATTCTGCTAGCAAACAACACCATTTAAACATTTTTTTCTCTATTAAAAATCTAGGCCCTATTTGGATTGAGGGGAGAGGGAGAGGAAGAGGGAGTAGAGTAGAGTCAACTGAAAATAAGCTAATTTTGGGTCAATTCTTATCTACTACTCTACTCTACTCCCCCTCAATCTAAGCGAACCCTTAATTGAAAAGATTTGTCTGATGCGACATTTGATATACGTCGATTGTTTGATAAGTATTACTATGCAAAAATAGAAGTTTAAATGGCTTTATTTTGAAAACAAATTGGACGAAATAACCAAATTAACTCATTTTAATAAGGACAAAGTTTTACCCAATTCCATTAGTCACACGAGAAAGCCTTTATTTCTTAGAACATAATCTTTCAAATGATGTAATTTATATTCATTTTTGTTAATGAAATTTCAGTATTTCTATCACACACACACCAAAAAAAATAAAAAATCAACTTTTTTTTGTAAATAATACACATAGGTGAATTTATAAGTTTACATGTAATGAGTAGGAGACGATTTCTTCAGCTTGATTTGAATGGTTTATCACGGTTTATCAATCACCACCCAATTTACCTTCAAACCTGTTTGGACCTAAACTTTTTTCAAATCACTTGACAAAATTATATCCCAAAGACTAACTTGACCATTTGACAATTCAAGTAAAACCCAAAGAGATTAAATTAAAATTGAATGATATAATTGCAATGTAATACGTTGGAGGAGATTATTTAAGAAAATAAAAAGTTTGGCTTCAAACTCCAACCTATTAGGTGACAATTGAAAAAAAAAATTATCAATATATAGTTTTAGTCTCATTATTTTTTTTAATAAGTCAAATAAATTGTTTAAACAATACCCATTGGTAGTATCATAATTTAAAGAGACTCAATTGAATTTCAAGTTTAAAAAAATTATCTTTTAGGACTATTTTTGAGTTTTGACCAATATTTGACCATTCAAGTAAAAGTGAGGATTGTATCAAAAAAAAAAAAAAGTAGAAGTGAAGAGAATAAAATTGAATTTCAACCTTAAAATAATTAATTAATTAATTAATTAAAAAATATATAACAAAAGCTAGAGTGTATAACAAAAGCTAGATTGTACTATAAATTTTGTATCATGAAGTATAAACGAAGACATAAGTGAAAAGGTGAAACTACAACAACCATGCCATTTACCTATGTTGACAAACAAGACATTGGTTTACTACTTACTCTTGGGACTTGTCATGGAGGTTAGTTAGTTTCTAGATTCCAATTCATGGTAAAAGAGAGATGGAGTACCAATAAACTTTTCATTAATGGGATTAAATAAAAAAAGATAAGAACTCATTCATGTAATCCAAAGTGCCTGTCACACAATATTAGCCCTTCTAGAAAATACTAAATCTGTGAAGACAAAAGTTACATGAACTTATCACCTTTTAAAATCTTAAACCATAGTAAACCCAAGTCTATCAATCCCAAGCCCCCCACCTACTCCCTTACCTATCCCGATCAATTTGTAACTAAAGGGAGTTGGTGAAGTGCCGTAAACCGAACTAGCTAGCCTCTTGCCTCAAATGACAACTTGGAGCTAAGCTTTCCTTTCCCGACGAAGCCTAACTCAGTCTAAAGATAGAGGATGAACTGTGCCTCCTCCATGTCAAAACTGGGAAGCACCTTCATGTCTTTAAACTTCTCAAACACTCTCTTCGTATTGTGCTTTGCCTTCATCAGCTTCAATTGAGCACAATTCACCTCTTTAACTACTTCTTCAAGCTCATTCAACAACTTCCGGATCATCTTTTTACAGAGACTTGACGATCGGATTTGGATGTGCTAGCCTTTGTTACTACGTACGAATTAGAATGCAAAAGAAAGAAGAAAAAGGAAAAAAAAGATTGGAAGTGTTTTAGAAAATTACTACAAGAAAAAAGACTTAATAATACGAAAAAAGTCGTTGCAATAATAATTAATGTCGTTGTAATAGGTGTTATTACAATGACAAAAAAGTCGATGCAATCCGTTGTAATAAACTCCGAGGTAATAGGTTTATGCAACACTAAATTCGTTGCAATAAATTCCATATATTGCAACGATTTACTTTGAAAATCTCGTTGCAATAGGTTATTTTTTTATTAAAAAAAAGTAATAGGTTTATAAAAACACTAGATTTTTGTTGCGATAGACGTCTAAAACCTCAGAAGCTAATTATCAAGAACATTTTTTTTTTCCAAAGGCAAATACCAAGGGAGATGCGAGTCGATAGCAAATTTTCCTCTCATATGACATTCACACAAATCAATGAAACATTAAATCAATGCTTGTCTCAAAATTGTACTATAAATTTTGTATCATGAAGTTCAAACGAACACATAAGTGAAAATGTGAAACTACCACAACCATGCTGCTCACCTATGTTGACAAACAAGACAATGGCTCATTACTTACTCTTGGAACTTGTCATGGAGGTTAGTTAGTTTCAAGATTCCAATTCAAGGTAAAACAGAGATGGTGTACCAATAAACTATTCATTAATGGGATTAAAAAAAAAAAAAAAAAAAAAAAGATAAGAACTCATTCATGCAATCCAAAGTGCCTGTCGCACAGTATTAGCCCTTCTAGAAAATACTAAATTTGTGAAGACAAAAGTTACATGAACTGATCACCTCTTACAATCTTAAACCATAGTAAACCCAAGTCTAGCGATCCCAAGCCCCCTACCTACTCCCTTACCTTTCCTGATTAGTTTGTAACTAAAGGGAGTTGGTTGAGTGCTGCAAACCGAACTAGCTAGCCTCTTGCCTCAACTGACAACTCGGAGCTAAGCTTTCCTTTCCCGGCGAAGCCCAACTCAGTTTGAAGATAGAGGATGAACTGTGCCTCCTTCATGTCAAAACTGGGAAGCACCTTCATGTCTTTGAGCTTCCCAAACACTCTCTTGGCATTGTGCTTTGCCTTCATCAGCTTCAACTAAGCAAAGTTCACCTCCTCAACTGCTTCTTCGAGCTCGTTCATCAACTTCCGAATCATCTTTTTTAGAGAGATGACGATCGGATCCAGATGTGCTAGCCTTTGTTACTACGTACAAGTTAGAATGCAAAAGAAAGAAGAAAAGGGAAGAAAGATTGAAATTGTTTTAAATAATCACTACAAGAAAAAAGACTTAATACAACGAAAAAAGTTGTTGCAATAACAATTAATGTCATTGTAATAGGGGTGATTGCAACATCAAAAAGTCGATGCAAGTCATTGTAATAAACTCCAAGGAAATAGGTTTATACAACACTAGATTTTTGTTGCAATAAATTTCATATATTGCAACAATTTATATATTGCAACGATTTACTTTGAAAGTCTCATTGCATTAGGTTATCTTTTTATTAAAAAAAAGTAACAGGCTTATGCAATACTAGATTTTCGTTGCCATAGACGTCCAAAACCTCAGATGCTAATTAGCAAGAACTGATTTTTTTTTTTCCCTAAAGGCAAATACCAAGGGAGATACGAGTCAACGGCAAATTTTCCTATCATATGACATTCACACAAACTAACGAAACATTAAATCAATGTTTGTCTCAAAATTGTGCTATAAATTTTGTATCATGAAGTTCAAACGAAGACATAAGTGAAAAGGTGAAACTACCACAACCATGCTACTCACCTATGTTGACAAACAAGACAGTGGCTCACTACTTAATCTTGGGACTTGTCATGGAGGCTAGTTAGTTTCAAGATTCCAATTCAAGGTAAAACAGAGATGGAGTACAAGTAAACTCTTCATTAATGTGATAAAAAAAAAAAAAAAAAAAAGAAAAAGAAAAAAAAGATAAGAACTCATTCATGCAATCTAAAGTGCCTATCACACAGTAGTAGCCATTCCAAAAAATATTAATTCTGTAAAGACGAAAGTTACATGAACTGATCGCCTTGTACAATCTTAAACCATAGTAAACTCAAGTCTAGTGATCACAAGCCCCCTACCTACTCCCTTACATATCCCGATCAATTTGTAACTAAAGGGAGTTGGTGGAGTGTCACAAATCGAACTTGCTCGCCTCTTGCCTCAACTGACAGCTCAGAGCTGAGCTTTCCTTTTTGGGCAAAGCCCAACTTAGTCTGAAGATAGAGGATGAACTGTGCCTCCTCCATGTCAGAACTGGGAGGCACCTTCATGTCTTTGAGCTTCTCAAACACTCTCTTGACATTGTGCTCCACCTCCTTCAGCTTTAACTGAGCAAAGTTCACCTCCTCAATTGCTTCTCCGAGCTCGTTCATCAACTTTCGGATCATCTTCTTTAGAGAGATGACGATCGAATCCGGATGTGCTAGCCTTTGTTACTATGTACGAGTTAGAATGCAAAAAAATGAAGAAAAAGGAAGAAAAAGGAAGAAAGACAGAAAGTGTTTTAAACAATCAATAAAAGAAAAAAAATACTTAATACAACGAAAAAAGTTGTTGCAATAACAATTAATATCATTGTAATAGGTGTAATTGCAACTGCAAAAAAGTCGATGCAAGTCGTTGTAATAAACTCCGAGGCAATAGGTTTATGCAACATTAGATTTTCATTACAATAAATTTCATATATTGCAACAATTTATATATTGCAATGATTTACTTTGAAAATCTCATTGCATTAGGTTATTTTTTTATTAAAAAAAAGTAACAGGTTTATGCAATACTAGATTTTTGTTGCAATAGACGTCCAAAACCTCAAATGCTAATTAGCAAGAACTGATTTTTTTTTTCCCAAAGGCAAATACCAAGGGAGATGCGAGTCAACAACAAATTTTCCTATTATATGACCTTCACACAAATTATTGAAACATTAAATCAATGCTTATGTCAAAATTGTAGTATAAATTTTGTATCATGAAGTTCAAATGAAGACATAAGTGAAAGAAACTACCACAATCATGCTACTCACCCATGTTGACAAACAAGACATTGACTCACTACTTACTCTTGGGACTTGTCGTGGAGGCTAGTTAGTTTCAAGATTTTAATTGAAGGTAAAACAGAGATGGAGTACAAGTAAACTCTTCATTAATGTGATAAAAAAAAAAAAAAAAAAAGATAAGAACTCATTCATGCAATCTAAAGTGCCTGTCACACAGTAGTAGCCAGTCTAGAAAATATTAAATCTGTAAAGACAAAAGTTACTTGAGCTGATAACCTTTTACAATCTTAAACCATAGTAAACCCAAGTCTAGCGATCGCAAGCCCCTTACCTACTCCCTTACTTATCCCGATCTGTTTGTAACTAAAGGGAGTCAGTGGAGTGCTGCAAACCGAACTAGCTCGCCTCTTGCCTTAACTTACAACGCGGAGCTGAGCTTTCCTTTTTCGGCGAAGCCCAACTCAGTCTGAAGATAGAGGATGAATTGTGCCTCCTCCATGTTAGAAATGGGAAGCACCTTCATGTCTTTAAGCTTCTCAAACACTCTCTTGGCATTGTGCTTCGCATTCTTTAGCTTCAATTGAGCAAAGTTCACCTCCTCAACTGCTTGTTTGAGCTCATTCATCAACTTTCGAGTCATCTTCTTCAAAAACATGACGATCGGAGAATACTGTAAACTTGTCGGAATTGCCAAAAGCATAAGAGCGTGCTGATGCGCTGGCCGAAAATATTGTAAACTTGCCAAAATTGCCAGTTTCATCTGAGAATTACAACATTGCCGGCAGCACGTTCTTGTGCTTTTGTCAACTCCTCCCTAGCCACCTGGACGGCTCCCCAAACTTCCTTTCATCATCTGAAAATCCTTGTCATTTCCCTTCTCTACCATATCTACTGTTGCTTGCTGTGGACTGTGTAAAGTCGAATATAGTTGTGGGTCTGCACGCGTCAAAGCCATTAAATACCTCAAAGATCGGCATGAATTCCAAGGCCTGGCGACAGTTTCCAAGGGTCTTCCTCAAAAGACGAAAGATGATTTAGAGGCCAAGGCAAAGCAGCTTAATGTCAAAGCAAATGGCCAGGGTATGTTTTGGTTTTAATTATTTCTGCGTATTAATTGTATTTGATCGATACTCAATAAACTTTCTAGCTTTTATGAAATTGTTAGATAATTAGGGTTTTTGTTAGTTTTGATTTCTTTATTCAAATCTGAGTGTTTCTTTTGTTTGTTTATTATATATTTAAAACTGAACAGATCAAGATTATAATTTATATGATATAGTTTCAATCCCAAAATGATTTGACAATGAAGGAGATTACTTTTGAATGATTCAAACACACATATAAGATTTGGTGGTAAAGTCGCTTTCTCCACTATATCTACTACTTGATTTTTTAGGTTGGTTTTTACTTAAAAACGTTGATTTTTGTAGCACATATTGCCAACACCTTTGATTTTGAAGATGGCCCCCGGTTTGATTGTCCCTTTTAATAGTCATAAATCACATATATCTGTACAAGAAATCTGTATTATTCTATTATGAATAAATGATGACTAATTGGATTTGACAAAGTGCCAAATGATTGATATTCTAAATTTTCAGTAATTATTCTATATGAAGTTTATTTGAGTTTAGTGTTCTTCATTCTATGCCAACATGCATGGAATGAAGAACACTAAGTGCATTTTGCATGTCATCCTCATGAAAAATAAGATTTCCTTAAATTTATTTAAGTTATTTTTATCACTTGCCTTTGGTGTTTGGGTGGTATTGCCACCTTTGTGAATTAGAGCGTTGTGTTACTTCTAAGTCAACAAGTAATCTGTTTGGAACTATTCTTTCCTCCCAAGACATTTATATTACATATAAGATCCTTTATAAAAGTTTAAAGTTATCCTATTAAGTTTGCTATGTCAACTTAGTGTAGCATACGTCAACCAAAGCTAGGAATTTTTTAGTTTTTAGGTTTTCTTCTTTTCCTATTACTAACCAGTCATATTTGACAGTTTATGCTTGATGCATTAATTTACAATATTGTTGATTAAAATCATAATGGTTGTTGGGGTCATACTTCTCTTTGTATTTCTATGATTGGTGATGTAGGGGTAAAACTGTAGTTATTACTTATTAGATGATAGTGTTGGTTGTAAATGTCTAAAATAGCTTTCCAATTCAAAACAAGAACCAAAACAGGTAACTGACTATACAAGAGATGTAAATTAGTAAGATAATAAACCATTTGAAACGGATGCATTTCATGGTTTAGATTAAATATTAAAAATTTTAAAAAGTATCCAGTCCCACTTAATTTGAAATTTTAAATTTTAAATGACAATGCAATCTATACACTGGCATTAGTCTCAGAGTTCATTTCAAGTGAATTCACTAAATATTGACATGCATGTACTTATTTTGTAGATATTTATGTGTTTAAGAACCCCTTGGTTCATGTTGGCATAACAAAGCTTTCATCTTAATTATTGAGCAGGCGGCACAGATTCCTATTAGGGATGATCCAGCAGCAAATGAGGTAGCATTGGACCTAGTGAGAAAGGACAAGCTAAGAGAAGTGAAGGCAGGACATGATGGAACTTGGGCACCTCGCCCTAGACTAATCTCAGTTTGCATGGAAGTCTTCACTAACAACATGGGCAATGCTCCTAATCAGATCCAATCTGTGAAGCGTGAAGATGCGGCTACCTTAACTAAAGAGGACCTCTTGCAAAGGCCTAGAGGAGTCTAGACAATGGAAGGTCTCTGGCTCAATACTCGGGTTGGAATCCAGTATTTGGCAGCTTGGCTTCCTGGATCAGGATCAGTTCCTCCTTACAACCTTATGGAAAAAGCAGAAACTGCTGAAATTAGTAGGGTTCAGAACTGGCAGTGGTTGAAATATGGAGTGGAATTGGATGGAGATGGGCTTGAAGTGAAAGTGACTAAGGACCTATTTGGGAGAGTGGTGGAATTCATGGTTTATACATTTTTTTCTAATGAAATCCTTCATTGTCTCATCAAAGCAGCAAAAGTTTTTATGTTTCTAGCTTCTATCACACATTTGACCAGTTTAGCATGATGTCTATACAATTTTTACATTTAATTATGTATGGAAATCAGTTTGTCAATTTGTTTTGTAATAACAGCAGTGAGTTTTCGGATATATTTGATGTAAAACATTTCAAGAGGACTTTACAAGCTGATGTATGCATTGTTTCATCTCTTCCTTCCATGCATTTCTTCAACTCCAAATTGGGCTAGACCAGAATTAGATTTTCTGACCAGGCTAATGAGGCCTCGACAAGAGATTTATAGAGAGTGGGATACTAATCTAGATCGTTTAGACGGTGGATAACACAAAGGCTGGATTCAATCCTATCATTCGTGCATTACTCTTATATAAAGACATAATATTGGATTGTGTCCCTTGGTGCCGAGGATAATCTTTAATGTTTCATACCAGTCTTCTCTCTCTGTCCTCTTTTTCATCACCCCCTTCTCTCTCCCTTTTTCTTTCCTTTTATAGGCCTGCCTTTCTCCTTCTTCCTCCTTCCACGTGTAATCCAGGTGTTTCCTTTTTAGATACTTGTCCCATCATTCCCCCTTACTCAAATCTCTGGCGGTGAAGGTAGGGCTGAATTTCAATGTTCAGATGTCACTTCTTCATTAATGCGACCAGAGGGGTAGGTATAATGCCTTCAATGCGGTGGCAGCAGCCTTTTCTCTGATATTTGCCCATCAACTTACTTTGTCCCTTATCCTCACTCTCTTAGTCATTCGTACATAAGGTTCTTAATACGGGAGTCTTTGAACCACCAGGCCATTAATACTGTCCTCGGCAACCAGCTGCCGAGGACAATATCATCCTCGGACGTTGTGTCCTGTGGTGCTACGCTCATGCATGGCAACTCCCTTTGTCACGTGGCATCGCAGAAAGGAATTATTATGTTCTCGGACCATCCTGAGCTGTTAGGTTGGACTTTCTTCTTTATGGGGGCTTTTGGGCCGGCCCAATACGTGATTTGGGGCCCATGGGCACTACATATATATATATATATATATTGAAGGATATATGCAATTTTCAGTAAGCATGAAACATGCCTATCTATATCAGCTACTATGTCATGCAATTTTCAATTTGTAAACACATATATAGTATGATCAAATCACTATACTACTCGTTTCTCAAAAAAAAAAAAAAAATCATTACACTACTCTTAGTGTATTTCTATTTTGTCTATATATAAAATAACTAAATATTACAACTTTTTACAATATAATTTATTGGAATATCTTTTTTATATATCAATAGTTAGGGGTGGGGTTCTGAATCCCGAATGTTTCTATTGGAAATTGGGGAATTTTTTGTAAAACTTATCGAAATATTGGAGAAAACTAATAATAAGTTGAACCGCACATCGTGCGGAAACTCAACTAATTAATTACCAAAGGAAGCATAAAATAGTCCTTTCTCTTCTATATAGGATTATGGACTTGAATGGAATGGTGCATAACCAATTTCCTATCTTTGTCTTTCAGGGCTGGTACTGCCACATCATTATATATAAAGTAAGAAGGTGAAAAATGTCAAGATAATCTCCAAGTACATCTCCAACATCCCATCACCTTAGCAACTTCAAGCTTTCCTTCTTAGACCAAATTGCACCCATCTCCCTTTACACTCCCATCATTTTCTTCTATCATTCTAATTACAACGTCGAAGTTCCAAAAATCTTATTCACTAAAAAAGTCATTAGCAAAAACCTTAATTATCTTTAATCCCTTGACTGAAACACTTATTCATTAAGATTAATTGCTCAATCAACTGTAATGACGAGGATATAGTCTATTTTCAAGCCCAAGTCCCATGCAAGCTATCATACAGGGTAGACAGTCCAAACAGGAATAGGATGATTAATTGCTTCCATTTGAGCCAAATTCTAGTTGCATTGAGTTTGGAAAGGAATTTCTCCTAGTTGTGCAATATAACATATTTGAGTGTGGTGGAGTAGCAATTACTATGTGTCTCTCACACAAGATTGCTGATGGAACATCATTGGCCACTTTTGTTAATAAATGGGCTGGTATGTCTAGAGGAGCTAGTGAAGGTATAAGCCCAAGTTTTGATGCAGCCATCCATTTTTCTCAAAAAGATACAGCTGGGTACAAGAAGGGTCAGCCCAAACGTTTTGGAGGCCTTGTATAATAATTTTTTAAAATTCATTCTTTTTACTTTTTAATATAATTTATTTTTTTTGAGAAAATACTGAAGTTATAAAATATTTTACTACAAACTGGTATTGTAATGAGGGTAATCAATGACATGAGGTTTACAAAAATACTAGAAATATTTTAAAATTTACAACATGAGAAATATAAAGATATATCACCAATTGCAAATATTCATTCAAAAATGCATTTAATAGTTTGTTGAAATTCGCCTATCATATTCATTGTCACATCAAATTATAAAAATTATAAAGACCATCACGCACCTTTGGTGCAGTGATCACTCCATAAGTATAAGTTTTTGTGGTATGTAGGGGGCAATGGCCAAGATTTAAATATTTAGAAGAGAATTTCGTACACATATACACTTATATTAGACTAACGTAAAATTTTTATCTTGTATAAAAATAATTAAATAAATAAAAGCTGTGTAGTAAAATTTATAGTATTTTAACATTTTCCTATTTGAATTACTTGTGATTAGTAATACGTCTATTTGTAAAACCTATTTATTTAAATTTGTCTTATCTCTATCTCTAGCATTACTTAATTTTATTTAAATTTGTCTTATCTCTATCTCTAACATTACTTAATTCTTTAAGCCTTATGAAAAAAGATGTAAACTAAAATATTTTAATATCTCCCAAAAATATTTATATATAAAAAAATAAAAAAAATAATAAAAAATTTGCCCCCAAATTTGGGGCTTTCTCTGGTAAGAGGGCCCTAGGCAATGGCCTAATTGGCCTAAGCCTAGGGCCGGCCCTGGGTACAAACTAACTTCAATTTTGAAAGATAACATCGTGACCGAAAGATTTGTATTTAATAAATTAAGCATAGATGCTCTAAGATTTGTGTTCAAGGGTCCATCACGCGTGGAGGTTGTTTCAGCATTCATATGGAGTCATTTTATTGCAATGGCTCAATCAAAACAAGGCAAAAAACCAAAACAGTTTGTAGCATTTCATGCAGTGAAATTGAGACTTGAGAGAATGGTTCCACAACTTCCAGCACATGACTCATTTGGGAATTTTTATCGGAAGGCAATTGCCCAACATCACCAATTAAGATTGAGAAAGATTATGGTTTTCTTGTGAGTGAGATTAGGAAAGGAATCATGGAAATCAATGCTGAGTATGGAAGGTGATCTATACTTGGATCTTGTAAAAAAGGAAATCAATAGTCAGTCTTTATGGGGTGAGGTAGAGTTTTATAACTTTCCTAGTTGGTGCAGGTAGCCTTTTTATGAAGTTGATTTTGGAATGGGGAAGGTGTCTCCTTGTATGCCTTTTAAGAATTTGGTGTTCTTGTTGAGATCCAAAGATGGTGGTGGAGTTAAAACATGGATAAACATGGAGGAAGAAAATATATATGGTCATGTTTGAACATGATCCAAAGTTGCTTTCATTTACCTCTTCTATAAATATTGAAGAATGAATGTATACCTGCCTTTAATAAAAGCCCGCTCAAGCTTTTCAATCTATATAGTGATAGTCAAATTAAGATTAAGGTTTCTCTATTTTTAGTCAAATTATGATTTAGGTTTCCCTATTGGCAATCAAATTACAATGAAGATTTCTTATATATAAATGTTTTTATATTAGGTTTCTTGCAATCGTTAATATAACTTAGATTGATTGTATCATATAAAAAGTTGGCATGATTTTTTTTTGTCTTTTCATTTTCCCTTTTATTATTTTGGATAAGATCAAAGTGTTGGGAAGAGAGACGTGCACGTCAAGGCAAGACATAAATGAACTCTTGAGGTAGCATATAGAGCATAAATAGTAGTGCACGCTAGACGTAACATTGATCATAATTTCATATGAAATTAATGTTGCACAAATTATAACTTATCATTTTAAAAGTTGTAATTCTTTACATGAATGAACTTTATGGTTATGGCAGTAGATAGTGTGAACGGTGCATAAAAATAATGCTTAATAACAATCATCTGAAAATGATATTATGCAAATCATAATTTATCATCAAAACAATCTCAATAAAATTTTAAAAAAAAAATTGTTGCTTTTGGTAGAAGGACATGCATGGAGACCAGCATTGAGGTGACTTCGAAAAGGGTGTTTGGTTTAGGAATTTTCATCACCCAATTCTCACTTTTCATCCCTCAATTCTCAAATTTCATGGGCCTCACCTTAAGAATGCTTGTTTGGTTTAATTTTTTATCTCAATTCTCATGACTCGTTACTCAAAAAAATGAGATAGAGTCATAAAAACTGGAAACAACTGTTATGATTTTTTAAAAACTAAAATTGAGTTATGGAATGTGAAATATAGGTTAGGATTTATGAGTAAACCAAACAAGCCCGAACATCGAGCCAAGTTGGTCCCAACTCTCAAGACCACACCCAACATCCACTTATGCTTTGTCGCATGGTTGAGACTCAAAATATTGGTTCCCGAAACCAATTCAATCCTAATGGAATGAAGAGATTCTCATCCCAAGATGGAAAGGTCATTGTCAATCTTTTCCCACTCCGTAAAATAGAAAGTTCCCAATCCTAAAACATAGGAAACCGTGTTGTACTAAAGCTTCCAAGTGTATTACCATGCACCCACCACCCATTTACACGTGGGTGTGTTGTTGCCATGCACACATTATCCATTTAGTATGTGAGTGTGAATAAAGATGCCCACATATGGGGTACATCAATACACCAATGGAGATGGCTACACACATTTTGCATGAGAATATAAAGTGTGTTATAAAAAGGTCATCTTATCTCAAGATTTTAGGTCAATTGTTGGAAATAGTAATAGGGTTATAGTAAACCATTTTAATAAAGTTTTATACAACTTTTTTAATAAAGATTTGAAAATTTTGTTAAACATATATATTTTTTTCCTTTTCTCATAAAAAATTTCTTGAAATGATTCACTAATAAATATCCTTAAGGTATTTCTTAATTTTTTTCCTTAGTATTTATAATTTATGTTACCCACTTGCTTGCATGCTTAAGATTTGGCGATTATGCCATGCAAAGAACAAAGCTAGGGGAACAATTGCATCCTTCTCCACACCAAAATTCCCACTTTTATTTCTTCTATCTTTTGTTTATGTCAAATTTATTATTAAAAAAAATTATAGAAAGAACTTTTTTTTATCAATATTTTTTAATGTAGAGAAATTATAAATAAAAAATAATAATAAATAAATAAATAATGAATACACACACATATACATATTTAAAAGTACTTTTACCTTTTAAAGCTCCAAGGTAAACTTCATATTTGATATTGTTTCAAGTTAAACATAAAAGTTTTAGATGCACATATTATTACTATATGGTTTAAAAGTTTTTATAGTTTAATCATTTTATTAGTTATAAAAAAAAAAAAAAAAAAAAAAAAAAAAAACAACAACAACAACAACAACAACAACAACAACATATGTTGTACTTGATGTTTATCAAAAATATAAGTGGAATTATGGCAATGAAAAAGTACAATACCACTTGTGGGGGGGTAGAAGCGTCAAAACACCATATGGGCCTGAGGCCTTGTCCGAGGATGCGAGTCCCACTAAAGGGGTCGTGTGTTGGGAACAGGGTCACCTAACACTGGGTTCCAAGGGCAGCCGACCAGGGTGCCAGCCTGTCGGAGATGAGCCGAGGGGAGAGTCTCCTCGGACGTATGATGGGGAGAGAACCTGGTGGCAAAACGCCCTAGTAAGGGCCCCTGAGGCTCAGTGAGCCATCTTTCCCCCCAAACGTGATGCCGAGGTGGGAGACAAGGGAGATGTGCATTGCGTACCGTTACTGTCACTTCATTAAATGCCCTCCACCTACCCATCTGGCCGCATTAAATAGGGAATGACCTCTGAAAGGATGGAGGATGGCCCTGGAGGCATGGGGGAGCGTTTTCAGGGAAATGACAGGTGGGAACCAGGGGGAGGGAGTATAAGAGGAAATGGGGGGAACACAGCAAATGGATCCGGACTCTTTTTCTTGGCAGAAAGAAAGGAAGAAGAAGGCACGCCCTCTCCCCCTCCCTTGGAAAACGAGACGTTAATTTGCTCAGCAGCTCCTCGGTGTAGATCGGAGGAGATACTCAGACCACTTCACCAGCCCGTCAACTCCCGGTAGTGTACTTGGGCCATACATAGCATCCCTCAATAGCGTCCGGAGGTCCAGGCTTGGAACCCATTCTCTACAAATTCTATTGTAAGGGCCACTTGGGCCAGCCCAGTCACCCATTTGGGCCTAAGGCCAGATTGTGTCCCTACACCACTTATATAAAAACCCAAACAAATAAATAAACACAATATAATGGATGTATTCCAATGTTGTGTTTGAAGGTTCAACGAGATGCCAGCATTGTTGTGCTCGTTTCAAAGGGTTATCTTATTCTTACGTGCTAATACGCCATGAGCCATGCAAAGCATAATTTCTGATAATAAGGTGGCTTTAAAGTCTTTTGCTTGCTAACATTTTGTCCATGCTCCTTGGACTTTAAATTTTTTTTCAACGCTTTGGTCATATAATGTATGTCTTTGTGCATTCGTTGATGAAGGAGGCTTCAAAAAAATATATTCTACATGCATTGACAAATAGAATAGAAGAATACTGAGAATATATATTACAGTTTTTACTATATAACACAAACTGATAACAAATGTAATTGGAAATTTTCAAAAAACCAATCGCTAAATATTAGAATAACTCTTTTGTGATTACTAATACATCAATTTGTACATCTTATATGATAAAATTTACAATATTCCTAATATTATTCGTAAAAATATGAACTTTTAAGTTGAGAGTAGCTCGACTATGTTTATAAAATTAGCCCTTAATAGGCGCACAAAAGCATTCATTAATAAGACCATTTTTCCAAATATGAGCGTTTGAATAAGCTTATTTTCATCCGTTTTTATTTGTTTATTTTTGGGGGAGTTGAAGATGTCTCAATATCTATACCAATGGGCTTTTGGTGCAATGCTTCAATGGTAAAGACTATGATATACATAGTTGGATCCAAATCTATGGTCTAAATTTTGAATTAAAATGGGCTCTGGGTGGACCTCCCAGTGACTTCTCTCCCTGACAAATTTGGATCACTCTAAGTCTATATCAAAGGAATGAGAAATGAGAGTGGATGTCCCCCACCTTGAATTGACCATATACTTTCTTTTCTTTTTTTGGAAAAAAAAAAAAAAAAAGACCATATACTATTATTTTTGAAAGCAAAAGAGGCCAATGACCATATACTATCATTAAACCTCCAAAGGCACAAATAAACTAAGTGGTGTGTCAACTACATACAAATTTTTTTCTAAAAAAAAAAAAAAAAACTACATACACATATTTTGGTGCTGAAAGCATCAGAGATTCAGAATCAATACATAACTTGCCTATAAGATGGGATAATTAATTATAGAAAATGATCACAGAAATTTCTCCTCTACTACCTATTTGCTTGGATTGTGATCAGTAACTAAGACAGTGCCGATCAGGCTTGTCTTGGTGCCTAAAAATGATGCCACAGAGTTGCATTAAAAATCAGACTAGTTAAAACTGCCTGAATAACTTAAAACAGCCCTCTCCTATGCCTTGGGCATACTGATCATAATTTAGATGCACCAGCAGGGAGGACAAGAGCGACCAGCTCCCTCCTTAAGATTTTCCCAGCAGGATTTTTTGGTATAGAGTTGGTAAAAGACACTCGCCGTACCTTCTTGTATGGTGCAACCTGCAATAAGAAATGCATCAAGTCAGAAGACCAACAGATTACAAACATACAACTATCCAAGTTGTGTTGTTAATAGTGGAAAAGCGGTTTTTTTTTTCTTTTCTTTTCTTGATAAGTAATCAATTATGTTGAAACAAGGAGATATGTCATGTACACAAATTACAATCAAAAAAAGAATACACACACATATATATATTATTATCTCCAAGGATCCTAGACCATTGAAACAACAATCTCACAAATAAAGTTTCAGCTTCATAACTAATGCCTCCACATCATAAAAATATAATTGTTCCCCTCCCTCCATATGACACACATTTAAGTATAGGGGAGCAATATTCCACATCATAAAAATATAATTGTTCCTCTCATTTGGTACATTAAGCATTTGAGAATATCAAACCTGTACATATCCCAACCGCTATATGTAACCATTGGATGGTCTAACTAGAGGAAAGAAAGCGATTATACAGCCCAAAATTTAGGCTTGCACACCGACACTGATATGCATTATGGAATCCACTTTAGTTGTATCCCATAAGAAAGAAGAGGATCCCAACCTTTTCCTCTTCTGAGAGAAGACAGAGAAATGACTTGCTTTACTATATTACCTATATGAAGATTCTACCACCTAATGAAATTCACTACTTAACCAAAAATCAAATAATGGACCCAAATATCCCAAAAAAATCATCAATTATGATATTTCAAAGATACCCAATTGAATGACACAATGCATTGCGGAACATAACAACGTCAAATACCATTTTTTGTGCTACAAGAGGCCAGATACGAGCAAATATTATTAACCTTGAATGATAAATTGCACACTAAAAAGATACTGGTATCAGCATGTTAACTTAAGAGAGGAAAACCATTTCATTGTTACCATAGATATCCAAAAATTCACCTGTTTTGCAATGAAATCAATAACTTGAGCCTCTGTAACATTGTTTCCAGGCTTTCTTACCACAAAAGCCATGGGAATCTGCCCTGCTTCTTCATCAGGGTACCTGATTCCAAGATATAAGATGAAGAAAAGAGTTAGAACCAGTCCTAAATGCTCCAAAAATAATGACTCTTTGTGCTCCAGTTTCTTGCCTATAAATGAGTGTTTAAATTTTCTCTATGAACTGACACTGCAAAAGTAGTGAACAAGATAACACTATCTGAAAAATGTGTAAATTTTAAGCTAGCAGAAAGCAATCACTAGAATGCCACGAATATGAAAAATTAAGAAAGTCTATGTTTCCCACAAGGAAAGAAAATGCCAGTACTGGATACTTACGGAATCACAGCAGCATCAGCAATTTCAGGATGAGAATGGAGTAGATGTTCCAATTCAACTGGGGGAACCTGCAATTTGTTCCGATCCAATGGGATGAAATTAAAGCAGAGAGGAGTGAGAAGGCACCTATTGCAATATGTTTGTGAGAAGAGTCAAAGTAATTCAATCACCTGATATGCTTTGTATTTTATGAGTTCCTTTAATCTGTCAACAATGAAAAGGAATCCTTCTGAGTCAAAATAACAAAGATCGCCAGTCTTCAACCACCCCCCTGGAGCAAACGTTTCAGCAGTAGCCTTGTCATCTCCAACATAACCTGCAGAGACACCAGGATTCTTTTTTTTTTAGAAAAGGTCGCAACTTTATTACCATGTTAGAATTGATTTTGGGAGTGAGGGTGAGAGAGAAATAGAGAGTGGAAGCAGAATTATCATGGAACAACCTAACTGCTAACGTCACATCAGAAAGTGCTTGAGTGGTTCAAGAACTAGGATTATTTTATTTGCTCTACACAAGTTCATGAGCCTACAATGTGTTTGGGCCTCTTGGACCATAATCTAAGATGTTTACATGTCCATCAAACAAGAAGCATATTAGGAGTTTGGAAGCTTGCAAAACATGTCTCAAGTTATCAAGATCTGTGATGCAATTGATCAGAAACACACATATTTGAATCAATTAATTTGAAAAGAACACTTATATAGATATCTGGAAAGACATAGAAGAGAAATTTACGCGAAACTTGGAAGTCTAATACAAAAGGTGAACAAGTTAATCCATGACGCTTCAACTCTTAATTACATCATCTACCGCCCTTTGTTTATCCACTTACCATCTAGTACAGGAATGTAACTATCAATTTCTGTAAAGAGGACAAAGATTCGGAACATTTTTTCCCCATTAATATGTACAATATCACATGATGAAGAAGGTAGCATAGTTCACCTTTCATGACTGAAGGCCCTCGCAGCCACAGCTCCCCTCTCTGGCCAGGTGGTAAGGCCTCTCCAGTTTCAGGGTCAACTATCTTGGCTTCCATATTTTCAGCTAAGCGACCTGTAGAACCATACCGTAGACTCTCCTCAGGGCCTAATGTTCTTGTTGCCCCTCCTCCAGTCTCAGTCAAACCATATCCCTAACACAAAGAACAAGAAAGTCAACATTCTACAATTGGCAATCGCAGATTACAAAATTCAAAAACACATCATTGAGAACCAACCATCTGAAGTAACAAAGAAAATATCGCATCCATGCAAGCAATGGTAAATTCATATTCCATGAGGCTTCAACAATACAGTTCATCACATGTTTCAATTTCATGCCATATTGCAGCCAATTCTAAATCATTGTTCAGCCATTGGCAAATTCATCGCATTGGAATCAACTTTTTATGATACATTAGAATTTGAACTCATGGAGTTCTGTTCCATGATAATTAATCTGTATTATTAGTTTAAGACACCAACAGGTTTCTTTTTTGATGATAAGAATTCTTTTTAACTGAAGTAACTGAAAACTACTCAACCAGGGAATTTTAATCACAGAAATTAGCACCACAAAAAATAATAATAAATAATTATAACCTAAAGTAGGTGGTCCTTTACACAGTTACAAAGCTGTCTCATTTTTCTTTTTTTTTGGTCACGTTGAAATGCACTGTCTCTATTTTACATGCATTCTCTCTCTTTTCCCTTTCTGGTTTTGGCTTTATTTTCCTACCCACGTTTTTTCTTTTTTTCTTGTTTTTTGTTTGTTTAGAATCAAGATTGTAATTTTATTCAAGCTACGAAACAAGTACACCATACATTCTATGTCTGTGTGCGGAACTGATTCCATCCATAGAATAAAATAATTCAATGTTCAGTTTGAAACAGCTTTTCTGTGCAAACGCATGCGCAACTCCGTTGGCTGTATACCTACCTACCCAAGTTGATTCATAAAGCAACTAAGAATAACGCACACAGTTCATATGGCAATGAAGCATTGATAATGCACACATTCCACTTGAAAGAGCAACCATATATTTCTTTTTCTTTTTTTATTGGGAAAAAGAAACAACCAATAATTCAATCCTTGTCGGCACAACTATCACCCACATAAGATACTCCTTAGTCCTCACCTTTAAAATTATATATACATATTTAGAGATACTAGAAATATTATAAATTTATAACATAAATTTCATAAAGTAATATATCACCAACCACAAATATACAATTGAAATATTTATTTATTATGTTGTTAAAATGGAAAAAATCATATTCATTGACGTGTTGGTTTGTAAATTTTTTGTAATGAAATTGATAGTAATTTTAGCAATGATAAAGAATAACTATGTCCATAACTTTTGTTAAAGTGACAAATCATTATTTAAGCAAAACACCACTATCAAACCAGCTCATCCCTGACACTATTTCTATTATGTAGCAATCAAAATATTATGAAAAAATTTATCACTAAACTCATTGTGATATATCTATCTACTTTAGAATATTCTAATATTGCAATAAGAGTATCATTTGACACATTTTCTTTAAAATAAAAAATTATTATTTTTTGAAATTATCCTCTTCAATAAAAACTTAAATCAAAACATAGTAAAAAATACATAATAAAAAAAGAGAGAAGCTAAAATTCAATTTAGTCCGTCAACTTTTACTTCAATTGCAAAATTAGTCTCTAAAATTTAATTTTTATCAATTTAGTCAATTACTCTAAAAATGAGTCAATTTGGTTATTCTGTCCAATTCTGCTAGCAAACAACACCATTTAAACATTTTTTTCTCTATTAAAAATCTAGGCCCTATTTGGATTGAGGGGGGAGGGAGAGGAAGAGGGAGTAGAGTAAAGTCAACTGAAAATAAGCTAATTTTGGGTCAATTCTTATCTACTACTCTACTCTACTCCCCCTCAATCTAAGCGAACCCTTAATTGAAAAGATTTGTCTGATGCGGCATTTGATATACGTCGATTGTTTGATAAGTATTACTATGCAAAAATAGAAGTTTAAATGGCTTTATTTTGAAAACAAATTGGACGAAATAACCAAATTAACTCATTTTAATAAGGACAAAGTTTTACCCAATTCCATTAGTCACACAAGAGAGCCTTTATTTCTTTGAACATACTCTTTCAAATGATGTAATTTATATTCGTATTTGTTAATGAAATTTCAGTATTTCTATCACACACACACACACACAAAAAAGTCAACTTTTTTGTAAATAATACACATAGGTGAATTTATAAGTTGACATGTAATGAGTAGGAGACGATTTCTTCTGCTTGATTTGAATGGTTTATCACGGTTTATCAATCACCACCCAATTTACCTTCAAATCTGTTTGGACCTAAACTTTTTTCAAATCACTTGATAAAATTATATCCCAAAGACTAACTTGACCATTTGACAATTCAAGTAAAACCCAAAGAGATTAAATTAAAATTGAATGATATAAATTGCAATGGAATACATTGGAGGAGATTATTTAAGAAAATAAAAAGTTTGGCTTCAAACTCCAACCTAATGGTGACAATTGAAAAAAAATTATCAATATATAGTTTTAGTCACATTATTTTTTTTAATAAGTCAAATAAATTGTTTAAACAATACCCATTGGTAGTATCATAATTTAAAGACACTAAATTGAATTTCAACTTTAAAAAATTATATCTTTTAGGACTATTTTTGAGTTTTGACCAATATTTGACCATTCAAGTAAAAGTGAAGATTGTATCAAAAAAAAAAAAAAAAGAGTAGAAGTGAAGAGAATAAAATTGAATTTCAACCTTAAAATAATTAATTAAAAAATATATAACAAAAGCTAGAGTGTAAACAATAACCATTAGTAGTATCATAATTTAAAGACACTCAATTGAATTTCAACTTTAAAAAATTATATCTTTTAGGACTATTTTTGAGTTTTGACCAATATTTGACCACTCAAGTAAAAGTGAAGATTGTATCAAAAAAAAAAAAAAAGAAGAGTAAAAGTGAAGAGAATAAAATTGAATTTCAACCTTAAAATAATTAATTAATTAATTAAAAAATATATAACAAAAGCTAGAGTGTATAAAAATTGTGTTTGTTCACTATTCTCTTATACTACCTGCACGATTTCAGTGTTTGGGAACTTAGCGTTGAACTTGAGAGTGACCTCTTTACCGAGCGGAGCTCCACCACACGCGAGCACTCGGAGCGACCCGAGATCGTACTTCTTCGCCAAATCGGACTTCACCAGCGCCACCACGAGCGGCGGCGATACCGGCATGTACGTCGCCCTGTACTTCTCCACCGCCCTCAGCATCGTCTCGAAGTCGAACCTCTCCACGATGATCATCGTCTCCGCACTCGCCACCGCCCTGACCGCCATCATGAACCCGAACACGTGGAAGAGCGGGAGCGTGAAGAACGACACCGGCTCGGGCTCGCTCGGGTCCGGGTTCCCGAAGTGCCGGAGCTGCACCAACCCGGCGATCAGCGCGATTAGGTTCCGGTGAGTGAGCACCACCCCCTTGACTCGCCCCGTCGTGCCCGAGGAGTAAAGAATCGCCGCGGAATCGGACTGAGCTATCTCAACTCGGCGGTGAGTCGTCGAGGCCACTTTCGCGTTTATCATCGAGTCGAACTCGGGCGAGTCGAGGAGCAGAGTACCGAGTGGAATGCTCAGCCTGCTCAGCTTTTTTACAGTCGCTGACGTGGCGAACGAGATGACCGGGTTACAGAGTCGGACCTGGTGGGCGACCTCGGAGTCCGACCCGATCGGGTTAGCGGGCGAGACGGTTACACCCAAGGCCATGAGGGAAAAATAGAGTACGGGGACGTGTAGGGAGGTCGGGGTGAGGATGAATGCCACGTGGCCTTTGGAGAGAGAAGGGAAGCGAGTTTTGAGAGAGGAAGTGAGGGAATGGACTTGGGAGAGGAACTCGCCGTAGGACACGCGGCGGCCGGTGGTTGCTTCGATGAGGACTGGTTTGTCGGAGACGAGAGTGGGGGAGTTGTAGAGATGAGAGAGAGTGTAGTCTGTGATGGAGAGCGGCTGAGACGGCGGCGGAAGTGGGACTTTTGGGCGGAGGCTTTGGTATGTTTTGGTTTTGGAGCAGAAGCCGCTCTTTGGGTCGACTGTTGAAGTGAGGAGATTGGTTTCGGTAGCCATGGAAATGTGGTGGTGGTGGTGAAGAGAGTGAAGATAATAGAAAACTCACTCTATTTTGTAGTTTTGGTGGTAAAAGGTAAAGAGAGGGAAGCGAAGATGTGTCTGATGTTTTGACCTTTAAAAAAAGGTGTACTGTCTTAACGTCACACCTTTTCTTTATTTTTTTTAATTATTGAGGTTTGACCATTTCTTTCCATATATAGAATTCATTAATTTTAGCACAACGTAAATATTTAAAAGGTGGATTAGATTTAATTTAATTGGTAAAGTTTTTAATTATTGAATAAAAAATTTAAATGTTAAAATTTTATTTATATTAAAAATTGAATGGTGTCTTAGTTTAATAATAAAGAAAAAATTATAATTTTTTGTTACAATTGAACATGATTCTTTTAAAAAAAAAAAATTATAATAGCACATCGTAAATATTTAAAGGGTGGATTGGAGTTAGCTTAATTAGTAAAATTTTAAATTGTCGAATAAGAAATTTGAATGTTAAAATCTCATCTATACTAAAAACTAAATGGTGTCTTGGTTTAATGATAAAGAAAAAATTATAATTTTTTGTTACAATTGAACATGATTCTTTAAAAACATATATATATAATAGAAGTCTATTTAAATATTGTTTATTGTTGAAAACTAAAAACACTATAGTAAAATAATTTTTAAATATTTGAATAGTACGGTGGGACCCAGTTTAAAGTTGATTTTGCTAGATTTTGTACTTGTGTGCCTCGTGAACAATACACGAGACCCGGAAAAAAAAAAAAAAAAAAAAAACCCAGACGCGCAAAACATGTAACCTGCCACTATCTAAACTCACACTAGCTTTCCAAACTCGCACTAGGGGTCTGTTTAAATATCACTTATTACTAAAAAATGAAAACTAAAAATTGAAAATATTGTAGCAAAATAATTTTTAAATATGTGAATAGTACCGTGAGACCCAGTTTTAAAGTTGTTTTTTATGAAATCCATACTTGTGGGCCCTGTGAACAATGCACGGAATCCACAGAAAATGCCAAACGCAGACTAAAATAATTTTTCACTGTAATCCAAACATACACTAGGTATGTGTTTGGATCCAACTTTCAACTTTCACGTTTGCGTTTTGAAGCGTTTTGCTTCTTTTTTTTTTTTTTTTTTCGGTTCTACTGTTGGAAGACAAGAGGGACAGTACACGCACTGTGCGCGTACTATACGCTACTGTGCGCGCACTGTTCTCAATATGTTATTGGTTATCTATAACTTTCATATGAATACATCATTTTTATCTCTACTACTCAAAGTCTATTACGCGAATAGTTATGAAAAAGTTAGGAGTTTTTTTTATAGATATTTTTACAACAAATTATCACGCTAAAATTACTCTTTATTCTGTCAATAACTGCTAATAATAACATATCGCTTAAAATTTATTGTGAAAATATTATGGATATATTATTTTATATATATATATATATATATATATATATACACACGCGGGGAGTGAAATTTTTATTAACGTACACTTTCCAGTTTTGAGAATGGAAATTTATTTTTGTCAATAATTTGTATGCATCAATTATTAGTCATCACACGTTTTGTTTCTAGCGTGATTCATGATTTGTCGTGCCGCTAGTCTGGATCAGAATACATGCATCAATTAGTCGTTGTCCTATTATTATTATTATTATTATTTTGGATAAGCATTAGCGCTAGATAATAGAGTTAATCCGAATCAAACGGGTCTAAGCTTAGAATAGTAATTACATGGGATAGAGATAAAAGTCATAAAAGCAACAGCTTGGCTACACGGCCAACTTTAGCAAGGAGATCCGCAGCCTTATTAGCTTCCCTGTAGGAGATTTGTATCATGACTTCATGGCATGCCAGGAGAAGTCCTGCATTCAACCCAAATTGGGTCAAGAAGCCTATCATTAGTGTTAGAATTTGACTTGCTTGAGAGCAAGGTAACACTTCAAAGGTGTCACGCTCAATAATTAACTAATAGAATTATGTTATCAAATGCTCTTAAAGTAATTGTTAATAAAATTATTTTAGAAAAATTTTGACATTACTTTTATAAGAAATATAAAAAAATTTTAAAAAATTAATTATTTTATTATTTTCTCACAAATAATTTTTAAAATAGTTCATAAACTAATGAACTTCCGGCATTTGTAAGGCCTGAATTAAGGACAATAGCATCAGTGTTTAGCATATAACACCCAATGGCTGGCTTAACCCATCAATTAGTTGTTTTTATATTTTGATAATCTCCATCAATTAGTTGTTGTCATGTCACGTGTGCTTTTCTTGATACTTGGATATGATTTGAATTTTTTAAAGCATAAAATACTTTTTAATTAGTATTAAATGTAATTTAACTTTTTGTATGGAGTATTCAATGCACCTTTTTTTTTTTTGGCGTTACTAAACTTATTTTTAAGACCATAGTAATTAATTCTCAAAAAAAAAAACCATAGTAATTAAATAATAAATACTCAATTATGTAATGCACATTTCTTGAAAGTAAAAACTAAAAATACACTTGATAATAAATCATCAGTTTTTATGTATCAATTAATTGTGGTTGTGTATTTTTTTTCTTGGTACGTATTCACAATTTGACTTTTGTTTAGATGTATCAAATACTATTATTTAATAGTATTAAATGCACCTTAACCTATTCTCTTTTTCTTTTTTAGGGTGTTAAATACACCCTAACTCATTTTTGAAGACCATTGTTTACAAAAACCTCATTATAGAGTTTATTTTCAAAAAATCATTAATCATCCTTCTCAAAAAACAAAAACAAAAAAGAATTCAAAAATCAAGATTTGAAGCTACTACTAATCTATATATCTATATAATAGGTGAAGCAGAGAGAATCTCCAATTGCAATTCTAAATTAGAATCCTAATTTTGTGCCATGTGTCAAGATTCATGTGGTTCCATTTGTCTAAATTTAAGTGAATCAATTGTAATTTCGAATACACCTGCGTATTTAGGTTCATTAAATTAATTTTCCCCACATCTGCATATTTCAAGGTTGAAATGTGTTCAAGGTTCATTTCCCCACATTTACATATTTCAAGGATCTCCAATACAACTCTCCTATATAAGAAGAGGTTTTCTATAGATTCCTATTGTAATTTTTTGATTTCATGTATTTTTTCTCAAAAAAAAAAAAAAAAAAAAACACGCCTCCACTACTCATATTCATCCGAACCTCCTCTCTCTTTCTCTCTCTCCCTCTGCAAAATTCAATTTCTACTTCTCTACTAAATCTATTTTATCAAGATTTTTTTTTTTTTTTTTTTTTTTTTTTGGTTTCGTTCCATCTCTGCAAAATTCAATCTAATGTTTTGCAGATCAATTATATATCTCCTTTACAAAGGCATGCTTTATATGCAAGGTAATTGTTAATTAGATATGATTTTCTTTTATTATTATTATTTTTTTTGTTAGCAAGTTTTATGGGGTTTATAATCTAGCTCTCACTCTTTATTTTCATTAGATCTATTTATTTTCGTCCTATATTCTCAATCTCTTTCTCTCAAGAATTTTTGGTTTATAGGATTGATGATAGGCTCTTTTTGTTTTTTCTTTGGAGTGTTAAAGAGATATATAGTGTTTACTGTAAAGGTAGACTTTGGATGTATAGTTTTTTTTTTCCTTTTAATTATTAAATATGAGAATTTTCTCAAGATTGAACCACAATCTTCTTAGATCTTTACTTATCAAAACTTAGACTTATATACGATTAGTGAAGATATGAACTCAAGCTATATTGCAGATCATATATATAATTAGCACTTATCCTATTTGTTTGTCTTTACGTTTTATGCTCATAATTTTAGTGACTTTTAATTGATTAAATTTTTTTAAATGAGATTCACGTTATTCTATTGTTATATATTGTTATGAGATGCATGTTATGAGATTCACATTTACTTGATTAAAATATTTTGTTAAAAATTTTTTATAATAAAGCAACTTAATTATAGCTATATGTACTGTCTATGAATCAACCTTGAATATATATATGTTTATGTAGTATTCTTTCTTTAGAATTTTGTATGATAAAAATATTTGTTAAAAAATTACATAATGTTAAGATTTATTAACATGAATAAACTAAGTCTTTTAAATATGACTAAACTCATGATTAATAATAATAAAAACAAAAACAAAACAAAACCAATAGTATCACTTAAATAATAAAATGCAATATATTTTTTTCCATTGTTTTATTAAATTATATCCATTCCCGTGCGGTAGCATGGGTTACATACTAGTTTTAATATAAAAAGTCTACAAATCGATGTAACAATAGATATGATTAATCTAATTCAACGATATAATGAATAAATATTTAAATTAATTTTTGTGATAAGTGAAATGTCATTTATTTATTATAGGATAATTAATTCATGTTATATCTCACTGTACATGAAAACGTTAATGTCCTGTCACATAATATTTTCATGAAAAATGCTATGTCCACAACATTTTCACAACATTTTTACAACAAATCCTATGTGGCAAATTGTTACGGGTTGTTAATGGTGGGGTAGAAAAGTAATTTCAGTAATAAATTCAATTTTAAACCAATAACAACTAACCACCTTTGATTTGTTGTGAAAATGTTGTAAAAATGTTGTGGATGTAGCACCTCTTTTCATAGATAGAGTTAGAAGGAAAAAAAAAATTCTTTTTTCCATGCCTATTGAGAATTGAGATTACAAATTATAATTAATGCATAATTAATCCATGTGATGTTAGTGGCTCCTCTCTACTGATAGCTAGGTTGGAGCCATGGGAGGGAGGGGAATCAAGGGTAGGTCTGAGTTTTCAGTCAATTAAAAAATGTAGCGTTAGAATGAGAATTTTACTTTTAATAATTTTAGGGCAAAATGCATATTTGGTCTCTATTTTTATACTATATTTTAATTTGATCTCTAATATTTTAATTGTTTTAATTTACTCTCTAATATTTTAATGTCATGTCAATTTAATCTCTGTCATTATCTTTTGAATGAAACTTATTGGTGTGGCTAAGGGCCAAAATAAAAAATTAGTTTATTGTCATATTAACGTAAATTAATTTTTTATTTTAGTCATTAACCACATCAGCAATTTCTATCCAAAAGATAACAAAATGGACTAAATTAACATGACATTAAAATGTTAGAAATCAAATTAAAATATAGCGTAAAGAATAAGATCAAATACATAGTTTATCCTAATTTTTTTTATTACTTACTAGTATAGATTTGGATGCGCGTGGCTATAAGGTTTTAATGCATAATTATCTGTACAATGATTAAATAAGGTACTCTTTTTTCCTTTTTTTGGAAAAACAATAATTAAGATACTGTTATTGTCTATTCCAATTTCTACAATGCATTTTGAGGGTCCATTTGGTATTGCTTATTTTACTGAAACTGAAAATTTTTTTGCTGAAAATACTATAAATAAAAGTAAAAATTTACTGAAATAATATAGTAGAGACCCATGAATAGTACCAAAAGTGTAGTGAGACTCATGAATAGTAACAAAAATAATTTAAATAATAAAATAAGTTGGTAAAATTAATCATGCTAAGCTTACCTTAATATAACTCTTATTAACCAAAAATAAGATTGTTGTTTGGAAGACAACAATCTTAACAACTACTGTAATCAAAATTAACAACTACTGTCAACCTGTCAACTGGTAGTAAGTAATATCACATATTACAACAGATATCGTTGAATTGAAACAAATGCTCGCACACAGGTTCTGGAAAGTATATATATAATATTGTCAGGGACACAATAATATCTGGAGTTGTTTCTGAATTTTTTGTCCTATATCTCTTACCTTTCTCCGTAAAAGACTTTTGAATTAGAGCGAGAAGATAGTCATAGAAGGTGGCGACAGAACATTCAAAACCAGTGAAAAAAACTATTATAAATAAGCAAATTACATATCAATGTACGTAAATATAAAGTTCCTTGTAGAAGCATTTTTGCAGAAGCTCTTGTTTGGGTCGATCGGAAGGCTGGGGTTCGTTTTGTTAGCCATGGAAATGTGGTGGTGATGGAGGAGTTTAGAGATTAGAGATTAGTGAGAGTCAGAGGGAATGAAGTGAGTTTTGACCTTATAAAAAGGGGTTCATTGTCCGAATCCGGGGGTAGAACTAGGATTTTATGAATGGGGACCAAAATTATAACAAATATAAAATTAAACTAATTTAGTGTGCGTTTAGAATAAGATTAAAAATTAAAATTATTTCATTATTTATGAGTTTTATTGTACTTTTTGGCACTATTTATGAGCTCTATTGTACTATTTTCAACTAACTTTTGCTTTTATTTACAGTCCTTTTAATAATAATTTTTTAATTTTAGCAAAATAAACGGTATCGAAATACTCTTTAATTGAATTATACAAAAAATATGTAGAGTTTTGGGGGGGTAAAGTGTAGGTAAATTTAAGGGTAAAAGTTTAATATTTGAGAAGTTTGGAGGGGCCAACTATATATCTTTTTGAATTTTAAAAAAAAAATTAGGGGTCCCCCCCCCCCCCACCCCACCCCACCCCACCCCACCACTTCTCTAAATGGTTTCACCTCTAGTCCAAATGTCACTTTTTTTTTTTTAATTATTATTAAAAAAGTGGTTTTTTAGGGCGTGTTTGATTACCGCTTATTTTACTGAAATTAAAAAATTATTGCTAAAAATACTGTAAATAAAGGTCAAAGTTAGTTGAAATAGTACAATAGCGCCCATGAATAATGTCAAAAAATGCAATGAGGCTCATAAATAATAGTAAAAATAAGCTAAATAGTGAAATAATTTTCATTTTTCATCCCTAATTAAATGCAAACTAAATTTTATCAGATTAATCTACTCTCTACACATGACATTGAGCGGAAAACCTAGCTATTAAATGACAGTGGGATAAATGAAGTTTGAAATTTTCAAATTTATGACACTTTTTTTGTTTTTTGTTTTTTTATTTACAAATTCAATAATTACAATGGGAGGAGGGAGATTTTAAACCCTACAAATTTCCATTTGAAACACTAAAAAGAGTAAGTTGAACTTTAAGCTTCTTGGCAACCTCATGTTCTTATTAAAGGTGCTACATCAACAATATAATAAATAAATATTTAAATTATCTTTTGTGATTAGCAAAATCTCATTTATTTATTAAAAAATAAATGATTTTTATATAAATAATTTGATAGTTACAATAAGAGAATGAAGATTTGAATTTTGAATGTCTATGTTTGAAACATCAAAATATATAATCTAGTTACAAAACTTTTAGTTATAAAATAAATTAGAGTCATGTTAACGAGTACCCTATATAATCTAGTTACAAAAATTTTAGTTATAAAATAAATGAAGGCCATGCTAATGAGTGCCCTTAGGATAATGGTTAACAATTCATTTTAGAAAAGTTTTGACACCACTTTTATAGAAAATGAAAAAAGCTGTCAAAATGTATATTTTTTTCTTTTTTCATAAAAACTTTAGTTAAATGGATTGTTAACTAATGCCCTAAGGGCATCTATTAGTAATAGTTAATAATCCAGTTTAGGAAAATTATCAAAACATTAATTGTTTTTTTCCTATAAAAATTTTATTTAAATAAATTTTTAATCAATATCCGAAGAACACCCGTTAATATTTCTGAGAAATTAATTCATCTTATACTCCATGCATGTTACCAGGAACTTTAAAATCCACTCACATTAAATTCTATAGCCTTTTCCATCCTATCGAGATTACCTACTATTATAATTAACGCATAATTAATACATGTGATGATAATGGCTCCACTCTAGTGATTGGTTGGTGCCTTGGTGGCCATAGGAAATTGAATTGTAAACTTGAGTTTTCAGCCAATTAAAAATGTAGCCTTTGTACTTTGTATGGGAATTTTGTTTTTGGTGTAAATGCACTTTTTTGTTCTTATATTTTTATCGTTTTTAGTTCTTAAATGAAAAAAAATATTCTATTTTAGTTCCTATCATTACTCATTTAACGAAAATATCTTACGTGGCAAACAGAATACAATACTGACACAATAAATGCTAACTTTAGAAAAATGGTTCATTGTTCGAATCATGCGTGGAACTAGGATTTTATGAATGAGGACCAAAATTAAACTAATTTAATACAAAAAATATGTAGAGTTTTTTTTTTTTTTGGGGGGGGGGGGGGGTTAATCATATTTCTTTTGTAAAGTCTAGATAAATTTAAGGGTAAAAGTCTAATATTTGAGAAGTTTGAGGGGGGGGGGGGGGCAACTATATATCTTTTGAATTTTTTTTTTAAATTAGGGGTAATTATATAATATTTGAGAAGTTTAGGGGGCCATCCCCCCCTCCCTTCCCCTTCTCTATAGTGGTTTCGCCTCTGGTCCAAGTGTCACTTTTTTTTTTAATTAAATTTTTTAATTAAAGAAGTGGTAGCTTAATTTTATCAGACTAATTTACTCTCTACTCATGAGATTGAGTGGAAACTCTATTGCATGATAGCAGAATAGATGAAGTTTGATATCTTCAAATTTATGGCACATCTTTTAAATTTATTGAGCCTACCACACAAATTGTCACCAAAGGAAACACACCTCATGTCTTTTTGTTATTTATATGGGAGGAGAGAGATTTTAAACCCTACACACTTCCATTTGAAACACTAAAAAGTGTAAGCAGAATTATAAGCTTTTTGGCGACCTCATGTTTTTATTAAAGGTGCTACATAAACCCAAGGATCGAATTTTCACCATTTGTTAAAATTCTAATGTTATGATTTCATTATACCCTAATCACAAGAGGTTAGGTAAGCCATTGTTAAAAAAATTATGGAAAATTCTATGTAATTTGATTTACTACTATATTAAGGGCTTCATTAATCAGGACTTGTGATTTTTTTTTGGAGTTTTTTTTTGGATAACTCTACTGTAGAGGTCTTAAAATCATATTCATCCCATTTCAAAGAATGGATTGAATTTTATCACATTGTTAATAATTCACTAGTCTCATCACACGCGCTTCGCGCGTGCGATGAGACTTTTTTTTTTTAGTGGTCTTATTTTGTAGAAAAAAAATTGTATTTAATTATTTTATATATATTATTTTTATTTTAAAAAATCTAATTTATAAGTGAATAAATCAATTTAAAAATTAATAGGAGAGTGAATCTATTTTTTAGGCAATATTTTAGTAGGAGTTGGAGTTACATTTTTACCGGATTGTCCTTTAGTTTTGTCTATACTTAAACATAGGACAGTAGGGGCATTTTTGAACTAAAAAATGAGTTTTTACCGGATTGTCCTTTAATTTTGTCTTTACTTTAACATATGACTGTAGGGGCATTTTTGAACTAAAAAAATAGGAATCCAAACAGGGAAAGCCCCTTAAATAGTAGTATAGATATAATAAATATTTGATTATTAGTCCTAATGCGCACTTTTTAAAAATGAACATAGACATACCATCGTGCACCCTTGGCACGATGGTCACTTCACAAGTATAAATGCTTGTGAGGTGTTGGGGCAAAGGCCGGGGTTCAAGTCTCCAAGAGAGAGCTTCACACACATATACACTTAGATTAGGCTAGAATAGAATTTCTATCTTGTATTAAAAAAAAAAAATAGACATGTCACTAATTCATTGATTTGTACATAGTTTTTTTCTTTTTTGAGAATGAAGATTGCTACTTGTATTGAAAATCAGTCGGGATCATCAAATAGTACATCATAGAGGTGCGGTGGAACATCCTCCACCCACACCGACAAACTTCTAACATGCCTAGTTAGGTTGTGAACTACTTTATTACCAGTTCTACAAACATTAGAGAAAGCAATACATTTACTGATAACTAATAAGGATTTGGCAAGCTCCAGAAGATGGCCAAAAGAAGATAGGGAGGCTTCCTTACTTCGAAGAGAGTTTATTACCACTTCTGAATCCCCTCAAAGCATGAACTCTGAAATACTAAGTTCCTGTGCGAAGGACATGGCTTCCACTATAACCGGTGAAAATGGCAGAGGGGCTTGCTCTGACAGCGAAGCTATAGCCTTTCCATGACAATCGTGAACTACCATTCTCAAACCCGCCTTGCCCAGTGCCGAAAAAACTGCCCCATCAAAGTTCAGTTTGAGACAATTCACTGGAGGTGGACTCCATTGAGCACGTGCCTGGGGTCGAATGACTGCTGAAGGTTGACAAGGGAGTATTGGCTCTGTTGGAAAGTGGTAAGGGTTTGAGATACTTGTTGGAGAACCTGAGCTTTGGGAAAGTCATTTGTGCTCACTTGGATTTGGTTTCACCTATGCCATATCATCCACATTACCATGGCCATGAGGTCTATATTTTTTCTTTTCTCACGGACCAATATGATCAAGTCTCTAATATTTAAGATGCCAAGCTGTCTTCAGTCTTCAAAATCTGGAACACCATCCCAAATATCATCTAGCATGGCGCGCTCCCACAAAGCATGGAATACCGGTTCAACCTCAACCCCACATTGCTCACACTTGTCTTCCAATAATATCTTCCTCTTCATTAAGTTTTGCTTCACTGGTATGGCTTCTTTGCACACTCGCCACACAAAGTTCCGCACCTTATTGGGGACATTGAGCCCCCAAATCTGATTCCACACTTCATTCTGTCGTTGCGTGTTGACTGAAGGGACTTGCATAGAAGTTAGTTTTGCAAGAAATTTTGAGCCCGAATCTTGTTAAACTAATAATTAATTGTACTTGTGTGTGCATTTCTTGATATTTATGCACAATTTGACTTTATTTAAATTTGAAAATGTTTAAAATATTATTTAATGGAGTATTAAATGTGACTTAACTTATTTTCTAAGTCCATGATTAACCAAAATTAAAGATTTCTAAAATTTTTTAGGGTAACTCTACTATATAGTTTTAATTAAAAGGGAAAACCTAATGAATATCCTAAAGACATTAATTTATGTAATATTTTTTAAAAAAATTTATGGGAGAGAAAAAAGTGACTAATTTTTTTTACAGCTTTTTATATTTTCTTTTTTGAAGGACAACTTTTTATTTTCTATAAAAGTGATATTAAAATTTTTATAAAATTGTCCATTAAAAAAAATACCCTAAGGGCACCGTTTAACTAGACCCTAATAAAAATTATATCAATTCATTTTGATTAGATTTTACCAAGTCACCAACATTAAACAATGACGACTATCATTAATTTGGTATTCATTTAAATTATTAATAACATGACAAAATATAAATTCACTTATTTCATAATGGATGGGTAAGATTTTAAGAACTTTATGGTGGATTTACCCTAAGAACTTGAGAACCTTAATACGGTTAGCAAAAGCCTTATTATATTATAGGGTTTAATTTTGAAAAGAAAATTTTAAAAGTACTACAAATTTTACTACAAGCTGTTTATAAACTGATGTAATTATGAATGTATGATTAATGTCACACCAACAATATAATGAATAAATATTTAAATTATTTTTTATGATTAGTGAAATCTCATTTATTTATTTATTATAAAATAAATATTTTTTATATAAATAATTTGATAGTTATAAGTTATAATAAGAAAGTAATTATTACCATAGTGCACCCTTATTGCGGCGGTCACTCTACAAGTATAAATGCTTGTGAAGCATTGGAGGCATGAGCCGGAGTCAAGTTTTCAGGAAAGAGCTTCACACATATATACACTTAGATTAGACTAGAGTAGAAATTCTATTTAGTATATAAAAAAAAAGTAATTATTACTACCATTTGTTCAAAAAAATAAGTAATTATTTTTTTTAGTAAAAGAAAGTAATTATTTTAATTTTAAATATCTCTCCTAGAAACAAATTAATTAGCTGAGGTAGAAAAGTCTTTAACTATAAAATAAATAATTCAATTTATATTTCATGAATGATACCAGAAAACTTTAAAGTCCACTCAGGTTAAATTTTTATAGCCTTTCCCATCCCTATCGAGAATCCGAGATTGCGTACTATTATACTTAATGCATAATTAATATATGTTATGTTAGTGGCTTCACTCTAGTAATAGGTAGAGGTGTTCGCAGTGCGGTACGGTTTTAGGCCATTTTTAGCACTGCACTTTACGATGCGGTTTAGCCAAAATCATAATTGCACCGCACCTCATTTTTGCGGTTACATGTGCGGTGCTGTGTATAGTTTAGCCAAAACCATAACCACACCACACCGCACCACATTTTTGCGGTCACATGTGCGGTGCGGTGTATAAAAATTCACCTGCTATATAAAAATTCAACATATATATCACCATACAATTCAAAATGTATCATTAATATCACTATCTCAAATTCTCAGTATACATCAAACATGTAATGAAGTCAAGTACTTTGAATAAGGTAGAGTGGCAAGCAACTTAAATGTTTTAACTATCAAAATCTAATGCTCATCAATCTTCACTTTAGATCAAGAATATGAAGTAAAGAGTTTATGTGAAACACCAGGTACAAAGCAAAAAGGATTTACCCATACTCAAAGCAATTGTAGTCATGCCTACTAATTTCAAGTTTCAATTATCAAAACCATAATGTAAACAAGTCTAAAGCAAAGCGTGAAATGAATTACAAATCCAAAACAAGTATTAATTGTAAACCCAACAAGAAATTGTTTAAATGAATATGAACACAACAAAAAAATAGGTTTATCCATCCAATGCTATACTTCTCCCCCTCCAAATTCTATTTTGTAGCTCACACTCCAAGTCTTCACTTAATCTTCTTTCTCTATTGCCAATTTCATCAATTCTATGAAATTAAATACAGAACATGTTAGTAAACTAATAAACAAAGAACAATAAAATGATATACAATTTAAATATATAGTTTTAGAAAATTACCCGCTTCAACATCTTGCTCAAGACTTTCCACTTCATTCATTGCTTCCCGAAGATTGATTGGTTTAGATGGGTTTTCTAACCAATTTTGAGCATAGATAAGGGCCTCCACAGTTTTAGGAGCTAATGAACTCCTAAAAGGATCCAAAACACGACTCCCAGTGCTAAAGGCTGACTCAGAAGCAACAGTGGACACAGGAATAGCCATGACATCTCGTGCTACCTCGGAAAGGATTACATATCTAGTAGAATTCACCTTCCACCAAGCCAAAATATCAAAACCCTCCCTATTTTTTTCACTAGCTTCATTAAGATATTTGTCCACATCAGTAGTGCATTCACTATCATCTTCTGTAACTATGTGTTCATCGAACTCATGTGAAGCAATCTTCCATGGATCATATGGAAAACTAGCACTTGATTCTATTGAAGAATTAAAATTAGTGACCTGCCCATTGCCACTAGCACTTGATAATTCAGTACCTTTTGCAAAGTGGGCATACAACTTATTTAAAGTATCCCTTACCAATTTTAAAGCAAACTCTGCCTTCTCTTTTGAATACCACTTATTAAACCAATATTTCAAATATTTCATCTTATATCTTAAGTCAAGAACCACGGCAATAAACATCATGAAATTCATACTTTCAATGTCTTCCCAATACTTCTCATATTTTTCCTTCATAGATTGTGCCATTTCTTTTAAGAGAGGATCACCATCAATGCCACACAATCTATGCAATTCATTTTAAATGCCCACTAGCTCACTAAAATAAGTATTTGAAGTGACAAATAAAGAACCAAAAAAACGTAGAGTTACCTCATAAAAAAGTTGGAGAAAATAACAAAACATTCTGACATTCACCCAATCCTCACCCTTGGGAGGACCTATGTGCTTTTGTTTCCCATTTCCATCTACCTCCATAAAGTAAGAACTAAATTCCACATCCTCTTCATGCATCCTATCAAAGGCTGTTTCAAACTTCTCGGCCGCCTCTAACATAAGATATGTGGAATTCCATCTAGTAGGGACATCAAGGGATAACAAACTCTTAGATTGGATTTTTTCATCCTCTACAGCTTCCTTGAACCTATCCATCCTTTTTGGAGATAATTTAACCTACCGCATTGCATTCCTCACCTTAAAAATTGAGTTATGAATGCCTTTCAATCTCTCTTGCACAATGAGATTTAATATATAAGCAGCACATCTCATATGCAAGAACCGGCCTCCCAACATACAACCATCCTTCATCTCCAACTTCTTTTTCAAATAATCAAGAGCCACATCATTGGATTTAGCATTATCAACTGTAACAGTTATTACTGTTTTGATACCCCAATCATTCAAACACCTTTCAATAGTTTTCCCAATTGTCTCCCCTTTATGATTTGGAACTATACAAAAATTCAAAATCTTTTTTTGATAGGTCCAATCACCATCAATATAGTGGCAAGTGAGACACATGTAGTTGGGATTTTGAATGGAAGTCCATGTGTCAGTAGTCAAAGACACCCTTTGGCCTAATTTCAAATAGCTTATCAACTTCTCCCTTTCCCCAAACCAAAGTTTAATACAATCCCTTGCCACTGTGAGATGAGACGGCATAGGAAACCTAGGCTCAACCACCCCCATAAAGTAGATAAAACCATCATGCTCAACAAATCTAAAAGGTAGCTCATCCACTATAATCATCCTCGCAAGAGCCATCCGAATTCTCTCAATAGAAAATTTAGCAACAACAAGCTCATTACTAGACTTTCCCTCAACACCACCAGTTTTTTTTGCTTGGAAGCTCAAAGTGGTTTGGCTTGTGTTGATGACACCTAGAATCTTCTTACATTTTAGCAAATGAGACCGCATGGATGAGGTCCCATTCCTTCTTGTAGCATTGTATTGCTTCTTACAATATTTGCATTCTGACTTTTCACGATTTTGTAACCTAACAAAATGCTCCTAAACATCAGATGGCTCTCTGGTGCACTATTTCTCAGTAATTCTAGCTTTTTTTGGTAGGGGTTCATCATCCACAATCAAAGGGTCATTAGGGCCATTTGGTGGTGGTGGATTTGGATTTGAGGGAGCATCCATCTAGGGCCATTGAAAAAATAAACACACACACATATATAGGTTACAAAAGGAGTTTTGCAGGAGGTCAAGGCAATATATATATATATATATATATTGAATGTAATTGAACACACTATAATTATGCCACATTTGTCGTTTCAAAAAGATAAAATAAAAAAATATTGTGGAAGTGAGTACCATTCATGGGGGGTGGGGGGGCAGAGACCAAATCTCCAAAAACAAAACTTGCGACAAATATGACATAGTAGGCTTTATGAATCCTTTTTTTCTTCACAAACAAAACAACATAGCATGGATGAACAGGTAAACAAATAAAAACAATCTCGAGAGAGGTAAAAAGTGTCTTTCAATTATTTTGAAAATAACACTTTATGGTCTTAAATAGTGTCTGGTGGCAAGCACACAGACCAACATAGTATCATGCGTTAATATAATCTATCAAATTAAGTACTGTACTGTACTCTCTCAAAAAAAAAAAAAAAAAAAAAAACTATATAGTAAATTTGATTATAAAATAATACATATTGGTACCTAATTGCGGGGATCAAATTCAAGTAGAATAACCCCGCAAAGGCTCAAACACAATCCAACAAAGTTTAGACTTTTTTTTGACGGACCTATTCAAAAGGCAACTTTTGGAGACAACCACAGAATAGGTCATATATAGCATGTGATTCACAGCCTATTGCTTCTAACGTAAATAATATCTAACATAAAAAATAATATAATTAATATCTAATGCAATGGAAGTGAGTTGAACAAAGAAAAACTTTAACAATAGATTGACTTTAACAACTTGTCCTGAGTGAATAGTATAATAGGCCAAAAGATTAACTTTAACAAAGAAAACTTGAATTGAACAAATGAATACCTCAATAGTAGAAGGCTAGAAGCAACTGGTACGGCAGTGAGTAATCGAGGACTCTATGTTGAAGTGTTGCGGCTAGGGTCTTATTTTTTAGGGCTGAGAAGATTTTTATTATTATTTTTTTAACTAACTGAGGTTACAAAATGAGATACGGCTGCTAGGGTATTAAACTATTAAAGTATTGATCTTTTGTCCTTATTATATATATAATATTAAATAAATGCAATATATATTAATATATTTAGAGGGTGCGGTGCGGTGCAGTTTGTGCGGTTTTCATATTACAAAACCGCAAACCGCACTGCATGCTGCGGTGTGGTGCGGTGCAGTGCACTGTTACTTGCGGTGCGGTGCGGTGCAGTTATGTCATTTTGCGGACGGTTTTGGTGCGGTTTTTGCGGTTTGTGCGATTTGGTAAACACCCCTAGTAATAGGCTTGTGGAAGCAGGAAATTGAATAGTAAGCCTAAGTTGTCAACCAATCAACAATAACTCAGATTAGTTACAAAATTAGTTAAATTATAACCTTACTCAATACTTTTTTTGTTGTTGGAGATAAATTTTGACAAATCCACTATTAAATTACATCTTATTCTTATATCCTCTATCAAATTACAAGTTTTTACAGTTTAAAATTATGCGTAAAATATAGGCTTATAGATTAAATAATAAATAATATCTAATTGACACAAAATTTGACATGTGTATTAAGAGTGTAAAGAATAAGCAATTTAGCAGTTAAATTTTTAAAAAATATAATAATGTTTATTTTATTAAGTAAGGTTATAGTCTTAAGTTAGAACTAGTTTTGCAACTAAATTTTGTCCATAAAAAATTGTAGGGTTTGTACTTTGTACGGGAATTTTTTTTTCTTCTTAATAAAAAAATAATGTTTATATTATTATTATAATATTTGTGGACATGTTATAGGCTTTTAAATTTTTATTGTGGGAATTGTTAACTGTCACAGACTCACCGTAGGAGAAACTTTTTTATGTAAGAATTTTTTTTTTCTTGTTTTATGATATGTGTATTAAGAGTGTAAAGAATATGTAATTTAACAGTTAAATTTTTAAAATATGTAGTAATGCTTATTTTATTAAGGTTATAGTTTTAAGTTACAACTAGTTTTGCAACTAAATTTTGTCCATAAAAAATTGTAGTGTTTGTACTTTGTACATGAATTTTTTTTTCCTTTTTAATAAAAAAATAATGTTTATATTATTATCATAATATTTGTGGACATGTTATAGGTTTTTAAATTTTAATTGTGGGAATTGTTAATTGTCACAAACTCACCGTAAGAGAAACTTTTTTATGTAAGTGTAGGGCCAATGGACCCAAGAGATATATTGGGCCAGTCCAAGAGCTCTTATGGGGCTGAAAGCCCAACCTAACGATGTGGGTGGTTCGAGGACATGAAAAAGTCCGCCTGTGAAGTAACATGACAGAAGAAAGAAGCCGTATCTTGGCAAAACATCCTGAGGCATGATGTCCGAGGATGGTAACGTCCTCGGCCATTGGTAGCTGAGGACAAGAAGAGTGATCTAGCAGTTCAAGGGCATCAATACTAAAGACCTTGAACGCAAAGGCTAAGAAAACAAGGGTAGGAGACAGGGAAAGGTGACAGGAAATATCAAGGATAAAGCTGCTACTACCACATTGAAGACTCTATACCTACCTCTCTGGCCGCATTAATGGGGAAGTGACACCTGAGTATTGGAGTTCAGCCTTATACCTACCGCCAAAGACTTTGGTAGAAAGGTGGGATGAGACAAGTATCTAGGAAAAGCATCTGATTTACACGTGGAGGAAAGGAGGAGAAGAATGAAGGCCTATAAAAGGCGAGGGAAGAAGGAAGAAAAGGGGGGGAGACACAAGTGAAAACTGTAAGAGAGAATGAAAGACTATCATCGGCATCAATATACAAGAGAATTTACCTATGTACAAGTGTTATGCATGTGTTTTGTGATTTAGCTTACTTTCATGTTACCCAATGCCTCCAGACCTAGATTCGAAATCCACTCTTTACAAATTCATTGTTTTGGGCCCTTTGGGTTGGTTCCAAAGAAACAACTAAGGCCCAGCATCATTTGTGTCCATACAGTAAGGTTTTTTTTTCTTGTTTTATGTCATATTTTGATCACCTTTGTAATATGTGGAGCTATAATACTTCAGCCATATTTTCATAATTTCTCATCAATTCATGCCAAACTTTTTTTAATTGGACTCCACAATAATTCATTTTTAAAGAATCCGTTAACATTTCCCGTTAATTATTATCGGGTTAAGGCATTAATTGATTTTTGGTGTAAATGAGATCTGAATCTCAAATATATTATTCAACAATAAAAAATTTTATCTGTTGATCTAATTAGAACCACACATTTTAACGCATAATTGCATGTAGATTAATATAGTATTGTTGCATTAACGTGATATAATATATCATTGCCAACATAACATCTCCTTAATGCGTTTTGTGCTTTCCTTTCCTTTGTGCTTAATATAATCCATATTAACCCAAAACGTCCTTGTTTGAAAGATTACCACGTTATATTATACCGCCCAAGACAATATAACTATATAAGACAAAAATTCTGACAACGTCTATTACAACTACTGTCTACCTGTAACAACAGATATATTGCTATTTATTACGCAACGTTACCTGGTCGTTGAATTTAAACAAATTGCTCAGTCACACAGGTTCTGTAAACGCAAAAATTTAATGTAATCTAATCTAATCCCGTACAATAATGCCTTGAGTTGTTTCTTTTTTTAGATGAACAATGCCTTGAGTTGTTTCAAGCATTGGACCCCCCTCAATTTTTATTTATTTTTTCTTGTCTCTTCTCTATTTCTTCATAAAGATAAGTCATAGAAGGTGGCGAAAGAACATTCAAAACCAGTGGAAAACTATGAAATTCAGCACATCACAAATAAATGTACCAAAATATACAGTTTTCTTCCTGTGATTTTTTTAGTAAAATCAGATGAAGCAGTTGGGATGGAAATCATTAAACCAAAGTACCAAACATAAGCTTTGTAGGTATAGCTTGATCAATAGTGCAAGGATATCAGAAAACAAAGGAAGTGTAAATGTACAGAGTAGGAAGTAGTATTTCTCAATTCTCATACCTGTTAGGATTTGAGATTACCCTTTTTAATATTTCAATTGGAAAGTAAATCAAATCCATATTCTATATTTCTATTTATCACAGAGTTATCTTTCAACCATTAGTGCTGGTGTCAAGAAATCTAAAGAGGCAAATGGATTAATGGATATGAATTATGTCTTCCCATGTATGTGGAATTTTGACTTTGTCACATTTGGTGAGCTTCTAGAAGCCTTGACTGAGAATTAATTGGTCGAGTTGCCACTTGCCAACATGAAGTAAAAATATAGTAGTTAATAATTTATGGATTTATAGTTTGTATTATATTAGAGTTGAGTGTGTGTGTATATATTCTTTATATTTTTGCACAATTTAACTCAAATTTTTGTAAAATGTATAAGAATAGCTTTGATATTTGATGGAGTGATACCTATGTACAAAGCAATATGCCCCTGTATTTGGTTAACTCCTACTTCATTATTAATGAAGAAATATTGAATATTGAGGGTGGAATCATACCAAACAACCAATTTGAACTCACAAAAAAATATATTAATTTGGTTAATTGGCCAAAGAAGTCGGAATATATAATCATACCCAAGTTATTATAATATGTAGAAAAGACTTTTAGAAAGGATAAAATTCAGAAAGAAGGTCGAAAGGTGAGATATTTCCTGTCAGTTTAATGTTATCAATAATGAAAAGATTGAAGCTTTGACAAGGTGCCAAGCATTAATTATTGGGATTTTTCTAACCAAGAGGTTGCCACCCAAGATGAGGACGGTGGAGCTGAACTCATTGCTTAGGTAGCTGCTCAGGGAAAAGCACATTTCTAAGAAGGTAGAGATAAACAAATTTTTTGGGAACTTTCAGGAATGATGTAATGCATTTGTACCTAATCTATTACAAAAGGAGTGCCCATTAATTCATTGTTAACCTGCATATGCACATGAAATATTCCACGAGGGTACTCATTGTTTATTAAAGAGTTTATTTCTAATTTATTTATAAGTAGATAATAATGTATACAACAACATTGTTTTGTAGTTAGAAATTTCTTCCACTATAAAACGTATAAACCGGTGAGGGAAGAGATACGTAAGCACTGAATCAGTTAAACAACATGCAATGATAGAATCTAATATTGTCTTCGAAATTGTAAGAGATGTGTCATAACTCATATGTGAATATAGAATAAGTTGGGATAACATTCAACATTTCTCCCTTAAGAATTGTGTTTCTTTGGCTTTGGGAACTGCTAGAAGTGCTGGCCATTGTATTGGTTCAATCCAAAGAGATGCACCTAGATTCTAGAGCTGGCTGTCCAAGCTTGGGAAGTTATAGAGAGTAGCAGTGTACATGGGCTGGATTGGAGGGTTTTTTTCAACCCGTAAAATAATTCTCAAAATACCAATATGAAGCAAAATAAACTAGCTAGTTTATTTATAAAATAAACTAGCTTAAACTAGCTAGTTTATTTATAAAATAAACTAGCTAGTTTATTTATAAAATAAACTATATTCAAATAATTGTAATATATATATATATATATATATATATATATTATCCGGTTGGATTGGATTAGATGATTTAAAAAAAACTATTAACCCCGAACTCAATGCAACCCAAAATTAAAAATTTTTTTTCAAACCCAATCTATCAATCTAGGGAAACCAACCCAAGGCATTGTGGTCGGTCGTGTCGAATAGGTTTTGTTGTGTTGATATGTTGGATTGGATGGTTTTTTTCAACACGTGAAATAATTCTCAAAAAATACCTATATGAAGCAAAATAAACTAGTGAAATAATTGTAATAAAATAAATTTATATTTATGTATGTCTGTTTTTTTTTTTCTTCTCCAAAAAAAAAAGCTTTTTTGTTTAACCCATTCTATCAATCTATAGAAATCAGCCCAAAGCGTTGGAAGCCTGGAAACAAAATCTACAAAGCCCAAACTATATCCAGTTGGATGCACTCCTAAAGAGACTATGCTAGAAATCCAAAGCCTTATAATTTGGGCCCAAAATTTGGACTTCAAGGTTGGACCAGCCGGCCCGGTTTTAAAACAACCATTAACGCAAACACACACAGAGGTTGCAAGGGTTTAACGTTTCTTGCACTTTGTTTGTTCCTTGGTTTTGGTGCAGGGGTTTATTACTTTTTGTTTGTGAGGGATAACACAGATTTTATCAAAAAGATGCCTCGTACAACCACATTAGAGTGCCCTGGTTGCCCTTCTCTTCGAGCTCTAACCTTCGACGCACTTGGTCTCATCAAAGGTGAATTTTTTTCGTACACCCTTTTGTAAAAAGCTTGTCTTTTGGGTTTTATAGGCTTTATTTTGTATTTATATATCTGGGTTTTTGATGCTTTGCTTGGTCTTTATGTTTTTTTTTTTGGGTAATAGTTATTGAAGCTAAGGTTAGTCAAGGAGGGGCTCCTAGAGTGGTGGAGAGGTGGGGTGAGCTGGACTCATCAAAATGTGTGCTTGCTGCTTCTATCAATGACCGCAGAGATGACCCGGTATGTGTTGGGTGTTACAAATTGTTTGAGTTTGTTGAATTTTGAATTTTAAGCATCTGTGTTGTTGTTGGCAATATGTTTCAATATTTTTTAAGTGTTTGGTTTTGGTTCCAATTGTTAGTTTAGTATAGTTTGTTGAAGCTTCCATGTCCTACGGGTTAAATGTAGAATTGGGAGTAAGAATTGGGTGTACAGGATTTGTGTAGAAATGAATATTGCATTTGTAAGCATCTTTATCTTGGTACTTGGTAGTAAGTTTTGATTTCAGTTGGGTTTCTTTTGCTGTTGACACATTCAGTTTGAATGCTTGTTATGCAGCTAATGGAGTTTAATTAATGTTGCCCCTAGGGTAGTAGAATTCATTGGGTGCCACGCCTCATGAAGAGGTGGTCACTAGTTTGAATCTGCTATTCACCATCTTCTTGGGGCCAACACTCATTTTTAATAAAGCATTAGTAAGTTAAACAAATAATATGAGCCTTTGCGGTTTGAGTTAACTTTTGCAATGGGTATTACGAATTGAGTTTGTAATTGTTCCATTTTTGCTTGATCATTGTAATTTTCAATCTTGATGTAACCCTTTCCACGTACACTCCCGGTGTACCTGGGACTTATGATTTATGAAATTTCGTTATTTATCAAAAAAAAAAAAAAAAGAGTTCGTAATTGTTCACAAAGTTTGGGACTTCAAGCATTGTACTTAATTGCCATTGTATGTTCCGTTCGTTTTATGAAGAAGTAAGAGGCAACTTATATGTATCATCCTTTAAGAGAAACAGGTTCTAATATTGGTTGCAACCAAATGATTGGATGCTCTAGTCATTCCCTTGCATGCATCTGGTGATAATTCATAATGGCTTGCTTGCCAAAGAGCAACTTGCAAGTCTCACTTATTACCTAAATAGAAGCTTTTAGCTTGAACTTGGACAATTTATCCTTTTGTTTTACATGTGTATGAATTCAGATATTCTATCAATCTTTTTCTAAAAATGTAATTAAGGCCCTCAAATCCTTTACTCTGCAGAAGTGTTTTTTTTTTTAATTATGATTTTTCTTTTTCTCTTGCAGTTATTAGCAGTGGCAAGAAAAACTGGTATGGTGAGTTACACTCTGGGACTTATGAATATCTGGCTACATGTTTTGGTTTTCAATTTTGACTGTTAGTTATAGGCTTATTGAAGATCCTATTCGATATTTGTGCTCTTAATGTATACTACAGATTGAGGTTCTCAGTGCCATTAATGGGGATATTCGTTTCACGGTTTCTAATGCTAATGAGGATGGTCCTAGACCTGAAGATGATGCTGTTGTTGGGTTGCATTTATTTGCTGGACAGAAATTGGAGTTGACATCCAGGTACTACAATATCGTTGTTTTCTAGGCTTTGCCACCTGATTCCACCATAGGTGCTTACATCTTTGATTTCCAGCTGCATTCTTCCCATATGCATACAGCTTCTGATCTTTGAATTTATTGTTAATTTCTAGGTCTTGTACTTTGCTTAGTTGTACAACAAAAGGAAACACAAGCATGAGGTCCATTGAAGTTACTGATTCACCTGCAGGTTCTGCCTCTATTGGTTCGTCAAATACATGGAGTGTATGCGGTTCTGGCAATATCTTATGTTCTAAAGTGGATGGAAGTGAAAAATATGCTATATTTGGAGGGTGAGTACTCTCGAGATTCACAATCAGAATTTATAAGCTTGAGAATTAAGTCAATTGTCATTCCGTAGTGGGATTTTATGGTGTGTACTAGCTTATTCATATATGAAATAATGGTTTTCTTGTTTTCCATCTCAGAAAGGGTGTTGAAATGAACATGTGGGATCTTGACAACTGTACTAAAATCTGGGCTGCCAAATCTGTGAGCCTTTCCTTTATCTGCTAAATCTTGAAAGAAATTCACAAATTAATTTTCTTTAACATGCATTTTTTCGTTGCATTTATTTAATAGCTTCTACCCTATGCAGCCTCCTAAGAACAGTCTTGATATTTTTACCCCAACTTGGTTTACATCATCAACGTTCCTGAGTAAGGATGATCACCGCAAAATTGTGGCTGGCACCAACAGCCATCAGGTAATCTTTCATCGCAAATTCTTCTTTCATTTTGGAATGAATAACTGGATATTAATAACGTCTGAAAATGCAACATTCTTACGGATTTTTTTCTCACTTGCAACTTTCCTTTGAGCATGTGTTGCTTGATGCTGACTGGAATTGGGGTGTTTTTTGTCTACTTGAATTCTCTTCAATTGAGATATCATCAGATGTTATGTCACTAGAGAGAATACCCATGTTCTACATGTTATTGATCATGAGCCATTAAACTAACAATGACTAATAATACACGTAGGATGAAATATAAAATTTTTTCTTCTTTCAATTGTATCCTTGGTTAGTTTTATGATATACAAGTTTTTGTCAGTTACTTTCTTTTTTTTTTTAAATTGTTAGTTTCTTATTTTTTATAGAACTTGGAATGCTTTCTTATCAATTTGTCTTTGCTGGTTTCTTGGAGGAACCACAATTTCTTTATTACCTTATCTCTAGAAGCTCTATTGTAATTGTAATCATCCAGCCACTCAAAAACTTCAATTCTTTTTATTTTTTTCGTAACAGGTTCGCCTCTATGATATTTCCGCTCAACGAAGACCTGTTATCTCATTTGATTTTCGGGAGACGCCTATCAAATCAGTAACTGAAGATTTAGATGGCTATACAGTCTATGTAGGGAATGGGTCTGGTGACCTTGCTTCTTTTGACATGCGTACAGGTGAGCTGTAGTTCCATCATGTTGTCACATATTTGATATTTTATCTGTGTGGAAGTCTGGAGGATACATTTAACATTCTCTCTCGTGCAGTGTATTCTGATAGTGTAAGTGTTCTGTTTATTTACTTAATTAGTTTTCATCAGTAGAAAGCCTTTGGTTATTAAAAACAAAAATGGAAAAAAGACAAGAGCATTGCCTTCCTTTGGTACTGTCTGGCTAATTTAGATTGGCAATTATCATTTAAGGTGATCAAGTCTTATATGCGGGGTTTCTCTATGTTCCTGTGTGAGCGGGTGTGCAGGCACGTGGGTTCATTCATATATATTGCTAAGTGCTCGCTCCACCATGTATCTTCGGGTGGGGATATACAAACTGATAGACATGCCCTTATGTTTTTGTTGATCTGTGGAAAATGTTTTTCTTATGTAAGTTTTAGATCCAAAAGATGAGGCATATAATACTTATGAAATATATGATGGTTTTCTTTTAGTTTCATTTCAATTGTTTGCTTCATGTTACATGCCTCAAAACTTTTGTGTTAAGGGGTCATATCTGGGAAGAGCTTGATCACCACAGGAAAACACCAAATTCAGTATTGAAATTTTAATGCAATAGAGAGCGCCTGTTGTAGAAATTAATATTTTTTTTCTAAGTAAATTGTTAATGCACAATTGATTGGCATATGACGTTTAATGTCTGGACATAGGTCCTTTTTCAAGTACCGTAGGTATTCAAGGGTATTAATCATTTTTAACTCTGAAAATTGAACCTGTCTTACTCAAGGTCTACTTAGGATTATTGGTTACTATTACATATTTTTGGATTGAGGTTAATTGAGTTGCATTAAAGTGGATGTGAAAATTGATTCATGATGTTGCTAATGTTATTCTTGCATTTAATTCATATTTTTTGAATGATTTGAGATTTTTCTCTCTTGTAACTCCATAAATGATGAAAGTATCTTTTTACAGGAAAATTATTGGGGTGCTTTTTGGGCAAATGTTCTGGAAGCATCAGATCTATAGCCAGGCACCCAGAGCTTCCTGTGATAGCATCTTGTGGTGAATATGTTGTATTGTTTGACCTTTATGTTAATTGGCATTGGAACTCATACTGACATACATACATACTCACAAAACACCATTTGCACACGCGCACACACACACACACGTACACACACATCAAGAGAGAGAGGTCTGTAGCCTGTGTTTCGTATTGTGTGTGCATATCCTCTTTTTCTTTTTTAGTTAGGGTGGTCTTTTAGTCTGGAGAAGTGGGAAAGAAAAGGAGGAAATGCTTATCTTAGTTTATACTCAATCACTTGCTATATTACCTCCTAAGCAATGAAAACCTTTTATTCTCGTATTTTTTTTCCTGAAAGTCATTTCCTGTATTAATATTCTAATTAAAAGAAGGGTGTGTGCAGTTAGCACTTCATCATGTGTGGGTTCACTTAATTTTATCGAATCATCCTTTAGCCTTTTGAGGTTAAGTTTGTTTGTCTTAGGACCAAATTTTCTTGACCATAAAAGCTGAGAACTTGACTAATTTCTAGGACTGGACAGTTATCTACGCTTGTGGGATATAAAGACTCGGCAACTTCTGTCTGCGGTATGTTCTTATACTTTATGATTATGAAGAGTTGTTAGAATTTCTTGCTGAAAGACAGGGCTGAAGATATGTGATAGTTTTAAACTCTTATATTTATTTTTTGCCCTTACTAGAGTTACATTTTTGTAGCTTGTTACTCATTGTTTTAGCATCTCAAATTTTCTTACCTAATGCTCAAAACTCTTTGTTCTACCTTGAGGCCAAGAACAAATCTAGGCTGTGATAGAGATGAGTGAATCAGTGATATAGCTTTTTTTGCATTTAATGCTAAAAAATTGTTGTTCTAACCATTTGATCTTTTATTTTATTATATTATATTAAAAGGAATCAGTAAATCCATTTCTGACGGTTTAGCAAATTCATTGGATATTATGTTAATGAAAAATGAAGTTATTTTCTGCTTTCATTGATAGACTCAAATTATTGCAGCTGCCATTCATTTAAATATTGTATAAAGTGAGATGCTGCCATCAGCACATTACTTTGACTCTTATTAAAGGGACATTAGTAATCTGCACGTGATGAATCCAAAGCAAGATGGTCAATTAACATGATGGCATAATGTTGAAAACATTGAACAAAAAGGTTTAATGGTGAATGTATATATTTAAGTGCATTAATCTTATGCATGGTGCACTCTGTAAGGGTCTGCTTAGGGCATGGTGCAATTAAACTTTTGGCTGGAAAGGTCTGCTTTCCAATTGAAGCCTAAGCATTCCTAAACATGCACTGACTCTTGGTCCACAAGCCTAATGACTGCCCCTTATTTGGACCTATGTATTGCTATGAGTTTCATTGTTTGAATCTGTGGCCCTGACACCTGTGAGGTTGACACTTTTACAGAGCTCATGCAGGGATTGTAGATAGTCTTTTCATTTATGATTTTATAAGCTAATGCGCTACACTGCATAAATTTCCATCATCTTATTTTTATTGTCTTCATTGTGTAGGTTTTCCTGAAGCAGCATCTTACAAATGTTGTCTTTGACTCCAATTTTTCTGATGAAGGTTAGTTTTCTGTTTTTGCCTTGTCCGTTATGAACCAAGCCAATAGTATTGTTTCTTATACTATGATTATTCTATTACTGGCATGTTGTTACATTTCGTGAACAAGGAATGATTGGGGGGACAGGTACCAGTAATGTAGTTTGAAGCAATTTATTGTTCATATGAAATGAGTGATTATTCTAACACTGGGCTGGAGCTAATGAGCTTTAGCTCAAATGACACATGCTCCTCCCTCATTAATGGGATGGAGGGTAAGGTAGTGAGTTCAAGACTCATGAGATGTGTATAGCTTACCAACGAGGAAAGGTCTTATCACTTTGCCTCCACCCGGGATGCCTCAGCAATAAGGGAGAGTGCCTGGATAACTGTAAACTCAGAAGTCTTTGATTCAATTCCTAGCTGAGGCATTTTGCGATTTACTTGATGCCTGCTCAGTGGGGGTATGTAGGCATCCTGGGTTTACCCCTCAGTGGTGGTCCCACTGGCCCATACCTTGAGGGGGCTCCTTGTCATAAAAGGAAAAAGAAAAACAAAAGGTCTTATCCCTTTATAATGAAGTTACTAAAAAACAATGCAAAAAGTTGGGTCATTGTTGAAAGCAGTTATATAAGGCGGAACTAATATTTTTGAAAGAAAACTTTGAGCCCAACAACTAGCCAAACTTTGTTTCACCTCTTTCTGGATTTGTTGATTTGATGTTATAACTTTGGATCCATTCTTTATACTTAACTTCAGGGATCTCTTAGGAGGTTGGAGCCTGTCTTTATCCTCAAACTACTAATAAGTAAACAACTCCTAATGGCCTAGGAGTGAAGACTAGATCGATTCTATACTCCTGGTATTTTTTTTCTCTGCAATGTAAAATGATGAAAATATTTTATTTTCCATTGAGGTCTCTATGCTACACACAATTTTTAGGCTAAAATCCAATTTAGTCCCTGTCTTTTACTTCAGTGTCAATTTAGTTCTCAAGATTTATTTTTATTATTTTAGTCCCTTGCTATGTCAAAATGGTTCAATCTGGTACTTCTGTGTTGATTTTTTTTCTCCTAACTAGTACTCATCAAATTTCAAGATCTATTAAACGGGGCAACTATTGAATGTTTTCAGTTAAAATTTGAATGAAGAAAAAAAAATATTAAAATGTAGTCATTTAGTAACAAATTTGGATGAAACGACTAGATTGACAAAAATTAAAACTTAGGGACTAATTTGACAACTGAAATAAAAGTAGTGGACTAAATTTAATTTTAGCCCAGTTTTATTTAAATTTAATTTTAGCCCAGTTTTATTTAAAAAGGGTTTTTAGGGGATCAAATATGCTTTAAATTTGATAGGGATATATGAAATCTGACTCCAGTTTTTGAAGTTGCTCGACCTTGAAGTTTGGTACACTTTTTAGTTTATAAGATGGTTACCTTAATTGGTCCTCTCATGCAAAGCTAGTTATATAATATTATAATGTCAACATTAATCCACACCTACTAATTATACATTCCTCATTCTTATAAGCAGAAGTTAAACCTTCTGTAGCAGCAGATCTACCTTTAAATGCTGAAAAAATTGCTAATGAGACTGAAATCAGAGATGAGGAAGAAACACTGCCTGTGAAAAGAAAAAAGGCATCAAAAGAAGATGAAAGAAGGAAGAAGAAAAAAGCAACGAAAGAAAATGAAGGAAATGAGGTCAAGGAGGCATCAAAAGAAAACAATGGAAGCGAAAAGAAGGCAGCGAAAGAAAACAAGGAAAGCAAGAAGTTAAAATCCAAGAAAAGCAAAAGATCAAAATGTGAGATTCATGATTAATTATGATTCAGATTTATTACATGAGCATGCTTGTGTGTAAAATCCAAAGCACCGGAGTCAAATGTTGTCATGCATTATGACTAAGAAGGTATGGTGAAAGAAGCCAAAGATTGGAGTGCAGTTGCTGTGTGTCCTATTTTTGCAGTAAAAAAGACATTAGGAGTACCGGAAGCCTTCATGTATCATTAACCAAGGGCCAGGGACGGAGGCATTAATTTACCAGGGGGGCAATGGCCCCCCCTAAATTTAAAAAAAAAAATATATTAGTATATATATATATATATGCATTAATTTTAGCAATTTTGTTCTATAAAATTACATTTTGCCCCCTTCACAATATTATTGATTCTTTTTAGAGTAACGTTACAGTTACAAATTTATCTACAATATTTTTATAAACTGTTGAGGTACAAATTCTTAATGGTTCGCATCTGGGCCTATTACTTGCATCTACTTACCAATAATCACTTACTATATCATCAATATACCTCTAGCACTTTCCTCATTTTAAAGGCTATTAAAAAATTTATAGATCTAAAATCTAAAACAACATATACTAGCCTAAAAACATTTGTGCAACAACAAAAATCACCAATAGTAAAGCTAAAAAAATTAAGTTCAATTAACCAATTTTACTCAAACAAATAACTGGCTTTTTAAAAAGTTTTAAACAGAATAATTTTGTCTTTATCTAGTAAATGCACATATTAAAAACTCGAAAAAAAAAAAAAAATCTCTGCGGCTAAAAAGTTGCCAAACTAGAGGTCAGAGTCACCCCTTTAACTTAAAGTCCTGGTTCCGCCATTAGTAAGGGCTGATGTTTTTGTTATTTATTCTGCTAGGAGGTGAGACTAAGAAGCAAGTAGATGACCATGTTGTAGCAAAATGACAATGTTAATTTATTCGATTTGTGGACTTGTTTTTCTTATTCCTGACTAGCATGGGAAAGTCCGGAAATGAAGTTTTGTTTTCTTTTGTTTTGACAGAGATAGTTATGCTTTATCAGTGACTGGTTAACGCAAATTAACACGAGGATAATGAACTAATGGACGAAGTCAATGCTTCATTTTGATTGAATTTAAACAATGACTTATCCGCTTGCTTATTAATGCCCACCATCCAAATTTCTTTTCTTGCTACTGGACTTATTGAAGCAACTAAGTGTGAGTTAAAGGGTGGTTGGTGATGTGTTGTGCCCGGAGCTGGAATTGGATATTCAATACACTATACTATGCCGGCATGTTTGATGCGTAAGTTTTCCTTTAGGACATTTTCCATTACCATTGTATTCACGTTGATAATCTGCTAAATGCCAATGGTAGGAGAAAGAATTTTGTGTACTGAGCGTGTGAAACATTTGTCTCATTGACAAGTGAGTCTCAGTGAGACAAAGGCCTCATGCACCCGGCGCATACAAGACTTTTGCCAGTGGTGGATATCTTGTTAAATAGGAGCTATCTAGCATGTCTGCAAATTGAATCTTCTAAACATCCGAACCTTTAGCATTCCAGTTAAACCACTTTTGAAAAAACCCTACATCCAATCCTTTATTCCATTTAAATATTCTTTATTCATTTATGTTATTATTTTTTTAATCCAAATTGGAGGGGCAACATATGAATTATTACCACAACATTTTACCTCATCAGGCATTTACAAAATACCACAAAGAGAACCTCTCCCTGAAGCTAAAACTACATAGTTCTTCAATATGCCAAAATCCCCCCAAACTTGCCAAGTTTGGTCCCCAACCAAAAAACCCCCCTCTAAGATCATTTATTGAAATCAGTTATTGCATGCACATTGTGGGGAAAAGAAAGGTCGCTGATGATCGGAGGATTCACTTTCCACAGATTTTGGCTTCACCATCTTTAAGTTTGTAAGGATTGACTTCAGGTGTGGAACCTTGCTTTCGGGTAAGAGTGAGGAACAAGCAATTAATCACAGCACTTTGGATGCATAGCATCTAGAATAGTTTCCTTGCTAATGTGGAAATCAATCTAACATTTATTTGAATAACATGATTGCTGCATCACCAATTACAAATTTGTAGCTCTTACTCTTATGAGGTTTGTCAACTTCCACATTTTAATTACAAAAAACATCAGTACAAATAAAGATAAAAAAAGACATGATTTACTGAACAGTCAACTGCTCAGCTATGCTACAATAGCAGTACAAGCGCAAGAGTATATTGCATCAAATAACACTACAAACAGAAGCAAAGCGGGGGAGAAAATGATGGCAGCATCCAATTACTGAGATGTAGATTCCTCTTTCTTCTGTGACAAGTACCTATCAAAAAGAAAGCACACAAAATATCAATTGGGAGTGCTGAATACTGTCATGTGTGTAGAAGGGTGTAAAAACAGTGTTTACTATCAGATTAACTTATACATGAAAAGTGCTGGATAAAGTAAACTATTGAAAGGAACTCTGACCTCAATCACGTTATATATGCATATAAGCATATAATTTAGTCATGCTATATATGAATACAATGTACAATTCAAGCTGTCCCTGAGCTTGCCAAGAGCCTGATGGCTTAATGGTACTGTGACACTGTCTAGTCTCCTAAATAGGGAGAAACTAGTTTTGAGTCCCCCTACCCCATTTGTAGTAAGCCAAAAATTAAAAAAATAAAAACACCCTGTCCCAGGGCCCAGCACAAAGTGGTGGATGAGGCTGGGATATGTCTCTCACTCTCAGATTCAAATTTCACCAATCAAGATTATTTTAAAAATTTTTGTATGATGAAAGGGTAATGCTTTTAAGAGGAAGGTCATATTAATGCCCATATCTTTTGGAATGTACAAGAAAATGTAAAGCAATTGATAATTTGAAATCACCATCAAGGCATCAACTGCCACTGATACTAGATAGTGCTGATTCTGATGAAATTTCTTTTAAATAAGCAAGTATAAGGTATTATATGTAACTCAGAAAAAGAATAGGACAGGCACCACTATAATTTTATTCAATCGTTTCCTTTATGGGCCACCATAATGAAACCAAATTCCAAACAGTCTCTCTTAAGCTATCAAATGAATGGTGACTTTGATGCCATCAGGTTAAGCAGACCCTGGGTCCTCATTTATAAAATAAGTAGTATATTTATCTTATTCGATCCATATTCAGAGTATCTCTATGTATACCAAGAACTTATATAACATGGGAATAACATCTTTCTCAAACACCTCTTAGTGAGAAAGAATTATATCAGAGAAACAGAGGTAGTCCAACTTTAATCACAACTCAGTAAAACTTACCCTTGGCCCTTTGCCCATCGTGAGAGTTGATAGAGTTGAACGGTCTCATTTGAGACATGGCATGCTAGAAGTAGATAGTTGCGAGGCTGTACCATCCATGCAAATCTCATGAAAAGTGCCGAGTAGATACACATCGCTACAAGCACCAACATTAAATGTGACAACAAAATCTAGACCATAACAAAAGAAATTAACAAAAATGTAAACTCTTTCCAAAAACCAGACATGTTCAACCTCCTGTCATGTTGCCGGAAATCAATTCTGGAGGTTTATTTATATCAGCCAACCCCTGTCAAACCCAAATAAAATAGCATTTCAGACGACCATCTGTGTGTATTCTAATCACACAACTCATCAAGTCACTTAAACAAATCACCTAACTATTAATAATTCAATTGATTAAAAGCACACATGAATGGTCATTTGAATTGCCGCATACTCTAAAACCCATTTGGCGAAAAATTCAATCTTGATCATATCATCAGCTAAACAAACAAAAAATTTAATATCTAAACTTAACAAAAAAACCACTGAATTAAGGAGTCAAGAACATACAGCAGCGACGAAACCCCAATTAGCAACAGGTCCCCAAAAGTGAGTTGTTTTCGGACCAACCGGACTGTTCAAGAATGCTCGGAACGAAGCCATGTATGACCAAACCCTGCTTCAAATAGCACTCTAAACATTCAAAAATTTAAAAAAAGTCAACAACCCAACATTGATAACTATCAAAATATTACAAAGAATGACAAAAATTCAATACCCAATTGCATAATTTTTTTTCCTGGTTTTCAAATTTAAGCACCATTTTACATGTTCATTTAGCTTGAAAGCAAAACTTTCCCTACAAATGTAACAATCTAAAGCACTAAAAAAATGAAATGAAATTTAGGGAAAACTACAAAATAAGAATCTTTCAAATAAATTAGAGCTGGGAAGTTACCTAAGATGCTAAATTTAGAGATTGAATACAAAAAAAAATTAGAGAAATTAGATTAAGATTGAGCTCCATTTACCTAAAACCCTAATTTCCAGAGTATTCACAATTAACAGTTCGATGATGATTATGATAGACTGATGATGTGTGTGTATGAGAGATACCTGAGAAATCGCCGGGGAAAATAGTAAGATCGGCGATTGGGTACAGAGAGAGAGAGAGAGAGAGAGAGACAGAGAGAGTTTGGGTATTAAGGTAAAACGAAACGTATGACTATTTTTTGGATCTAATAAGAATGAAAGACAGAGGTTTTACTTTTGCCCAATCATGTGAAGCCATGTGGCTATTCGTTTTTTGTTTTTGATAACCATATGGCTATTTGCTGATATAAATATACCGGTAAAGATCAAGTTTTTCTATCAAAAAAAAAAAAAAAAAAAAAGAGAAGTAAAGATCAAGTTTTCTCCAATAATATAGTATATAAGTTTTTTTTTTAATATAAGAATAATGTAGTATAAGTTTTTTGATGAATGAATAATATAGTATAAGTTGGATCTAATTTCTTTTCAAAAAAAAAAAAAAAAAAGAGTTGGGTCTTAATTGTGTGCATTCATATATTTGCTTTTGCTGTAATTAATAGAAAAATAAAACATATTAGTTGCTATATGAGTGATTTTTTTTAATTTTTAAAATTTATAGTACATTAATAGTTGGGATTTGGATTTTTTTTTTTAATAGAATTTGGATTCTGAATGTCTATATGCTAATTAATTGAACAATAAGACTCTTTAAAAATGTACTTTTTTTTATATGTACTTTTGGAACAACAAAACAATAGGCATAAAATGTAGGAGTAAAAAAAGAATTCAGTGCTATATCTTTTTTTTTTTCTTTTTGAGAAAAATTAAGTGCTAATAGAAAAATAAAATATAGTATATAGTATATTAGAGTTTATTTGACTTAAAAAAAAAAACATTTATAGTAAATTAACAGTTAGGGATTGTATTTTTCCTAACATATATTCATTGTAAATATTTTATTAGCAATAAAACTTCTTCCGGTTTCATTGAAAAACAAAAAGCCTTATAAATTGTTGCGTAGACTTTAAACCAAAAAAGAAAAAGAAAAAGAATTTTGCTTTATGATGTTAGTGATGTACTAACTCAAATTATATTAATTATCATATCAATTTGTAAATATTTTATACTAAAATTGGTGTTGCTTTTAACATTTTTCTATTTTATATACAATCTACTTGCTACATGATATGAGTTGCACAAATAAATATTCCTTGAAACTTGTTTGGAGGAATCTCCAATCCACTACAAGGCAATTCATAAAGCATTTATATGTATATCTAAACAAGTTATATGACTAATTTTAATGATCATGTGACTAACAATATATATGAATAATAATTTCAATTGCTTCCCAACTATTGAATTATTAAAAAAATATGAAGTACCATCGATAACTTTACCCTTATTTCTTCTCACAACTGATTCAAACTACATTATAATTTTTTTTTTTTTATAAAAGATAAAATACCGCACCACATACACTCTCTATATATTAATTAATTAATTTATTTTTAATATTAAGTATATTATTAATACTTTAATAACCCTAGTTTCAAAAAAAAAAAAATATAGTTTGATAACCCTAGCAAGTATTGACCTAGAAAACTAGCTTAAAATAAAGAAAAATTAGCTCAATAATTTAAAATTTGGCCTAAAACAAAGCAAAAAAATTAGTTTTGGGTTGGGTAGGAAAAACCAAAAATTTGAAAAATATATCGACTGCAAATCGTTCAAACTGTTATAAATAAATAGATGCGGTTTTAGTTTTGGTACGTGACCAATTACCATCCAATATATGTTACACTTTTACATTCAAAATTCAAATCTTTCATTCTAAATTGCTATCTAACACAATCTCAATGGTTAAGTGTAATCACAATAAAACTACTACCATGAATCCTCTTCCAAATAATTATTAGGCATAGGATAAAAACAAGTCATGTGACTAATTAATGAAAAAAAAATATGACTAATTTAGAATGAAACTTTTTGAAATAACATATTCATGCAAAACCATTTCAAATCTTGTTAATTAGAATGAAAAATTAAGTAAATATAAACTAATTTGAGTAAAAATCATATGACTAAAAGTATATACGAATAATCATTTTAATTGCCGCATAGTGGATTAGAAGAATTTCCCTTCAAATTAACAGGATTGGAAGTAAACTTTGTCCAATAAATCAAATTAGCTAACAAGGTTTTAAATAATAGCCTAATGGTAGTGATATCTTTTGTAATGTCCTATGTCTGCAATTCTTCGAACCTCCACTCTCTCCTCCCTCACTATCTACCAATTAAAAAAAAAAAATGTAAATGGAGCTTTTTATATTTCTTTTCTTTGATTGTATTGTCCTTCTATTTTAACCTTTGGCAAGAATATTTCGTTTAATGGGTTTCATACTTTCATGTCATTTTTAATGGGAAAAAAGAGGTAGGAACAATCAATAGAATGATTTTGTGATGTAGAGTTTGCTAAAACTGAAAGACCAATGTCCTCTGAATTTATTCTTGGAATTTATCTGCACAATCGATATCATACCAGGTGACTTATGCCTATTATTGTCAAATTAATGACGAGAAAATGACTTCTTCTTTTTTATTTTCCCAATTAAGTGTTATAAATAGGACCCATTAGTCTTTCATAATGAAGAATCAACCTTTGAAGTATTTGAGAAGGGAACTTCACCAAAAAAAAAAAAAAACCTTTGAAGTAAAGTTCAAGTTTTCATAAGGGAACTTTACACACATATATATATACTTACATTAGACTAGAGTAAAATTTAAAACCATTTTTAAAAGTCATGGATTTATAAACATTTACAATCCCGAAAAATATATCATTCTCTTATTTATATTTCTAGATAAAAGAAAATACTATTTAAGAGCTACTCCACAAATAGTATTGATTTGTAAAGATATGCAACTGGGTGGTTGGGTTACTCCACATCTAGTTCTGCCACCTCTTATTAATTGATAAGTTTAATTAGTTAGTGTAAATAAAAAGAAGTTTTAAAATAATATTTCTCTCTTTTATGAAATGTTAAATGAAATGTTTGTTTCGAAAATGGAGTCAAACTTGGGAATACCAACATGAAAAATCTTAAATCTAAGGTACCAAATAAAAACAACATCAATTTCAAAGGAATGAAAATGTAGGTCAGATATAAAAAAGTTACTAATATTACTGTACATGTGTGCTATATTACATAAGGCAAAAGCACGATGTTTGACATGTAACACTTACTTTTTAGCACATAGTATACGATATTAATACCTTATAAAAACATTTTTATATAATATTTTCATGCTTAGGACTGAGGGAGAAATATATCACAATTTTATTACTTACCCTTAAGGTTATGTTTGATATGGATGAAAGAAGAGTGGCATGATAAAAGGTGAAAATATGATGGAAAAATGTGTTTGGAATTTTAGAGGGAGGGGGTTTTGGAGAAGAAGACTAGAGAGAAGAGGAATGGTTCCTCCTTTCTCATAATGATTTGGAGTTTTTAAAATAAAGTGAAGGGAAATGAAATAGATATTCCTCCCATTTGTTTGGATGTAATTAATTAAATGGAAAGGAAAGGAAAGGAAAATGCATCATATAAATTGATAATTATACTCTTAGTTTGCTAATTTTGAATAAATAAATATAAATTGACATCATAAGGGCAAAATTGATAATTTTAAAAATTTAATATACATGAAATTTCTTCTCCTCCAATTCCCCCAATTTGGGAAAATTTTAAACATAAAACACTCCCCCCCCCCCCCTCCCCACCCACTTAAAAAACATTAAAAAAAATGGTTAATTGGACCCTCTTTATCTATTAAGAGTTTTGTAGCTCAGCTAATTGTCACATTCTGAAGTTTCTAATAGAAATATCTAATAGAAAAATGTGTTTGGAATTTTAGAGGGAGGGGGGGTTTGGAGAAGAAGACTAGAGAGAAGAGGAATGGTTCCTCCTTTCTCATAATGATTTGGAGTTTTTAAAATAAAGTAAAGGGAAAAGAAATAGATAGTCCTCCCATTTGTTTGGATGTAATTAATTAAATGGAAAGGAAAGGAAAGGAAAATGCATCATATAAATTGATAATTATACTCTTAGTTTGCTAATTTTGAATAAATAAATATAAATTGACATCATAAGGGCAAAATTGATAATTTTAAAAATTTAATATACATGAAATTTCTTCTCCTCCAATTCCCCCAATTTGGGAAAATTTTATCCCTCAACATTCACTCCCCCCCCCCCCCCCTCCCCGCCCACTTAAAAAACATTAAAAAAAAATGGTTAATTGGACCCTCTTTATCTATTAAGAGTTTTGTAGCTCAGCTAATTGTCACATTCTGAAGTTTCTAGTAGAAATATCAAAGGTTCAAATTAATCCCCCACCCTCAATTATCAAACTATCAAAAAAAAAAAAAAACCCTCCTTATAAAGGAATTGTGTTCAAATTCAAGTTTGAAACTTGATTACCTATCGAACCAATTCGAATAAATCCAACCTTGGCCTGATAAATTCATAAACACTAAAAACAATATATATATATATATATATATATATATATATATATAAGGGCTGATATGTTACAACTAATTGAATTTTTCCATGTAAAAATTCGGTGTTCTTAATTCTAAGTTGTTGCTAAATTTTCCTGTTTATATATAATATTGTGCTTGGCTACTTTGTTTGGAATTCATTGAATTTGCACAAAGAGACAAAAGAAATATATTCCACTGTGTATTGTGTTAGTTGGTTAATTTTCCCAACACAACTTTAAACAATAATAATAATATTTTTCATAAATGACGTCATTTATGAAAATTATTATTATTGCAGCTTAAATGAAATAATTAATATATTTTAGAATATAGTTCGATGGTTAAGTTGGTTAACATGCATGCAATAACAAAAGGCAGAAATATAGGTTTTTTCAACTGTTTAAAGTATACACATCAAAATTGAAAATAAAAATTAACCTTGATCTTAAGCATATGATTTTTCCTTGAGCTCTCGGAAACAAAATAAAGAAATCAAGCTTGAACAATATGTGCTCAATTCAATTTTACTCATATTACAGCCTAACCTATATTACTGTGTGAACTAGTTTGTGATTCATAGCAAGTAGTTAACAACCTTTTTGCTGCTAATTTTATCTACAGAAAATATTGTTTCACATTTGTTGTTGTACTCTCTGTATATATAACATTCATAGTTTCATGAACAATGTACACATTTTATTTATTAAAATGTGAAATCATGAGTGATGTGTAAAGATGATATATACTAACTTGTGGTTGAGAATTAATACTCTTTTTAACTTATCCCCCCCCCCCCCCTTCCCTCTCACAACCTAACAGTAACACCCAAATTGCCTTAAAATATAGTCCTTTGGCATACCATTCAATCTAGTCAAACAATTCGTGCCGACATTAATTCTTGTAGAACCTCTATTTTTTTGAGAAAAAATTCTTGTAGAGCCTAATCAAACAAAGTAACCATCTTTTTTTTAAGAGTTGGGAATGAATATATCATGTAAGATCGAAAGTCGTGTCCAAACCACATTTTCCTACCTTAAAACAAAGTAAATACTGATTAATATATATATATATATATATATATATATATATATATATGAAACTGGTGGCAAAAGGAATAGATTTAATGAAACAAAATTTTTTTTTACACTTGGTAGAAGTGACAAGGTTTTGAGTGGTAAAAACTAAAAGTGGTACTAGCCAAGGAAAAGTGGTCATCAGCCATTCACAACTAGTCAATTTAGCAAGCTGTGAAAAAGTATGTTCAATATTTCAATATTTTAATATCGTTGGTTGGGGTTTTGAGAAGCTCAGCAGTATGTTGTGAAGGCTGAAGCAACTGTTGCAGCCCATATAAGGAAAAAGAGATGAGAAATTGACAACTTGATGGAACTTCCGGCTGATGACTTAGCATTAGCTCCAGTTCCTGCATAAGTGAACATCAACATTATTAATGAGCAAAATAGATAAATAAATCATTTTGAGGTTTCATTGATGAGTAAAAGATAAATCAAACTTGTTTTGTGCCACTTATTTCTCAAGTTTAATTGAAATGATTGAACTTTTTGAACTCAGAGTGTGGTTTGTACCTGAATGTCCTGGTGATCCCACGGGAGAGCCACTTGGTGAAGCAATTGCTGAAATTAGGAGATAGGTTAGCATAGATGAAAATAATACTTGATTTTGAAGTCAGTGCTACCTATTTCTCAAGATTAATCGCAGGTATTGAACTTTTTGATCCCAAATGTTGTTGTATTAGTCAAAATCATGATAATTTTGCATGCAATTGAACAAAGAACGAAGTAATTTGTACCTGAAGATTTTGGTGATCCTGAGGGAGAGCCGGCTGGTGAACCAGCTGGTGAAGTAGTTGCTGAAATCAAGAGGTAAGTTAAAAACTCTCATAATTTCTTTTTTAGAATTGAAACTCTCACATGCATTCACTGCATAAACTCATTTATTTATTTCATCTATGTTTAAATTCTATACTAACTCAGTTAATAAATTTTTTTTAAAAAGGTACAAGAAAATTTGAGCAGTGTAATTGATGTATTAGCATGGTTGGGTACCATTGCTTTGGAGGAAATCATGAAACCACTTTGCAGACTCTTTAGGAATGCGCTTTAGATTGTCATTGTAATCCACAAAGTAAAGCCCAAATCTTGTACCAATTCCACCTCCCCATTCATATGAGTCATGTAGACTCCAGTAGAAATATCCTTTGATGTCCACACCATTCCTGCAAAAAATGGCAGAAATAAAGTCTAATTATATTCCAAAACCGTACGATTCCAAACGAAAGCATAGCCTTAAGAAATTATTGTACGATTTTGACCGATATGTGTCTTTGAAGTCCAACATAATTGAGGGAATAAAATCCCTTTGGTGTTTCAATTTATGTTATGTTACAATGTTAAATAAAGTTTGTTACTTACTTTAGTGCATTAATTACACGATATAAATGTCGATTAACATAGTATCTTCGAAGTGGATCATGTAGCTGTTTAGCAAGTGGAACACTATCGTTCCTTGGCTGATCACTAACACCTATTTATATGGGGAAAAAAAAGGAAACTATTGTTAGTATTATGTGTGTGTGGCTATATTTACATAGGGAACTTAGCGAAAAAAATTCCAACCAATTTCTGTAATGTAGATCTTAGGATTTTGGTATCTTTTCTTCAAAGTCTCCAAAAGTTTCTGTAGCCCTTGTGGATAAATGTAAACGAAACTGCTCCCTGGAAACTGCATTGTAGAGCAACATAAGGATTCTTATCAATTGAATATGTGATTACACATACATTATGTAGGTAAAACTTATGACTTTTCATCCTTATAAATTTGGTTTTGGTTTTGATCCTTATTTTTTTCACATCTTTTATTTTAATCCCTGAATTTTCATTTTGGTTCATTTGACACGACAGTGAATCTCCGTAGGTGAGATGGTGGTAAGGATGTAATGAAATTGTCTCAAAAAAACTAGAGGATTAAAATGAAACATATGAAAAATCAATGATCAAAACGAAAGCAACTTGTATTTGTAGAGACCAAATGCGACTTTTTGCCAAGACCTTCTAGAAAATGAAATAAGTTTTGTTTAATAAACCTCAACTAGTGTTTATTAGTGACAAAAATTTACAGATTTCTTACCAAAGGACCAATGGGAACTCCATTTCTGGTAGCTGCAATAATCACAACAAAGCAAGAATTACTTCTTGTTGTTTGTTTGTTAAAATTATGTATATGTAAAGGTATGATATATCAAGCTTACAATTGGTAGTTGATAATGAATCCACACTATGGGAAGGATATTGTTTTGGTGGGGGAGCATTAGCAGCAGAAGTTGAGGTATAACAGTTGATGACAATGAAATCCATGGTTCCCTTGATCATCTTTTTCTCTTTCTCAGAAAAAATGGGTAGCCTTTCCTTCACCAAATCTCTCATGCTTTTTGGATAGTCTCCAAATATCAAAGGCTCCGCGAACCTGGCTAATTGGAAGCGACACATTGCATGCAGAATTCTTAGGAACAAGAAGACCCTCAATGGTCCTAGGACTAAAGAATCTACATGACAAATGGTTGTGCATGAAGCTAGATTTACTAACCATCCTATGAGGAAGTCCGTGCTTCTTTGTGCAGCAGCTTTATCTTCCACTGAACTTGTGTTAGGCTTAAAATATGTTGCTTCAAGAACCATTCCAAATTCTGCTGGCCCGTGTATATGCTGAACAATAACATCAAACAAATTAGGGACTTGACAACACTTCTGCATGTATGTTCTCATTGTGCCAAGAGGGAAAAATATATATATATATATATATATAGATATATATACACACTTTTAAAAAAAATATTTTGATCAGTGTTAATTATTTTCGAAAACTTAAGATAAACGGAAAGTATATATGTCTAAAACTAAATAAAATATTCTTTAAAATATATATTAATTAAATAATTAATCGTAGTATTTTTAATTTTTCAAGAATTGTTAGGTGGTTGTGTTTCATACGTGTTATATTGAGCCCATATTCATGTCCGTGCTTCTTAGCAGAGAATTCAAAATTAAATAAGTAGATAAAGGGTTATGATATTTGATGATGGTGCATGCATTCATGGCACATGTGGTTCACCTGGTATTTCTCTCCGTAGAGCCTAACAGCAGCAGCATGGGCAAGAATAATGTTATGGCTTACTATGTAAGGTTCTGTGGATGAGTTTCCACCCATACATTGTTTAGCTGGATAGGAACACCTGAACGGTGGTGCAATGCCAAACTCGTACCCCCTTCCTGCCATACTTGATGGCTCATTGAATGTCATCCAATTTTAACTCTGTCTCCAAAATTTTTGAAACATATTTCACTGTAATCCTTGAAATCATCACTGAAAAAGAGAGAATGAAATATTAGAATGTTATCTACCATTAGTTGCATCATACGTTTTTAGGTTTTGTTTGGATAATTTATTACAGTTTTTCAAAATAATATAAATCTTTCAAGATATGGTTGTATTTTTACATAATAATAATAATAATAAATTAATGAAAATAAGCTCATCCAAATGCACATTAATATTGTATAATGTTCAATTATGTATGTATATCTATATCTATATCTATATAGAGAGAGAGAGAGTGGAACAGTTCATACATAAAGGAGCGACTCAAGAAGCTCTTATACTTGTCTTCCAGGCCTTGTGGCAAGTCAAGGTGCAAAAGTGATACAAAGGGCTTGATTCCTACATTTAGAAAAGAAAATAATGTAAGTGAAGCACATAAATGAAGATGTAAGAAGTAAGATACTTCAAATATTCACAGTTTCTCACCATTTTTTAATAATTCATCAATCAAATTGCAGCTGTGATCGATACCTTCTTGGTTCACCCCACCACTCAAGGTTCCCTCTACAATATGGTGCATATTATTAATACCCCCACAAAATCAGCAACAACAATAATAATGTTAAGATATAAAGTTTTCTTGTTAAGATTATAAGTTGTGATTAAAATAATATCACTTTGAAATGAGATCACCAGTACTCATAACAGTTTTAATACGCAAATAAGAAAAAAAGGCCACGTCTTGAAAATAAAATTATGAAAAAAAAAAATTTGAGCATTATTGTAAAAATTTCTTTCGTCAATAACTTTTTGTAATAAGAAAAAGAAATGTTTGGATAATGAACTTACTGGGCAGAATCCTACTCCAGGAGATGGAAAATCTGTAAGAATTTAAACCAACGTCCTTCAAAACCTTCACATCTTCCTGTAAATGCAATTATTGTTTATTGAAATATATGATAGAAAGTTTAAGTTCTACAAAGGACATGTCCAAATCATAGTAAGAGCTCCAAGATTTCTCAACTTACCTTGTATCGTTTATATGAATCAGTTGCCACGGGGAATTTACTGGGATCCACAAATTTGTCTGAAATTAAGTTTTTTTTTTTAGCTACAGTAATATGGATCTATTTTAAAAGAAAGCAGATGTTAGTAAGAATTAATATTGTGCAGACCTGGGAACTTTTCCAAGGCGACATCATAAACACTTGGTCCTCTCCCTCCTTCTTTGGGTGATCCTTCTGGCTGCACCCATTAAACATATGCATACATTCTTAAATGGGTATACTAATATGTTCATGGATGATCAAATCAAGATATAGACATTAATCATTTTTAATAGAAAAATGCTGAGGTTATTTATTGTCAAATTTATTATAAAATGTTTAAAAATTAATTTGACAATAAATTTTCTTGTTTATTGATACTAATTCAACATCATAAATTGGAAGAATTGGGAAACACTTTGTAAACCAAAGATTGAAGGAGGTTTGGGTTTCAAGGAATTTACAAAGTTCAACGATGCAATGTTGGCCAAGCAGGTGTGGCGGCTTAGTCACAATACAAGTTGACTATTTTGTCGTGTATTTAAGGCCAGATATTTTCCCAATGGTACCATTTTCGGTGCCAAACAAAAATCTGGCTCTTATGCATGGAAGAGTATCTTGAGGGCAAGAAAGGTGATTGTAATGGGCGCAAAATGGACGGTGGGGGAATGGACAATCAATAAAGGTTTTTGAAGATAAATGGCTACCAGGTCTTTCAGGTGGTAAAATAGCTTCTGTCCAGTTGCGTTTGGATGGAAATCTGAAAGTGGCTGCATTGATGTCATCAGATAAGGCTTGCTGGAATGAGCAGCTGGTGGATTATTTATTCCTCCCTCATGAAGCTCAGCAAATTAAGGCAATTCCCCTGTGTTTGGTGCCCCGAACTGATTATCTCTATTGGAGTGCAGAAAAGAATGGAATTTATTCTGTGAAGTCGGGTTATAAGCTGCTTTGTGAAGAGGCAAGAAGGGAAGATTCTTCGGGTTCAAGCAGAGAAGAAATGGCTGAGCTGTGGACCTGTGGTCTAGGATTTGGAAACTGAAGGTACCTGGAAAGATACTTCATTTTCTGTGGAAGGCTTGTACAGATTGTTTACCTAATAAGGTAAACCTCACGAAAAGAAGAATCGTGGATGATTCTCATTGTGAGCTGTGTGGAAGGCTGCGATGCATAATTAAATAAAGTTGTAATTTATTTTATTTTTAGATTTCAATAAGATTTGGTGTGTGGCGATTGTGAAGATACAAAGCACGCATTGTGGGGTTGTGAGGCTGTGAGGAGGGTCTGGTGCGTGAACTTCAATTGGGTGACCGAAGGCATGACAGTTTATGGGTCGTTCCTTGATCTTGTGGAGTTGTGTTTGACAAAACCAGGTGCAGGTGAATTGTTTGGGATCACTGATTGGCTCATCTGGACTCACCGAAATAAAGTCAGGTTGAGGGAGAAGACTATACCATTGAGTAGTATTGGAGAAGCTGCAAAAAATATTCTGCAGCAAGTGAAGACCGTTCGTGAGGTCAGGGAGGTTCGTAGTGCGGTAAAACAGCCACCTAGGCGTAAGTGGTTCCCTCCGGCAGCAACGGAGTTCAAAACTAACTTTGATGGAGCCTGGTTCAATGAAAGCGAAGAAGCTGGAATTGGAGTGGTGGTGAGGGACTCCTCGGGTCAGGTGCTTGCTGCACTAGCTGAAAAAATAAAAAAGCCTCATTCCGTGGACTGTCTGGAGACGATGGCAGCGAGAAGAGCGGTGATTTTTGCACAAGAGATTGGCCTACAAAAATGTCAATTCCAGGGTGATTCAGAAACAATCATTTAAAGGCTCTTAAAATAGGGGATATGTCCTCTTCACCTTTTGGTCATTTAGTTAGAGACACTTTAGCTATTGTTAATTATTTTTTTGGATTTTTCCTTCTCTCATATTGTAAGGGAAGACAATGTTGTGTCATATGCCTTAGCCGAGAGAGCTTGCTTATCTTTTTCTTTATTAGTCTAGATGGAGAATGTTTTGTCTGATATTGACTCTTTTGTTTTTGCAAACTACCAAAGTTTTTAATAAAGTTTCTTCGCAAGCGAGGTCCTAATTCTCAAAAGAAAAAAAAAAAAAAAAATTCAACATCATAAATGAATGTTCAATTTTTTTTATTATAATAATTGGTAACACATCAATTTATAAAATTTATGTAATAAAATTTATAATATCCCTAATATAATTTTTTTTTTTTAATGTGTACCTGTAGAGCAGAAGTAGTACCACCAAACAAGAAATTACTTGGAAAGTCTGACCGCTTAATATTTCGTTTTGTGAAGACTAAAGGGATTTGTTGTTCTAATTCAGAGCCGTACTTAGCAATCGCTGCAATGTCATTGCTCAAATAATATGAAAAATTGTAAATTGAACCCAAATATTGATAAGAATGTAGAAAAATGAAAAAGAAATTGAAACTAGATTTGGGAAAATGTTACAACAAGAAGCCACTTAGAAGTGAAGAATTCTCTTCAAGTATTGAGCTACTATTTTGCCTTGTTAATATGGTTATAACGGCATCCTTTAGATTATATATATATATATATATATATATATATATATATATAAATACACACACACTAGCTAGCCTTGTTACACGCACTTTGCGCGTCCAATGGGTTTTTTTTTTTTTTTTAGTGTACATGAGATTAGGAATTAAGGACACTGAAAATTCAAAAAAAGAAAAAAGAAAAAAAAAACCGATGAGTATTGATAAAGTAAAAAAAAAAAAAAATGGAACTTGGTCTTTGAGAATTTTATTTTAATTTTAATTTTGGATAAGTTTTTTTTGAAAACATAGATTAGAAAGAAAGTGCCTTATTTTGTAGGTATTTTAAGTAGAGTTTGAGATATATTTTTACCACATTGTCTTCAAGTTTTTTTTCAGTTAAACGTAAGATTTAGAAGGATTTCTGAACCACGTAAAAGTTCAGTCCAAAGAGGGAAATCTTCTTACACATAATTATATATATATATATATAGACACACACTTAGATCATGTTTGAATTGGTGCCAGCACAATCCAAAAAAGCTTTCTAGCCTATTATTTGTGTTACAGCTTACATGTTTGTTTGGGCTTATTTTTATACATATTTTTTAATTATTTAAATCCAACTTTTGAATGTACTGCACAACTTATTTTCTAAAAAAAATAAACCAATGAAAATAAACTCATTCAAACTAATTGCGTAAATTATTGAAGCCGGTCAAATTTTTATGGACTAGAAGTAGCTTCTTCTTCTCTTTTTTTTTTTTTTTTTTTGAGGAAACCTTCAACAAACTTTTATTTTAAAAAGCTGGTAACCGCAGGAAAGAGCTTCACACACATATATACTTAGATTAATCTGGAGTAAAAATTCTATCTTGTATTAAAAAAAAAAAGAGCTGGTGAATTAGTTAATAAAGCATTAAAAATATCTGGAGGAACAAACTCCATCCAGACAAAAAGCGGAAAATAAAGTCTAACTCTTCTAGCTAAGGCATGTGCAACTGCATTGCATTGTCTAATAGTGTGAGAGAATGACCAACTCCTGAGGGAGTTTACAAAGGAAATAGTGTCTTTTACTAGATGACCTACTGAATAAAAAAACATATCACCATTATTTTTTTAGAGAATTAATGACATATTCAGAAGCTAGACACGCATGAAAGAAATAAACTGTATTGGTTGCAAAATTAATAGGGATGAAGAGCACAAACCATGGCTCTCTGCAGACAAGCAAGCAAGCAAAGCAATGACACAGATTCCAATTGTTGATGATGAAAAAGCCATGGTCTTCAAACAAAAGCCCTTATAATTCAATACAAGAATAAATTGAAGATAATGAGAAGAAATGAGGTCAATATAACTACAGCTTTATCACTTACTTAAAGATAAACCATTTATCTTTATCGCTTACTTAAAGATAGTAGTCCAATTTAAAGATAGTAGTCCATTTTTGTGAGATGTAGCCTTAAGGAAGGTTGCCACGTAATAATATTAGCACTTAACCAAATCCGTTTAAGACAGATTTATTTGGGGCATGAATTGCCAAGTAATATTAGCACTTAAGATTAGTAATTTTAGTTTAGGTTGTGAGAAGCTGTTAGTTTTTTTTAGTCTAATTAATCTACCAGCTTGTTGGGCATGAATCTATAGATGTATATGTGTGTGTGTATATATATATATTTATTTATTTATTTATATGTATGTATGTATGTGTGTGTGTTACGTGTGTAGCAAATTATTTAAAAGTAGCAAGTGAAAGCATTGTTAAATAAGCTAATAACAATGCTTTCACTTGCTAATAAGCGTATACGGGGACTGAACCCTAAATCTCTTATTCAACTATAAAAAATTTTACCAGTTAAGCTAGAATAAAAATTTTATCTTGTATAAAAAAAAGCTTTTATACCCAAAAAAAAAAATCACACACTGGAGATTATATTTTCTACACTCTAAAAACTCCAACATATAGAAAACAAACGATCAGGTCTCACTGTCTCAGAGCAAATCCAGCGAGCCACAAAGATTTTTTTTTTTTTTTTTTTTATAGGAAGGTTTTTCTTTTTTCTTTTGTTCCACAGGCCGTAGAGGGGTTTTTTTTTTTTTTTTTTTTTCCTTTCAATTACTAAATCTGGATATTATTTTTTATTAGGAGTAAAGAAATTTTAAACGAAGTGCACCTTGCTTTCTAGCATTGATTTGTACTGAAATTCTTATCAAAGTAGAAATAGGAGTAGGTATACTATTAGTATTAAAGGATCCAAAAAAGAAAAAAGAGGGTCTAAAAACATACAAAAAAAAATTGTTAAAAAATCTCTACTTAACTAATGTGGCTAATTGTTAGTGATAAATATAAAAACAAAAATGACCTGCGTGATGAATATAAGTCCAAATAAAAATTCGTAAAAATTTGTCAATTCAACGGTTGTACATGAAATTTTATGTGTGTGTGTGTGTATATATATATATATATATATATATATAGCACTGCTCCGAAAAAATGAGGGTAAAACAAGAGTTTAGCTATAAGCTGCTTCTCAAAAAAAAAAAAAAAAAAAAAAAAAAAAAAAAAAAAAAAAAAAAAAAAACCTAAGCTGTTCAAATTTGCGGTCCTGGTTCTCACATTGTACTACATACAACATAAATTAACTATAAAATCAAAAAAAGAGTTTATTGAAGGCTTGCCTCTCTCTCTCTCTCTCTCTCTCTCTCTCTCTCTCTCTCTATATATATATATATATATATTGTGTTACATAATTACATTGTTAACAGCAACGGTACCTTTCCTCCCCGGTAAACCAAGAGATACAAATATTGGTTTACAAAAGAAAAAAGTGCTGAATTCTAGGTTTTTCTTAGTAGCCATGGCGACTTCATCATTATCATATTTAGGCTATTAGCGGCCCTTGTTGGAATCTCCACATTCGTTTTGCTTGTCTGCTTGTCTGCAAATTTTCATGGTAAAAAATTTCTCATTATCATCTTCATCCTTTTTTCAAGAAAGATTATTGTTTCCACAGTAAAAAACTTATGATTTGTACTCGAAATTAACCTGCTTGACCTTGAGGCTCTTTTGCTTGCCTATTCAAAACTCAATGGCTAATAAATCATGAAAGCCTTTAAATACATACAGTGCTAAGTTGATTAAGTTTATTTACCACTGCAGCATGACATTTTTGTTTAACCACTCTACTTTGAAATTTTCTTGTAGATGGGTCTTTGAGTGGTGGAATAAACCAAGAGGGTATCGTTCACTACAACAACCTGATCAATGAATTGCTATTAAATGGTAAGAATCCATTAGTATTTAAATTACAGGGAATTTCACTCAAAAAAATTCCAAAAAACTGATGTTCTTCTTACAATCTATGTTCTAATGTAGGCATTACACCTTTTGTGACTATATTTCACTTTGATTTGCCACAAGCCCTGCAAGAGAAGTATGGAGGCTTCTTAAGCCGCTCAATCATGTAAGCACCTTTTTTTTCGTTTACATATCTCTACTAGAAGAATTATGAATTTATCAATGTGATTGACTATTAATTATGTTTCCACTTTTTCTTTTTCTTTTTTTTCTTTTTCACCAGTGATGACTTCAAGGCCTATAGTGAAATTTGCTACAAAGAATTTGGAGATAGGGTCAAACATTGGATTACAATCAATGAGCCATATATTATCTCTTATTTCGGGTATGATCTTGGGCTTGCTGCACCAGGCAGGTGCTCTCTACCAGGGCCACCTGGTCCATGTCCAGCCGGTAATTCATCTACAGAACCTTACATTGTAGCCCATAACCTTCTCCTTGCCCATACTGCAGCTGCTAGGCTCTACAAAAACAAGTTCCAGGTGAGAAAAAGTCCTCCATTCTCCATTACTTGATATTGTAATGATTTGATCTATTGATTTTCACTTTTAAGGCAATCTTTATTAGGTGTTTTGTTAACTGATACATTCCAGGAAACACAAGGAGGAAAAATTGGAATTAGTCTTGTGGGACAATATTTTGAACCTTATTCAAAATCATCAGAGGATAAAGCTGCAGCAAAAAGAGCGCTTGACTTCAATTTAGGATGGTTAGTAAAGCACCTTAGGCACAATCACATATTTATGTACAGAATTTTGTTACTTTTAACATTGTTATGGCAGTCGATATATGCATGAACTGGCTCAAATTTGTAAGTGACCAATCAAATACTCAAAAAGGCAGGAAATGGATTCTCTTTGGAAAAGCTCAAAACTTAATAAACTAATTTGAATGAAACCATTTTATAGTTCATATTAAATTCTACAAATCTAAATTAAGATGAATCCAATGTCACGTTATTTAAAATTTTAGATGGTATGATGCTTTGTTCACCATCAGATCCAAGAAAAAACCTTAAGCATGAAATTGACTCTCTGTATTCCCAGAGAAATGGAGAGAATCATGTCCCACTATTCATTGAGAAGTAGGCTATTTACACTTCCATGTTAGAAGTTATTGTCACATATAACTATGATTTGTCTTGCAGACTTTAAGATATATAGTGATTAAGAGATTGTTGTTCTTGTGTAACACTAAATCAGAAAGAAAGTTGATTGTAATGTTTCTTATCAATAGGTTCTTGAAACCATTAGTGTTTGGTCATTACCCAAGAATCATGAGACATTTGGTGAAGGACAGGCTACCCACTTTCACGAAAAAATTATCTAGGGGTCTTTTGATTTTATTGGCATCAATTATTATACTTCAAGATATGCTGAAAACCTCCAACCTGATCTACATGCAACACCCGAATACAGTACTGACTACTTAACAAATACCACAGGTAAACTTATAGACTACCACATGTAAACTTAATAATACTATTATGTTATGAAGACTACTTAATGGTGATCTTGCTCATTTTGTGGTTGCTGCAGCTTATAAAGATGGAGTTCCTATTGGTCCTAGGGTAAGAAAATCATTATTTGAAACATTCCTCTGAGATAGTGTCACAAAGAATAAACATTTATAGGCCATCACTAATTGAACAAAACTAGGCTCAATCTGTCAATCATTGTTTAATTTCTATCTTGAATTGCATATATTTGCTAATAATGCATAAATTTCTTGACTTGCAGGCAACTGAAAGCTCTTTTATTTACCTTTATCCGATAGGGCTGCAGAAACTTTTGGAGTTTGTGAATCATAAGTACCGAAAGCCCACAATATACATTACTGAAAATGGTTGTGGCTTGTTGCATGTGCTTTTCCCTATATATATATATATATATATATATATATATATATTTATATTTATATACTCATTGTGATATTAATTATATCTTGTTGATTTTTCATTATAGGAATTCCTGGAAAAAGGGTAGATAGCCTTGAACTTACTGAAGCACTAAAGGATCCACATCGAATCAACAATACTCTCCAACATCTTCATAAGATCCATGCTGCAATGCAGTAAGTCATTCACCTCAGTTAATTTGCAACACTAAGTACCAGAATATCCTTGTGCTTGTGTTGATGTTTTAGTATAATTTTTGTTAGACCTATTAGGACTATGCCTAAGTCTAAACTTGTAGAACAAGTAATCTGACTTTACATGCAACACAAGTAAACTAATCACGCTACAGATAAAATAAAGTAAGTCCAAGGTTGCTTTCCTATAAATATCTTGTGTTGTACAGTTATACACACATGGATCAATTTAATTTTGCTCTCTTTTCACACTCTTAATCAAAATCTTCAATGAAATGAATGATTAGTTCCATAGAATTAGGGGGAAAAAAAACAACAACAACAAACAAAAGAATGCATTTCTTTATTCTCTTTAGCTGGAATTGGATGTGATACGTATTATCAGGTTTATTGACATAATTATGCTTTTATGTTTGCTTCATACAAGCATCAATTTGCTTGATTTCACATTGTCATTTTACAGGAATGGTGTGAATGTTAAAGGATACTTCCATTGGACTATATTCGATGACTTTGAATGGGGGGAGGGCAATAGTGTGAGACACGGGCTTTACTACATCGATTTCAAGGACAACTTGAAGCGCATTCCCAAACATTCTGCTTTGTGGTTGAAGGATTTCCTAAAATAAATGCAATAATAGCAAAGCTTAAAAAAAGGTCTAATGGGCCTCAAATATGCGTATATTAGTTGATAACCTATATAATACATGGAAAAGTTTTAACAAAATAAGATTTTTTTCTTCTTCTAAATATAAAGTTTGATAATTATGGTAATTATTAATAGGCATTTGTGATATATTTATATGTTAGTCGATAACCTATGTAATGCATGAAGAAGTTTAGCAAAATAAGATTTTTTTTCTAAATATAAAATTTGATAATCTATATCTACATTTTATATATTACTAAAAACTGAAACGTAGCATTAAATGTTGCTACGCTCACATAGAGCCACATCAACAGCTATGTCATTCCCATCCTTTTTCCTAAATTTATCCTACAAGTTTAAAATAGTTTTTATCAATTTTAAAATACTAGTAAAACTAAAATTATTTCTAGCTTATCTCTACCACAAAACCTACTTCTTATAAATTTAATTCCATCAGCCCACTTCTTCTAAATTTAATTCCAACATAAAGCCCAAACTCAAGCCTTCTTAATTGAAAACCCTTTAAAAATCACGATTACAACTTCCTAAATTTTCTTCCCTTTTTTTTTCATGCAAAACATGTTCCTTCCCCTTCCCCACATTCTAACGGAAGATTTCTAATGCAAAACATGTTCCTTCCCCTTTCCTACTTTCTAACGGCAGTCTCTCTATCTTCCTTCCTTCTCTCCTCACAGTATATAAATACTAACAGAAGTTGGATGCTTCAGTTGAGGTATCTCTAAATTCCAGTTTGTTTTGTGCTCTATTCTTTTGCTTGAGTGCTTGATGTTTTTAATTCCCTTTTTACATTTTGTTACTGCCTATTGCCTCTTGAGTGCTATGATGCTACTCAAATTAATTTTTGTAGTCTCTGCAAAAAAAGGCAATATTGTTGCAATTGAAGCAATATTCTGTGTATATATTACAATGCCAACTATTTATGTCAATGTAGATAGATACCCAATGATAGGCCAAAAATGTATTGACCCCTGATGATAAATTAACCAATTAATTAGTCAAATAAATTAATTAGGTTCAATTACATACAACAAGCGTGGCAGCATAAACAATTCACCAATTAAATAAATATGCAGCGGAAATTAAATGACATAGTTTTTGTTTACAAATGGGGAAACCCTATACGGTAAAAACCCCATTAGGTGATTTTAAGGTCACCCCTCCTGAGAATGCACTATTATCAAAACAAGCAGTTACAAGTAAAGAAATCCCAGTACCTTATACCAATGTATAGTTGAACTCTTACCACAATATCCAATTGGACTTGTTCTATAGTGACAATCTCTCCTTGTATCACACGGCTCCCAGTATGTGACTCACTAGTAGATGCGCAAATCCCAGTACACGACTTTATCACCAATTTGAAAAGAATGTTAGTTGCAAAGTACTTCTGTTCTTCAGCGCATGAAGATCACGAAGTTGCTTGGTTACAAAACCCTACAGTGTACAAACACAGCAGTTTCTTCAAGAACTAGGGTAAATTAGGTTTCCAATCACACTTGAGGAATTATGCTCTTGTGCAATTGTGCTCGACTGTGCAACTTGATACGACCCTTAAAATAATCTTTATATATGTTTAAGGCTGTGAGAAAAGAAAGCCCAAATAACATACGATTAAATGAAAACTGAAAATTTGAGCACCCTAGCTGTAAAGCCTCAGGCTAAAACAACTCTTTTAAACCAATATAGATGCTAGCTGTCGAGCTTTAATAAACAACACTTCTTCACTTGTTTCTTGGACAGACTTGCATAGCTTTAATACTTGAACTTGAAACCTTGTTTCTTGAAGCATTAAACACATCCTAGATCTATCCAATTACAAGGAAAGTGCGTTTTGTCAAAGATTAGCCAATACATAAAATGTTGACATATGTTCCTAACATCCAATCACATATGTCCTAACACCCAAGGTCATTTGATTAGAGTTTTCAATATTGTAGCAACTCTCCTTTGTGATAGTGGGATGAAAAATCTGTGTATGTATTACAATTTAAAAAATCTGTATCAAATATTTGTGTCAGTGTAGATTGATACCGAAGGTAATTCGATAGAATTTTTGAATGTTGTAGTAGCTTTCCTTTGTGATTGTGGGATGAGACATTTGTGTATGTATTAATACCCATGGTAATTGGATTAGAGTTTTGACTTTGTTGTTTGTCTCCACTTCTATCAAACGGTGCCTTGAGCAGTAACACTAGAGAAGGACTAGGCACATCTCTATTGCTACGCTCGTGGCATTTTTGTTACATACTTTTCAGGCCAACAATATTGATCTCATTCAAAGGGAAGGTATTAACTACAATTATAGTAGTTGGAAAAGCAATTGTGGAGCAATAAGTTATTTAATGAATTTTCGACCCAAATTCACATGCTTGATTAAAATTTTAGACTATTTAATTCCACCATATACAAAGGGAGAATAATATAGGCAGTGGAAGGTTTTAACACAAAGTAAAAGAGTTAAAACAAGGGGAGATTAAAAGCAAAAGCAGAGGGAGATTAAAAAAAATGAGGTTGGTCTAAAAGACGATGTTGGTTTAAGTATTTGGGTTAGGTCTTACCTTGTGATATTTTCATTTTTAATGGAACTGCATAAAGGCAAGAATCTCCAAATAGCTTAGAAATATGGTCTTCATGATATTTGTGTGAACGTACTTACCAACCAGGAAGAGACTATCGATAGATGAGAGCAAAATCAATGCACCCCAAAACATAAAATATTATAGTTTTTTGAGTGTGTGAGTGTGTATTTGCATGTGAGTGTTTGTGTTCATTCATCAAAAACATTTTAAAGGTCTTGGCGTTCAATGATGTGGACACTAGTCACCGTTTTGATTACTATTTTACCCAACAGTTGCTCACAAGTTACTTATTAATTTAATTATATGTTTTTAAGCTAGATTGTTTCTTCAAGTATTTCTAACTCTCAATTATAAATAAAATGAAAAGGCTATGCTAAAATATTTTTTATATTTTCTTTTGGTTGTGTAGGTTGTTCATATTTTCTACTAGTTGATTACGAATTATCTATGAATCTTGCAATATATTGGTCATACATATGTAATGCAGCTTAAGTAGTAATACATAGAAAAATATTCAAAATAATAACACTATCATAAAAAAAAAATTTATCATCCACAATGCGCGGATACGTGATTAGTTTATATCTAAAAGTTAAAGCGTCGCATTTATTATTAGTACGCTCCTATTGAGTCACCTTATCCGCAAAGTTAGTCTTTTCCATATTTATTTTTTACCTTTAATTTTTTTACAATATTAAATATAAAAATATATTGGTTTTACAAATTCATTATAGGCAGTTTCAACTTAGTTATTCATCTACTTTTAATTTTGATGTATAACTAAATAATAAATCAATAGAAAATTCAAGCAAAAGTGTTGTTTTAACTTTAAATATTATTTTGCCCCTTTATTTTCCTTTATTTTAGCTCTTCTTATTCCCATCCTCTTACGATAAATTTGTTACTCTCTCCCATTGTATGTATATTTTTCCCAAACAAAAAATGTTATCTCTCTCTCTCTCTCTCTCTCTCTCTCTCTCTCTCTCTCTATATATATATATATATTCATTTTTTGTTGAATTTTTTTAGTTTTTCTTGCATCTCTAAAACACCATATACTTTTGATGAATGATGTTTGTTATTGATCTGATTTGGGAAAAAAATCATATTATAATGTCATATTTTGTGTTATTGTCAGGTTTTAGTTTGTTTGAAAAACAAAAGAATAGTCTGGACAAGTTGATGAAGAACAATTAATGCAATTTCCTTTCACTGTTTGTAAATGTTTTGTTTAACAAATTAGTAGCAAATTGTTATATCTTTATTATATGATGTTGTTAAATACTTGAGTAATTGTTTTAAGTATTTACAAATATTTTATATTGTTCTTCATCTTCCTTATCTTATTAATGTATTCTATGAGATTTTTAAGTAAACAAATTCAATTTTATGTTTAAAATTATTTTTTTATCTATTCATTTTTCACATATTGGATTAGATGTTATATTAGATGAGGACAACATTAATACAATACTTCTTCTTTTTTCAAAAACATTTCTCTACTTTTTTTCTTTTTGGAATTGTACTCTTGGGTTTTTTTTTTTAGAGAAAAAGAGTTACAATCTTTTATAGTCCCCTTTTTTTTTTGAATTGTAGGTTTTGTTGAGTTTTAGTAATTTTTTAGATAAGTTTCTCGGTGTTTTTGATTGTATTGTTTTGATTTTGTTATGACATAAATTATATATATTACATTTGTTATTATCTCTATAATAAATGAAAATATGATTATGAATTACATTACTATTTATTAAATTAGTCCAAATTAAAAAAAAAAAAATTAATGAGACCATTACATGTAACATGTAGGGTCCACGATTAGTTATGGTAATTATTGATAGGCATCTGTGATAATCAAGTGGGAGGAAATAGTGGCCAAGCTTGTTACCCATCCTCATTGGTACCAGGCTTCCCATCAAATTCTATCGGATAACAATCTGCTCAATGGGACTGTTGCAGATCTCATTGATCAGAATTCGGGGGCTTGGAAGCTGGATTGGGTCAGGAAGCTTTATCAGTGGCCAAGTAGTGAGGAAATTCTTCAAATTCCTATTTCTAAGTTTGCTGACTCTAAGGATGAGATGGTGTGGAAGTTTTCAAGTTCAGGAGACTACAAAGTTAACAAAGCATATTCAATGATTCACTAGAACCTTGTGCCCTATTCTCAGGATCAAAGAAGTTTTGGAATCAATAATTTTGTTTGGAGACTATTGTGGAAAGTCAAGTTGCCTATGAAAGTCCTTAATTTTATTTGGAAATTGTTACATGATAGTCTTCTTGTGCTCCAGATTTTGAAGAGCAGAGGTATTAAAACCTCTTCCAAATGCCTCATGTGCAATGAAGAAGAGGAATCAATAAATCACTTGTTCCTGCAGTGCCATTTTGCTAGAGCCATCTGGCTAGGATCAAATTTAGGAATGAGAACTTCTAATCTGGGGTCTCACTTAGTCAAGCTTTTGGTGGAATCTGCCGTTATGGATAACTCTTCTTCTGATGCCAACAGAATGTTTATTTTGTAGTCTATGTTTACTATCCTATGGTCCATTTGGAATCACAGGAATCTAATTTTGCACCAAGGAAAAATGCCTAATCCTAAGGAAGTAATCTTAACTGCTCAATCCTTTATTTGCAGGTACCAAGAAGCTTTTTCTTTGGATCCACATCGGAACAATTTCAAACACCAGCAAGTGCAGAATTTCACAAATCAAAGCTGGCAGATCATCCTAAAAGTAGCAGCTTTCAAGAACAATAGAACCAAGAGGAGTGGTTTTGCTTATCAAGCCTTAAATCAAGAGGGAGCTATCATATTTTCAAGTGGCATCAGCTATGGAAAAAAGAAGTACTACCTAGCCTTACAGGAAGTAGTGAGTGAAGGGGTTTTTAAAGCCAAAGAGTTGGATTTCAATAGAGTTCTGATTTTAAGCACCAACAAGGGATTGGACCAATTTTGCAATCATACTAGGAAACCTGCTTGGATGGAGAAGGCATTATGTTATGATCTGCAGCAACTTAAGTGTCAGGGGTTACTTGTAAACCACTTACTTGTTCCTAGAATTGTCATCTCTCACGTTTTGAATTTGGCTTATATCACTACTGCCTTTCCTGTACATCATTGTAGGCTAAATCCTGATTATGTATTAGCCTCATGACTTTGTTGTATTATTTCCTTTGTTTTAATGAATGTTTCTCTTGTATCAAAAAAAAAAGTGGGAGGAAATAGGAGGGGAGTCAGACCCCTTTTTTTTTTTTTTTAGTCCTAGTTATAGCATATCAGTGCATCACTCTTTAATAATGAACACAACCATAATGAAATGTGGGGTGGGTGAGTGGGTCTGGACTATTGCTAATCAAGAGAAAGGATTATAAACTCATGGGCAAAAATAATGAGGTAGACTGCTAATCCAACATCCCTAGTTTTTTCTTTTTTGATACGCCAACATTCCTAGTTACTCTCTCTCTCTCTCTCTGCAAATATAACTTAATTAAAAATGTTTAATCTAAGTTTAGAGAAAAATTTAGTCTGGCTAGTGATCAAATGCTCTAAGCTCGTGGATTCGAGTTATTTTAAGTGGGAGTTTGGATAACACTGAGAATGAAATTTTCAGCTGCGTTTGCCGTTTTGTGTGGGTCTTGTGCACTATTTAGCAAATTTTTCTTTAAAACTGAGCCTCACTGCACTATTCATACATTTAAAATTTATTTTGCTACAGTATTTTTAATTTTTAGTTTTCAGCAATAAGCGGTATCTAAATATACCCTAAGACTATAACCTTTATTATACCATTTTTTTACAACTATTTTTTATTGTATAACTGATTATCTATCACTTTTTTATGAATCCTTCACTCGATCAGCTATATTGAATAGTTATAAAAATAAGTGTGAAATATAGGCTCACTTTCCGTGGATCTCACTTCAATTGCAAGAAAACAAGTAAGTTATATTGGGCTCCAATCTCCATATTGTACATATATATATATATATATATATATATATAAATATATATATATATATATTTTTTTTTTTTTTGATATGGCGTACATATATATAGTCGAACAGACAATATAATTGAACCTTGGAAAGTGGTGAAGCTTTAAAAAATTAACATTTTTCGCAACATATGATTCTTTCTAATATTTCCTGCCTGCAGGCTGCAGAGAATAACTGATAACATAAAAACTCAAAATCTTTTAAATCTTTTTCTATTTCATGTTGGAAAGCGTACGCTATTGACTGACTGAGAATCTTATCTCTCTCTTTTTTTAGTGGATGTTATCTGATCTCATTTTCAATGCATTCTCGTTTTGTGTTCATTAAGAAAATGACACAGAATCCCTTGTAGTTTGATTGTAATATAACTAAACTATTCAACCAAAGAGAAATGGAAAGGAACACCAAGAAAATCATGCCATTTATGAGGATGAGGCCAGAAATACTAATTGGCCATGCTGGTAAAATGGTTTGAAGTACATTATACTTAAATTGACCAAGGACCAGTGGAAATATTGCATGGTGAAATTGATTAATGACTAGTGAAATTGCAAAGCCACATGGGTGTTCCATTATGTCTCAATTAAGCCGTGAATATCATCAAAAAAATAATCAAAAATCATGTAAAACTTTAAGAAGTCATAAATAATCAAAACCTGTATCTCTTATTTTACAACAAAAAACTTTATCAGTTGAGTTAAACGAAGGCAAGAGAATCAATTTCTTACCAACCGATTCAATTTGACTAGTAGAACAAAATATTTTGATACCAATATACTGTTTCAAAGTAATCGCTATTTGTATACTTCCATACATAATAAATACTATATATTTGAATTTATCAACTTATAATTTAAAATCCACATATTTTATGAGAGCATTCTCATCAAAGAATGCAAATATTTTAGCATTTACCATCTCAAAATCCTACTTTATTAATTTTAACATACTACTTTACAATCCACCCAATATAAAACATTCTATTTTTTTTACTTCATTTAAATAATATTATTTTTATTTTACTACTGTGTCTCTCTCTTTACACCACTTTTTTCTCAGTCCAAGCAACCCTAGCTAGTCACAGCCACACTCATGGCCAGCCACTGCCAGCCACCACCACCATAAAAAATAAAAATAAAAAACCACCAACCAGTAACCACCACAATCCCCAACCACCAAAATCACAAACCTAAATCCACAACCTCATCACCACCCAAACCCACATCCTCATACCACCATCAACCAGAAAAACAAAAACAAAAACAACCCAAAGACTCGCAACTGCCACAACTAGTACTGCCTCAGCTGGTACTGCCTCAGCCACAACAACCACGCCTCAGTCACGGTCAACCATTGTCACAGCCATGGTCACACCCCCAACCTCCACAATCACAACAAATTGCAACCCACCACATCCAAAAAAAAAAATTAATCACCCAAAACCACCATCAATACCATCCACAACCTACAAATCTAAACCCCACCACCGCAGCCCAGCCTCACCCCAATACTAACAGCCACCACAAAACCCACCACCCACCCCAATCTCAACCCCAACCAAAACCAAAACCCACCACCCTGATCTCAACTCCAGCCAAAACCCGCCATCCCGATCTCAACCCCATCAAAATTATCGCTGAGCACCACCAATACCCACCAAATCAGACCCACGAAACCCACCAAATCATGACCACAATCGCCGACCACAAACCCTTAAAGCTTATCGAAGAGCAAATGAGTTTCAGAACGGAGGCAGTGTGATGAAAAGGGAAGGGAGATGATGCATGGGTTACGAGGGAGAACCAGAGAACGAGAGGGAGAGTCTGAGAAAGTGAGCCATGTCTGAGGAGAGAGAGAATTTAAAATCAATAAAATATTAATTTTGTTACAGTGCGCTCTAAAAAATGAGAGTGCACTGTAGCAAGATGACAAATTTTTTAGCATATGCAAGTTTTGATGGAGTGGGTTTTTTGGGTTTCAGATGCTAAAATTTAAGATCTAGCATTTTTGCATTCTTTGATGAAAATGCTCTAAGCCTAATATTATTAGCCTAAGTTCTAATGTATTATTGTGTGTTTTAATTAACTCAACTGGTAAAATCTCTGATGGTTATATAAGATATCTGAGATTCAATTCCTGCCTACACCAAAAACTAATTGGTGTCTTGGTCTGATAATAAAGAGCTATCATCAGGAGTGGACGCCATAAGTTAAAACTCTCCAAAAAAAAAATTAACATTTTTTTTTTTTGTTCCGGCCAACAACTGGTACAAGTACAACTCGATATTTTATACCTATACTCTACATGCAGCCAGCTTGTCCCATGCCAGTATTGTGATGACTTCCTTCACTGAAACTCACAACTCGATATTTTATACCTATACTCTACTGAAACTCACATATTTCGCCTCATGCCACTAAACTTACACCTCATATACTTTTGTTTTAGACTTGACCTAAAACGTTTAAATTCTAAAGCATCTCTCTAAAATTCTAATTTGGCGCTAACTCTAGTTTTAACAAAATAGTGTAGCGCGGTGCCTGTGTTCAAGCCACGTTTCAACAGATTATTGTATGATTATTTTTTCTAGTTGCATGTTGCCGACTTAGGATAGGGGTCACCTGGGCGGTGCAGACATTAAATAATCACGAAACCTCTCTCTGAAAATACATTAATGTCCGTGCACTTCAGTATAAATAGTGACCACTTCAAGTCTTAAGTTATATAAACTAGCATCAATATCTCTCTATAGCTCTTTTCATTTGTGACCATCTTTGCAAGCCATCATATGGCTCTTCTTGATCATGTTTCTCTTAGAAGTGTATCATGTCCTCAGTCCTTTCACTTCACTAGTGAAAACAATGTCTTTGTCACATTGCCAGTTAGAGTGCCTTCTTTTAGGAAGGGCTACCACCATTCCACTGTGAAGTGCTTGAAGGGAGAGATCAAGCTTCCTACTCCTTTAAAGGATAAAAAAAATGGTCATGATTGCAAGCCTTCAACCATTTCAGGACCCCAAGTTGTGAAAAGAAAAGATTTCCCTTTTGATTTCATGTTTGGAGCCTCCACTTCTGCTCTTCAGGTCTCTCTCTCCCTCTATACATACATTCATGCATCATCCATGCATATAAATATATTAATGTTTGTTTATGGGCATGTGCATGTATAAATGTACTCAAGTATGTGACAATAAATGTGATCCACATCATATCAACAAGATATATAATAAATTAATTTCTTAAATACTTATTTGTGTAGTGTTAAAACCTATGTAATAAACTTTATAGTAATCCTGTAATGTATAAATATTATAATTCTCTCTTTTTAAGGGTATTGTTTGCTTTGGTGCAGACTGAAGGAGCAGGTGATGAAGGAGGTAGAGGGCCAAGCACTTGGGATCGGTTTATACAAGATGGAGTTGGAGAAAGGGACATAGCTGTGGATTCATACAACCGATACAAAGTATGTGTATAAGCCACAGTAGTTGCAATCATCAGCAAAAGTACTATTCAAGAGATTGGAATGAAAATTATTTTGAAAGCATTTTGAAGTGTTAGATCAACTGCAAGTCTAAAACATAATATCCAAGGGTAGCTTCATTTATATATTGTTGATAACTATAAAAAAATGTAGGATCTAATTAAGAAAAAACTAGTTTTGCATACTTCAATTACCAATTGTGGAACCACTGGCTTGTCATCTGTAACATCCAAAGTTTGGATCTATGAGGTGGATTAATTTACTAGTAAAGATTAAAGATAGCTGTTCTTTTCTATAGGAAGATGTGCAGCTGCTGAAGAAAATGGGTGCGGATGCCTACAGATTCTCCATTGCTTGGCCAAGGATTCTACCTAGTAATGTTCTTTGATTATGGTCTATCTGGTCTCTGAGAACCCTTACATTTCAATTTTTCAATCAACCCCCAGTTGCTTTTGAAATTTCAAATGGCTTGGTTTAGGTTCTTTACGGACCTAAGGCAAAGAAAGTTTATCCAAGTCCCCACATATATTCAATAATAATAAAGACAACAAGTTTGTAAATAAAATAATTATAATGATAATTTGGATCCAAAATGCAAAAGATCAGTAAATCATCTTATTAATCATTTTATTCTTCATCAAAAAACATGCAGAGGGTACTGTGAGTGGGGGAGTTAACCAGGAGGGCATTGATTTCTACAACAATTTTATCAATGAACTACTTCAAAATGGTAAGGACACAATGTATATTTATTTTCAATGCCGCTTATTCTTATACTATACCATGAAGGCTATCGCTCTCCATCTGTACTTATTTCGTGTTTTAATTTTAACTTGTGAAGGCATAACACCTTTTGTGACATTGTTCCACTTTGACTTACCACAAGCTCTTCAAGATGAGTATGATGGCTTCTTGAATCGCCGGATTGTGTAAGCAATTTTTTTTTTTTACACATTTGAAATATGTATAAATACTAATTTTGCTTAATGATCAGTTGGAGATTGAACTGTTACATCGTTTTGTGTATACCATGTAGTGATGATTTTAAAAACTATTCCGAACTTTGTTTCCAAACCTTTGGAGATCGAGTTAAACATTGGACAACAATCAATGAGCCACAAGTTTTTGGTCAATATGGCTATAAGATGGGAAGTTCAAATCCAAATCCTAACCCTGCCACAGATCCCTACCTTGCTACCCACCACATCATACTAGCCCATGCTGCTGCTGCAAAGCTATACAAGGAAAAGTACCAGGTAATTTTTAATCAGAAAGTTACTTGCCTTGTACTTTTTGGTTTTATTTTGTGTTACTAAAATTTTTAACAGGCTACACAAGGTGGTGAAATTGGAATTTCACTGGTGTGCCAATGGTTTGAGCCAGAAACACGATATCATTATGATAAAGATGCTGCAGATAGAGCTGTAGACTTTTTGATGGGATGGTCAGTTGAAATTTAATCACAATTAACTTGTTAATGGTAATTCATATCCATTTTTTAACTTAAGGAAGTTTATGCTCTGCTAATTAGGTATATGGATCCATTAGTTTATGGAGACTATCCATTTGTAATGAAGTCGTTGGTTAGAAATGCACTTCCAACATTCTCAGAAGAAGAAAAAGAATTAGTGAAAGGTGCCTATGATTTTATTGGTGTCAATTATTATACCTCACGTTATGCAAGTACTCTTCCAATCGATGCAGACGACTCACCTCAAAGCCATGACCAGTACCAATACGTTGATCTCAAAGGTACATGCTCCACAACAATATATATTGAAGATTATTATGGCTGCTTTTTACTTCATAGTGCAGGGACAGATAACATCCTAGACAACCCAGGCTGGCCATTACATGTTACTAAATTCTCTGGTCTAATTAGAAAACCATGATCCTTAAATTCATATACTAGATGGATTTTATGATGTTGTACTTATGTATGTTGTTTTTTGTCACAGTGGACAGGAATGGAAAACCAATTGGAGAGTTGGTAAGAACATAATATTTGCAATGACTAATTAATATCATCAAAACGCAGATATGCTTGATTGAATTAATTATATTGTGAATCAGTTGTTGTAAAAGTGAATGAATATAAAAAATTAAAGAATAAAAAATAGGATTATCAGTATTATAAAAAAGGCAATTCTGTCTTCAATTTTCTGTTTCTACCTCTTATAGGCTGAAGGGAGCGATGCCATTTACATTTATCCAGAAGGGCTGAAGGAAATCCTTGTTCATCTTAAGAAGGACTATCAAAACCCCAAAATATATATAACTGAAAACGGTAAGTTGGTCAATTAGATTAATATCACACAAACACGTCTCCTTGTTTGTCTGATTTTCCATGTTGTACCTTAGTTTTTTTTTGTAAATGTTTATTTACATTTCCAGCCTGTGAATTAATGAATCTTATTTGAACAGGGGTTCCTTCAAAAAGGGATGACACCATACCAGTGGAGAAAGCATTGGAAGATGATTACCGAATTGAGCACATTCTTGGACATCTTTATGCTGTTAGGGAAGGCATGAAGTAAGCACCAAACAATTCTTTATAAGCCTTGCAAACTTCTTTTAAAATGACAGACATAACCAAAGAAGCATGTTTGCATAGATTAAGTTATATGAAGTATGGTATCGTTATAGAGACTGAAAAAATGGCATACTACATATATCTACATATGAAAATCACTTTGCATGGTCGGTTGGTGCAGGAAGGGAGCCAATGTGAAAGGATTCTTCATATGGGCATTGATGGACAACATGGAAATGGGATCAGGCTACAATGTTCGATTCGGGCTTAACTATGTGGATTACTTGGACAACCTAAGTCGCCATCCTAAGAAGTCTGCAAAATGGCTCCGTTCTTTCTTGAAAGAATGACAGTTGGAAGGACTCAATTGTGATCTTAGTGATCTGACTTTTAGCTTTTTGCTTTCCTTGAGTTTGGTTCTTATCTTTTGCATGGTTCATTGCTTGTGGTGTTTCAAGAATAATTGTTGAGGATATGTCATCCTTTCTTTCAGCCAACAGTTAATTTTCTACATTTGATTTATGTTTTAATCTTGGTGTATGCAGGTTTTATGTGTTATAGAGATCCATTTTCATTTAGAAATCATTTACTCCATCCTTTCAGTATGTAGAAAGGTTTACAAAAAAACAAAAATGACAATCATTTTATTTGGCAAAAACACAGAGATAATGGTTGTCTTATTCTTCAAGAAAGCCTTGGGCAGCCTCATCATAGCACATAGCATTCCTGTAAGTTCCATCTATGCTTGTATAATGCAAAGAAGAAATACCAACTTCAAGGCTATACGTGAAAGAGGTTACGGACTTTCAGCATAAGACCAAACATAATGCTAGTAGTGATCTAATTGAACAAAAAGCTTACAAATTCGTAAAAAATGATTACAAACTTACAAATGAGTATACTCATTGAGATTCATCCCAAAAGAAAAGGGAAAAAATTTACTCATTGAGATGCTTCAAAATATGCCTGTACTGTGTCTGCACATGCACTCATCATGTATGGGGTATGCAATCACATCTCTATCTCTCCTGTTAGCTCTCATCTCAGGCTGCACCTGAGATTTTCTGTGGAGTTTCCTCATGATGCTTCCAAATTCTGCATCAGAAATGGAGGTATCATCGAAAAAAGAAAGCATGCCTCGCTTGTTTGGCTTTATATATTTCCTATGCCCAATATAGGCACGATGACCCTGTTAAGTCAACAATACAAAGCACACGGACTGAGATAAACTAGCACAGATTTAGCAGTTGTACCACAGACATAAATATGATTTTGGCATCATGTCAAAGAACAATGACTTCTAGTTTCCACTAATCAGGCGGCTCTTGTCTGGTTTATATCCAAAATGCCTATGCAGATTGATGATTTGTAGGATGAAATTACATAATAACAATATATAATGGATACTTTCCATTTAGGAAATATCACTTCAATAAAACTAGATCGTACCATCTTTAGCAATTATCAATTCCATCAAACTATACTTAACCATCTTTGTGTTTTCTGCAATAAGGGGCTAAATTTAAAATTGGTAGCCACTATTTAAGCAGGGTTGCCATGAACTGATGTCATTTGGAGTTCCTCACGGAAGTAGCTTTTTTCGAAGTCCCAAGCACTTAACTTGCATTGCTGATCCCATATTTCCATCGTGGAAAGGTACAAAGACATCGCTGCTCAGGGAGACAATGTAGTCAATGGCAGCCAGAGCTGATGACATGTTAATGTACTGTGTGAGTTCTCCATTTTGTGCCTACTTCTGCTTGGTCACAACATTTGGAAATTCTGCCACAAGTGGCTGCAAAGCCTTGTTTCTCCCAAATGGCTCACCTCCTGCAATGTATACCCATGCACTTCTGGGTGCTCTTAGAGCCTTTAGGAACCTGCAATAACACCACATTTAAAATTCTCTCCAGTTATAGTCTTAAAAATGTTTATCAAGGATTATATACATACATATATATATATATATATATATATATATTCAGTTCTGAGTTTCCGGAATACCTCGCCATTTCTAATGCATTCAGAGGGCATAGTGCAGCAAGTCTTCGTTGAATGTAGGTCATGTTTAACCTTCCTGTCAGGTATTCAGGTTGAGACTCCTGAACCTTGGTGATGATGTCATCATATTCTGCGCCTAAACCAGTGAGACATCCAGTTCTGACCCACACAACCTTCTCTAGCTGGAGATGGAGAGCAATGAAAGGGCCTTCAATCCACATTCTCCTTGCAAGCCGATTTCCGAGCTCCCTAATTGGTTCTGCATATCTTAATGCATGAAAGGCTACCTGCAATATGAAGATGAAATGGGACATAATTAGCCTATAGAACTACACTGATGATTGTTTGATATGAATATAATGGAGATTGATTTCCAATGTACCTTACATCGAAGCTTCGGCAGATCAGAAGGAAGATTCTTTGAAAGTTTAGAATCTAAACCTTTAAACACCATAACACCATCTTCATTCAGCTGCATGAACCATCAAATTTGAAAAATATGAGGAGAGAATGATTTCTCTGTGTGAGATTCAAGTGTATTTGAAGACAAACTCAAATATGTATGACTTTTAGATTCACTAGAACAATTGGCACACTTGCACTCACACATATCTAATAGACTGTTCTTTAAGAAAAAGAAAATATCATAATTAGTGCATCTTGAATTCTGAATTTCGCATTCTACCAACAAAAACTTCGTTGGTGAAATTTCTTTAAATTAATACAATGCTAAGAAGTTATAAGTGTAAACTATATGCCAATATTTTTTTTTTTTTTTAAATGCTTTCCAGTCCTAACCTCACCTTCATGGGCGGCTCTACTTGGAGCTCAGAGGGTTCAAATGAACTCCCTGCTGGCCACAAAAAAAAAAAAAAAAAAGAAAAAATATATATATCAAATGAACTCCCTGCTATATATATATATATATATATATATATACTCTTCCTTATTAATCATGAGAACTAAGGCTGAGCACCATATTCCTATCACAGCTCCACTTGAATATGTCCTGGTTAATCATTTCAATTCCAGGCTAAGCACATGGGCGGCTCCACTTGGAGCCCAAGGGGTTCAAATGAACTCCCTGCTGGCCCCACACACACACAAAAAAACTATATATATATAGACCTCCCTAAAATAAAATTTTGAACACCTTGATCATGGTTTTTTTTAAAGTCTAGCTAAAATAAATTTGAATATGATCCTCTTAACAATATCTTACAATTTTTAAACACAAACACAAACACCAAAAAAAAAAAAAAAACTCAATAACAAACCAATTTGATTTAAAATCTGGGAAAAAAATTAATAAGTCCAATGGATCAATAAATGAATGATTGATTGGCTGTGTACATTAAAAAAATGTAGCTCGTAAGATTGATAATGAAGAAATCATTTAACAATTTCATTATATGAAATATCATAAAAAGCAATTGTAAAACTTTATGTATTTCGGTTTTTTTTTTTTTTTTTTTTATGTCAATATATTCAAGTTCTCTTTTATTTTAAATTTTATATAATTTATGTTTCTTATTGATCCCCCTAAAAAATAATCCTAGAGCCGCCACTACTCACCTTAGCAGCTAAATCATAATAAAATGCAGCAGATGAAATTTCCATCAACAGAGAATTCCTTACTTGTCTAAAGAATTGGTTCGAATCCAGAGTGGAGAAAGATCATAAGGAATTTTGGTTACAAAGGATTTCCTTGACATTGAATGTGTGGAAGGCAGAGATGATACAATGTGTACATCAGCTTTTAAAGTCCTCTTGAAACTTTTTACATCAAACATATCTGCAAACTCACTGCAGTTATTACGAAAACAAATTGACTAATTGATTTCCATGCATAACTTCCTTCAATACAGGACAATTCTAACAATTAAATGGAAAAATTGTATAGAAACCATGTTGACCTGGCTCAAATGTGTGATAGATGCTAGAAACATTAAGAGGTGACCAATACTTTAATACACTCATGACTACTATTCATATGTCACACTAAATGAGAGCTGGAAATACATATATTTAAAGGACTAAAGTACTAAACACATCAAATTTAGTCACATCTTTCTCTTTTACCTTTCATCTCCCCAGATCAGATTAACCTGCAAGACTGGCACAATCAATGCAGCCTCAAGAATTCTTGCAATAATAACAACATCAACAATCTGATTTCTCTGCTGATTTAGTCCCCCAGAGGCCACCACCACCAAGAACCTCCTCTTCTCCTTTGAAATCTTCAGAGATGCTTTCCTATAATCAATACCATATAAAGCATAAATTACAGAGCTTACCCTTGAAATCTTCCAAACAAAACTTGGAGCAATTCTACAGTGAAGTGGCTAAGAACACAATTTTTTTCACAACTTGCTATTGTGTTAAGCAATGATTTGAGCAACATATCACCTTCGCATTGGCTCACCATTTACGTTATTACTATAATGGATTAAGTATAGTAGTAGGCAGCTGTGAAAAGAAAATGTGAAAAATTTTGTCCCCTAATTTATTGAACACACTTCTAATAACTAAAAAGGTCGATTAATTTCTAAACATTTTAAATACTTTTTGCTAAAAAAAATTTACTCTCCCTAAAAAAACCATGTGAATGCAAAATTCAAAAGTTTTTAATACTTGATAATATGTTTTAAGCTGATCATGGAAATTAAAATGTTTTATATTTTTTTATTTATGAATAGTTTACATGTTTCACATCATATCCAATATATGTATTAAAGTTTACTTATAAAAGTACATAAACAGTCGGATTTTTTTAATTATTATTATACTTTCTTATTATAATTTATGTCTAAATGTTTTATATATATATATATATATATATATTGATAATTAATAATTGTGGAGGAGGAAATTTGAACCTTAGACTTATCCATCACAAACATCAAGATCTGCTAGTTGAACTGCAAACCTATCATTGTATAAAATTGAGATATTTGTGTGAAAAAACTTGTTCCATGTTTAGGAAATGGGAGAAAATATAATAAACAGTCAACACATATAAGTTACTAATTGGTTTTTTCTAGACATGTATGAAAAAACAAACCATACTTGTGCGAACCACGTTTGAGCTTGTTGGGCCGGGGCACGTGTTTGAGCTCACAATTTACTTATTTGGTGGGCTTTTGAGTTTCCTACAATGAGCAATCCTATGTTAGCAAGTACCGGTGAGATATTAACCCCCTCCTTTTGGTATCTAATATTGTGATTTGTAAAATTGTGATTGTTTTTCCCAAGATTGCCAACCCCTAACTTTGAATCTTCTTCGCATATTTATAGGCTAGGTTGTAGTGACTACATGATGGTCTTTCTGATCAGTGGAGGGAAGGGTCCAATCTCTTTTCTTCGTAGTGGGGACATTTAATGAGAGTGGGGTAACGTTAGTGGCCTGGGAACTAGACCCGCCGCGAGGCTTGTTGCACGGCGGAGTCGTCCCTAGGCAGTGGGGGCAGGGGTCCAATACCATCGCTTCGGAGTGGACGTCAGGTGGTGAGTGGGTATAGATAATGGCATTGGGCTTAGCTCCCCGACTGGGTCTGTTGCACAGTGGGGGCGCTCCCTAAGCAATGGAAAAAGAGGTCCAATACCATTGCTTCGGAGTGGATATTAGTGGGTAGTTGAGTGGAAGTGATGGCATCGGGACAAGCTCCGCGGCTGGGTCTGTTGCTCAGCAGGGGCAACAGACCCAGCCGTGCATTAGACGTTACATGGGGCTCCCATAAGCTCTGGCCAGGTGCTTTCGGCCACGTGGCGTTGTAGTGATAGGCTTGCGTGGTTGGATGGCTTCAACGGGGTTGATGCCTGTACAATACTAATATGTAGTAGCTAGATTTCATGAAGTTTACAACCCATTAAACCTGCTTGTAAGTCACCAAAACTTGAACTATGTACATTTTGTCTACTTGTGAACTTCTAGCATATTTCTCATTTTGATTAATTCATGTGAGTAAGAACAAGATTTTTACCATAATGGCTGTTCTCATAATCTCATTACCAATAGAACCATTATTGGGTGATCCAAATGTTATGTCAAACTATAACGAGTCGTTCTAGAAATATAGCAACAATTCATAATAATTTCAAATAATTTTTTTCGTTTTTTTAAAGGATATTTCCAAATTATTTTATAACTTCACACATTGACCATTGAAATAATTTAAATATAAACTATGGTTGGCCATGTGTAAGATAATAGGTTTTTTTTTTTTTTTTTTTTAAGATGATTTGCGAATTTAGAAATATTATGAAATAAGAGGTGCCACGTTCACAATATTTTTACAACAAATCACAAATGGTTAGTTGTTATTGGTTCAAATTTGAACGTAACACTAAGATTACTTTTTTGCTCCAACAATAACAACTAATAACAATCTGCCACTTAATATTTGTTGTAAAATAATTGTGAAAATGTTGTGGACATATCATTTCTCTTATAAAATTGATATGAAATTTTGCATTTATATCTTTATTGAAACCTTATTATAAGACTAGAAGAACCTATGTAATATAGGAAAAGCCATATTATAAATAAACAATTTTAAAAAAAATTCAGTGCTCTTTCCTTCTTTATTACACTTAGAACACTTTCATAGGAGAACGCAAAAAATATGCATTTTGCCTCCTTTATAAACACCATTTTCCCTTTCAAAAAACATATACATTCCAACTAAATAATACACTCTTCATTCAGAAACTTTACACTTTTTAGAGAATTTCTATTCGTTGATTCAGGAATAATATGGGGAAAAAAAGAAGAAGAAGAAGAAGAAGAAGGAATAATATAAAGTACCTATGGGAAGAAAAGAATTACCCTGTGACAAAAGTCACAAATAGCATTTAAAAGAATAGAACCAGGCATAACTTCTTATATCACCAAGAATCAGTATTTTTAAACTAGAGGAATCTCATCACTGTATTTTTAATCAGTATTCTTATTCGTTGATTCATGGATGCTTGATGTAAATTTTTGTGATGTTACATTATGCTTTAACTTTCAGCTTTCTAACTTTTATATCAACAAGTCTACTAAATTTTATTTTATTTAATAACTCGACAAATACAATGGGAGGAGATGAGAGATTTGGATGCTAAAATATCTCCGTTGAAAAATTTAGAAAGTGCCAACAAGTTGAACCACAAGGTTATTTGCAAATCTACCAATTAATTATATTCTTCTTACATACTTATGATGTGCATTGAATTTCACATCAATTAGATGTCATATATAATCTAATTCAAAACTTCTTTATTTTACACCATAAAAAAGGTTAAGGAGACTATATTTGATTAATTGAACTTATACTCTATCCTACAAGAAAAGAACATAACTACAATTTTTTTTACTACAAAATAAAACCCATAATTTCAACAACAACAAAAAAAAGTAATAATACTTAATCTACAATTATATCTTAATTAATATCTCACAATTTTTTTTTTTTTTTTTTTGAGAAAGAATATCTCACAAACATGATAAGCCATAAGCATCCATGGTTCAGCTACAAGAACCAACAAAATATATAAAAATCAATATTCCTTCCTCGTAGCCCAAATGGGCCATAGTTTATGGGCCCATAGCCCAAAGAACTTATTCTTCCTTTCATAGCCATTTCTGTCTGCAAGTAAATTTCACGCAAAGCCCATAAACACACAGAGTGAGGGAGAGACTCTCAACATTTGAACAAAGAGACAGAGTAGGCTTAGAAGTTCGTGGAAGCCATGGCTAAGGAAGAAGCAAGCTCAGTCGTCTCTGATCTCATCAACTTCTTAAACTCTTCTCCAACTGCTTTCCACGCCGTTGGTAATTCCTCTTATTCTCTCTTTTCCATTTCACTTTCCGTTTGTTTCTTGGGAAAATCTCCAACAACAAGGAAGCAAAAAATATTATATTTAAAGAAAAAAAAAAAACTTTCCACCGTTCATTTCTTGTTATTTTGTTTGGATTTCAAATGGGGTTCCTTTATTTTTTTAGTTAATAATACATTGATGTTTCAGAGGAGGCAAAGAAGCTGTTGAGAAACGTTGGGTATGAGCAAGTTTCAGAGAGAGAGGATTGGAAATTGGAAGCTGGGAAGAGATACTTCTTCACGAGGAATCACTCTACGATTGTTGCTTTTGCAATTGGTAAAAAGTATGGTTCTTATTTTGGTCTGTTTTGGTTATTGGGATTCTAGCTCCGTTTGGTTGCTGAGAAAGTGTAGGAAAAGTTTAAGCAATGGAAAGTTTTGAGCTTTATGCTTGTATCCGTTAATATGGCTTAATTTGATGTGGGTTTAGCTTCATTATTAAATTTACCATTTCCTAATTGGCATAGTTTTTGGATCAATTGCTAATTTATCTTTTAACCATTAGTCTATCAATCCCCTCACGTGTGGGGGCCTGTCACGCGAGATTTTTAACCTTTTAAATGAGAAGCAAAGTGAAGAAAGTGTTTGAACTCAGGACCGTTTGCTTTAAAACCATGATAAATTAACAATTGTCCCAAATGCATAAGTTATTAGAAAATGGTTAAATGATTATAACCATCATTCTAGACTAATAATTCTAGAATGATAGTGTGGAAGCATGTTGCTGAGATGGGATTCCAAAGAGTTGGTGCTCATACTGCTTATTCCATTATTGGAAAAACTTTTACTGATTATAATATGACTTATTTGATATGGTTTTAGTTTCTTTGTAACCAATTTTGTGGAACTTGTGCTTAGGTATGTTGCTGGAAATGGATTCCATATAATTGGTGCTCATACCGATAGTCCTTGTCTGAAACTGAAGCCTGTTACCAAGGTGCTCTCTTAATTTCATCATTATTAACTAGATTGAGATGTTAATTATATGATGTTGTATAGTTGGGTGGTATATGGGGACTTCTAAAATTTTTGTTTTGAAATATGGGTGAGGTGTGCAGGTAAGTAAAGCTGGGTATTTGGAGGTTAGTGTCCAGACATATGGGGGTGGCTTGTGGCATACTTGGTTTGATCGTGACTTAACGATTGCGGGAAGGGTGATAATTAGAGGAGAAAAAGATGGTTCTGCTTCCTACTTGCACCGTCTGGTTAGAATTGAGGAGCCCATAATGCGGATCCCAACCCTGGCAATTCACTTAGAAAGGTATTCTTTTCTGTGACATGATTTCTTAGGTGTTTGATTGTTGTGTAGTCATAATCGCAATTGAAATATTTGTTGGTTATCTTGGGGTTTCCTTGTTTTATGTGATTATGCTCTTTCCATCTGTTGTGTTCTGTGAACAGGGGTGTCAATGATGGATTTAAGGTGAATACGCAGACACATCTTCTTCCTGTCTTGGCAACATCTATTAAGGTAATCCTGGGATTACACACTTTTATATGTTATTCATTATATGCTATTTATTATATGCTTTTGCTCATCTTTATTGTGAATCGTTATGGATACATGTGTTTGGTGTTTAGTTACATTTTCTCCTTTAATGATTACTCTATGGGGAACATGATTATGAGGAAGTGAGATGTTTTCAATGATTACACCTTATTTGAATCACAATTCATATAATGGATTTGACATTAAGTAGAGTTGTTGTAGCTAGACATTCATTTTTTTGTTTATGTATACTAGTATGGGATGTCAAACCATGATTACATGTATCCATTATCTATTGAAAAAGGGATAACTTAAAGTTAGGTAGTCATACCTTGTTTAAGATTTTGGTGAATATGTCTTCCTTTTGTTTCAAGATTTTCTTTTCTTTATCCAATGTACTAAATTTTGCAGGCAGAGCTCAATAAAGAGGTTTCTGAAAATGGTCCAGTTGAAATTGAAGTTCAGACTGACGAAAAGAAGACAAAGGAGAAAACTACCACTAAAAACTCAAAGCATCACTCACTCCTATTACAGGTTAGTAAAATCTGAAACTGCATGTGGCTTCTTTCTTCTTTTTCTTTTTGTTCTCCTTTCTTTTTGAGGTTGGGGAGAAGAGGGGAGGGGAGGGGAGGGGCATCAATTTACTTTCATGGGTAGAGATCAGAGCATGCATGTATTAGAGGAATGAATACATGTGGTTCAACTTTTAGGAGTATCTGAGCTTGACGATTCTGGGTATGCTTGTTAGTGATTGTGTTGTTTTTCTTTCATTTTTTTTTCTAGCTTCTTGCAAGTCAGGTTGGCTGTCAACCAGATGATATATGTGATTTTGAACTACAAGCATGTGATACTCAACCAAGTATTGTAGCTGGTGCCATGAAAGAATTCATTTTCTCTGGGCGACTTGACAATCTTTGCATGTCATTTTGCTCTTTAAAGGTATGTATACAGCATTTTTTGTTTTTGTTTTGTTTTTATTTTTTATTTTGTTGAGATGCAAATAAGAGGTGCATACTTGAGTCTATTTTTTACCATTCCAATTTCTTGATTTTGCAATGTGCTAAAGGCTGTACTCCACTTGTTTCTCATGTCAAATTAGGAAGACTTTTGAGTTCTCCATGCCTGATAAAAACTTATAAGCCACGATAAATATGTAAATAAATATGTAAATCAAGTATGCCTCATCTGAAGGTAATGATTTGTATATTGAATTTTCTCTTCTCATCATATATATAATTTTCTCTTCTCATCATATATATGAGATTGCCTTGATAGTGGTCTTTTGTGATGTCATTGGGTTGGTTCTGTCATCAAATACAATTAACATATTTATTTTAAGCTTTTAGTCCCACGGCCAAGTAGAGATTGTGTTGTGTTGTGTAATTATCAATGTCTGATCTATTCTTATCTCATAAGGTACAAAGAATGAAGTAAATTATTGTAGTTGTTTGCTTCTTCCTCTCTTGTGCTAAATTCCATTGGGTAACACTAATATACTTGTTTGGTATTAGTCTAATCACAATTTGGTATCAGGACCTATCATTTGGACGTAAGGCTTGGCCATTTTTTCAGTAATGTGCTTAGCATCTCTCTAGGGTAACATGCTGGTTGATTCCTTGTGGATAAACTACTAATTATAAACTTAATTGAAAAAATTTGGGAAGTTATCACAATGGAACTAACATGACAACATTTCTTGAACTGCCAAGAACTAGAGAAAGTTTACTAATGTGAAGTGCTTGTTTGAGCTCAAGGAGAAAAATTTTTAAAATACAAAAGAAAGAAAAAAAGTAATTACTTTTCTGAGCTGTAACTCACACAGGCATCCTACTGCATGTTTTGCCACTGAAACATACCACCTGTGATATATTCTACCCACTTCAGTATATATTACCATTATTACTTTCTTTCTCATTGAATTTTATTCGTATTCTTCTTTGTTGTTTCAGTTCAAAACAATTGATTGGTCATATACTTTTTGTTTTTAATATCAGGCATTGATTGATGCTACATCTTCTGAAAGCAGCCTTGAGGATGAGACTGCTGTTAGCATGGTGGCCTTGTTTGATCATGAGGAGGTTGGGTCTGACTCAGCCCAAGGAGCTGGGTCTCCTGTCATGCTAAATGCTTTATCACGAATTACCAATTCCTTTGGTTCAGATCCTAAGGTGATAGTTGCTCCATTTTCTTTTGATGATTCTAAGTTTTGATAAAAAAAAGAAAATATGCATCTTAAAAAAAAAAAAAAAAAAAAAGGAAAAAGAAATGTTCATTGCTATCATCAGAATGGTCTCATGCCTTTAAAAATCTAAATACATGTATATGCTTATTTTGCCACTTACATCCGTACTTGGTTAATTTTGCTAATAAACTTGTAATGTATGATGCTTCAAAACTTGTTACCCAAAATTCAAGCTACCACAGTTTGAGCCTATCATCTTAAGCAAGTATTATAGTCATATTCCCTTACATTGTCAGTTAGATTCACTGGATTGCCACATACGTGGCATCAATAGGAATGTGTGAATGGCATAATCACATCAACTTTTTCTAAACTTCTTTAGGTTTTGTTTGGATGAAGATTTTGATAAGTTCTTAGAATTTTCAAAATGATAGAATTTAAATTGATGAGAGTGCCAACTCATCAATTACAATTTCCATGCTTTGGATGTGTATGTACAAAAATTAAGAAATTTGAGTACTCCCCCCATCCCATTTTGTTTGTCTAATTCCATTTTTTGTTGCCCTAAAATGCTTGTCCAGTTTTAAAAGGAAATAGTCATTAACTTACTCACATACCAATATATCTCTACTATGTATGGTATTCATGTTTAAATTCTTGAAAGTTTATGAGGGTAATCTTGAAAACTTCTTTTAAAAGTTTTTCTATAAGAGACAAAGCATTAAAATGGACAAATAAATGTATTAAGATTACAATGATGATGGTAATAACGCTGATAAATACTTGGTGTATAGTATTGTGGTGGTGGTAAAGGCGAGGGTGGTAGTAGAAGTGGTGGCCGTAATTGTGGTTGGTGGCAATGGCAACGATTGTGGCGATGGTTGGCAGTGGTGGTGGTGGCAGGTTTGATGTCAGTCACGGAGGTGGGGGTGGTGACGGCCATAGTGTTGGTAGCAACAATGATTGTGGTGATGTCAACAGCAATAGGCTATTGTGGTGATAGAGGTGGTAACAATAATAGTGGGGGAAATATGAAGAGTAATGGTGCTAGCGGTATAAGAATGGTAATTTTAGTAGAATTTGTGTAAAGACATCTACGTCAAGTTGTATTTGGATGAGAGAATTTTAGGTAGGATTTTGCTTAAAGTTATAATTTGGAATTTTCTAATGTTAATTTTTTTTAGATTCCAACAAGTCCAAAGAAATAAATATTACAAGTCCAAAAAAGAGCTAAGTCGTTTCATAAATTCTGTAGATTTTTGAACTTGGGATTTTCAAGCATCTAAATTCTAAATTCAAATTCTATTGGGGAAGGTGTCATTGCACAAATACAACCATGACCAATCTCATACTACAACCGTTATCCTTCGAATTGCCCACATTGTGTCCACCATCACTACCAACATTACCAATATCATTGTAACTTATTAAGTGCTATAATAATATAAATTAGTAATTTTAAATATACACATCCAATTAATAAAAAACAAATTAATGGGACTAAAATTGCAATCAACTTAAATATAGTCATTTTGAAATTTTTATAATTTTTCAAATTTCTCATTGAAACACAACTTTTTGGAATTTTAACTATGGATTTGAATGCATGAAATCTTTAAATTGATGGGATAATAGTTGTATTTTAAATTCCATCATTTTGAAAATCTTGAGAATTTTTCATCTAAACACAGCCTTCTAGAATTTTAACTCTAGGTTTGAATGCATGAACAATACTAAGTTCAAAGTTCCATGGAATTTTGGAAATAACTCTCTTATTAACTCAAATAAGGAAAATCAACTAGAAAATTCCAAAATCCCTCATTCAAACACAACACATTGATCAATGATTATGCTGTCATCTAGAAACTTATTTGTTTTAATTGCCTTTGATTTCTCTCCAGTTAATTGAGAAAGCGATCCAGAGGAGTTTCCTAGTATCTGCTGACATGGCGCATGCATTACACCCTAATTATATGGTGAGTTGGCAACAGTGCTTAACTTACCAGCTTTGACACTATTTGGTTTGTTTCTCCATATTGATTTAAGGTTTCTCCTTAGGACAAACATGAAGATAATCATCAGCCTAAGTTGCATGGAGGGCTTGTCATTAAACACAATGCAAATCAACGCTACGCAACCAATGCAGTCACTTCCTTCATATTCAGAGAGATAGCAACAAAGCATAACCTTCCTATTCAGGTCAGTTTCTCCTGACATTGAGTTGTGAAAAGTTTTAGTGTACTCAATTTCTATAAAAGGAATCATTCCTTAAACTGAAAATGTGATAGGAACTTTATCTTTCAAGGAAGATAACAAACTGACTAGATGAAACTATGATGTAAGAATTTTTTTTGGTATAATAAGTTATTATAGCAGAGGAATTACTTCTAATGCAGGATTTTGTGGTCCGCAATGACATGGCATGTGGTTCAACCATTGGTCCTATCCTTGCAAGTGGTGTAGGGATCCGTACAGTTGATGTAGGTGCACCACAGCTATCAATGCACAGTATAAGAGAAATGTGTGCCGTAGATGACGTGAAGCATTCATATGAGCATTTCAAGGCCTATTTCAAAGAATTCTCTCATCTTGATGCAAAGATTACGGTTGACATATAGGTCTCTGATCATCTTTAGAACACATTCAGAAAAATGTTGTGATCATCTTTAGAACACATTCAGAACAATGTTGTGATCATCTTTATAACACATTCAGAACAATGTTGTGATGTAATACGTGAAACAATGTTAGATCAACCAGAATGTTGTGTATTTGCCAAGTACTCAGCAGATTTCAAATAAAGTTCCATCAGTGAATGCTACTTAAATCATTTTGCTTCAAAATGATATCCTTTTGTGGTTTATTTCCAGTAATTATTTTTTGCCACACTTTAATGTGTCCAGAGTTCAAGTTGACCCAAAATCAGATCTGCAGTACTATAGAAAATATCTCAACTTATAATTAATGTCCCAGTTGTTGCTCATCTGTTTTTGAAAGGAAAAGAAATGTTTTCATGCTACTTGTTAATCAAACCAAGTTGAGAATAACACTCCTTGTCAGAGAGATTAGGCAATGTCATTGAGTTACAATACTCTTAGCAAGTTGAGAATAGCACTTAAAAGCTGGTTAAATGGAACTATTTCAAAAAAAGAAAAAAGAAGTCATGCTCTTAGCAGCTTATAAATAATACTTAAGTTGGTTAAATGGAACTGTTTAAAAAAGAAGAAGATAATGCGCTTAGCAACTTGAGAATAATACTTTAAAGTTGGTTAGAAGAAGATGCATAATATTGTTTATTATGCAGTGTTATTATTGAGAATTCTTTTTTTACAAAACATACAAATATTGTAGAAATTCTACAGAAAACGAGCTAAACAGCATGGTTAGAAGAAAAAGTTTATTATGGGAGGATGAAATATTGAGCAACACGTTGTTGGGATAGTCCAGATCTAACAATAGTTATCCGATTGATAGAGCACCAAGTCTGATTGGAAGTGAAGGTTGACACATATAGCCACTCTTTTTTAATGTGGGTTGGACCTCATCTTTTTCACGTGGAACACAGTTGAATTTCACAAAAGAATTAGCAGTAGCACTCGTTCCCATCTCCTTTGGGGTTCATTTTTGAACTTTTTTTAAGCCTAGCTCAAATAGTCTTTTGCACGTGTGAAGTGCTTTCAATTTTCGAATTCGCTAGATGTGTCCCATATCGAATAGATACAATAACGCGGTGTAGGATAGCTGTTATAAAATAGCAGCTCATTTGGTTGTAAAACCACGCAGCCACGCGGTGAGCGCAGAGCGAACTATTCTTTCGCCTTTTACTAAAGAATACCGTGTGCACGCCGCAAATAGTGGCATACGCCTATTTTTGGAGGGGTTTCCCTAAATGGAAGCTCCCTACAATACTAGTTTAACATTTCCTACGCGATTTCCTTTAGGATGAGTAGTTCAAAGACGAAACGAAGAGCTACAACAATAATGTTGTAACAGCCTGAAAGGGTATCTTCTTTGTAATTTATTAGCTCGCATGAAATCGGTAACAATTAGTAGGGTATCTATCAACATGATTTGATCCAATTTATCAACCGTTTGGGAACTGGCTAACATGCCTAGAATGGGTTATTAACAATTGCTGGAGAATCTGTTAACATACTTAAACCAACCCAATCTTATATAACACTCTTAAACTAGGGAAGTAAATTTATTAGGGAAATGTGTTCATCTTGTGAAATTGGTGTCTTCTTGTGTCCAGCATTTTCTCCTATCTTTATTTTATCTTAAGAAATAAACCTGTGAAGTAAGGGTAGTGCTTAATGCTTACAAGTGATTTGCGTTGGGTAAGAAAATTTGCATCCCATTATGCCCTAAAACCCATTTTATTTATTTTACATCACCATTTTAACAATGCATTCTACATCACATTCTTTATTTTATAATTCATCTCAATAAAATAAACTTCTACTTTACAATTCATCTCATTAAAATAAACTTATTTTTATCAAAAAATAAAATAGAATAATGCATTTCACAAAAAAAAAAAAAAAAAAAAAAAAAACTATGAAGTATGGGTATTGATTAATGATTACAAGAGATTTGGGTTGGGTAAGATTTTACGAGATTTAGAACCCAAGGAACTTCTTCATATTTGGGTGAAATTTTGACTATCTTGAGTCCTAGACTACAACACTAATCATCGTCGGGTAGCACTACCACTGGTTCCTAAGCAATCTCTTTTTAATAGAACAACTGTTCAAGTCAGCCAATGCTATATTTTGGCAAATACTAGAGAGCAAAAATGAATGTGATGCAGTGTATTGAAACTCTAGAATAATACCTATCTGAACGTGATGCTGTGTATCATAAAAAATCAAATTGCTAAGCTGTAACCCACTGGTTTATAAGGAAAATGAATGAGAATAAATGAAAACTGACTTTACTTCAAGCTAGTCTTCTTCCAAGAAGAGAAAATTTAAGAGAGAAAAGTAAAAAAATTGACTTATATTTATTCACTGATCAAAATGCCATGGATTACAGGTATTTATTCGAGTTATTTGGAAGTCCAAAGTAACCCACTTAACAACTTTAAACTGCCATCTAAACTAAATAGGCTCCTCATTTTACAATCTTGCAATTAATCTTTTGCATTTTTTGGAAACTACTTACTAAGATGTTTGGTTGGATTAAGAAAAAAAACTCTGGGAAAATAAAATCTTTCATCTATATACTGGAATATAATTTAACAGAAAATCATGGTCACTACTCAAAGCAAACACTGCTTACCAAATGATGAGAAAAACACTATTCCAGGTTCCAGTAGTCCCTGAAGATTTGCCAATCCTTATTTCACTTGATTATTACCTTTGGTTCAGGTTCAATTTCAAAACTCATTATGCTCTTAGCTATGCTTTTTGCTTGAGGAGGGCATTTCCCATTTTAACTTAAAAAGGGAGTTGTTTTGGTTTGGACTACGGACTTTGGGGACTTATTATTGCGTCTGTCCCACATTGAAGAAACTTGAGACAGTAGTTGAAGAGAGCTACTATAAAACTGGGTCTCCACAAATTTCACGACTCCGGGAGCTGTGCGGTGAGCAAAGAGCGAACAATTGTTTTTGCCTTTGGAGGGGATTAGGCCTTTAGAGAAGCCCCTAAAATTTGCTACGAAATGATATCGTTTAGGCTCGCTATTTATTTTCTCCCAAATGTCGTTACAATATTGTTTTGCTCATTTAATTCTAATAGATTATTAGATATGTAAATCATAATCTGAATAAATTCAAATTGTATTACTAAAACAAATGTTATAGTTCTTCTAAAAAAAAAGAAAAAAAGAGTTATTGTTATCTAGAGGAATGCTATTTCAGATGATACTGTTATCTAGAAGAATTGACCAAAACGCAAAAAAATTTCAGTTCATTTTTCTTAAATTTTCAGTTCTTATTTTTTCAACAAATATATTTTAGTAACAGGACACTTAAATCTCTCCATGTCAAAAAAAGAAATTTAGTTGTTAAATTAGAAGTATAGAACCCATATATTGGGTTAGACTTTTTTTTTTTTTTTTTTTTTTGAGAAACACACAAATATAGTTGGAATACTTAGACTTTGTCCTATATATCATTTACTTCCACATTTTAGAAATAAAAATTTCCCTTCTCTCCCGTTCCCTCTCACCACCAAACACGGGTAAAAGTCATGGGCTTTGAAAACTTAATATAAGTAGGTCATTGGAGACTCGGGCTTTCCCTTCAAATGTCAATGAAGCTTTCAAGTTTCAATACTAATAAATAAGAGCCATCTTTACATTCAAGAAATATGCGAGTCCTGGTTGCGAAATATGCACTATAATGGCTTACACATTTTAGGCTCTCATTTCTCAGAAGAGCAAGTTTTCATCGAGTGTGGCTGTCTTACGATAAGTAAGAAGAATAGTGAAATTGAGCTGCGTAGATAATGCCACTTTCTTGAGGGGTTTCTCCTATAGGTAAAAAGACTCCAACTCTCCAAGTGAAAGTTAAGCTTATTGAAATGTGTCTTAAGCTCTATATTTGTAAAAAAAGTGCATGAGGTTGGTGATATCATTAGGTTTGATATAGGAGAGTGGCATTATGAACTGCAACAAAGATTCAAAGATATTTCCCAACTTTCACCAGGTCGGGTTGAAGTTTTTCCTGTGTCCCTTTATTGCTATGACACAATTTGCTTAACCAAAAAACATGTCAATGACATGAGTACATATTTCATAAAGAAAAAGTATGTATTCCTTGACAATTGGTGTGCTCATTAGTCAGTGATTCCTTAGATATCCTCAATCCTCTTTGCTTGATCTATTTTTCTTGCATATTCTTCTTCTCATTGGTTAGTGTTTTCTTTTTTCTTTGGAATCTTTGTTTTCTCTTTAGATTCACAAAACTGTATTGAATGGAAATTGGAAATATTTGTTTTTATAGCATTGTTTGAAGGTGCTGTTGAGATCTCGTCAGGTTTACTGATAACCCCACTAATTTGATAATATCATCTGTCGGATTGGCCTTGTCAAATTTTGAAGAAGGAAATCCACTGTCAACTGCTGCAGTCTTTGAATCGGTTGATTTCCAATTTAGGTCTGATACGATCCGTTGGGTAGGTCAGTTAGCCTAGTTTGTGAACAACCTAGGGCCCGTTGGGTAAGAGAGTTTATGTATTAATTTTTAAAATAATGTGAAAATTGTGAAAATGAGGAATAAGCATCAAGCCTTAACCGACTTAATTGTGAAGGGATACTATTCCTTACTTGTGTAGGACTGATTTTATTGCGGCAAGATCTAATGGTAAAGTGGAGAGAGCGTATAAATTTTTTTGGGGTTTAAAAACAAGTATGAAATGTATTAAATAAGGGATAATAAATGAGATCAATTAGAATATTAATATTAATGAGAGTCTTTTTTTAACCGTTGGATCTACTTAAATCTAATGGTTTAAAAAAAATGTAACTCTTTGTGTAACTTGAACTCGTCTCATAATATATATATATATATATATATATATATATATAGATTAGATTAGTGCCGCAATTGTCTCTTAAAAAAAAAACAAAAAGATTTGTGCCGCAATAGTAGAATAGGTTTCTCTGTTCTCTCGTATTGCTTACATAAATATGGCCGAGTTTCAGGTTAAAGAAAAAAGAAGAGCAGCGATGGAAGGAGGCAGCAGAAGTTTTTTTGATTCCATCCCACATCAAATCATTCTCAATATTTTCTTGAAGCTTCAACTGCGTTGCGTCCTCATATTGAAGTCCGTGTGTAAGGCCTGGTATGTATTAATCCATAATGACTTCGCAGACTTATACTTTAAGCTTTCAAGGGAAAACTCCTTTAGGATTGGTATTGGGATTAGTACTGATCCTCATGCCGGCGACTATGATTCTAAAACTATGATTCCTTATGAATTATCTTCTTTACAAATAGGGATTGGGATAAAAACTTTGATGACAAAAAACATATTTGCCACCGGTAGATATTTGAGAGTTGAATATTCAATTAATGGTTTGATCTTCCTAACTGATGAAGATGAATTTCATGTGTGTAATCCAACCACTGGAGAGTTTGTTACTCTCTCCAGATTTATTCATTATCCTCGTTCTGATAGTGTTATGAAAAGGAGCATTTATGAAACTGGATTTGGATATTCTCCTTTGACAAACCAGATTTTTGTGAAAAAAAACCAATTTCTAAAGTCAAGGTTGCAGTAATAACAGTGGGAAGTTCTTCGAATTCATGGAGGATCATTGATGATTTCCCGCAATATAAATATCGCGGCGGACAAGGAACAGTATGTTTGAATGGCACTATATACTTGTTGGGTTTCTGTGATCATCATACGCACCTTGTTAAGGTTTTGGCATTTGATGTGGCTGATGAAACAGTCCAAAAAATCACTCCACCTCCAGAAGTTTATGAAAAAACTTTGCCCAACTTATCCGAACTTGAAGGGAAATTGTGTTTAATTGACTTCAACGATTTTGATGAGAAATCTTTTGAGATATATATGATGGTAGAGGATCATCAATGGGAGTCTCGGTATACATTCTTTTCCAAAGAGTTCAAACTAGATTGTGATTATTCCCTATGTTGTACCCAATATCAATGCCTCAGGAATGGGAAATTAATAATATGGTCAAAGTGGATGGATGTTGATGATGATGATTCGACTAATGGATGGCTTTTTTTTGATATCAAAAGCAGAACCTACGAAACTATTGAAGTTGGTAATTCAAATATTTATACAAGGTTTTTTCCTTATGAAGAAAGTGTAACTTCTATATGTTGTATGAATGATATTCTCAAGTTGCCCAGTGCCAACCACTGCCAATTGCCCAGAAGTTGAAGCTATTTTGCCTTGATTGGCTGGAGCTGGAGGTTGGAGTTGTTGCGCTTGATGTGAGTTCCTCAGACTGCCAATTTATTCTCTTTTATTTTGTGGCTAATTTTAAACTCTCAATTAGATATTGAAAACATTTTTATTATTGATAATATCCTTTCAAATCTTTTCTTTCTATTATCTTTATTTTCCGTAAAGAATTACTCAAATTGTTGCATTTCAGCTTGACATTTTTTAAATTTGTATTGGTAAGCTGCACACGCATTTTGTGGGTAATGAATAATGACCTCACCTTCCAACCCGTTATTACGGACATATTTATATTCTTGGGAGACCAAATTCTCATACATATTTCAATCTAAGAAAAATATTCAGGTGGTTTTCGTTGTGTGTCAAGAGTAGCCGAGTAGGGCTGGGCCAAAGATATGCCCAGTGACCAACCCAAGTTACATATGAGGGCTTTAAATTATTAAGAATAACCTTCAATTCTCAATATGTATTCTAAGTTTCTAACCCTTTGTTTTTTGGGCTGATTTCAAAAATTAGAGGGAGGAATGATATCTCACGTGGATGGCCAATAGGCAATATATAAACCACATAACGCTATCATAAGCTATACCATCATGAAAAAAATACTAATATATGTACAAATTATATATATTACATAACCATCTTGAAAGCTACTAATTATATATGTACAAATTATATATATTACATAGCTTTTATAAATTGATATTGCAGTTGGAGCAATATCTATAGATACTAATTGCTCATGGTTTTGATTTTCAGATTTTAGGTTTTTTTTTTGGTCCCTTCGTTAATAGTTTGTTGTGTACGTACTTTTGGCCAATAGCTGCTTGTTCTGGTGCAGCTTGGGTTTGAAACTTTGTTTATGAGGTTTAATTATTGTATTTTGGTTTTTTTTTTTAAAAATTATTATCGTTTATTTATCTATAGAAGAAGGTATATGACATGACACATGCATATTTTAATCACGTCACAAACCCCCAAAAAATATGTAGTTTTATAACACCACATTTACATCTAAAACAACGTATAGAAAAAAAAAATCTTCACATCTCAATTATTTTTCTTTTTGGAAGTTACAAAAAAGTATTTTGTGTCAAATGATACTATGTTATCCGTATTAAAACTTAATAAATGAGAGACATTTATATAAAAATAAGTATTTATTGACACATTTTTTCATTTGTTAATGAGATAGTTATTTTTTGCTGACATATTTTATATTTATCAGATTTTGATACTGCTAAATGGTATCTTTTGATATAAAATACCTTCTCGATAAGTTACACATACACACACATACACCCGTTAAAAATTGGAGTTCTGCTCTAAAACTAGCAAAAATCCAAAACCAAAATACCAACAAAGAACAACAACCAAAAAAACCAAAAAACTAGCAAAAACCCAAAACCACCAATGGATCAAAATCCCATAAACCCACTAGATTGGACTACCTACAAATCACTGGATCAACCACCCACTGTTAATCTACCACCAACCGGATCAACCACCCACTGCTAAACCACCAGAGAGAGAAGAGAGGAGAGATTGGGGTGAAGGTGAAGATGAAGATGAGAGCATCGGCCAAAGAAGAGTGAGAGAAAGGAGTCTGAAGAGAGAGAGAGAGAGAGAGAGAGAGAGTTTATAATAATAAAAGAAATGAAGTCACTGAATAATTAAAAAAATAACTTTGTTGTACAATAGCACCATTGATGTAGCTTAGTTATTGTTGTTTGTGGTGCTAAAAGTATCTATTTGGCTTTTTAGCACCACCAATGTTAATTCTCTTAAGTGTCAAAAAATAAAATACTTTTTTGGATCATACAAAAGAGGCCAAATAATGCTAACAGATTTGCTCTCTTTAATTACAACTACTGAACAGTAAATGAAAAGCCCACTACGAGAGAGAGAGAGAGAGAGAGAGCAAGAGCGAGAGAGAGATTTGCATAACTAAACCATGCAATCATCACATACTAGGAGAAAGATCAACTCACACTTACGAGAGAGAACCTTTTTTTTTTTTTTGGAGAGAGAAGTGAGAAACTTTAGAGACAAGGATATGGCAGAATAAGGAATGAGTCAACCATTAGGCCATTAGTCATTTAAAATATAATATAATATATTTATTTATCATATAGTATTGCCCAAAAACTAGGTACGGGGCAATTTTTTTTTTTTTTTTTTTGGGCCAAGTTGTGATACTAATATATTAATTAAAACAACCCCATCACACACACAGATATATATATATATATATATACATATATATATGCACATACACTTTATTTATTTAATAAGTTATATATATACACACAAAAAAAAGAGCTTAGTATTTTTTATCAAAATTATGTTTGATTACGATCTTTCGTAGAATAAAATTCATATTTTACTATTTTCATAGTGAAATTCCTTAAAAAAATTTATTTTCAATACAAATGATCAAATTGTTTACCAAAGTGAGTAAAAAATATTTCAATTGAACTAATGAAAATTTCAAAAACATGAATGATCCAAAACTTTGAGGAACAAGTTTGACTCCAAACATATTTCAAGTTATCTTGCTTTAACCCATTATGTGGTTACTAAAGAGATATTTCATATGTAATTTTAGTCACAAGATCAATGACTTGTTTAATTGTTACATAATGGGTTGAAAAAGATAGATCCAAACAGGTTTGGTTTTAAACTTTATAAAAAATTTGATAGATATAAGAATACAGTTTACAATAACAAAAATAATATGGAGAAAAATAAAGATCTATCTTTATAACTATTAGACCAAGTATTTTTTTTAAAGCATTATTGGGCTAACTCAAATATTTTGGGGGCTCTTATTTTTGTAGGCTAAATTTTCAAAATGTCAAGAAATTTTCTAAATTTTATGGGGCCATGTGTGTAGCTCTACCCCTACCAAAAAAAAAAAAAAAAATGTAAGGCCTCTTACTTAAAACTATTTTCCAAAATTTAATAAATAAAAATGATCGTTAAAATATTATACTCTTTTTAAATGGTTAACATTTTATTAATATGTTTTACTATGTTTGGGGTAGTTTAAGAGTATAAAATTTTATTCTCCCAAAAAATATACTCTTCCTTTCTCTCTTTCTATCAAAATAAAAATTAGAATTAACACTTTTAGAGATAAATTTATTACTAAAATCTATTTTGCAATAACTAAAGTCCAACATTGCCAAGAGAGACAGCAGTGGCGGCTCCACTTGTATGTGAGCGTGTTCATAGGAACACCCTCACTTGCCATTTTTTTTAATACTTAGCAAAAAAATATATAAATAATTAGTTTAAATTATTTGTTCAGTGACCACTTTGACTTAAGGAAAAAATGTGTGTATATATATATATATACTTACAAAAAAAATATTATATGCTATATTAACTTATTTTAACTACCCTAATAAAAATGTTATACAAGATGACCTGAGAATCACAAGAATTTGAATCCAACAAAAATAATAGTAATGCTACATCGACAATATTTTCACAATAAATCTTATGTGGTAAGCTATTACTAATTCTAATTTTGGCTCAATATTGGCATGTTTTACCCACCAATAATAACTTATTGCATAAGATTTGTTATGAAATTGTTGTGGTCACTTTATTATTCTCATATCAGCATTTTCAATTTTCACTTTATCTCTTATTAGTCTTTTTTTTTGTTCTCTTTGCTAGTACAAAAAATTGTAATATTTCATGTATTTGCGTTTTTTTTACATTAATATATTCAAGTTGTCTCTTTATTAAATTTTGTATAATTTATGTTTCTTAGTGACAATCCTAAAAAAAATTCCTAGAGCTGCCACTGAGAGACAGTGATCATCTAAAATATGATATTTGTTCTGATATTGATTGTTTTAATATTTTTAGAATTAAAAGTTTAAAATATATTTTTATAAATATATGAAAATAGTATTGTAGGGATGAAGGGCTCAGATATAGGTATTGGGTCGTGGGTCGTGCTCGAGGAAATCTAATAGTCTGAGGATAGGTAAATACTAATTAAGGCATACAGATTAATGGGCTGTGGAAGAAGTCTAGTCATAAGGAGCTGGGGACGTTGTCTGCGAAGACACACCTCCTCGGCTAAGTAGAGTAGAGGTTAAATGGTCCGACCATCCATCAATAGCAGATCAACGGGCGATCATGCTTGAAAGGATAAACACTAGAGAGGGATGAGACAAAAGAGAGTTGGAAAATATCTGAAAAGAAAGCTACTACCACGGCATTGAATGCTCTGCATCTGACCCCCTGGCCGCATTAATGTGGAGGTGATACCTGAATAGTAACATTCAGCCTTACAGCTACCCTCAAAGACTTTAGGAATGTGCTGATGGGACAAGTATATCAAAGCCAGCAATCTGATCTACACGTGGAGGGTGAGATGAAAGAAGGAAGGAGAATAAAAAGGAGAGAAACCCCATTACAAGGGGATCATCAGAAAATCTAAGGAAAAATCATTGTATACTCAAGAACTTTAATTTTGTATAAGTCTGAGAGAAATATATAAGAACAAACCATCCTTAGACTTGACCGAGGAAAACATTTTTTGTTCAAAACTGTTTGTTTTATTCTTTCCAACAATAGCTAACCTACTGTGACTACTATCCACTTAACTCATTGAAAATTCATCTTCAAGCCTATTCTCTAACAAATTCACTGTTTTGGGCTCTTTGGGCCATTGACCTTTCATTTGGGCTTTAGGAGCAAATCGTGTCCTTACATGTATGATTAATGTATTAAATTATATAAAAATGTTGATTTTTTTTCTAATTTTTGTTTCGTTTATAAAATTTTAAGTAATAATACATTTTTCATCTGTGTCTAGCCCAAAAAATGTGTTGAGTCTACCCCACAGTAGGACCAATTTTTGCGAACTGTGAATTTCAGTTTTGCAAATAATATGTTTGAAACTGAATTGAGGTATTCAATAAAAGTAATACCATTTAAAATTTACAAAATTTTAAAACTATTTATTTTAAATTTAAAATACTCTACACATATAAATACTTCATAGCAATGTGATCATATTTTGGCATGATTGTACTTGTATTAGTACAAAGAAACGAAATCATTAAAGCCTAAAGTTGTTAAAAAAAAAAATCAAATTGATGGTTTTGCAAAGAAGTGTTCAACGAATACCACTTTCAAATATTGGAAGAAACTAATAAAAAAAAACCTCACTTTAAATAAAATGTGTTGAGTCGGCCTGTGCAAAACCAATGAATTAGACAAATAAAGGGAAGGAGATATACTAGAACACTTTCTTAATTGGGTGAATTTTATGTTGTAGGGTGAATTGGTGGCAACAAGTTCTGAGAGCACGAGCAAGTACTTAAAAAAAAAAAAAAAAAAAAAAATCTTTTTAGGATTCATTTTGTGAGAAAGTAATTTTTTTCATTCTTGTATCTGCCTATATCATCTGGAATTTTGGTCAACTCACTATTCTGATTACACGATTCTTCTTATCTTTGGTGTGAATAAAACATCTTCAAGTTCTAATCTTGATTATTTAGCAAAAGAAAAAAGGTACTTCTTTTGGATTCTAATTTCCAAGCAAGGTTTTGAAACCCGGACCGGACTGTACGGTCCGACTGGAAAAACCTCGAACCGCTCATTTTTGCGGTTTTTTTAGCCTTAGGAATTGCTGATGAGAAAAAAGTAGGGACCTGTGCGAGCCGCAGTCAGACCTCACGGTTCTGAGAACCGTGAACAATTCTCGCGGTTCGCATGGGTCCCTTTTTAAAAAAAAAAAAATTTAAAGCCTTAAACGGCACCATACCAGAATATTTGCTATTTTTGGTTGGGAAAAAAAAAATCCAAATAGAAAATGTAAAAAGAAATCAGAAAATGTCTGATCTAACCCAGAAAACGTTTGATCTTTGTTTCCGTCTCTTTGCTCCACTCTCAAAAAACGTCTCACATGATCCAAACACAAAACACAAAATAAAATCTAATTCTTACAATAAAGTTGAATCAGAACAAGCAAATATGAAAAAAAAAAGAACAAGCCAATCTGACCCAATCTGATGGTGGGGAGGAGGACGATCGGCGGTGGGGCAGCCAACGAGGTAGTGCTACATGGAGGACAACAGGCCGATGGTGGGGCGGCTGACGATCTCCACCAGCTTTGTCTTGTCGGCGACCTCGATCGCCACCGGCTCTTCAGATTCTCTCTCTCTCTCTCTCTCTCTCTCTCCCTCTCTCTCTCTCTCTCTCTCTCTCTCTCCCTCTCTCTCTGATGTGAATACTGATTTACCGAGTATGTGATAAATGTGAAGGTTGAGAGTAATAATTTTTTTTTTTTGAGAATCAAGACCTGAAGAATGTGTGGTGGATATGAAAAATGGGTATGAAAAATGTGTGGTGGATATTTATCACATACGTTGGCAGCTTTTCCCTTAGTGTGTGGTGAATATTCACATACTCAGTTATAAAACTTCGTCCTTATCCCTTAGTTTTTATTTATTTTTTTTTATTTTTTTTTATTTTAATGTAATCGTGTGGTTTTGTTTTTGATTCAATCGTGTGGTATTTAATATTGAGAGATGGCAATTAAAAAATGTTACCACAATATTTTCACAATAAATTTTAAGTAATAGATTGTTATTAGCTAATATTTGTGAGTAAAAAAATAATTTCAGTGGTGGGTTCAAATTAGAACTAGTAACAACTTTCCACATAATATTTTGATGTGATTCTTGTGAAAATATTGCGAAAAATATTGTGGATATAGTATTGCAAAAAATGTTGTTTGTATTGCTTTTTTATCTCTTCCTTTAATTTCATTCACTTTTATTTTTAGTGCCTTTTTAGGTTTGTGAATGTGAGCTAGACAGTTGGTCACTTGGGCATTGGAAAGTGGAAATTAGAAAGACAATCTAATGCTTTTAATTTTCTTTTTATAAAAAAGTGGTTATTATTATTATTATTATTGGATAGATATTTCATCTTTGGGTTTGAGATGGATATATTAGACATAGTTAAAATATGGATTTATAGTTTTAATTGGACTATTTTAGTTAATTTTTATATTTTTTACTAATTTAATATTTATATATATATATATATATTTAAAATAATTATTAAATTAATTATGACGTCATCACGGTTCGACCCTGGTTTGACCTCAGTCTGACCTCAAAAACCTTGAACCTCTCTCTTTTACAGTTCAATGAACGGTCCCCGTCTAAAAGCCTTGTTTCCAAGTTCTAATCTCACTCTGTATCCTTCCCTCTATTTGTGTAATTCACCTTTCTAGGTATTATGGATCCCTATCTCTCTTAATGTAAAGTTAGAGAAAATATATTTATTACGGAGCTCTAGTAATGTATGCCCAATGTATCATGAATGTATGACTAGTGGAGAGTGACAGTTTTGTATTCGTGGTTGGCACCTCCCTGTCCTTGATCGTGACAGAAGTTTTTTATGACTTATCTAAACTTAGCAGTAGCACTGTTAGTGTATAGCTTAGACTAGATTAGCCCATTGGGCTTGGCCCAGTATACTGTACTTGTAATTTACTTATATTACTTTTACTGCACACATACCTAGCCTATATAAGGCTCTCTATTGTACATTATTATTTACACAATATATAGACTATTCAGTCTTTCTCTCTCACTTTATATTCTTAACATAGTATCAGAGCCAATGCTCTGACTTCTGGCACCTGTGGTCTTCTCTGCATGGTTTTTAAACTTGGACCGGATCGTACGGTCCTACCATATTATCCGTGAACCTCTCACAAGCCCAGTTCTTTTAAGCTTAAGAATCGGTCTATGCCAAAAAAGTAGGGAACCGTTCTATCCACAGTCCAACCACATGGTTCTGAGAACCGTCATCAGACCTCTTCTCATAGTTCCCTACTTCCCTTCGAATCTGAACCTAAAAAAAAAAAAAAAACATACACACACACACACACACACACACACAGAGAAAAAAAAGCTTTAAATTCTGCTCCCTTCAGAGTACATCACGCATCTCCCTTCAGAGCACTTACATGCTTACAGCCATTGTTGAAGGCTGAAGCTTCAACCACTGTGAGATGCTATCAGACTTGAGATCGCACCGCCATCTTCCTATTTTTCTTCTTTGTCTCGCTCGCACTCCCTCTCTGTGTTTTTGACGATGCTGTTTCTTCATTTTCCCTCCAGAGTCTTCTTCTTTTTTGGTAAATGGAGTCCTCTTGTTTGCTATTGCTTTACTGTCAACCTCCAACATTAGCTTTACTGTCAACCACTTCTTCTTTTTTAAATGGGCAGACATCCTTTAGTGTGTGTGTGTGTGTGTGTGTGTGTGTGTGTGTGTGTGTGTTTTTTTTTTTTTTTTTTTTTTTTTTTTTTTTTCTAATTCATAAATGGTGCACTATTCAAATGGGCTTGGGCATAAAAAAAAAAACAAAACAAATTGTTTGGGTTGTCAAATGGGCTTGGCCATGGGCAGACAAATCAATTTATCTCTTTACCATTTTATTGAGTCTCATAAAAAAAAAATTTATTGGGTACTCAAATGAACTTTGTCGTGACTTAAAAGCTCTAACAAAAATTTTAAATAAATATTTATATATGTATGTATGCATATAATTATTAATCTTTATTTTTAGATAAATTTTCAATTTTTACTAATTTAATATATTTATTTATATTTTAAATAATTATTAAAATAATTATGACGTCGTCACGGTTCGATCTCAGTTCGACCTCGGTCCAACCTCAAAAACCTTGAAACTCTCCCTTTTATTGTTTGTTAAACGGTCCGAATTTCAAAACCATGCTTCTCCAACGTCTTTCCGCTGCCTTTACCTTTGTCCAGTGCCCATTGTCAAAAGCAAGTTACTGCCTTCAGACTCACAGCACCAAACACTCTCGGATCCAATCTTTCTATCCATCACCCTGCCAAAAATAGATCGCACAATTCCGAGAAAAACCCAACCCGAATCAACTCCATTCGGCACTACACGTGCTCCCACGCACCACCAAAAGGATCGGTCTCCCAGTACACGCCCACGCACCTACACGCGCCACTGCCCAATCTCACGCGCCCCACGCACCCACGCTCCTCTCACTGCCACTTTGCCACATCAGCCCTAGTGACGTCAGCACACGTCAACCCTGTGATGTCAGCTCTATGACGTCAGCACTAGTGATGTCAGCATCCGTTGACCATTGCCGCTACCATTGACCAAGGTCAAATTTTTTCGAAGAGGCCTATCTTGCTCAGTTTTTCACCTAGATTCTGTTTCTGGGTTTAGTTTCTTCATTTGAGGTTTCTAAATCCCTCTTTTTGATCATTTTCTTCATTATGGCTCAACAAAACGAAGGAGATATCATACGTCCTATTACCATTATGTTGGATGGTCCTGCTAGCTATCATGTATAGTTTCAGAATATGACTGTCTTTCTCAAAAGTCGTAAACTGTGGAGATATGTGACTGGTTCAATTCCTAAACCAGTACCAAAACCTACGTCTAAAGCCACAATTGTTGAAGATGCCTCAAAGATTGTTGTTACAGTGGATGATTATGAAGAACGCTTAGAGGAATAGGAGAGTATTCAGAGTAAGATCTTGTCTTGGTTTATCAATACCTCTATTCCCTTCATTCATAATCTTCTTCTTGTCTTGAGACTGCTTGGAAATTTCTAGCCGATCGCTATAATTGCACTAATGATTCAAGCTCATAGTTCCACATTGAATCAAAGCTCTATCAAATGCGCCAAGAGACAGTTCACCCTTAAAACACCCCATCACCATTTACACTGTTGATGGAACTCCTATGCCTGTTAGTCATAAAGAAACAATCTCTTTTCCTTGTTTATCCCTCAGTGACACTTTTCATATCCCAAAGTTATCCCTCAATTTGCTTTCTGTTAGTCAACTTTGTAAATTAGGCATAGATCTTCTATATACTAATCATGGTGTGGATGTGCAAGATCCCCGGACAGGTTAAGTGCTTGGGACAGGCCGTAAGGTTGGTTGCATGTTTGAAGTTCATGACTTGAAGATTCCTCCACAAATTCTTTCTACAGCTGCTACCACTTCCACCCCCTCACCTAATTTATGGCATGCTCGTCTTGGTCATCCATCCTTATCTCATCTTCAGTTGTTAGCTTCTCAAGGTCATTTAGGTTCAGTTCAGTTTCAAAATTTTGATTGTACTTCCTGTTATTTTGGCAAACAAGCAAAATTGCCTTTTAATAATAGTGACTCCTTCTCTTCTGCACCTTTTGATCTTATACATTCTGGTAGTTGAGGTCTTGCACCAATTCCCACTTAGGGAGGATCTAGATATTTTGTCATATTTTTGGATGATTTTTCTCGATATACTTGGATTTATCTGCTTCACTATAGGTTTAAACTTGTGTCTATTTACCAAACATTTCATAAAATGATTGAAACACAGTTTAATCGCACCGTCAAAGTCTTTCGATTGGATAATACTCAAGAATATAATAATAAATCTATCCTATCCTTTTTAGACAGTCATGGTACCCTTCCTCAGTGGTCTTGTCCTTACACCTCTCAACAAAATGGTTATACAGAATGAAAACATCGTCACATTCTTGATGTTGTCCACACTCTTCTCATTTCTGCCTTTCTTCCTGAGCACTTTTGGGGTGAGGAAGCACTCACTGCTATGTACACCATTAATTATATTCCTTCACCAACTACACACAACAAATCACCATTTGAGCTTCTCTATGGTCAAACCCCTAACTACTCATCTCTTGGGGTTTTTGGTTATGCTTGCTTTGTCTCTCTTCCTCCTTATGAACAAACAAAGCTCCAGCCTCGTGCTCGTCTCTGTTATTTCCTTGGTTATGGTGTATCTCAAAAAGGGTTTCGTTGCTATGATCTCATTTCTCATCGCCTTCGTTTCTCCCACCATGTTGAGTTTTAGGAACATCGTCCTTTCACGAGTCTTCAGCAATTTCCTGCGTCCTCTTCCTCAGAGTCTCCCATTTTTACCGATCTTTTCCTCCATCTCTATCCTGAACTTGTTGAGGATTCTTCGTCATCGGCTGCTTCTCCAAACAACTCATCTCCGTTTCCATCCCTGGCATATGACTCACCTGTCTTGGATCCTGTGGCACCACCCTTTCCTGAATCTGCTGTTGGTTCTGAACTTCGTCGTTCCACCTGGGTAAGCACTCCTCCTCCTTATCTCACTGATTATCACTACTCTTTTACTCTTGTCACCCTCTATGAACCTCACCCCTATCATGAGGCCCATACTGACCCTCTTTGGCAGCAAGCTATGAACGAAGAACTAGATGCCCTTCATAAGAATCATACTTGGGATATGATTGATTTGCCTCCTGGTTAGTCTATAGTAGTTGTAGGTGGGTTTACAAGATCAAGACCAAGGCTGATGGATCTGTTGAATGAAACAAGGCTCGCCTTGTTGCCAAGGGCTTTACTCAGGACCTATTGCTAGCCTTACATCTGTCAGATGTCTTATTGCTGTGGCTACTATTCGCCGCTAGCCTCTTTATCAAATGGATGTGAAGAATGTTTTCCTCAATGGAGACCTCCAAGAAGAAGTGTACATGCAACCACCCCAGGCTATCCATACTCAAGTAGTTAAGTTTGTCGCCTTTGACGTGCTCTTTATGGCCTCAAGTAGGCTCCTTGAGCTTGGTTTGAAAAGTTTAGCTCAGTTGTTGCTTAGTAGGGTTTCACTTCGAGTCCTCATGACGCTGCTCTCTTCGTCCGGAGATCCTCTGCTGATATCACTCTTAGGGTCTGTTCGATTAGAGGAGTGAAAAAGTGGAAGGGTGGAAAAGTAGGAGGATGGAAAATATTTAGTTTTCCCTCTTGTGTGTTCAGTTGGAGGGGTGGAAAAGTGGAAGGGTGGAAAAGTGGAAGGGTGGAAAACTCTTTTGTTTGGTTGGAGAGAAAAAGAGAAGGATGGAAAATGTAATTTATATAAATTGACTATTATACCCTTGTTACATAATATGTAAGAAATAGATTTATTTGTACTCATTACATAATATAAAATTTATCACATCATATATATAAATTTATATTATTATTTTTATTATTATAATGTAAAAATTATAATAGTGTACATATAAATTTAATTGGATAAAGGATTTTGTAACCAACAAAAAGGTGGTTACAAAATTAGGTCACGTTGAAAAAAAAAATTGATCAGGTCACGCTGAAAAAAAAAAAAAAAGAAAAAAAAAAGAGAAGAGAACGTTGAATAGATCAGGTCACTTTGAAAAAAAGAAAATCGAAAAAAAAAGAACGTTGAATAGATCAAGTCACATTGAAAAAAAAAAGAGAGAGAGAGAGAGAAAGAGAGAGAGAGAGAAGAGAACGTTGAAAAAAAAAAATAGGTGAGAATTGATCTGTCCATTATGTTGTTCATGGATGCCCCTTATTCTGTCCACTGTGTTGTTCTTCGGATTTTCCAACATGTTAAGGGCACACTTTTTCATGGTCTCTACTAGTCCTCTCGGTCTTCTCTCGAGCTTCATGCTTATTCAGATGTAAACTGGGCAATTGATCTGACAGATTGTTGCTCTATTACAGGTTTTTGTTTCCTGTTTGGTGCTTCTCTTGTCTTGTGGCGTAGCATGAAACAGGATGTGGTTTCCCGTTCCAGTACTGAGGTTGAGTATCGTGCCCTTGCCGACACCACCTGCAAGCTTGTCTGGCTTCGTTGGCTCTTGGTTGACATGGATGCTCCACAGCCTACTGCCACTTCTCTTTATTGTGACAATCGTAGTGCTATCTACATTGCTCATAATGATGTCTTCCATGAACGCACCAAGCACATTGAGATCAACTGCCACATCACTCGCCAGCATCTCAAGAATGACAATCTCAAGTTGTTCTCCATCTCCTCTACTGACCAGCCTGTTGATATCTTCACCAAGACTCACCTACCTGGTCGTCTTTGACATCTTATATTTAAACTCCAGTTGGCTTCCTCCTTGCCACCTCGAGTTTGAGGGGGGATGTTAGTGTATAGCTTAGACTAGATTAGCCCATTGGGCTTGGCCCAGTACACTGGGCTTGGCCCAGTACACTGGGCTTGGCCCAGTACACTGTACTTGTAGTTTACTCATATTACTTGTACTGCACACATACCTAACCTATATAAGGCTCTCTATTCTACATTATTATTTACACAGAATATACAGATTATTTAATGTTTCTTTCTCACTTAATATTCTTAACAAGCACAATCCTATTTTAGGAGAAATTATCTAGTCTTCATGGAGGATCATGTCACAGTGGTACTCCACTCCAATAATAAAATGTCATTTGTCCACATTAGCTGAGTGAGATCCTAATCACATCATCAAAAAACAAATTAAAACAAAAAACAACTCTAGTTTTCCACATTGCCCAAGTAAACAAAGCAAGTAAAATCCAAACCCAAACCCCAATGTAGTCAGAGTTGAAAAGCATATTTCCCTACCCAAGGGCGGAGCTAAGTAATGCATTGGGGGGGTGGGGGGGCATGTCCCCTCCAAATTTTTTTAAATCATCTCTAATTGTAGGTAAAACTAGTTCTTAGTCCTTTCGATTTAAGAGTTGGCCCTCACAAGATAAAAAACTCCCCCCCCCCCCTCTTCTACAAGTTAGCCATTAGAATTCCCTTCTCTCACCTCAAATCCCCACTTTTTAGTCATAAAGATTCATTCATTTTCTTTCTCCATTCTCCCTTAAAAGCATAGTCCCTGGCAGATCCATTTTTTATTTATTTAATTATTTTTTTCTAAGAGCCTAAGACCATATCCCATATCCTAATGTACATGTCCTTTACTACATTTTTATATACCCTTCACTTTTACCACTTTTTAGGCATTCAATTTTCCTAATAGGATAAATAAAACTAAGGTGTAGTACATTATATTTTCCAATTAAACTTTGTGTTGAATTTAATTGTCCTTAAAAATGATAATATTGTTTGTATTTTATTTGTCATGGTAAACATGTGTTTGAATTTATTTGAGAAACCTAATGTATTACACTTTAGATACTTAGCTTTTGCAATTTCCCAAAACTATTACAATATCCCCTTGCACTTTATAGCTACCCCAAAGACTCTACTCATCGCCATTACTGAGTTCTCTCCCTTCAATTTCTCCTCATTATTTCTTCCTTACAATGCTCAATTGGTTGATTAGCTTGTAAGTATTTTGAGTGCTAATATGAATTACACTGATAAAAAAATTCTAGCAATAACCTAATGAGCCAAGACATGTATGTATGTATGCATGAATGTCATATTTTGAATTTTTATTGAATTGCAAATCAATATAATTGTTTTTTTCTTGGCCTCCCAAGCAAAAATTCCTAGCTATGCCCCTATCTCTGCCATTCACTTCTAAAAATCACCAAGAATTTAAAAAGTAATAATGAAAAGCATTTTTATTCCTCCACTGAAATATAACAATCAATAATTTAGATAAGAGAACTGAAAAAAGGAAATCTAGATCCCATTTCGTTATGCTCTCATATTTTCTAAACCCTTCATATTCTTTCTCAAAAAGCAAACAGAGGCAGCAACAACGGCATCGACAATCCTACACGTTGATGCTTCTACATGTGCCATGGCCTTCTTGGTAATGGCTTCGACGGAGATATATAAATAGATCAACGTGCTAATCGCTGGTGGTGATGGTAGATTATTTTTTTGTGTGACTAGGATCGGGTTTGGCCTTTTGCTGTATTTTTATGGAAAACACAGAGGATTTGCCAACTTCGGTGCTGGATTTGGGGGTGGATAGTGAACCGCATAACCGATGATCATACTGATAGGTGTCTCCGTGTCTGAATTTTCTTTTTAAATGATTTAGGATCTTACTCAATTAATGTGCACAGATGACACAATTATTGGAGTGGAGGATCACTTGATATTGTTGATGTTGTCCTCCATGAGGACCGAATAATTTCTCCTATTTTGAAAGGGTTCCTCTATGAGTATACTGAACACAAATTTACAAATTGAGAAATTTCAAAATTTATAGGTCAATTGAATAGGGCTCAAGCGACTAACCCAAGAAATTTAGTTAATGATTTTGTACCCGTCAAATTAAGTAGGGTCATGCCAACACAAGTTATGGAGAAACTCTATAGACACAACATGTTCTTCAAAAAAATTTCACACACTAATGTATCTGATTGATAGAGGTATGTAAAAAAGAAATATATATATATATATATATATATATCAGTAGTGTGCCTATATAAAAACTAATAACAACTTTTTTCATATGTGTTGTAGGTACTCAAAGTGTGACAGTCCAAGCCCACTAAGTACAATGATGCCTTGTCCTCAAATTGAGCCCAAACAATATAATTTATGAAGAGGATGGGAAGGCCGTTCAATAGCAGTTCAAGATCAGAATTTAGTTGGAGTCCGAAGAGTTCTAAGTGTTATTGAAGTTCCCTTAAGTAGTTGTTTACAAATGAAGCTCTCCTCGGGCTTGACCAAGAAGTGGTTACTGACAGGCCATAAACACGTTGACCCCTTGTGATAAATTAGATTAATTAATTAGCCTAGTTTTTAATTAATCAAATTAACATGCAATATCACGTGGTAGCACAAACAAATCACCGATAACTAGAGTATGCAGCGGAAAATAAATAACACGGTGATTTGTTCACGAATGGGGAAAACCTTACGGCAAAAACCCCACCAGGTGATTTAAGGTCACCACTCCCGAAACTCCACTATTATCACAGCAAGCGATTACAAGCAAGGAATCCCAAGTACCTTACCAACCTACAGTTGAACCCTTACCCCAATACCCAATTGGACTTGCTCTGTAGTGACAGATTCTCCTTTTCAATGCACGGCTCCCAAGTACGTGACTAATCAGATGCGCGGATCCTAGTACGCGATTTCAAACACCAACTAGAGAGAGAGAGAGTTGTTGGCTGCAAAGTTCTTCAAATCATCAGAGATGAACTAGGGCACGAACTTTGTCTTTCAGATCACAAATTGCATGAACAACAAGTTCTCAATGAATGTGCAACTTGCATCCTGTTGACGGCCCTTAAAACAATCCTTTTATATGTCTAGGGCTAGGAGAAAAGAAGTCCCAAAGACACATTCACGGATTGGACTTGAAACAGAATTGAAAATCTGTTTTCTTTAATTCTCGACAGATAGAGGTGTCGAGAATCTGTCGAGAAGCTGTCGAGGCTCGGGGCAAAACAGCTTCTTAAAGCTCGATAGATGCATGTGTCGAGGTAGGTGTCGAGCTTTAGTAACTTGCACTTCCTTGCTTGTTTCTTGGACAGACTTTGATGACTTCAACACTGAATCTTGAAACACTATTTCTTGAAGTGTTAAACACATCCTAAATCTACCCAATTACAAGTAAAGTGCGTTTTGTCTAAGGATAAGCCAATTACATAAAATAGCGACATATGTTCACACTCTTGAACTACATATGTCCTAACAATCTCCCCCTTTGGCAATCCGTGACAAAACCATAACAAACAAATGAGGATATGAGAGAAGTCATAAATCACTTTAACTCATATTCACTTGTTACATACAATAAAATCTATCCTAACACAAACTCTTGAAAAACTTTGCAAGAAGAGAGTTTATGGCAAGTAGACTTTGACAACCTGTATTTCTGAAACACTTATAAACAAAACACATCAAGGCATCTTTGTGTGAAACAGAAATAATAGATTGCGTACAAGTAAAGAAACATGTGTATAAAGACAGAAAAGAAACAACACATAGAAAGGTAGGTGAAAGAAAATCATACATCATCATATATATCAAGAAAATAAGTACAATGTATGTCAATACATGATCAATGTGTCTCTAAAAAGATAGAAAAGAAAAAAATACATATGATCACCTCACTACATCCCTCAAACCACACTCCCCCTATAAAAAATGTCCTATGCTAACACTCCCCCTAAGCATGACTACTCTCATACCAAAACTACTCCCCCTTTTTGTCACGAGGGACAAAGGGTAGAGTGTCATGTAGACATCTCATCAGAAGAGCTCGCATCTCCATCATCATCATCCTCAGAAGCATCATCATCATCACCATCACCATCAGCCTCAGTCTCAGTCGACACATGAGGTGGCAGAGGAGAAGCCTCTGGAGCAAAGCCGCCCATGGTCGCCTGTCGCCTGGCGATACGACCAACACGAACGTTCACCTGATACAACTCCATGGAGAGTGTATCTAGGCGAGCATCCATGCGCTGAAGTTGCGCCATGATGTCTCCTAAGGTAATGTCGCTCGAAGAAGAAGGAGCAGACGTTTGAGCTGATCTGGAGGTAGTCGGACGGGAGGAAGGAGTGGCACCATCTGACTGTCTCGATCTAAACTATGCCTCGCTACGTTTTACGGTAGCGGTGTCTATGGCAGACATGACATGGTAAGGATCGGACAAAGGGAATGGGATGGAAAACCGGCGAAGAATCCTCGTGATAGCGGAAGGGAAAATGAGCTTATCACGGGTGGCCGTATCTCTATAGACATCTATGATAGAAAAGATAAAGTGTGAAGGAAATTCTATAGAGATATCCTCTAGGAGGGACAACAAAAACCGAGCACGAGGCTCTGTGATAGAGTTGTAGTGAGAAAGTGGGTGCAAAACAAAGGTCATCACCATGTTAAGGAAACGAGGACCTTTAGCAAAAGGTCGACATGGTGTATACATATAATCTCCCCCAGAGGAAGGACGCTCACAGAACGTCGAGATCATCTCGTCTTTGGACACAGTCCATAGACGCTCACAGCTAGGGTAATCAGGATGATCCACCTTAGGGACATGAAGAACCTCAGAGACTAACTCTGGGGTGACAGGAAAGCGCGTACCTCGAACGCTAGAGTAGAAAAGAGGTTCTGAAGAATCGATCCCGTGGATGTTGGAGTAAAACTCCTGTATCAACACAAGTGGACATGTGACCAGGACGTCACACAATCACTCCCAAGCCCGACTGTGTATGACATCGGGAAGGTCGGTGTCAGCAAAGTCTGCCAGGACAACATGGCGTTCCGAATGAACACCTCGTTTAGAGAAGTTCTCCGAGAAGTCCTTATGGGCTTTCTCATCACGGAACCGGATAGAAAGAGGAGTAGAATCCAAAGAAGATGATCCCCTAGAACGCAGAGGGTTCTGGGATGGAATGGACTTACGTTTAGGTGCCATAGACACTACTAACGCAAACATAGAGAGGGGGAAAAAGAAGAGACACACAGAAAAGTTCCAAGCAGTTCAATATTGGAAGGTAAATATTGAAAAGAAAGAACGTATGCATGGAAAATGCATGAACATGTGACATGCAACATAAAAACATCATGGGCTCAGCCCAATCCAAACCTAACAGCACACAACAGATTTGCACACATCTAAATGCATGAAAATACAATTAGAATGCTAATGTGATGCAATGCATGTGGTTTTGAAGATCAAATCTATCAAACCAACTCAACAATTTCATGAAAACCACAAAGACTTGAAAATTCCAAAAATTTTCAAAAACATAAAACCTAGGGTTTTTAAAACATGAAATGCATGAATAATGAGGGATAAAATGCTTACCAAGTGATGAAGATCGCGAAAAACACTTGAGAAAGCCTTTGAAAGAGGTTTGGAGAGAGAGAGAAATGTTTTGAGAGAGAGAACAGGTTCTGTCGAGGAAGAGAGATCGAGCGAAATGACTGAGAAATCGTGAAGAATCAATTTATAGACCATCAGTAATTCTCGACAGCTGAAGGTATCGAGAAGTATCGAGACTGCTATCGAGACAGCTATCGAGAAATTACACGTCGATAGAGACAGCTATCGAGGTAATGTGTCGAGAAGGAAGAAGCAAATATGAAGGAACCTCGATTGATCCAGAAGCTGTCGAGAAGCTATCGAGCAGACAGAAAATTTCTCGATCGATCCACCAGGTGTCGAGATATGTGTCGAGATTGCGTTAAGAAAAAGTCTAAGAAGCTCGACAGACAGCTAGTGTCGAGAGATATCGAGGAGGTGTCAAGATGCCTTTAAAAACAGTTTTTCAAAAGAAGAAAAACACAGACATGAATGCAATCATGCATGCAACTCAACCAAAGATCCAAGCAACACATTAAGCTTTCAAAAACATCTCTCAACAAGAATTTTGATGCACATGTATCTCAAAACACGCACACACACACTAAACAAGTCTAACCAATTTTATATTTCAAAAATAAGTTAAGACAGTTTAGTGAGCATACATTAACACATGTAAACCTTGTGATGGCCAAATCATATTGTACCTGCACCTGTATCAAAAATAGCAAAGAGTATTGCGTGTTATGTGTGAAAACATCGCAAGATTGCATAAGTGTCTCAATGTTATGACGATTTGAGATATGAGAAAATCACTTTAACTCACACACAATCATAACTATTTGATAGGGACTATCACCTTTGAGGTACATCCTATAACTCCCACATCTCCTAGAAAACACGCTTGCAACCATATTTTAAAGCATTTTGATCTTCTTGCTTTTTATTTCTTTGCATATTTTGTTTTATTAAGCATATCATGCATGGGCATATAAGAGAAAGAAAAGAAATACCCAATTATGTTAAGTTTATGACATTGCACTTTTGCTATGCCGAAACATACAAATGTCATTGACATTGCAATTTTGCTATGCCGAAGCATACAGATGTCATATTATGATTGGCGAGTAACAGTGGTGAGATGGTTATTTATGCATTTCTCTTAGGATTTTCTAGTTCAACCCGTCAAAAAGAGTGATACGAGTGTTAAGTAGAAGAGATCACTTAACCTTACTCATCACAAATAAAGAGCTACAAAGCTCACTTGCTTAGTTGTGCGGAAAAATGCTCATCTAAGCTACAGGTGATACAAAGTTTAGAAAACTCTGTTTCAATGGCCATTTTAAAAGTTCACATAAACCAATGCACACGAACACACACTGTTTTTGTCTTTTTCAATTTTTCAAATTTTTTTTTATTTTTTTATTTTTGGAAAGCAAAAATAAAAACACAAAATTGAAAACACACAAACAAAAACAAGCTAAAGAAAGCAAAACAATGCATAAACTAGACTGACTTAAAACAGTAAAGAAACACACAAGTAATGCAACACACAAAAAACAGGGAGAGAGAAGAAAAAGTGATCGCTATCACTTAGATCCCTTTGGCTTCCACACTTTGGAAGAACCTTTCCTTTTAGTCGACCCTTGAACCGGTGAAGAGGGAGAAGAATATGAACCGTTCAAGTTTGAAAGGAACATGAGGGCTTTAAGAATGTCTCCAAGAGGAGCGAGAGAAGTCTGAAGCTGATTTTGGCTCCCAGATGCTATCATGCCATTGCTTTGTTGAGTGGCAAGCCACTTATAGCAATTTGGTCGAGTGTGACCGGCAATGCCACAATGATAACAGAGATGCGGCTTCTTCTGTTTGGGCTTTTAAGAAATAGCCTTCTTATTCCTAGGGTTTCTAGTTTCCCTTTTCTCAATTTTTGGGGGTGCTCCTAGGATGGACTTGCCCATGTCTATGTTCTCACTAGCTACACAGTTTTAACATTTTTATCTTCAGTTTTAAAGTTATTAGTAGGTGGAACAAAAACAGTAGTACTAGCAAAAGGAGTATTAGAGAGAGAGAATTCATACCCTAATCCAGTACGATCTGAAGAAAATTTCTGAGCACTTAGCATCTCGTCCAGCTTTGCACTTGACGTCCTCTCCAATTGTGCTCTAACTTGAAACAGCTCTGCTTCAAGCTTCTTGGTCTTCTCAGCCAAGAAATTGTTTTCGAATCTCAGTGCTCCAATGGTCTGATTTGCTTGATCAACCTTTGTGGAAAGCTCCTCACGGTCAAGTTCCACATCACTGAGCTTCTTGGTGGCCAGCCTATAGAGCTTCTCATGCTTCTCAGAAAGCTTGTATAGTTTCTCATAGGCGGTATGGATATCATCTTGATCATCCATAATCTCAACCTTGGCATCCACCAATTCCTCTTCTTCATCCACTTTTTTAATAACCCCATCAGTAGGATTAACAGTGGCAGTGAAGGCATTCAAGATTCCGTCGTCTTCATTTTCGGAATCGTCCTCGGGCTCCGTGTCGCTTAAGGTAACAGCAAGTGCCTTGCTCTTCGCTATGCTCTTGAGATATGTAGGACACTCTTGTTTCATGTGTCCGAAGCCTTGACACCCAAAGCATTTTGGCCCAGCGGGAACAGTGTACTGACCGCCATCCTTGACATCCTTCTTCCCTTTATCTGAATTCTTGAATTGTGAAGAACTGGATTGTCTACGGTCTTTGTTGAAGCCCTTTCCATTGGCATTCTTCATGAATTTCTTGAATTGCCTTGTGATGTAGGACTTCATCTTGGAATCTTCATCATCTGAAGAATCATCCGTATCACTGCTCTTGGCCTTTAGTGCCAAACTCTTGCCCTTGCTTGACTTGCCTAACCTAGTCAGCCCTAACTCATAGGTTTGCAAGTTTCCAACCAGCTCAGTCAAAGGAATTCTGTCAATATCCTTTGATTCCTCGATCGCCGTGATCTTAGCATGGAATCCCTTGGGCAACGATCTGAGCACTTTCCTAACTATCTTGGGTTCAGGGATGGTTTTCCCAAGATTAAAGGCTGAGTTCACTATGTCTTTGAGCTTGGCATAGAACTCATCAAACAACTCATCCTCCTCCATCTTAATTTCTTCAAAGCATGTGGTGAGCCTCTGTAGCTTTGAATCTTTGACAGCCTTGGTGCCCTCATAGGTTGTCTGGAGAATGGTCCATGCTTCCTTAGCAGTTTCAATTGAGGAAATTTTCTTGAACTCCTCATTTGTGACTGCACTGAATAGGGCATTCAATGCTCTGCTGTTGAAGTTTGCCGCCTTGATCTTGGCATCATCCCAGTCGGCTGGCGCTTCTGTAGGCTTGGTCCAGCCTATCTCCACAGCTTGCCACACTTTCTCATCTAAAGACTGCAAGAAAGCTCTTATGCGTACTTTCCAATATGCATAGTTAGTTCCATCAAATAAAGGAGGTATAATAAGAGATTGACCTCTATCCATGACAGTAGGGGTCGATGGATCACACACAAGGATTAAAACCTAATCAGAGTGTGCTTGCTCTGATACCACTTGACAGGCCACAAACACGTTGACCCCTTGTGATAAATTAGATTAATTAATTAGCCTAGTTTTTAATTAATCAAATTAACATGCAATATCACGTGGTAGCACAAAAAAATCACCGATAACTAGAGTATGCAGCGAAAAATAAATAACACGTTGATTTGTTCACAAATGGGGAAAACCTCACGGCAAAAACCCCACCGGGTGATTTAAGGTCACCACTCCATAAACTCCACTATTATCACAACAAGCGATTACAAGCAAGGAATCCCAAGTACCTTACCAACCTACAGTTGAACCCTTACCCCAATACCCAATTGGACTTGCTCTGTAGTGACAGTTTCTCCTTTTCAATGCACGGCTCCCAAGTACGTGACTAACCAGATGCGCGGATCCCAGTACGCAACTTCAAACACCAACTAGAGAGAGAGAGAGAGAGAGTTGTTGGCTGCAAAGTTCTTCACATCATCAGAAATGAACTAGGGCACGAACTTTGTCTTTCAGATCACAAATTGCATGAACAACAAGTTCTCAATGAATGTGCAACTTGCATCCTGTTGATGGCCCTTAAAACAATCCTTTTATATGTCTAGGGTTAGGAGAAAAGAAGTCCCAAAGACACATTCACGGATTGGACTTAAAACAGAATTGAAAATCTGTTTTCTTTAATTCTTGACAGATAGAGGTGTCAAGGATCTGTCGAAAAGCTGTCGAGGCTCGGGGCAAAACAGCTTCTTAAAGTTGGATAGATGCATGTGTCGAGGTAGGTGTCGAGCTTTAGTAACTTGCACTTCCTTGCTTGTTTCTTGGACAGACTTTGATGACTTCAACACTAAATCTTGAAACACTGTTTCTTGAAGTGTTAAACACATCCTAAATCTACCCAATTACAAGTAAAGTGCGTTTTGTCTAAGGATAAGCCAATTACATAAAATAGCGACATATGTTCACACTCTTGAACTACATATGTCCTAACAGTTACTTATACACAAATGTTCTAGGTTTGCCTTCTCTTTTTCACTGTTCTCCTTTCTTTTTCCTTTCTTCCAATAGAAAATGTTCCAACTAAGGGAGTTAATACCATACCAGAAGCCGTTTCGGCTTAGTTAAAGAAACGAAATATATTGGTACCGGTCAATACTGGTGTACCATTTTGAAATTACCGCCATTTAAAATAATAAAAAATTATACATTCATGAATTTTGAAGTGTAGATTTATTTACTTGATAGAAGCCCATATATATTTTTTTTATGGATCTTTACAAATACATGTTACAACACTTCCAAGTATATAAGTTAAAAAAATAAATAAAAAAAGTAAGGATTTGTAACTTTTATTAAAAAGTTAAAATAAAACCACAAAATATCAATTAGAATCAGTAGATGAGGTAGTTAGTAGTGACGTGGGGATTCACCTCAGTAAAATGGTATTAAATATTTTATAATAAAAACTAATTAGTCAAAGAGGGTGATAAAACCCAAAAAATGACAGCCTATTTTTACTATTTTATCACTTCTCCAACCCAGCTTTTTAAGTTTTCCACTCAGACACATTAATCAGCTTTTTATTTTTTACTTCTTTGGTTCTTCTTCCAGTTTTTAGATCAAAAAATTCTTTGAGTCTCTTGCCCTCACTCTCTTTCTTTCTCCCTCTCAAAGTTCTCAATTTTAGATCTCAAAACTATTTTTCTCTCTCAGTCTCAATTTCAGGCTCTCAATCTTGTCTCATAGCCCAACGAATCACCAGTGTAGTCTCTCACTGCCAATCAGTATTGCAGTACCAGTGTGATGTTGAGAGAATGCTTCTGGTTTGTAACTTTGGTACCAGTCCGGTATACATTAACCGGCCAGATTTCGATATTTATCCCGGTATGGCCAAAATGATATGGCTAGTATTTAAACCGGTATGAAATCACTGTGTTTCTGTACCAGTCAAGCCATCGAAACAACAAATACCGGCAATATCGGCCGGTACGGTACGAAATTCACTCCCTTGTTCCAAACCTTTAATTTGGAGACTTCCCTTCCTTATATATCCTTTTCTCTTGCATCCCAGCCCTCCATCTATATGCTTCAGGGCTTTTCTTAGGATACTTGTCCCATCAGAATCCTACTGAAGGTAGTAGAAGGAGCTGCTAGCTGTGAAGTCACTGTTCATGTGTCATTTCCTCATTAATGCAGCTAATAAGATTGTTGCAGGGTATTCAATGCAGAGGGGGAAGGTATACTTTCTAGGAAGTTTCCTCCCACCGTCTTTACCCCCCCCCCCCCCTTATGGTCCTTCCTCTTCTCCATAAGCCCTCAAGTAACTCTACTTTGCATTCTGTATTCCGTCATATCCTCAAGTCAATGACGTCCTCAGGTCAAACACCCTTTTACTATACAAGACATTTTGTATTCCAATCATCTTCAATCCTTAGACCCCCTACATGTATAAGAACTAATAAAAGCTTGTCAAGTGCCAACTTAATTGTTGTGAAAAATGTTTTGAAAGTTTTTTGTATATATAGCATTGCTCTTAGTTTTGATGGTTCTTAGTTTTAAAAATTCACTTCCAAGTTTCAATAACAATTTATCTTATTATTAAATGATAGAATTATGATAAATTATACAACATCATATTTACAAAAAAATATGATTGGTGGATTTAAAAAATAAATAAGGAAAATGCTTGAGTACAAATTGTTTTATAACTTTTTTAAAACTGCTGATTTGGTGAGTAATTAGTGATAAATAAAAAAGTGATATTAGTGGTGAGTTCAAATGAGAGAACCAATGAGAATTTGTCACATCAACAATTTGTAAAAATATTGTAAAATAGTTTGAGGCTATAACATTACTCAATAAATATATAATTTGAGACTTTTCCTCTATCTCCTCCATGGCGCCAGCAGCAATAAAATAAAACCACAGCCTACTGTACTTTGTTTAATAACACAAATATTGCTACCATGTTGTTCTCTATTTCCACGTTTCTAACCAAATTAAATCAATGCGGTTTGATGCTTGAGAGAAAAGGGAAGGGAAAGGGGAGGAATTCAGATTGGCAGTGAAAAGGAATGCGGTTTAATTTCAATCTAATTTGAACATGGATTGATAAGGTTTGTTCAAATGCACAATCTCCATGTGAAAAGCCAATAAATTACAACTATACATAATATAGAGACTAAAACAACAGAACTCTAAATCCTAAAAAGCAACGCCATAATGGCTTTCAATCCTCCTCCTAACCATTATCCTTATGCAGTAATAATCGCTAAGACCCAAGTTGTGGAAATTCTGTCTAAAAGTTGATGATCCAGTTACTCCTACATCATTGGACAATGCTCAGGGGAAATAATGGAAAGACAATTTGAAAGCAGGTTTTGCTTTTCTGAGGTAGGGTAGGAAGGAAATTACATGACTATTGTGAGTGTCAAAAATGAGCAGGTCAAATAAATATTATATATTTTTACGTTTCTCATTCAATTAAAATTGCTATATAGTCTCCAAATGAAAATTTTGTTACATTTCTCATATATAAGATTCAGGACAATTGAGTTCAAAAGTACACAACCGTTCATCAAAAAAAAAAAAAAAAAAAACAGCACACAACCTATTATAATTTAAAAGTATGGTTAAATTCAAGACTTGGATACAGAGAACAACACAGCAGCAATATTTGTGTTATTCAACAAAGTACGGCAGGCTGCGGCTTTTTTTTTTTTTTTTTTTTAATTGTTGCCGGCAACCTAGCCATGGAGGAGATAGAGGAAGAGCCATGCAAAGAGAAAGAGAGAGAGAAGTGGAGAGAAAACGTATAAATTTTTTTGGGTTTAGAAATAAGTTTGGAATGTATTAAATAAGGGATAATAAACGAGATTATTTAGAATATTAGAATTAATTAGGATCTTTTTTTTTACCATTGAATCAACTTAAATCTAATGGTTTAAAAAAAGTGTAACTTTTTTTAAAAAAAATGTATAACTTGAACCCATCTATATATATATATATATATATATATATATATATATTGGTAATTGATGCAAATGACTTATAAAGGTTATTTTGTAAAAATTATAGTATTTCTAGCATTACTCTTAAATGATTGAGGCTGAAATGATACTTACAATTAAAATAATGCTACAGGCAAACTATTTTACAATATTTTTACAAACTGCTAATATGGTTTTAACATTTTATAAATAGTTATTGTACGTAAAAATGTGATGTTAGTGATAGGCCCATATTAGAACTAGTAAGAATTTGTCATATCAGCAGTTTGTAAAAATGTTGTAAAATAATTTGTGTCTATAGCATTACTCTTACAATAATATCTAGTGCCACAAAAATTTTTCAATTATTGAACTAACGAATTATTAATGTTGATTTAAAAAAAAAAAAGTAATATTACAGTAATAATAATACACCATTTTAGTAGTTGTAAAATTTGTTGTGTATGTAACATTGCAAGTGCTACCTATTCACTCATACAAAAACAATGTTCTATGAACATGAAAATGTATATTTTCGCCCCCTTCTCCCATACCGAGTCATCCAATCTTTCTGTAAATGAGGAAGACGAACCCCAACAAAAAAAAATGGTCTTCCAAAAATGGGTGATCCATTTATTGGAACTCCTTCAAATAACCTATGCACCCTGCTATCATTTCCAGTTGGATAATCCAATTCTTTTCCATCTCTTACATAAAGTTAACTTTTCCATCTTTTCACTTGAGTATTGTCTTCAAGTAATTATTACAAAAAATTCACACAAAAGAAGTAGCAATTGGGTTTACAAGATTATAAACACAACGTAACTGGAAGTATGGCATTGACATAGTATTTTTGGATTTTTTGTTTTGGAGGAATTTATGTTTTGGTTGTAAATCTTTTCTCCCAACTTGCCAAGTATCAACTTAAGGAAGTAAGACTGATATATATCAAGAAGGGGAGGTTCAATTCTTGCCGAATATTGATGGAGTGTGGTTAAAAGTGTTTACTTTTTCAATTTTTATTTTTATAATTATTATGTTATCGTTCATTGGTTGGTTGGGAAACGAGTCACAGAGTACACACAGAAATAAACAACACACACACACACACACACATATATATATAGACACACACACGTCAAATACAGTATATAATTAGAGAATAGGGTGCAGTGATAATTTGACTCGTAATCTGGAAAAATACCATAATGAAATATTGGAAAGGAGTTACCAAGGAAATCTTGAAGGGGGCATTTTGCATCAAAAGATAATAGTGTGTGTACATATTATCCAATTATTTTCCACAAATATCATTATTTTTAATTATTTTCATGGATATATCTTTCATTCCCCATATTTTGTTTTACATCTATTTTATGATAACTCTTCCATTATCATTCATCTATTTCTTTATCTGTTATTATTTTATCATTATCTTCTATCTCCATCTTCAGACTCTATTGTTGGAAGGCTGAGCCTTCTTAACCTATCTGTTTATTATTCTGTGATTATTTGTCCATATTAAACTTTGCATCCCAGTTATCTGCTTCTTCTTGTTTCTGTGTTTAGCCTCACAATTTGTTGCAGATGTGTACTGTTGAGACGTGTAAGACCAAATCTATGTTGTTTGTCAATCCAGTAAGTCTCAGTATCCCCCTAGTTTGTGTTGGTCAGCCCATGTTAGCCGTGTGTTAGGTGATTGAGGGTGGTCCTGTAGTTTGGAGGATTGTGGCAATAGGAGGTTGCGTTTGCACAAGATAAGGTGATTGCCTTGTTTGTATACCCTATTTCAGATCTAAGGTTAGATCCAAAAGTTTGAGGATAAAGGTGATTAGGTTGTGATTGTTTATTTAAGCTTTTAATCCAAAACAATGAATAGGTTGTTTAGAAGTTACTCTTCCACCAACTTTAGATCATCCCTCCCAGAGATTCCCCAGATTCCACAAGATGCTGGAATTCTTAATTCTCAGTCGTTAGAGTTATCAGATCTAGATCTAAAACTAGGAGATTGGAAAATCCCTAAAGTACCCACCAACCAGATCTATAAGTCTTCATGGTCTTTGGAAAAGATTTTCAAAACAGACTACCATGTTAGAACTATAGAAGAAGTTTATGGTATTAACAAGGAGTATGAGACATGCTACTTGCTATCACCATCAGCCATAGAAGCACACAAGAAAAAGGGACACAATTACCTTCACATAGGTTTAGTCCAGGTCGAAGTTAAACCTTTGATCAGAGAAGGATTAAATTGCTCAATCCTTATGGCCCTTAGAGATACTCGTCACATAAGATTTGATGACAGCCTCTTAGGAACCATAGAATCCAGTCTCAATCAAGGATCAGTTCACTTTGACTGTTTCCCCAATTTCACAGTTCACCTTCTTGACCCGCATATCGTAAAGACTCTCACCTTAAATATCAAGACCTGAGGAACCCTCATGGTACCGAGAACCTCCCAGTTAGCCTTGATATATAGGATCTACTACAAGTGCATCAGGACAAACATGAATGTTCAAGCACTTAATAAGAAAAAGATAGGAGAAACCACTCTCATCCAGTGTCCTGACCCTAGATCCAAGATTCAGGTTCCAAGAACCCTAAAATGGTCTGAGGTCACATTCCCTACAAATTGGACTCTAGAAAATGAAAATCATCATTTAGAGCATCCGTAGCAGATGTTGCAAAAAAAATGCCATTTTGACACACCAAAAGCCTACTTTATTATTTTACCACATTAATTTACAACATCCCATTTATCAGATGTTTTATCTTTCAATTCTATACATTAAAATAATATTTACTACACATTAAAATAATATATTCTCTCATCCCTATTATCATCAACAACAGCAACAGCAACAACATCAATGCCAATCAACAACACTAATAAACCAACACCAACAACATCAACAGCAACAACACTAACAACACCAGCAAATTCCAAATCCAAAAACCTCAAAAAAAGAGGGAAGAAAAAAACCTCAAATAGACCCAAACTCAAACAACGATCAACCTAAACTCAAACAAACCCAAACTCAAACAACGATCTGAAGGTCGGTAGTGAGGGCTGTGGATGTTGATGGCGAGCGCTGGAGCATGAGGCGGCGAGATCGGGGGCGAGCTGTGGAGAATGAGGCAACGAGGATTGGCAAGATTGGCGGTGAGGACTGGAAAGTGAGGCGGCGAGATCGAGATCAAATCGGCAAGGATCGAGACCAAGATTGGCGAGATCGAGATCGACAGGGAAGATTATTGGGTTTGATTTGAGGTGCAAAGAGAGAGAAAGTCATTTGAGGTTGAGGGAGGAGCTGGGAATCTGATCTAAAGAAGGGGAGAGAGACCGGTTAGGAGAGAGAGAGTGGGAGACAGATTGTGAGGAGAGAGAAAAAAACAATTAAAAAAGTGAGAGGAGAGAGAAAAGTCGAATAAAAAAATAATAAATGCATTTTGCAACATCCGTCCGTACCGTGGCAAATTGCAACATTGCTATTCAATGTTGCAAAATTATGGCACATTTGACACATCTGATAATGCTCTGTTTTTGTGTTTGGTGTGCCAAATGTGCCAAATATTTGGTATTTGGCACATTTGACACATCTGCTGTGAATGCTCTAAACAGATCCAAAACCCAGCCCATAATCCAGACTTAGATTTTGTCCAACAGTTAGCCGATGGTATGGTTAGACTCAGCTTTGACCAGTCTAGGATCAGAACCCCATTGGGTTATGACGAATCTAGATTTAGAACACCTCTAGATGAGTCTAGATTTAGATTCCCAATAGATCTACACCAACCTATTAGGCAGTCACCTATCCTTCTTAGAGATAGACCTACATCCTAGTGTAGCTCAACCCCTTTGGTACCATTCCCAAAGTCCAGAAAAGATTTAGGCTTAGAACTCCAGGGAGTCAAGACTAGATCCCAAGTTAGCACACCTTGCTACACAGCCAGACAAGACTCGGTTGTCGATCAAGAAAAAGACAACCGAGAACAATCTCCTCTATCCCTATCTGGGACTGATATGGAACAACCATTTCAGCAAGAACCCCAATATCCTCCAATTGATCACCAGCTCATGGTAATCAGGAAAGAATTCACCCCTAATCTAGTAGCCTTAGGAAAAGAATTTGATTATAATGAAAACAGACTTAAAAGAGAAACCTATAGAGCCAACCACACCAAAGAGCAAAAGATAGAAGTTTTGGAAGGATGGAAAGCATTCATGAAAGAGATATTCAGGAATGTCCCTTTCTTTGAATACTTTGAGAACCATTTTGAATGGCACAAACAGTCTTGTGCTATCACTAAAACCACTTGGACCAAGACTGACAACAAGGAAGTTGCTAGGTCTAGCCATCCACCCTTAAAAAGCATAACCTTTAAACATCGTAGAAGTGATGTAGTTGCTTCACCTTTCAAGTTTCCCACGAATGAGGAAAAACCAGTCAAGAAAGTGATAGAGCAAAACAACTACACCAACTAGTGTTTAGACATTATAGGAAAATAGTTTGATAGGATAGAAGACAGGATTGAAAACAAGGTTATCCTCCAACCAGAAAACCCTAGTAAAGCTATGCAAACCCTAGAGAAGCCTCTAGTTAAGCTACCCATAGCCAGGTATACAAGCCTTAGACCTAAGGACAAAACAGCCTTAGAAATAGTCACCCAAAAGCTAGAAGAACTAGTGAAGAAGGAACCAATCACCTATTCACCAGTCTCAACTAGTAAGAATCCCCAGCTTAATGTTTTAGGTACAACATCTAAGAGCCCAATAGCCTTAGAAATTGTTACCCAAAATCTTGAGGAACTAATGAAGCAAAAACCAATCATCCCTTCACCTAGAAAAACCCCCTAGCTTGAGGTCTTAGATACCCACACAGCCTCTAGTAGTTCTAGTCAAGCCTCCCAAGAGTCCTACAAGGAAATAGAACAACTAGAAAACCAGTTTCAGGATTTAAAAGTAAAACAGCTTTACCACCCCAAAGTAAGTCCAACCACCTTAACCAAGAATTGGTATCCCAGACCAACACCTCCTGACCTCCAGTTCAAGAAAAGGAATGTTAGCAACTAATTCTCAGTATCCTCTGGTAAACTCTATGAATGGAACATAGATGTTTTATCAAAACAAGAAATACTAAACAAGGTCCAGCATATGACCATGGTAGCCAATAACTACCTGGAAGAAGGACGTCCTCACAAAGAAGTCATAGAGCTCATAGCTTTAGGATTCACTTGAAAACTTCTGCAATGGTGGAACAACTGCCTAATAGAAGAATCTAAGGAAGACATCAAGCATGCAATCCAAAAAGATGAGGAAGGAACCCCCATCTTTGACAACATAGAAAGAGGAATTCCTGATGGAGTCAATACCTTGATCTATACGATCATGAAACACTTCATACGAAAACCGAGCAACATCACATCTAGGATTTATGAACAATTAAGTAACCTTAGGTGACTACAGGTGGTATGAAGATGTCTTTACTATCCAAGTCATGCACAGAAGCGATTGTAGCTCTCCATTTTGGAAGGAGAAGTTTATCAATGGTTTACCCACACTCTTTGGCCAGAAAGTCAAAGAAACCCTTTGCAGCCCCTTAGGTGTCATAGATTATTATAACCGAACCTATGGAGATATCTCTAGCACCATCCGAAGTGAAGGAATGAAGATGTGTAGGGATTTGAAAATCCAAAGCTAAGCCAACAAGAACAAAGCCAAGTACGAAGTAGGGAACTTCTGTACACAGTATGGCTTACCCTCAGTTAACCCTTCCAAAATAAAATCCAAATACAAAGGAAAGGAATCCTCTAAGAAATTCCATAGGAAGAAAACAAAGTCCAAGTATTATAGAAAACAAAAATACAAGAATGATGATTTCTATAAGAAAGGAAAATCCAAATCCACAGGAAAACCCATTCCATAGGCATCAGGAAAGTGCTTCAATTGTGGAAAAAGAGGTCATTTCAAGAAAGAGTGTAAATCAAAGGCCAAATCCCTTATCAACACCCTTGTTAGTGACCAAACCAGTGAAGATGAGATCTTTAAGCTATTTGAACTTGACTACTCAGATAGTGAGTAATCTAGTAGTTCTAGTGACAGAGAAATCCAACAACTGTACCAGTCATCCTCTGAACCCTCTAGAGCATTCTTTAGTACCTCTAGTAGCCCGGATGCACCCATACCATGCAAAGATAGTTATTGTAGGAACAAAACTATCAATGTCCTTAGTAAGTAAGAAGAGCTTCTTCTCTTCTAGACCTTATAGAAGCGATAGAAGACCCAGTCATCAAAGCTCAAAAGCTTACCCAATTCCATGCAACCTTAGTTAAGGAAACCAGTAAACCTGAACTAAGGATCTAGCAGCCCAAAGTAGATTTAGAAAAGATCTACAACAAGTTCACCAAGCCCAAGAAGGAGGTTACAGTCAACGACCTTCAAAAGGAAGCCAAGGAGACAAAATCAGAGATTAGAACCCTTAAGCAAGAACTAACCATTCTTAGGGTTAATCACAATCTCCTTAATCAAAGAGTTCAGTAGTTGGAAAATACTTCTCAGCAAGGCAATGAGGAAGGTCCCTCATTTCAGAACCCTTCTGAGGAAGAAGTTGATGAATCAATTAACCCTACAACAGATATGATTCAAGAACCATCCAGTGAGAAGTTCTTAGATACCATCAGTAGGATTAACTTCCAGAAATGGCATTCCAAAGTTAGGATTGTCATTAGTAAAAATTTTGAATTTGAGGTCGTAGCCTTGATAGACTCAGAAGCTGATCTCAACTACATCTAAGAAGGAATCATTCCCTCCAAGTATTTTGAGAAGACTAAGGAGAGATTGACATCCGCAAGTGGCAAAAAAATGCAGATTGAATTCAAAATTCCAAAAGCTCATGTTTGTCAGGACAACATATGCTTTAAAACTACATTTGTCCTTGTCAAGAACATGACAGATAGAGTCATCTAAGGAAACCCGTTCATGTGTTTGTTGTATCCTTTCATCACAGATAGTGAAGGAATCACTACCCATCCTTTTGGTCAGCCAATTAAGTTTAAGTTTCTTAGAAGCCTAGAACCCTGTGAGATTAGCACCCTCCAGAAAGTTTCTGTCTCCAAGAACCTTAATACTGTCAGTACCAAAATCCTTCCACCTACTACATCCCATGGTACCAATCAAGCCTAGAACCTTGATCCTTTTGTACCAACAACTTTATCTGATGTCAATCAAGCAAAGAACCTTGATTTCCTTGCACCTACCATCCCCTCAACAATTTCCCATGATCAAGCCGAGAACCTTGATTCATTTGTAACCACCACCCCAGTTGATGATTCCTTTGGCCCCATTCATTCCCAAATATCATCATGCATCCATCATAAAAGCATTTACTTCTCAACATCCTTTATTTTCAACAATAAGAGATTTATAAATAATTATTTTAAAATCGTGGCTTATCCAAATATCTCTTGGCAGGATAGAGAGCAATTGATTTTTAATACCACTAGCCAGTGTAAAATGACCTCTCCGGCAGAGAAGAGGAACAAGGGGAAAGCACCAGCAAAGGACTATCCTTGAGACAAAAGGCTTCCAATAGGACAGTCTTTTGTAATGCATGAAGGCGCATCCTCTATGGGAAACCAAAGAGGGTTAACATCCCTTCAAGAATTTGTCCCGGCAGAGGTGACATATTCCAGAGTTGATAGGGCTATTATTTTGCAGGAAGTTTTATTCAGGACATTACAATTCAATAATGGAGCCTATACAGATTTACCTCCCTCCATTAAATTTATCCTTAACAACCTCCAAATGGCCTTCACCCTAAACCGAAGTAAACTTTTCCAAAAAACCCTCAAAGCACTAGAAATCCACCTAGTAAGCCTTGAGGCAAGAAATGAATCCATCACTGGTCAACTCTCTAGCAAAGATGATATCCATTCCATGGATAAAAAGACTATTATAGGCACTGATTATGCAAGGCTTAGTCTTAAGACTCAAGCTACCTTGCGAAGTGCTGTTGCCAACTTGCTTCCTGAGATACAAACCAGTATTTTAGGATCCAATGCAATGTTTGAATCATCCGACAAATGGTTTGAACATTTCAAAATATTGGTCACTACCACTTTCCCAGTCTATGGAGATAATTCAGACGACACAGATGATATCTTTGTCCAGGCAAGATGGGAAGATTACTTTGGGAGCAGTCTCCGAGTATATGAACAATGGCATCATTTTCCAAGTCTTCTCATTAACTATGAAGATGGGTCTGATGACTCGAAAAGGGATCCTAGCTGGTTGTTAAGAATGTTTGAATATGGCTTCATAAGGATGATTAAGTTATCAAGCCATGATCAGATCAGCCAATTTCCACAGATCATCCAACAGGTTGTGACTCAGATCAAAAGTCCTTTTGTTTCTATCAGATGCTGGAGTACAATCCCACAATGGGACAGAAACAACTGGATGACTGTCCAGCCTTCCACACACTTAGTACTCATTAATGGGTACACTCACCAAGGTCCCTAGTATGAGAGAAACTCTTACATATCCTACGATGATCCATTTGCTCTTGCATATTGTTGGAGGAATTACTTCGCCAATGAAGTCCTTGACATGGTCCAAGATCTATAGAAAGATTACCATCACGTTGGAAATACAGGAAGAATTTCTGTCTTCACTACCAAGCTTTACTCCACTACAATCCTAAAACTCCACAGGATTGGTTATATTAATTCTAGTCAGTTCATCACAATGGAATCAGACTATGAACCATTAATATACTGTGGATTATGCAACTGATATGTCATTTATCATGAGCATGATCACAATGATGATCCACCATGGGATCCTTATGATGGGTGCCCATCTGAAGCTTATGATACTGATTAAGTTATTCTGATTAGCACCAGTCACTACTCAAGGTAAGATTCTAATCCGGTTACTATTCAAGAACAGCACCAATCACTACTATGAACAGTACCCGCACTTAGCAATTCCAAACAAGCTACTATTCATCTACAGAACCAGTCACTGTTGATGAACAGTTAATATTCCGAATAAGTCACTATTCATCCATAGTACCAGTCATTATTGATGAATAGTTTCAAACAAAAGAAGCCTGATAAAGATAGAAGACAAAACACTATTCATGAACAGTATGATTACTATTCATGAACAGTGCTCAGCACTAAACTCCAGAAGAATGGATAGCTTTCGGTGGAAAAGGTTTTCACTGATAAGTAAAAGAAATTCCCCTTTCACAATTTTAGCAATCCTCAGAAGACTCCAAGGCTCCCTCCAGCTATATAAGGCAGCCAAGACTTCGTTCTGAGGCAGGTCCAATTGTAGTTTGAATTACCTCACAGGTCCAATATTAGCTAAGGTCCAGTTTTAGGATTACTCAACTTTGCCTCCTCTTTACAACCCAATACTTGTAATCAGATGGCACCTCACTACACTTGTATTAACCCAGTCGGTTTTTACAACTGTAACCAAATGGCCTCAGTCGGCCTTTTATTCTGTAATTATATGACCCCAGTCGGCCTTCCCCTTTACTTGTAACTTACCCAATATATATATATATATATATATATATATATATATATATATATATTCAGAGAGAGTTTCAACCTATAGTGTACCCTCTTGATGATCATCAGACCAAGACACTAATCGATTTTTGGTGTAGGCGGGGATTGAACCCTAGATTTCTCATTCAACCATAAGCAGTGGCGTAGCCACTTGAAGACCGAGGAGGACCTAGGCCCCCCCCCCCCCCCCAAATTTTTGAAAAATATTTAAAAAAATTGCAAATATCTTAAATAATTTGAAATTTTTTAAATAACCTTATCATTTTGGTCCCCCATTCTTGATAATATACATATATATTTAAGAAAGTCTAAAAATAAATATAATTTTCATTTAAATAAAATATAATCCATAAATATATATGTCAACAAATTACAATAATTAAATATTCAGCATCTTTAAAATGAACACAAATATTTTAACAATTACCTCAGCAAATAAAAGGGAAAAAATTTATAATTTTCATCCCAACACAGGTATATCCTCTTATTGATCAATTGATTCGCCTTGTTTTGACTCTTCTACTGTCCATAGCAACTGGTGAGCGAGCCTTTTCAACTATGAAAATTATTAAAATAGGACTGCGCAACAATATGGAGGACGAGTTTCTCTCAGATAACTTAATTGTCTACATTGAAAAGGAAATTGTTGAGAACTTCACTATTGACTCAATACTTGATGACTATAGATCTCTTAAAGCGCATAGGTTACAGTCTTGAAAAAAGATGTTTAACTTTTATGTTATTGTATGTTTTGCGACTTTGCCCATTTCATAGTTGATGAAAGATATTAAATCATTTTGTCAATCTTGTCTTATGATTGTTTAATTTTAATTAAATACACTTTGTTTATAGCACATGTTAAGTTATAAAGTATTGTACATTACTATTTTACATTTCATACACACAAAAAAAAAAAAAGAACAAATTATATATGGGCCCCCTAAAGATAAATTCCTGGCTCAACCACTGACCATAAAAAACTTTACCAGTTGAACTAACTAGAACCCACAAGGCATCCATATTTTATATTTTAAATAGATAAATGCACCATTTTATTGTTGTAATTAAAGCTACCACGTATAATTGTAGATTATGAAAGAATAATGATACAAAAATAACGTCTATATCTATATTAAAGCTACCATGTATAATTATAGCATTTAATGTTACTTCGCTCACTTTGAGCCACATTAGCAACTATGTCATTTCCATCATCTTTTCTAAATTTGTCCTAGAATTTTAAAATACTAATAAATAAAAAATAAGAGAAATGATATGTCCACAACATTTTCACAACATTTTTACAATAAATTCTAAGTGACAGGTTGTTATTGGTTGTTAGTGTTGGGGCAAAAAAGTAATCTTCGTGTTAGGCTCAAATTTGAACCAATAACAACTAACCACCTGTAATTTGTTGTGAAAATGTTGTGGACTTAGCATCTCTCAAAAAATAATTTTCAGCACTATCTCCACCATAAATCCCACTTCTTATAAATGTAAATTCACCATAAAGCCCAAACCCAAAGCCTTTTCAACCGAAACCCTTTGTTTTCATGATTTCAACTTTCTGTCTCCCCTCCTTTTGTTTCACAGACAGTTACAAATTTCTATCTCCCCAGCTTTTGTTTCACTGTTTCAAATTTAATTGCTTCCCCTTCCCCACCTGTCAACCTTTCATGACCTCACCCTCTATCTCAAATCCAACTAAAAGATTGCTTATGTTTTTCTAAACATTTAACATAAGTATTATACAACAATCATATTGCTGAGCTATTTGAATAAATTGCTATCTAACACTTGCCTAGAGCCACTGCTTGGGATGTCACCTTATCGTTAAACATGCAGACAAAATGTGTTTCTTACAGACAAAATTGTTAGTGGCCCAAAAGCCTTGCTTCTAATGTAAGTATATCATTATATTGTATTTCCATAATTATTTTATGAATTTGTACTTTCTCCTTGATTTTCTGGCACAGTATGTTTGTCCCCAAAATATATCTAAATGATCTCTTTTGAGTAGAGTCATTATCTTAGCAATTGTTTCCTTATTCCTTTACAAAACGTAATTAATATTTAAAATGTTTAAGTTTCCAGTATGTGGGAATTCAATGAAAGGAATTGTCATATACAGGCTGTGTGAAAAACGCGGGGGGGGGGGGGGGGGGGGGGCGGTGTTAAATTAGGATTTAGGACTCTATCAATTTTTTAACAATGATGTTTCTTACCATCCTGAAAAATGTTAACTCTATGAGGGCTCTAACTAAGAGGTCTGGAGTAAACAAAGATTTTTATTGTTTATTGGTGATTTACACACACAGTGGATCTTGAACTCACGACCTCACCATCTATCCCAATAATTAGCATTATAACTGCAAAGGTGCTACCAAAAGCATGAACACAAGCCATATCAAATTTCGGAGTAAATTTTAAAAAGAGCCTTGGTGGTGTTACATTAATTATCCTCACATCCGAAGGAATAACAGGTAAGTAAATGTTGGGGATATTACACAAAGTAATAATGGAAAAATAAGATTAACATAAAAGACAAACAGAACATAGATAACTTGGAGGCACTATATCGTTTTCCTTAGACAATATTTTTCCCCCACATTATTGTTACTAAAGGGTTATCACAAATTTGTCTCCAAGATACAACCAAGATGTTGGGTTCTATAGATAGCAATTCTGGTGAATGATCACAGGATTTCTTATGTTTCTCTCTAACTTACTATTCTGAACATAAGCCTTTATTTATACTTATAAGGTTATATTTCATCAAAAGGCATGTATGGAGAGTTAAAATATTTCATAAAACTGTTAACAAGGCTTGAAACCTCTTCAACCTTTTTGAATAGTCACCAGAAAATTCTGCAAAAAATCTTGTTTCACGATTTTCGATCGGTCAAAAATTACTTTTGATCGATCGAGAGCTCTTTTCGATCGGTCGAACAGGAATCGAATAGCAATTGAGACATCCTGAAACTCTAGGATTATTTTCTTACCATTTTCAAACGATCAAGCCAAAGCTTCGACTGATTAAAAACACTGAATTTCGAATTTTCATTTAGAAAATTCCAGAACTTGAATTTACACTTTATAAAACCATATTCTCTAAACTCAAACATCATTTTTACAACTTATCCTTGTATATAACTATATATACAACAGTAAATATAGATAGATGATTTTCAAATGAGTGAAAAAATTGAGTAGCTTTCTATTATTTTCTGACACCTGGTTGTTTTTTTGGGCATTCAAAGTGGTCCAACTGCTATGATTTTTATAATGATTTTTTTAGGATGTTGAATTTTTGTTAGGAGGAAAAAATTAAAGTAATTGGAGCTAAAGTTTGATTAATAATTCACTGTAACAATGATTTGGTCCTGCCCTGCATAATAATTCAATGTAAGGATTAGAATAATAGTATTGTTTCTTTTGATTGCTGGTTTTTTTCCCCCCCTTTTATTACTACCTCTTTTGTGTTATGGGTTATATATGGATCTATTCATTTTTAAGTATTTGGCTTGGGTCTTATCCTCTGTGATCTCAGTGACTATATGTGACTCTGATTGTCAACTACTCATGTTAGTTACAAATTTTGACCTATTAAATTTCTTCATGTAGTGTTATGGTGTGGATGGTGTTTTGTTGCTTCTAATGTAAGTATATCAAATCAAATCTCTAGATCAGCTAAATGATTGTTATGTTGCTTTTTCTTTCTACTTGATCTAGAGATGAACATATATGTATATTTTAAAGTTACTCAAAAAGACATAGTTCCTTTGTTACAATTACTATATCTTTACTTTTGGTTGGTGGTAAAATGTGGAGTAAGGACTAAAGTTTGAAAAATTTTAGCTGATTTTAACTACAAATGCTAATCCAATGAAGGAGAGTGTGAGAACCTTGATTTTCAAAGTTCAAGTAGTTAGCTTGCAAAATATTTTGTCAAGGGAGATAGACCCTTTAGATTATTGATTATTAACTAATAATTTCTAGGCCTAAGTACTCCTATCAATTGAATTCAGTCATTTGGTTTACAATTTCAGTCTGCAATTTGTAGTTGAATTTTATATTTTCCCTCACATAATGTTGAATACTGTATGTGGTTTATGTTAACATGATTCAAGGAGGGATGACGTGTAACATCATCCCAAACTACTACAATAGATGAGAATTTTAGGGCTCACATGTGTGAAGAGAGTCAAGTCTCATCACCATTAAAAGCGTTTGACAAAATGCCTGAAAGAAATTTGAAATTTCTTAGATTATTTCTTTCATATGTTATGATCTATGAATGTAACGAGTATATGAGGATTTTACCACTGTTTTAAAAGTCATGGGTTACAATCTTTACATTTGGTGAACATATTTGTGAATTTCTGTAATTTGATTTTATGTTTCAAGTTGTTATTGGCTCTCGAGATTGATTAAAGTTCTAAATAATTAGATATAAATTGAATTCCTACGCGTTGAGGTTGATCGTCTACTCAAATTTATAATCAAAATGATTGATAATCAAGTAGATAGTTTACTATATATATATATATATATATATATATATATATATTTCATTTTAATAAAACTTATATAAATTCAAAGCAGATTGCACGGATTAGCGACTAGTCTATATATATAATAATAAGTAAAGCTGAGAGAAAATCTAATTAGATTTCAAATTAGAATTCAACTAGAGTCTAATTTGTGTCATGTGTCCCATCTAATTTAAGTTTTTAAATTTTTGTGCCAAGTGAGTTAATTTAATGTAAAAATTGGATTTCAATTATAGTTTAATTTTGCGACTTGTGCCCCATCTAATCTATATTTTTTAATTTTTGTACCAAATGAATTAATTTAGTATAAAAAATGAGAAGTCCAATATAAGTAAACCATAAAAAACATAATTTTCGAATGATTTTTTTTTTTTTTGAGCTTTTTTTTTGTAAAACTAAAAATAATTCAAATTTATAAGTCATATATATATATATATATATATATATATATCTAGATTTTAAATTGGAATTCAATTAAAGTCTAATTTTGCGCCACGTGTTCCATTTAATCAAATTTTTAAAATTTTTGAACCAAGTTAGTTAGTTCAGTGTAAAAATTGGATTTCAATTAGAGTTTAATTTTATGGCACGTGTTCCATCTAATCAAAATTTTTTAATTTTTGTGCCAAATGAGTAAATTTAGCGTAGAAAACGAGGAGTCCAATATAAATAAATCATAAAAAAACATAATCATATATCTAACACTATATATAAAATTAGAGGAAGAGAGGGTTTGAATAATTTTATATTTATGAGCCTTTTTATAACTAAAAACAATTCATTTGGCACAAAAATTTTTTTTATATATATATATATATATATATATATATTAATAGGTAAAGTTTAGAGAAAATCCAATTAGATTCTACAATTGAAGTCCAATTTTGTGTCATATGTTCTAAATTATTTATTTTTAGAGAGAGTTTTATTTCTTAATTTTGGAATCAAATGTGGGACTATATCATAAATATTCATTCAAGTGAGTTATTATGTAAAAAAACCAAAGAGTCTAAAATTAATGAACATAAAAATATTTAAAAAATGGACAATTTACATTTGTACTTAATAACTTTCTTACAAGACTTTTTAAAGAGTTAAAAAAATATAAAAATGACTATCAATAATATTTAAATTGTATATGTAAGATTATTATACTATGCATCTTAATGTGTATCTTTTAAGTATATCAATGCATATGCATGGGATTAGAAGCTAGTTTTTCATAATAATTGATCAGTTAGTAAGATTTACTAATTCTTATTTGGACTCACCATTAATGTTGTGTTTTTACCAACTATAATAATTTGCTATCTTAACTGTTGTAAACAAAATTTATGAAATATTGTTTTTATATCTCTGGAGTTTTATTTATTTATTTTAATTCAGCGCTTGTATCTCCAGACTTATTTAAGAAGAAATGTGATATAAAGTTTAGGGTAAACTATAAATTTGGTCTTTATCCTTTACACAATATTTCAATTTGGTCCCTAACCTTTTAATTGTGTTAATTTGGCCCTTAACCTTTTAGCGTTTGTCAATTTAGTCTATTCCGTTATCTCTTGAATAGAAATTGTTGATATCACAAATGAACAAAAAAAAAAAAAAAAAAAAAACCTAGTTTATTGTTACATCAATGGAAACAATTTTTTTTTTTTTTAACTTGGTTGAGATAAAATACGAGATAAAATACCCTTGAAAACCACTAACATTATAGAAATACCTCTCTAAAACCAATAAAATAGCAAAGATACCCTTGAGAACCACCAATATTAAAGAAATACCCCTATAAAACCAATAAAATTGCAAAAATACCCTTCAAAAACCACTAATATTATAGAAATACCCCTCTAAAACAAATAAGATTGCAAAAGTACCCTCTAAAACCACTAATATTATAGAAATACTCATTTAAAACCAATAAATTTACAAAAAAAAAACCCCTCTAAAACCAATAAAATTGCAAAAATACCTTTGAGGACCACTAATATTGCATAAATACCCCTACAAAACACATAAAATTTTCAAAAATACCCTTGAAAATCGTTAATATTATATAAATACCCCTATAAAACAAATAAAATTGCAAAAAAGACCCTTAAAAACCACTAATGTTACTGAAATAACCCTATAAACACAATAAAGTAGAAAAAATACCTCTGAAAACTTATAATATAATAGGAATACCCCTATAAAACCCATAAAGTTGCGAAATACCCTTGAAAATTGCTAATAAAATCGAAATACCCCTCTAAAAGAAATAAATAGCAAAAATACCCTTGAAAACCACTAATATTACATAAATACCCCTCTAAAACAACTAAAATAGCAAAAACATGATTAAAAACCACTAATATTACAAAAATACCCCTTTAAACAAATAAAATAGCAAGGGTAATTTTAAGCTAAAATTGTGCGTGTGTGTGTGTGTGCGCGCGCACGCGCGCGCGTGTGTGAGAGAGAGAGAGAGAGAGAGAGAGAGAGAGAGAGAGTTAGAATGACATGTTAAAAGAACAACCCATGTTTTTCTTTTACCAACAGCCCTGCATATGCACCTTTTGAGACACTCTAGTCTTCTTTTGCATTTTTCAAGAATAAACTATTCTTTCACTTGAACTGATGCCATCAAATCATCCATATACAAATCTTTTTCAACCAACAAAAACACCAATTTCAAATAATTGTCAGACTTACATGTCCTGAGAAAGGGACAAACATCAATGTTAGTATCATAAGAGATATTAGTAGAAAAAGATATGTTCACATAATTTGTATCCATGACAACAAAGGTCAATGGATCACACAAAATATATTTAAACATAATCAGAGTGTACCCGCTCTAATACCACTTGTTGGGTTAAAATAGATTAACCCCGGTTAATTAATTCAATAACCTAAGTTGATTAATTAGGTCAAATTACATGCAAATTGTGGAGATGCCAAAAATCACTAAATAAACTAAATGCAGTGGAAAAATAAATAAACATGGTGATTTGTTAACAAATGGGAAAAACCACTCGCAAGGCAAAAACTCCATCGGGTGAATTTAAAGTCACCACTCCCAAGAATCCACTAATCAATAATCAAGACAAGTATGAGGATCTTACCACTATCATGGCCTATCCCAAAATACCAACATACAGTTAAACCTTCACTCCAATACCCAATTGGACTTGATCTTGTAACAAACTTCTTACCTTTGTTGCACAAATCTTCAATCTATGACTAACTCCTCTGTACGGATCTCAGTACATGACTAACTTCAGCAACTTGATTGATTGTTGTTGACTATATGTAAAGTTATTCACTTCATAAACAATAAAGATCATAAAGCACTTAGTTACAAAACCCTAAAGCATACAAATGCAGTAGCTTCACACAGAGTATATGTGTTCTAGGTCTTTGTTTCCGTCATTGATGACTATTAAAATAAGCCTTATATATGATTAGGGTTGTAGAGACAGAAACCTCAATCATTCAAGCCATCATGGGTCAAATTTTATATTTAAGAATTCTAAATTCGTAGTTCTCGACAGATCGAGCTTGTGTCTATGTGCATAAGTAGCAACTTCCCTAAAGGGCATGGTAAAGTTGATCAAAACATCAATTTTAACGTTTGAGCTTTGAAGATAACTTGTAGTGTATTCAATAATCTAATACCCAATGATTATTGTTAGGCAAAAGAAAACATATGTTTCAGGAATATGTTCTTCCCAAATGAAGGCCTATGTGGCCCCTTTTATGTTGACCATAAAATAATTCAAATTCCTAAATAAAAACCAATCTGACCACAATACTAAAGAGCATTGTTTTCAAACCCGGATCATTGAAAGAACTGGTAGGGAAAGAGGTTCAAGGTTTTTATAGTTGAACCGAGGTTTGACCGAGGACGAATCGTGATGATGTCATAATTGATTTAATAATTAATTAAAATATAAATAAAGATATTAAATTTATAAATATTAACAAAAATGACTTCAAAAAATATGAATTAATTAAAAAAACTTTCAAATGAATTTTAAATTTTTTATAAGGTTAATAGAAACTAATAAAGCATAAAAAAAAAAAAAAAAACATTTAAAATATATTGTTTAGCACTCCTTCAAGTAGAAAGCATTTTAATCTAAAATAAGAGACAAGTTTTAAATAAATTCATAAATACCACTTCTCCTTTCTTTGCCTCATGATGGTCCAATCCAGGCCCCTATAGCCTTATTGCGACACTTGTCAGCCATGCAAGAAATCTCTGACTTTTTGTCTTCTCCCCCCAAACAACATTTATATGATGGTCAGCAGCAAATCCGGATGAAGATCACTACTGAGCTAGGACCCTTGGCTCCTAGTGACATTTGTCAATCCATTTTTATGTCCCCCACTCTCTTAGACATTTGTCAAGGATCAGTCAGCCCCTACCATCAACTGTGGAAATCTCTTATCCTCTGATTGTAAAATATTTCTATAACTTATTGCCTATAAATAGACCTCTTGTATCGTTTGTTCGGCAGAGTTAGAGAGTAAAGCCAGTCTTTGTATCATATGTTTCAGTTTCTCTTTTGCCTGATGTAAAAAAGTTGTTAAACCTAATAATATCCCTTAGTTTGTTGTATTTTGTTCTGTGTTCCATTCCTTATGTTCATGTTATCTTTTATATATTCTTAGTAATATATGCAATACACCAATTCTAGTAACCTTATCATAATCTTCTTACACCCCCATTGTCCTGATATTCTAGTTGGTATCAGAGCCATACAGATGTGTTCCATACAGCCATGCAGTAACCAGTTTCTCCCTTATTTGATCAGTATACTTTGATTATTGTCCTGATTAGTATGCTTTGTGATTTACAGTTGCCACTATACATGGATCCTCTGTATTCATCACATCTGAACGTTGGATTTGATAATCAAGTAGAACACTAAGGAGTTGCTCTTATCGTTTTAAAGAACCTGGTTTTCCTGAGTTATCTTATGGACGTGTAAGCCTAGGAGTGGCGTTGGTGTCCTGTTAGGTCTTAGGTAAACAGTTCTTCCTTTAAGAAGCTATCATTGCTAGTTCATCTGAATATGTTATTGATACCACTATACCTGCTTCTGTCCTTCCTCTTCGTAAGTCCACTGCAAATAGGTTAGATTACTTGTATGAAATTTCCCATGTACCTGAAGATAGTAAGATTCCTATTACAGATTTTCCTATTATAAATCCTTACACTGTGTTTGATAAACCTCAAAATTCCTTCAAAAAATCCATAAAAAAGTTTTTAGGTCCTTCTCATCCTTCTACTGTCAAAGAATATGTCCAGGCCTCCAAGTTTGATTAGTACAATATTCCAGCCAGTGAGAATGAAAATTTTATTACTTTTACCCTTCCCAGAGAGTTTGTAATCCCATGGCAAAAACAAGGGTACACACATCTCCACTTTGGTGCCATTAGGTTAGCACAAACCTTCCATGGAAGAAAGGGACTCCCTATAGCCTCTAGAATTTCACTTCTTGATTCTAGATTCTTGGAATATCATAATGCAGTCATTGGTACAGTTCAGACTACCTTAAATGCGGGAACAGCTTTTGTTACACGCTTCCCCAACTTCAACATGTCCCCTCAAAGATCATCATCTTTGTGATGCTCTTAAGATGCAAGTTCAGATTATAGGAGCTTCTCAGGTGCAAGATTCTTTTGCTGCCACGCTTCATTATCAGTTAGCCTACAGACTTCAAAATTATGCTTTTGACATGGCAGTTCCGGAGATGGCCCAATCCATTGATGCCCTATTGATCCAAGTTGATCCAAGCTGATCCAAGCATGACGCCTATGTGCACATTTGTTCTAAGACAGTTAAATCGAGACCAAATGACTTCTCTCTTTCCAGAATCATGGATTACGAAATATGAGATATTTCACCAGGCAATCAAGCCAATACAGTCTAATAATCTTTTCTTTGTCAAGAAAGAAAATAGTGATGTTGAGATTAGATTCTTCACAACTACACCAGAAAAGAAAGAGGTCACAGTCTTTCCTACTCAAATTGCTATGATCCACCCAGTGTCATATGAAGGCCTAGAGGGTCTTCAAATCAAAGCATTCCAAGAAGATGGACAACCTTGTTATGGAGGAAAATTATCTTCTGGTCATATATGGTGGGATGTTTGTGATTGTGCTGATTGCCAAGAAGAAGAAGTTTTTGAAAAAAAATCATTCACAAAGAAAGAAAAAGTCCTCCCCGCAGATTCTTAAAGAAAGATATGAGGCAGGAGATCCAGAAGTTGACCTCCTTGGAAAACCTTCTGAAAAGTTTGACTATTATGTCCTCTATCCCTGAACCAAGAAACAATATCTTCCCTCCTTTTCTCCATGCAAAGAAAATCCTAGTCAAAACCATAAACCTCTGTTGATTCCATACTACTAGAAAGTCCTCCCCTAAATACCAAAATGTCAACCCAAACCTATCAGTCAAACTCATATACAGAAACCCTTACCTTGCTACATGTTTGACTATGCTTCACCCTCCTATTCACAAAATTTCCCTCCTCTTGAAAGTTTTGATCATCCCCAAACCAACACCAAACATGAATGAAAAATCAAAAAACCTACTGGAAACAATCCAGATGAAACCAAGAAACAAGTTTCCTCAGCTGAAGCAGTTTTAAATTGGCAAGCAGAAAATGTTATGGCACAAAACTAAGTCTTTTCAAAGATTCTTGATAATCAACAAAAGATGGCTGAAGCAGTTACTCATACCTTCTCGTCCTCAAATTCTCTTATTGAAGACTTAAATATGAAAAATACAAGCAGTTGAGCAAGAATTGGCAACCATTGCTTCTACGATAAAAGACTTGTCTGTCTCATTTCCTCTCATTGGGCAAAAAGAAAATGAAAGAAAACAATTGTTGGTGCAACTTCAGTCTTTGGAGAATTCAAGAAAAGAGGTTACCCAAGCTCTTCCAATGCAAGTCTACATGCCCTATAAACCTCGTCAGTCATTGTATAAGGATTTGTCCATACCTTTAGCCTTACCATTCTCTCCAGTTTCTCTTTGCCAAAACCTCTAACCATTAACCATGACACATCCTAACCATAACCTTTTTAAACTAAGCGGAATCTTTCCTAGTATAACATGTTCAGCACCACTCCAACTACAACCCCAAACCAAACCACAATATGAACCCTCTTCCATGAAAAAGTGTTAGAACATATGTAGTTCAAGTTTGTGAACATATGTCGCTATTTTATGTAATTGGCTTATCCTTAGACAAAACGCACTTTACTTGTAATTGGGTAGATTTAGGATGTGTTTAACACCTCAAGAAACAGGGTTTCAAGATTAAGTGTTGAAGTCATCAAAGTCTGTCCAAGAAACAAGCAAGGAAGTGCAAGTTTTTAAAGCTCGACACCTACCTCGACACATGCATCTATCGAGTTTTAAGAAGTTTGACAGGCCACAAACGCGTTGACCCCTTGTGATAATTTAGATTAATTAATTAGCCCAGTTTTTAATTAATCAAATTAACATACAATATCACGTGACAGCACAAACAAATCACCAAACTAAGTTAAGCAGCGGAAAATAAATAACACGGTGATTTGTTCACAAATGGAGAAAAACCCTTACGGCAAAAACCCCACCGGGTGATTTAAGGTCACCACTCCCGAAACTCCACTATTATCACAACAAGCAGTTACAAGTAAGGAATCTCAGTACCTCACCAACCTACAGTTGAACTCTTACCCCAATACCCAATTGGACTTGTTCTGTAGTGACAGTTTCTCCTTTCAATGCACGGCTCCCAGTACGTGACTAACCAGATGCGCGGATCCCAGTACGCGACTTTAAATACCAACTATAGAGAGAGAGAGAGTTGGCTGCAAAGTTCTTCAAATCATCAGAGATGAACTAGGGCACGAACTTTGTCTTTCTGATCACAAATTGCATGAACAACAAGTTCTCAAAGAATGTGCAACTTGTATCTTCTGCTTCCTTGCTTGACGGCCCTTAAAATAATCCTTTTACATGTCTAGGGTTAGGAGAAAAGAAATCCCAAAGACACACTCACGGATTAGAATTGAAACAGACCTGGAAATCTGTTTTCTTTAATTCTCGACAGATAGAGGTGTCGAGAGGTGTCGAGAAGCTGTCGAGGCTCGGGCAAAACAGCTTCTTTAAAGCTCGATAGATGTATCTGTCGAGGTATGTGTCGAGCTTTAAAAACTTGCACTTCCTAGCTTGTTTCTTGGACAGACTTTGACGGCTTCAACACTTAACCTTGAACCACTGTTTCTTGAAGTGTTAAACTCATCCTAAATCTACCCAATTACAAGTAAAGTGCGTTTTGTCTAAGGATAAGCCAATTACATTAAATAGCGACATATGTTCACAGATTTGAACTACATATGTCCTAACAAAGTTGTTTTGCCCCAAGCCTCGACAGCTTCTCGAAAGATCCTCGACACCTCTATCTATCAAGAATTAAAGAAAACAGATTTTCAATTCTGTTTCAAGTCCAATCCGTGAATGTGTCTTTGGGACTTCTTTTCTCCTAACCCTAGACATATAAAAGGATTGTTTTAAGGGCCGTCAAAAAGATACAAGTTGCACATTCATTGAGAACTTATTATTCATGCAATTTGTGATCTGAAAGACAAAGTTCGTGCCCTAGTTCACCTCTGATGATTTGAAGAACTTTGCAGCCAACAACTTTCTCTCTTGAGTTGGTGTTTGAAGTCGCGTACTGGGATCCGCGCATCTGGTTAGTCACATACTTGGGAGCCGTGCATTGAAAAGGAGAAACTGTCACTACAGAACAAATCCAATTGGGTATTGGGGTAAGAGTTCAACTGTAGGTTGGTGAGGTACTTGGGATTCCTTACTTGTAACTGCTTGTTGTGATAATAGTGGAGTTTCGGGAGTGGTGACCTTAAATCACCCGGTGGGGTTTTTGCCGTAAGGTTTTCCCCATTCGTGAACAAATCACCGTGTTATTTATTTTCCGCTGCATATCTTAGTTTCGGTGATTTGTTTGTGCTGCCACGTGATGTTGCATGTTAATTTGATTAATTAAAAACTAGGCTAATTAATCAATCTAATTTATCACAAGGGGTCAACGCGTTTGTGACCTGACAAAAAGGACAAAGAACCATTATACCAACCCCCAGATCCAATTGTTGGTGCTTCTTCAAGACCTCCAAATATGAATATGTTGGCCATAAACCCTGACCCTCCAAACCCAATATCATCATTCCTCAAATCCCTTACTCTTCAAGATCCAGAAGAACCTTTTGTGCTCCCAGTTATTGATGACACGGATCTAAACTTGTCTGATCTTGGATTAGAAGTAGTATGTATGACTGACCCAAAGGTAGAAGAAGATGATGATGTCCTTCACCCGCAACAACCTCCTCCGCCGCCAATTTTTCCTCCACCTCCTTTAATTCCTAATTACCAAACAAGATTAACTTACTCATCCACCACAGATTCAAAATACTTGTTTTCCATTGACAATACCCCCCCTTCAAAATGGCATGATGAGATTTTTAACATGCATTCATGGTGCATAGCTGAACTTCAAACCCCAAATAACACTGTTGCACAAATTATAGCCAAATTTGTTGCAAGACTCACAGGAAGACTAAGAGAATGGTGGATCAACCTTGGCGAATACAAGCAAAGACAAACAACTCAGTGTAACACTCTAGAATTCTTTTTCACAATCATTCATAGTGAATTTCTTGGCTCTGTGGCTCATTATACAGAGGTAGCATGAGAAGAATTTTTACTGATGAAATGTTGCTCCTTTGAAAGAAAAGATTTGGAAAAACATTTTGACAGAATGTTAAGCCATTATTACTCTTTTAATGGCATGGATGATGTTAACTCTAAGCGCACCTTTCTGAACTCTTTTCTAGAACCATTAGGAAATGAAACTCTCCGCATGATGAACCTGCAAAAAATAACTTCGCAACAAGCCTCTTTGGGAGAAATCTACCAGCATGTGCTTATTGCTCTTGAAAAACTCTGCAATCAGAGAAAATTCCTTTCAGAGATTGATAAGGTCCATAGCAAGCTCAAAGACAATTGTAAAAGAAAATATTTGCAAATAAAATGCTATGACAAAACCTGTGCATGTCCGACAAAACGAAGAGATCATTTCAAGAAATATTCTTGGAAAAAGAGGCATTATGCAAGTCAGAAGAAGAAGTCCTTTAGGAAAAAGAAATGGAAGTTTCTCAGAAGAAAGCAGTTCAAAGGAAAAACTTCAAAAGTCTGTTTTGTATGCAGAAGACCAGGTTATTTTGCAAAAAATTGTCCAAAGAAAGAAAGGCAGTAAAGCTTCTTGAACAAACCCAGATTCATGCAGATGATACCCCATTCTCAAATGTAAAATCACTCTTTTCACTAGATGATGATTACTCTCCCCAAGCCTTAGCTGTTATGGCTTATTCTACCTCAGAAGATTATTCAAATTCAGAAGACTCAAACCCAAAAATCCAAACCATCTACACATCTCAGCCTATTATAACCCCCTTAACCAGCCCCACACCCATAGCCTAAGTACATATCCTCCTTGATACTTATTCCAGACCCATTCCTGTAATAGCCTTATTTGATACAGGGGCAGCACCAATAATTCTCCATCCCAAGATATTACCTGAACAATTTTGGCTACCCTATCATCAGATGTTCAAAACAGCAAATGGAGAAACATTTTTTATTACCTTGAAAAGTAAGTCTATCCTCATTAGAATCTTTTCAACCCTTACCATTAAAAAATCAAGTCCTTGGCTCCCCTATCACAGGCAAAGACCTTCTTATAGGATTTGACCTCCTCCATCAAATATCTAGCCTGAGATGGTCATCAAAAGGACTTTTGCATAAACAGCATCTTCTCACCTGGACTCAAGTACCTCATTTATTCACAGTAGACCCCTTTAACTCTTTGAGACTCCAGATTATTAAAGAATGTTGTGCAACTACCCACTCTGAATTCCTCCTTAAAAATCCAAACCCTTTGTGGAAAAATCCATCTTTCTTTATAAACCTACTCTTCAAAAAAAATGAAGATGTTAACCTCACAAAAGCCAGTCACAGAAGAATGAATCCCAAACATTTGACCTTAGCTAAGCAAGAGTTATCCACTCTTCTTTCAGAAGGCCTCATTTAACCTACAACTTCTCCATGGGTGTGTGAAGCTTTCTATGTCAATAAACATGTTGAGCAAGCTCGTGGAAAACTAAGATTGGTAATCAATTACCAAGATCTTAATCATTTCCTTGCAGATGACAAGTTCCCTTTGCCAAACAAAAGTGCTCTTTTCCAGCATCTTTCCAATGCTAGGATATTTTCAAAGTTTGATCTCAAAGCGGGATTTTGGCAATTAGGAATCCATCTAGGAGAAAGGTACAAGACAACGTTTTGCATTCTGGACCACCATTATCAATGGACTGTTATGCCCTTTGGTCTTAAAAATTCTCCATCTTAATTCCAAAAAGCAATGATATCGCTGTTCCAACCACTTTTGACAAACGCATTAATCTATGTTGATGACATCCTTTTATTTTCAAAGGATGCAGAATCCTATGAAAATTTGCTTACTAAATTCTACAATTTAGTAAAAGCTCAAGGGATAATGCTTTTAGAAAAGAAAATGGCCATAGGAGCATCCTCTATAGATTTCTTGGGAGTAAACATTTCAGATGGAAAATATACTTTGCAGCCCCACATAGTGGTTTCTCTTGGACAATTTCCAGATAAGCTCATATGTACTAAACAGATACAGAAGTTTCTTGGAGTTGTAAACTACATGTTAGATTTCATTCCAAAAATCTCCAGATATAGAAATTGTTTAGCTCAATTGTTGAAAAAATCTCCCCCAGATTGGAATCCAATTCATACAGAAGCAGTCCAACAATTGAAAAGGCTAGCAGAAAAGCTCCCCTCTTTGCAGATTCCAGGATCAGGCAAACGAATCCTACAAACAGATGCAAGTGATGAATATTGGGCAGCAGCTCTCTTTGAAGAAGTTGATGGCAAGAGAAGTATTTGTGGTTATAAAAGTGGTGCATTCAAGCCTTCAGAGCTTCATTATCATTCTACTTTTAAGGAAATTTTGGCAGTTAAACATGGAATTGAAAAATTCCAGTTTCACCTTCTTGGGCATAATTTCCTAGTAGAAATGGACATGTCCTCCTTTCCAAAAATGCTCCAGTTCAAAAGAAAAATGGTTCCACATCCTCAGCTACTCAGATGGTCAAATTGGTTTTCACAATAGTCTTTTCAAGTCAAACACATCAAAGGTAAAGATAATCTTATCACTGATTACCTTTCTAGAAAACCTCCAGTCCTTACCACCACAATCATTCCTACACCTTTATGTGTATATCCAATTACGGATCCATCCTCATCCTCAGGCTCTTCTTTAGTCCCTAATGATATTCTTAATATGATAGAAACCCTTCCCCCGAAAATAAAAGATCAAATAAAGACCTTAGCCCTTGAAGCTAGATCTAAAAGAATCATTAGAGTCCTCCATGACTACCTTAAAGAACACCAGCGTCATTTCCTTGCTATTTTCCCAGACATAGATGAACCATGGAAAACCCCTTTTACCTTTTGGATAACCAATCGAACAGTTGTACATTATCTCTACATGTGGTACTTACTCAATGAGTATTACTTATGTCTCCATTTTGAACCAAAATTTTACTCATATATTTTCCCTCGTGAAAATAAATAATTTACCAAGTTCTGGTTTGAAATCTTGAAAAATGACGCTCATAGTGGTCAATGGTACAAGTATCCCAAAATAGAGCACCCACACTTTGGCCAAAAACTTACTTCTGCTTGCTTAGTTGTTGAGCTCAATTCCAAAAATAATGTGCGTACAGAAGGAATCCTTCACCCTGCAAACATGCACTAGGTAACTAATGTTGATGGTACTCTTCATAAATACATGGATGTGTCTTGGATATCTTGCCACTATTCCCTCACAATGGCAGAATCCCTTAACCAGGGAATCCTACCTGAGATAGTGCCAGCAGATCCAGATGTATGCAGACAGCAATGGCCACATGAGGACCATTGGGAAATGCCCAATCCTTTGATTGGACATGATGATCCTTACTATCATAACTATGACCTAGATGCTGATATTGATGAAGAATGGTTCCAAGGAAGAAATGGATGGCATGACTAGATATTTCCAATATCACCAAAAAAAAAAAAAAAAACAAGGGAAAATATATACACACACACATAAGTTCAGCATTAATCACAATAGATGTGAGTGGTCTGTTGGTTTTCTACACAAAGAAATGAGATCTTGTGTTCGGTGAGGCACTCTACCATCTTTCTTGGATTTTTATCAAAATAAACAGCTCCCTTTGACCGGTCAAAACACTTAGCAGTTCAACGGTTCATTGGTTCAACCACCGGTTCAAGAGGTTCATTGATTTTAATAAAATATATGGTTCTTGCAGTTAAAAAACTGGATTGTCAGCCAGTTCATGGGTAACTCGATTGGACCGGACGGTCCAGTCCAATTTTGAAAACCTTGCTAAAGAGTCCAAATTTATAAAAGTGGAATAAATAACCTTACTGGTGGTCTGATGGTGTTTGTGGCCCTCAAATATTTCTCAATATGCACTACAAGAAAAATGCCTATTAGGGACCAAGAATTTTTGACGAACCCAAAAAGCCATCTGAAAAAATCTTATTTGTGATGGAAAAATAAAGCCCTTGCAAATACTTGGTAAAATGCGAAATATTTGTTAACAACAAAAAAAGCTGTCGCAGTTATGTGTTATAGCTGTCACAAATACTAATATTTTGGAGGGAAATTTTCCATCCATATTATTTGCAAGGGACAGTTAAAAATCTCTCGCAAAAAGTGTATTATTTGTGACAGTTAAAAAAAATGTCACTAATACTAAATTATTTGCAAAGACTAGGATCCACCTTTACAAATAATCATTAAAATGTCAAAATTTTTGGAGAGAAATGTTCCCACCAAATTATTTCCGAGGGACAATAAAAATCCCTTGCAAAAAGTTTATTTTTTTTTGTGAGTTAAAAATATGCCCTTACTAATACTAAATTATTTGTGAGGGCCACGATTGACCTTCGCAAAAAATTATTAAAATATTAATTTTTTTTTGGACATAAAAGTTATTCTAAAATTCAAGAAAAATAAAAATAAACGCATAAACATATAGCACTTTGTATTCTTTAGATGAACCTTTTGTTTACAGTCTCAAAAAAACCTTTTATATACATCTCATATAAGAAAGGTCTATCCTTATTTTCTAAACAATTGTACCCATAAAAAAAAATGATAACACTTTCAACTTCAAAATGGTAGCCTAAATTCAAGAATTTCAGCCTTTTGTACTCTCTCTCTCTCTCTCTCTCTCTCTCTCTCTCTCTCTCAAAAGTGAATAAAAATTTCTTCCCACTAAAATAATGCATAAAAGATGAGTTCATAAATCAAATTGTAAATTACATTCAATTGGCATGCATGTTAAGAAAATATAGAGCATGTAATCCAACGGTTGGATTTTCAAAATATGAATTCAACAATAAGTTATTGGATGGTATAACATTTTTTAGAATTACGTCAGGTATAATTTGAACCCAAACCTATATTTCTTAACTTGATATGAATTTTGACAAATCTACCGTTAGATTACATTATATTTGTATATTTTTCATGCTTACAAAATTTCAAGGTAATCAAAAATCAATACTTATGTCATCAACCAATTGCCTAGATTCAAATTTTAGTAGTTTAAAATAATGCATAAAAGATGAGTTTATAGATCAAATGGTAAATTACATCTGATTGGTATTCATGTTAAGAACATATAGAGCATGTAATCTAACGGTTGGATTTTCAAAATATGAATTCAATAATAATTTATTAGGTGGTGTAATATTTTTTAGAATTACGTCAAGTGTAACTTAAACCCAAACCTATATTTCTTAATTCGATGTGAATTTTGACAAATCTACCGTTAGATTAAATTATCTTCGTATATTTTTCATGCTTACAAAATTTCAAGGTGATCAAAGATCAATACTCATGTCATCAATCAATTGTCTAGATTCAAGTTTTAGTAGTTTAAAATAATGCATAAAAGATAAGTTTATAGATCAAATGGTAAATTACATCCGATTGATATGAAAATTGGCATTTATGTTAAGAACATATAGAGTATGTCATCTAACGGTTGGATATTCAAAATATGAATTCAATAATATATTATTAGGTGGTGTAACATTTTTTAGAATTACGTCAGGTGTAACTTGAACCCAAAACTATATTTCTTAATTCTATGTGAATTTTGACAAATCTACCGTTAGATTACATTATCTTCGTATATTTGTTCATGCTTACAAAATTTCAAGGTGATCAAATATCAATAGTGATGTCATCAATCAATTGTCTAGATTAAAGTTTTAGTAATTTAAAATAATGCATAAAAGATTAGTTTATAGATCAAATGGTAAATTGCATCCGATTGGCCTGAAAATTGGCATGCATGTTAAAAACGTATAGAACATGTAATATAATGGTTAGATTTTCAAAATATAAATTTAATAATAAGTTATTGGGTGATGTAACATTTTTCAAAGTTAAAACACGTGTAACTTGAACCCAAACCTATATTTCTTAATTCGATATGAATTTTGACAAATCTACCATTAGATTACATTTTCTTCATATATTTTCCATGCTTATAAAATTTCAAGGTAATCAAATATTAATTTTCATGTCATCAATCAATTGTTTAAATTTAAGTTTTTGTAGTTTAAAATAACGAATAAAAGATAAATTTATAGATCATATGGTAAATTACATCTGATTGGCATGAAAATTGGCATGCATGTTAAGAACATATTGAGCATGTAATCCAACGATTGGATTTTCAAAATATGAATTCAATAATAAGTTATTAGGTGGTGTAATATTTTTTAGAGTTACGTCAAGTATAACTTGAACCCAAAGCTATATTTCTTAATTCGATGTGAATTTTGACAAATCTACCATTAGATTATATTATCTTCGTATATTTTTCATGCTTACAAAATTCCAAAGTGATCAAATATTAATTTTTATGTCATCAATAAATTGTTTAGTTTAAGTTTTTGTAATTTAAAATAATGCATAAAAGATGAGTTTATTGATCAAATGATAAATTACATCCGATTGGCATTAAAATTGGCATGCATGTTAAGACCATATAGAACATATAATCCAATGGTTGGATTTCCAAAATATGAATTCAATAATAAGTTATTGGGTGGTATAACATTTTTTAGAATTACGTCAGGTGTAACTTGAACTCAAACCTATATTTCTTAATTTGATGTGAATTTTGACAAATCTACCATTAGATTACAATTTCTTCATATATTTTCCATGTTTACAAAATTTCAAGGTGATCAAATATTAATTGTCATGTCAGAAATCAATTGTTTAAATTCAAGTTTTTGCAGTTTAAAATAATGCATAAAAGACAAGTTTATAGATCATATGGTAAATTACATCCGATTGGCATGAAAATTGGCATGTATGTTAAGAACATATTGAGCATGTAATCCAACGGTTGGATTTTCCAAATATGAATTCAATAATAAGTTATTAAGTGATGTAACATTTTTTAGAATTACGTCAGGTGTAACTTGAACCCAAAGCTATATTTCTTCATTCGATATGAATTTTGACAAATCTACCATTAGATTACATTATCTTCATATATTTTTCGTGCTTACAAAATTCCAAAATGATCAAATATTAATTTGTATGTCATCAATCAATTGTTTAAATTCAAGTTTTTGTAGTTTAAAATAATGCATAAAAGATGAGTTTGTTGATCAAATAGTAAATTACGTCCGATTGGCATTAAAATTGGCATGCATGTTAAGACCATATAGAACATATAATCCAATAGTTGGATTTTCAAAATATGAATTCAATAATAAGTTATTGGGTGGTATAACATTTTTTAGAATTACGTCAGGTGTAACTTGAACCCAAACCTATATTTCTTAATTCGATGTGAATTTTGACAAATCTACCATTAGATTACATTATTTTCATATATTTTTCATGCTTACAAAATTTCAAGGTGATCAAATATTAATAGTAATGTCATCAATCAATTGTCTAAATTCAAATTTTAGTAGTTTAAAATAATGCAAAAAAATGAGTTCATAGATCAAATGGTAAATTACATCCGATTGACATGAAAATTGGCATAAAAATTGGCATGCATGTTAAGAACATATAGAACATGTAATTCAACAGTTGGATTTTCAAAATATGAATTCAATAATAAGTTATTGGGTTATGTAACATTTTTTAGAATTACGTCAAGTGTAACTCAAACCCTAACCTATATTTTTTAATTCGATGTGAATTTTGACAAATCTATCATTAGATTACATTATCTTCATATATTTTTCATGCTTACAAAATTTCATGGTAATCGAAGATTAATAGTCATGTTATCAATCAATAGTCTAGATTCAAGTTTTAGTAGTTCAAAATAATGCATAAAAGATGAGTTCATAGATCAAATGGTAAATTATATCCGATTGGCATGAAAATTGGCATGCATGTTAAGAATATATAGAGCATGTAATCCAACGGTTGGATTTTCAAAATATGAATTCAATAATAAGTCATTGGGTGTTGTAACATTTTTTAGAGTTACAACACGTGTAACTTGATCCCAGCTCTATATTTCTTAATACTATATATATATATATATATATATATATTGATAACCCCCTGTCACTCCTATGTGTGATCCAAATAGATACCTACTTGCAACTTACCTTTAAAATGAAAATTTTGAAAATCAGAACCTCAAATTAATTAAAATGCAATTGAAACTACAAAATAAGCAAAATACTCATGGAACATCCAAATAATGATACATGTTGCACCAAGAACGATACATGTGTAAAGATATTCATGGTTTTGATTTTAAATTTTAAAAAAAAAAAAGTTTTAGTTTGAAAACCGTTTTGAAAAACATGTGACAGCCAAGAGTGACATTGAGATGGAATGAAAATCCCAACATTTCCCAAGTTGTAGTCACATTTTGGAGAGACTCCTAGCCACCATCAAGATGCCATCATTCTGTAGTGAATGATGTGATTCGTCGATTAATGAGGATTAAACTAAGCGATTACACAAAAAGAGACCTCCTTCATGATTTCATTTGTCAGAGAGATTTAATAGTAGACCTATTATGAAACGAGTTCTCCCCAAATCAAATGCCAAGAGTCCTTAAGAATTTTTATGTTTCAATGGATCAATTTTTAGTAATCATTGTATTATTGTAAAAGAATAGTTAAACAAAAATGATATAAAATAAATTACAAATAAATAAATAATAAAATATTTAAAATATTATATAAAATATTATCACTGACATAAAAATTTGGTCATAAATAACTTTATAGTGACGACGAAGTCCCTCGCAATTTATAGAATAGCAACGCCACTTAACCCCTTGGAAAAATGTTTTAAGTGAAAGCTTAACGTCGTCGCTATTATTTCTAACTAATTGTGAGGGGTCAAAAGCTCTCACAAATAAATTTTAGCAACGGCACTATTTGTCTCTAAAAAGTATGTCGTCAATTTGGAATTCGCAAATAATTAATTGTGAGGGTATGAAGGTCCTTACAAATAATTATTAACGACGACTGCTTCCCCTCGCTAAAAATAAGTTGTCGACTTTTCTCATTGTTTGGTAATATATTTGTGAGGGCAAATTTGTTCAATAACGATGGTAGATTGCCCTTGTAAATTATCTATTTGCAAAGGTATGGTCACAAAATCTCTTTTAGTAACAAGAGCAAATACGATGGCATTAGAGGGCCATATGCCCTTACTAATGACCTTTTGCAACAATATTTGAATTTTTGCGAGGGCATTTTAGCCTCGCTAGTAGACTCTTTTCTTGTAGTGATGTTTATTTTTTCCTCTACTTATTGCTTTGATGGTACCAAAGGTAATAATAGTGATAAAGAAGGGTCAAAGAGAGTTGAAGAGGCGAAGGGATTAACCCGCCAAATTGTTCAAAATGTTTTTCAAGGGCAAAAACCATAATAAGTAAATAAAAACCAACAATAATAAAGGTAATGGCACAAACCATAACATTTAGGCTTTAGTGGCTCTGTCAATTTGATACAATACCTCCACTAGATACAACTACCCATTCCACCAAATCTTATAACAATGACAATTTCGTTGCCTCCAGATTCTCAAATTCTAAGGAAAAATAAAACTGCATTTGATGAAGCATAATTATAAACAAATAAATGCATATTATATAAAAATAATCAAATAAAAATAAGGTTCGAAAAGAAAACTCTAAATTTTATATTACCTTTCCCAACACTACCCATTACAAAGGAAAAAAAAAATCCTCTTTCTACACTGCACCTCTTGGCCTCACTCTATGATCTTAAAAATGTTGGTCCTGTAAAAGAGAATTAGAGAGAAAATTAAATTTTTCTTTCAAAGCTTGAAATATGACTCAATAACTTGAATTGAAACACTAAAACAAAAATGGCGTTGTAGATGATAGAAGATTAAATTCAAACATAGTTAACAATTATTGGTAAATTAATGAATTAGTAGGATTATTTTTTAAAAAATAATCTATTGGAGTAAATTAACAATCAAAGAGAACAAAAAAAATAACAACTTAAAATACAAAATAAAATCGCATCAATCAAAAGTAGAGTTCTAAAGAATACAAAAAATTATCATCCTAAAGCAGAGATGCAAGTAAAAAAAATCAACCAAAATTTGAGAGAGAGAGAGAGATATAATCTTTTTTGTGAGGGGAAACTATGCAAAGAATGGAAGAGAGAATATAAAATTTATAGTAAAAGAATATGAATAAGAAGAGAGAAAATAAAAGAAGATAAAGAGTGATATTAAAGTAGAAGGTAGTGAGGAGATGGAAAGGTAAAGGAAAGAGAAAAGTTGGAGAAATTGTAATATTAAAAAAAAAAAAAAAGAATAAATGATCAAAAAAATTATAGAAAAATTGGAAAGAAATAGGATAATAACGTGGACCTTGATATGACTTAACTAGAGTGTAGCAACAATGAATGCTACGTTTCAGCTTTTAGATATACTAGTTGTAGGCCCACGCGTTGTGTACAATGTGGGCGATACCGTACTATACCAGGCGGTACATACTGTACCGGCCAGTGCACCGGTACAGGTACACCCCCTATTTCATACCGAAAAAAATACCAATCATACCGGCGAATTTCGACTGTTTCGACCAGTAAATGAATACTGGATCGAAACACAAAATGCTGTGTTATTTATTTTTTATTTTTTGTAATTGTGGCAGTTTTTTAAGGGCAGGATGGTAATTTCAATTCCCAATTCTAACCCTAAACACTACCCAAGCCGCAGCCTTCAGCCCCTGACTCTCTCTTCTCCCTCATGGCCTCACTTTCTCGTTCTCACTCTTTCTGATCTGCAACAAAAAATCCCAGCTCTCTCATCAGTACTCTCATGCCATTACTCCATTCGCTTACCATTACTTCATTCACACATTCAAATATATATAAGTTTGCTACCTTTGTTTTAATCAAAATATAAGTTTGCTGCCCCAGTGTTTGAAATTTCTCTTTCCATGTTGCAATTAGAATCAATGTTGGTGGAGTCACTTAATGCATAATATTGAATATTGGTGGAGTCACTTAACTGATGAATCATTAACCGTTTTCCTTCTTTCTTTCTTTTTTGTATGCAGCCGTGTTTGCTCCTGGTGATTATTGGAGTCACTATGACCATTGTCATCATAGTGGTTGTAGCTTAAGCAACAGATCAATTGGTTTATTTTATTTCTCTCATGCTCTCTCTCAGCTGCTCTATGTCTCTCTGTCTTTCAGCCAGTCTGTCTCTCACTCTCAGATAAAATTTTGCCTTAATTTTTGCTGTGTGGAATTATATTTCATGCGGAATGGTGATTCAGATGATGTGGTAAATAACAAATTGATTACTGTATTCATGAATTGATTGATAGTAAAATAGATTATTGTATTGATATATATTATTGTTTGAGCCATATTATTTTGTTGTTGGGTTAATGTGTTTTATTATATATTGTTGGGTTATTGTGTCCATGAATTGCTAGCAAAATTGATTATTGTGTTGATATATATTGTTGTTTCAGCCATATTATTTTGTTGTTGGGTTACTGTGTTTCATTATATACATTGTTATGTCATTCTTGATTTTGGTTAACTTGAGATATTGGGTTAGTATTAGTAATTTACAACTTAGTATTATTATTAATAAAAAGGTAACTTAGAATTAATAACAAATATTTGATGGTATATATGTAGTGTGAATTATGACTGAAAATTAGTCAAGTGTAGCATCTGGCCCAGTTGTAAGATCCGAGGATCCAGCAAGGGCTTGTGGCCGTGCTGTTCCGGATGCAAGAAATAACACCCAGTGTACTTTTTGTTCAAAAATGATAAGGGGAGGGGGGGAGGAATTACTAGGCTCAAGTATCATTTAGCTGGGATTCTGGGTGATGTTGAAGCATGTAAAAAAGTATCTGAAGATGTAAAATGGCAAATGAAACAATTGATTAAAGATTTAAAGAAAAGTGAATAGAAAAAAAGAAGAATGAATAAACAAATTGCAAATCCCTATGATTTAGAGGAGGAGGATGATCATCATCATCATGATGAAGGTAATAATTATAATGAGAGAGGGGGTTCAAAGAGTCATTCATCAATTAGTAATTATAACACGAAAGAGAAAGAAAAAGTTGGAAAAAGGTCAAACATTAAATCATTTTTTGCTCCAAGAACAACTCCTGGTTCCCAACCATACATAAAATCTTCTTTGGCCTCAAAGCAAATGGTTGAGAAGGCAAGAATGAATTTTACAAGATGGTGGTACCCTGCTAATATACCTTTCCATGCAGCTCGCTCTATGTATTATCAAGAAGCTTTAGATAGTATAGCAGCTATTGGGCCTGGTTTTAAGGGACCTTCTTATCATGACTTAAGGGGCCCTTTATTACAAAAACATGTGGGTGAAATGAATGTTTATCTCTTAGATGTGAAAAATGATTGGAAAGTTTATGGGTGTTCAATAATGTCAAATGGGTGGACAAATCAAAAGAACTCTCCAATCATTAATTTTTTAGTGTATTGTCCAAGAGGTACCATGTTTCTTAAATCCCTTAATGTGTCAGGCCTAACAAGGGATGCAAATACATTGTTTAAGTTATTTGATAAAGTTGTTCAAGAAGTTAGGGTTGAACACATTGTGCAGTTCATTACAGATAATGATTCTGGTTACAAGCCTGCAGGAAAGAAGCTAATGCAGAAATATGGGTCATTCTTTTGGTCTCCTTGTGCAGCCCATTGCATTAATTTAATGTTGGAAAATTTTTCAGATAGTAGATATTTTCCTATCATTCATGAAACCATTCAAAAGGATAAAAGGATTACCAAATTCATATACAACCATGGCAAGGTTTTATCTTTGATGAGAAGTGACTTCACTAATGGTAGGGATTTGATTCGTCCAGCCATCACAAGGTTTGCAACTGAGTTTTTAAGTCTTCAATGCTTGACTAAGTTCAAGAAAGAACTTATGCAAATGTTTACTTGTGATCAATGGGTTGAATCTCGATATGCTAGAGATGTCATGGGAAAGGAGGTGGCTGCAATTGTTTTGGAAGATAAAGAGTTTTGGTTACAATGTCAACAAATAGTGAAGATTAGTGAGCCTTTGGTTAGAGTATTACGTCTTGTAGATGGGGATGAAAAACCATCAATGGGATACTTGTATGAGGCAAGGGATAAAGCAAAGGAGAATATAAAAGCAAGGTTGAAGAATAAAATTTTTGCATATATAACATTTACTAGTGTCATTGATTCTAGGTGGGATAAACAACTCCATAGTCCATTACATGCAGCAGGTTGTTATCTCAATCCTGGAATCTTCTTAAGGCCTTCATTTAAAAAGCAAAAAGAAATTACTGGCCTACTTAGTACCATTACAAGGTTGGTTCCTGATCCTGATGAGCAAGACAGTCTTAGTTCTCAAATTGAAGCATACAAAAAGTCTTTAGGTGACTTTGGAATGCCTATGGCAATCCGCCAACATGAAAAACTAAATCCAGGTAAATTATATGTATCTACACACACACACACACACACACATATATATATATATATATATCATTTGAAAGTTTGTTATTTGCTTTGTACTAAATTAATACTTTCTTTTATTTTTGGAAGTTGCTTGGTGGGAGCAATTTGAAAATGACACTCCAAAATTACAAAAGTTTAGAATTTGAGTGCTAAGTCAGTGTTGTAGTGCAACTGGTTGTCAAAAATGTTGGAGCACATTTGAGTTTATCCATTCCAAAAGGAGAAATAGGCTTGAGCATAAATGTTTGAATGACTTAGTATATGTTCGTTATAATCTATTGTAACGAGAATGGTATGTTTTTAAATATATTCAATTTTTCTTTTGAATGATTAGAAAATGTCACTAATGTATGATATTGATTTTGGTAGGAACATTAGAAGGACAAAGGATTACTTGGATCCTATAAGCCTTGATAATATTGATTTAATGGAGGAATGGGTAGCTGAGGAAACTGAATTTCTGTTACTAATTGAGGAAGATGTGAATTGGGCTAGTATTGAAGAACCATTAGCAACAATGACTTTGGAAGATGATCATAATGATGATGATGTTGTTGTTCTTGATGAGGATGATGGTGACAATGATGTTGTGTTGACAAATGCTAATATTCATGTATATTATGGTCCTGATGTAGATCCTTTTGATGGATGGGAGTAGATGATCCTATGTTATTTGTGTTAACTTAATTATTTGCATTATTTGTTTTCTTTGTATGCAATGACCAATTAAGTTTTTTTTATTTTTTATATTGCGTTTTTTTTTTCTTTGTATGCAATAAACAATTGAAGTAATGTTTTATGGTAAACAGGGATTTTTGAGGTAATATTTTATGGTAAATAGAGATTGTGTGTGTGTGTGTGTGTGTGTGTGTGTGTGTGTGTGTGTGCATATATATTAAATATATAAAATAGCGGTAAACCCGAAACGGTACACCAGTGTTGATTAGTACCCAAAATATATCGTACCGGTGGCCAAACTGGTACAGCCTCCAGCACGGTATTGACTTCCTTGGTTGTGCGTGATAATTTTTTTAGAGTTATCTCATAAATATAAATATAAATATATTTTATTATTATTATTATTATTATTATTATTGTTTTACTATTGTCTATGTAACTTATGTAAAATTCTTATATGATAAAATTATTCAAATCATGATATGTAATAGAATAATATTGTATTCTTTATAATCCAATAGGATAACATTTAACAATCAAAGAGAACAAAGAATAAAAAATAAAAAAACTTAAAGCACAAAACTAAATTGCATCAACTCAAAGTAGAGTTCTTAAAAATACAAAAAATTAATAACCTAAAGCAGAGATGCAAGAAAAATAAAAAATCCACCAAAAAATTGAGAGAGAGAAATAACTTTTTTTGTGAGGGAAAATTATGCATAGAAATATAAGATAGAAAAGATAATGAAAATTTTATAATAGGAGGATAAGAAGAAAAATAAACAAAATAAATGAAGATGAAGGGAAAGATGAGGAGTGATATTAAGGTACATGGTAGTGGGGAGATGAAATGTGAAAGGAATGAGAAATATTGGAGAAAGTGTAAATGTTAAAAAAAAAATGAGTACGATTTTATAAGGAAATTTTTATTTATTTGTATTTAATTAAAACATTACATGTTTAATTTTTAAAAATTAAAAATTAAAAAAAATTGAGAAAATATTAATAATTTAATGATATGGAGGATATGGCTGAATTTAAATGGTCAATTGTAGTAGTGCTATTGATGTTAGCTTGAATATATATATATATATATATATATATATATATATATATATAGATTCTCAAAATATATATATAAATATATATATATATATATATATATATATATTGCAACATGGAAAATGATAAACCCTATCCATATAACTAAATTAAAGTTACTTAATGATGTTAAATTAACAAAACGAATCTGTAGTTACCAGAAAGCTAAGCATTTTCTTTTATTTTATAAAAATAATAAACTTGAAAACTGAACATGAATTGTCTTGTTTTATTACTTGTCATTTGGGTGAGATTGAAGCCTCTCTTAAATTAATGGAGCCTCATTAGACCTATCAACCATCATAGCTTTAAAGAATACCAATAACAAAAACTTAGCATAAATCAGTATTTACCCTTTGCAAGCCAAGAGGCTACACATACAATCTAACGTACATTATTACTCAACAATGTTTCAACTCACCACAAAGCAAAGTAATCATGGAAATGAATTTTGAAATATTCATTTCGTGTTACGATTGATGGTATGTAGCTTTTAGGAAAAAATCTGTAGTAGTGGTAAATTAAAAACTATTCAACTACTCGTGTTTATCACAATATGAGAAGAACATGAATGCATTATGGACCCCTTTGTTCCTTATGGCCCATAAAAAATTTAAACTGTTGGAATTAAGAAGAAATAAATTTCTAAATATATATAAATAGAATAGTCTTTGTTAGTGTTGGATAAAAATCTGGTTTTGTATCTCATACAAAAAACATAGCTAGCGGAAGCAACAAACAAGGATCTATTTCATTCATAATTGACAACATGCACTATGTAAATTTCAGAATTTAAGAATAAGATAGCGTACCTTGGTGTGGAGAAATTCAAAACAAAGATTAGAAGCACTTGGGAAAACTTTTAATCTTCACTCCAATTCCACTTTACGCCCAAGATGTGTGGTCTCTCAATCAGTTTCCAAAATGAGAACGAAAGTGTGTCTCACACTCTCTCTTTTCCTCTACGATTCTTTTCTTAAAATCACATAAAAAAAAAAATTCTGTATGTTTCTCCCTTTATAACTAACTGATTATCTAATTGGGCCGGCCTATTGGGCATTTCCAATTGGGCTTTAATGTGTGGCTTGGAATGGGACCAAAAGGGACCAATAAGACACTAGCTCTAATGGGCCTTGGGCTTTTCCGTCAACTCTTGACAAGTCCAAAATTACCATTAATTTTATTTAATACCACTATATAAATATAATTGCACTCTAGGCCTTATTAATAAATTATATCCCAAGACTTTATTTTACACGCAACCCCTTCATAAAATATTCGTAGTAATACAAAGTCATAAATATAGACTGCCACTTTGAAAATTACTACATCTTATCCTTGAGTACCCAGTTTAATCCTCAAAGTTATTCATCATATATTTATGAAATCCAATTTCATAAATATATACTTTAGTAATTTCTTATCAAAGTGGTTAGGCCTAACTCTCTGAATAACCAAACCCATTAAACTTATCTCAAGGGAATATTTTATATCTCCATCAAGAGACTATGAATTCCATCTTGAGAATATATGTTCCATTAACACTAAATGTGGCTGCCCAACATACTGAGGTTTTGACCGTTATTTTAGATCTCACTCCTGATATATCAAAGCAACCTACACGTCATGATGAAGTCCATTATTCTCTCAGGATTAAGAGTTCATGCAAATAAAAGTCGTGAGATTTATTATTCATTTGACAGTCATTAGGAGAATAATAAATCTCACAGCGGTCCAGTTCAATATGTCTTAACTCTTAAAACATATCAACGTATCAACTAGAAGTCTCCACTTCTATGATCAAGACAAATCATCTTAGTTGATACGTTATAGTCTTCGCAGATGAAATGCCCAATTTCATCACCGACTACGAACTATAATTCTGAGTTTACAAAGAACTTGTGATTTATATCTTCTGTGACTTTTCACATAAATCACATACTATGCATCTCATGGACTATATGATAATGTCCAAATATTCATGTTACCATTATTTTAGATAAAAATAAACAACTTTATTAAACACAACATTAAGTCATACATAATGTCATACATAGCATCATACAATAGGATTTAAGGGCACATATCCTAACAATCTCCCACTTGCCCTAAAGACTATTGTGCACTAATCCAACTCCCATTCCCTCCAAATGTGACTTGAAAGTCCTTTGAGGCAAGGTCTTGGTAAAAGGATCTACTAGATTATTTGCACTTTCAATCTTTGCTACCACAACATCTTCACGAGCAACAATGTCTCGAATGATATGGTACTTCCTCTCAATGTGCTTTCCTTTCTTGTGATTTCTTGGATCTTTAGATTGTGCAACTGCTCCACTATTATCACAAAACAATGTGATGGGAACTTGCTCCATTCTTACAACACCAAGATCAGAAAGGAATTTCTTGAGCCAAACAGCCTCCTTTGCTGCTTCACAAGCAGCAACGTACTCGGCTTCCATGGTGGAGTCCGCAATGCAAGATTGCTTAACACTCCTCCAACTTATAGCTCCACCTCCCAAGGTGAAAACACATCCTGAAGTGGATTTTCTGAAATCTAGATCCGATTGAAAATCTGAATCTGTATAGCCAATGGGAATCAAATCCTCACAATGGTAAACAAGCATATAATTTCTCGTTCTCCTAAGATACTTGAGAATATGCTTTACAGCTTGCCAATGTTTTGGTCCTGGATTTGATTGATATCGGCTGACCATGCCAACTGAATAACAAATGTCTGGTCTAGTACAAAGCATGGCATACATGAGACTTCCCACTGCCGAAGCATAAGGAACTTGTCTCATCATATTTTCTTCCTCTTGAGTCTTAGGCCTTTGGTCATCAGACAGAGGAACTCCATGTCTAAAAGGAAGCAATCCTTTCTTGGAGTTTTGCATGCTAAACCGTTCTAGAACCTTATCTATATATCCAACTTGTGATAAGCCTAACATCTTATTCTTGCGATCTCGCCAAAGCTTGATCCCTAGAATAAAGTTAGCCTCACCCAAGTCCTTCATATCAAATTGGCTAGACAACCAAACTTTAACCGATGACATTACCCCTACATCATTTCCAATGAGTAGAATATTATCAACATAAAGCACTAGGAACATTACTACTTTGTCTCGATGTCTTTTGTACACACATGGTTCATCAAGATTTTGTTCAAAACCAAATGACTTGATTGCTTGATCAAATCTGATGTTCCATGACCTAGATGCTTGTTTAAGTCCATAAATGGACCTACTCAACTTGCATACCATATGCTCTTGGTTTTTTGCTATGAAACCTTCTGGTTGCATCATGTATATTTCTTCTTCAAGATTTCCATTAAGAAATGCAGTCTTGACATCCATTTGCCAAATCTCATAATCATAATGAGCAGCAATGGATAAGAGAATTCTGATAGATTTAAGCATGGCTACTGGCGAAAAAGTTTCATCATAATCATTACCTTCCTTTTGTATATACCCTTTCGCCACTAGTCTCGCTTTAAAGGTTTCAACATTTCCATCTATCCCTCTCTTTCTCTTGTAGACCCATTTGCAACCAACAGGTTTAATGCCGTTAGGTGCCTTTACAAGATCCCATACATTATTGGAATACATAGAATCTAATTCAGATTTCATAGCTTGGATCCAATGATGTGCATCTATATCATTTATGGCTTCATCATAAGTGTAAGGATCCGATTCAGCCTCTTCTGAGATGGCTTCATAGGTTTCTCCCAAACCTATAAATCTTATAGGAGGCCGAACAATTCTCCCACTACGACGAGGCACCTGTGTACTAGACATCTCATGAGTAATATCTTGTGGTGTATCTACTACAGTCACATCATCCCTAGTTTCATCCATTGGTTATTCAACTACAGGTTCATTCATTTCAGCCAAGACAACTCTACTTCTAGGAGTATAATCATTCATATAGTCATTTTCCAAGAATTTGGCATTTGTGCTAACAAACACTTTGTTATCCTTATGACTATAGAATAAACCTCCAACAGTTCCTTTTGGATACCCTACAAAGAAAACCACTTCTATTTTAGGCTGTAACTTGTCAGACTTTCCTTTCAACACATGTGCTGGACAACCCTAAATATGGAGATGTCTCATACTAGGCTTACGCCCATTCCACAACTCTACAGGTGTTTAAGGAACAGACTTCGAAGGTACTAAATTCAGAAGATACATTGCAGTATTTAAGGCATATCCCCAAAAGGAAATTGGTAGAGTCGAATAACCCAACATGGATCTAACCATATCCAAAAGAGTCCTATTCCTTCTTTCTGCTACACCATTTTGTTGTGGAGTTCCAGGTGCAGTCAACTGGGATATAATCCCATTTTCAGTTAAATAATCCTTGAAATCCCCAAGAAGGTATTCGCCACCTCGATCAGATCGAATGGCCTTTATGCATTTACCTAATTGATTCTCAACTTCAGCCCTAAACTCTTTGAACTTTTCAAAGGCTTCGGACTTCCGTTTTATTAGGTACACATAACCAAATCTAGAGTAATCATTAGTGAAAGTAATGAAATACTCATAGCCACCTCTTGCTTGGATTGACATAGGACCACATACATCTGAATGCACTAATTCTAGCAAATATTGGGCTCTTCTACCTTTTGCATTAAAAGGCCGTTTGGTCATTTTACCTTCCAAACAAGATTTGCAAACTGGAAATCCATCAAAGTCCATGGGCTGTAAAAGTCCATCTTTGATTAGTCTTTGAATCCTACTTGAATTAATATGACCCAAACGCAAGTGCCAAAGATATGCATGACTAGTAGAAGGAAACTTTCTCTTTAATGATTTTACATGAGAGCTATTATCTATTTCAGAATTGTATAATTCATGCATGTCAGGAGTTAAAATATAAAGACCATCCACAATATTGCCAGAACAGATAAACATTTTATCCTTCTTTATTACAACATTGTCTTTCAGGATAACACAATATCCATGCTTACCTAAATAAGTTGCAGAAATCAAATTCCTACGAACATTAGGTACATACAAACAGTCTTCCAATATTAACACTCTAGACTTAAAACACAAAATATACACTCCAACAGCTACAACCGGAATCTTGCTCCCATCAGCCAAAGTAAGAAATAGTTCTCCCTCATTCAACTTTTTGGTCTCCTGGAACCCCTGCAAAGAATTGCAGATATGATTAGTACAACCTGAATCCACACACCAGGAATCTGTGGGATTCTGTACCAAACATATTTCAAGAAGAAAAGAACTTTCATTACCCTTATTCTTGGCAACTTGCAACTTTGAACTTTGGACAATTCCTCTTCTAATGTCTTTTCTCACCACAATGGAAACACTTTCCTTTGGTTTTCTTTCCTTTATCGGCAATCCCTAAGGCAATTTGTTTACCATCTTTCTTAGTGAAGTCCTTCTACTTCTTCTTACCCTTGCCTTTCGACTTAGGTTGAGAAGTAGAAGCTTCACCCACATTGGCTTCAACACTAGAAGTACCAAGGATGCCTTCCGCCGCCACTAACTCATTCATTAATTCAGACAAAGAGTAAATCTTTTTGTTCATATTATAATTCAGTCTGAATTCCTTGAATGATTCTGGTAGTGACTGGAGTATCATATCCACTTGGGATTCTCCATCAATGTCGGCACCTAAAACTTCTAATGTGTTCAGATTGGCAATCATCCTAAGATAATGCTCCCTCACTGAACTTCCTGCAGCCATTTTGGTATTATAAATTTGCCTCATGGTTTCTTGTCTTGCAGACCGGCCTTGCTCACCAAACATCTCCTTCAGACTTTGCATAATGTTCGAAGCATGTTCTACATCCTGCATTTGATGTTGTAGAACATTTGAGATAGATGCTAGGATGTAGCACTTGGCCATCTCATTAGATTTCTGCCAACGATCATATCGCTGTTTTTCCTCAAAATGAGCATCTAATGAAGGAAACTTAGGACATGGTTGTGTAAGCACATATTTGTGCTCTTCAGCAGTAAGAACAATGTCCAAATTCCTTTTCCAGTCAACATAGTTGGATCCAGTCAGTTTGTTTTGGTTAAAAATAGCAACAAGTGGGCTAAATGATGCCATGATTTAAATCTGAAAATAATAAACATGAATACAATAAGTAAACTGGACATTATCAAATTTAGCATATAATCATATAATATGGAACCTTAATAAAACCATAAAATAATATATGCAACGACAACCCAATCCCATATTTAATATCCCTCAGCATAGAGTGAATATTAAATACTATGATTGATTGAGAACTACTCTCATTATTAGTGCTATCATGATAACTCTTATCAAACACTAATAATATGCCGTTTTACATTTAGCCTCTAAGTAATAATAGCAAGAACTCAGCATAGAGGATACTAAAATACTTAGTCTAGTGTATACCATTGTCTAGAATCATGTGTAGTCACATTTCATCCCTTTAACAAGTTTATTTTGTAGTACCATGATAAAAACATCATCCGCATGGAATGCAAAGCTCGAAGCTAAGACAAGGTGTTTATCAAACTACTATAAACTAGGAAATTCAATCTTGTAGGACCATGAAATAAATACTCTCCGCATGGAATGCTAAGCTCGAGGCAAAGACAAAGTATATATTTCACACTACTATGAACCAACAATGGAGGCTGTGAGATGCAACCCTTGTATCTCTCTCCCACTAGATATTTTAAAAGTAAAGGTTTTTAAGGTCAAGGATCATAATAATGCTAGACACGTGAAAAATATAATCCTAATCTCATTAGGAATAAATTTCATTAAATTAGCATTAATATATACAAATATATATAACGTAACATAAAACTATATTATATTATATATAATATAATATATATATTACTTTATAAAAATATATTATTTTATATATATAATATAATATATTATTATTATTATTATTATTATTATTATTATTATTATTATTATTATTATTATTATTATACAAAACCTTCCGTTTATAACCAGGGATTGTATCAATCCGTAATGAATGTCATGAAAAGTCCAATTGGTGCCTTTACTGCATGACGGTTATTCCATGCAGTAACCATAAAGGACATTCGGCCTTCTTAAAAAAAATTGACTATTATTCTATGCAATAAAGGCATTCAATGAATGTTATTCCAAAGGACACTAACAGCCATGTAAATGCATATATTTTGTCCTTATTCCGTCCAATGAATGTTAATGCATCCACACTCCAAGCCGTGCAATAAGAACCAAAAGATGCAAAAACAATCCAGGCGCATTTGGCAGTTACGGGATTTGCATCCAATAATCATATCAAAGTAGGACACTATTCCTTTTCAAATTCTAAAATTCAATCACATATTATACAATCATGATATGAAAAACCTGGCTCTGATACCAATTGTTGGATAAAAATCTGGTTTTGTATCTCATACAAAACACATAGCGGAAGCAACAAACAAGGATCTATTTCATTCATGATTGACAACATGCACTATGTAAATTTCAGAATTTAAGAACAAGATAGCGCACCTTGGTGTGGAGAAATTCAAAACAAAGATTAGAAGCACTTGGGAAAACTTTTAATCTTTACTCCAATTCCACTTTACGCCCAAGATGTGTGGTCTCTCAATCAGTTTCCAAAAGGAGAACGAAAGTGTGTCTCACACTCTCTCTTTTCCTCTACAATTCTTTTCTTAAAATCACATAAAAAAAAATTCTGTATGTTTCTCCCTTTATAACTAACTGATTATCTAATTGGGCCGGCCTATTGGGCCTTTCCAATTGGGCTTTAATGTGTGGCTTGGAATGGGACCAAAAGGGACCAATAAGACACTAGCTCCAATGGGCCTTGGGCTTTTCTGTCAACTCTTGACAAGTCCAAAATTACCATTAATTATATTTAATACTACTATATAAATATAATTGCACTCTAGGCCTTATTAATAAATTATATCCCAAGACTTTATTTTACACACAACCCCTTCATAAAATATTCGTAGTAATACAAAGTCATAAATATAGACTGCCACTTTGAAAATTACTACGTCTTATCCTTGAGTACCCGGTTTAATCCTCAAAGTTATTCATCATATATTTATGAAATCCAATTTCATAAATATATACTTTAGTAATTTCTTACCAAAGTAGTTAGGCCTAACTCTCTGAATAACCAAACCCATTAAACTTATCTCAAGGGAATATTTTATATATCCATCAAGAGACTATGAATTCCATCTTGAGAATATATGTTCCATTAACACTAAATGTGGCTGCCCAACATACTGAGGTTTTGACCGTTATTTTAGATCTCACTCCTGATATATCAAAGCAACCTACACGTCATGATGAAGTCCATTATTCTCTCAGGATTAAGAGTTCATGCAAATAAAAGTCGTGAGATTTATTATTCATTTGACAGTCATTAGGAGAATAATAAATCTCACAGCGGTCCAGTTCAATATGTCTTAACTCTTAAAACATATCAACGTATCAACTAGAAGTCTCCACTTCCATGATCAAGACAAATCATCTTAGTTGATACGTTATAGTCTTCGCAGATGAAATGCCCAATTTCATCACCGACTACGAACTATAATTCTGAGTTTACAAAGAACCTGTGATTTATATCTTCTGTGACTTTTCACATAAATCACATACTATGCATCTCATGGACTATATGATAATGTCCAAATATTCATGTTACCATTATTTTAGATAAAAATAAACAACTTTATTAAACACAACATTAAGTCATACATAATGTCATACATAGCATCATACAATAAGATTTAAGGGCACATATCCTAATAGTTAGAAGTCAATCACTACACATAAGGAGAGAAAAAAAAAAATGAAAAGATAACGAATCGAGTCTAAAAGGAACTTCATAGAACAAATGTCATGTTGTACAAAAATAACATATATAGAACAACAAAATAGGTGAATCCAAAGCAACCCAAACGAAGAATTTAAAGAAAAACACATGTAATAAAATTAACAATTAAAAAGAAAGAGAAAAAAGAAACTTAAATCACAAAACTAAATCGCATCAGCTCAATATAAAGTTTTAAATAACACAACAATTTATCAACCTAAAGTAAAGATGCAAGAAAAAAAAATCCACCAAAAAATTGAGAGAGAGAGAGAGAGAGAGAGAGAGAGAGAGAGAGAGAGAGAGAGCCTTTTTTTTTAGGGAAAAGTATGTAAAGAATGGAAGAGAGAATGACAAATTTATAGTAAGAGTGTGCGAATAAAAAAGGACAAAAAAAAAGGAAGATGAAGGGAAAAATGAAAAGTGATATTAAGGTAGAGAGTAGTGGGTAGTGGGAAGATGAAAAGGTAAGGTAGAGGGTAGCAGGAAGATGAAAAGGTAAGGGATAGAGAAAGGTTGGAGAAAGTGTAAATATTTAAAAAAAAATTAGTAAATGTTAAAAAAATTATAGGAAAATTGGAAAGAAAAATGATAATGATGTGGACGATGATATGGCTCAACTGGAGCGTAGCAACAATAAATGCTACGCTTCAACTTTTAGATATAAAGACTAATTGCAGACCCACGCAATGCGTGGGAATAAACAATTATTTTGTAATTGTAATTGTAATATAAGGTATAATTTTTTCTCCCTAAAAATTAAACAATTGATATTCGGACCAATTAAGTCTACTATAGTCCAATTTGGTCACATTCGGTCCAATTTGGTCCACTCAATCAATTTCGGTCTCTTTCGGTCCATTTTGCACAAATTGATATTCAAATTGATACTTTTGTAGGTTGTCTTTTCAAGTTTAGCTCAAAAATTCATTTATTTTTCTTAATTTTTAGGTTGAAAAGTATGAGATTTTATTATATTTGGGCTAAACTCTGTAGTTTTGAATTAAAAAATACAAACAAAATAAACGTTAGAAATTAGAAATATCAACCCAAAAAATGCAATAAAAGTGGTAAATATTTAAAACTATTATTCAGTCCACGTCGGTCCTATTTGGTCCATGTTGGTCCATTCTGCCCACTTTGGTTCTATTCAGTCCCCACATTTGTCCTATTCGATCCAATTTGTCCACTTGGTCCTATTTAGTCGACATTAGTCCTATTTAGTCCACTATGGTCCTATTTGTTCCTACTCCGTCCACATTGGTCCACTCTGACCTGTTTAGTTCACTTCGGTCCAATTCAATCCTTGTTGTTCCCATTCGGTCCTATTTTGTCCATTCGGTCCACTTTGTTTCACTTGGTCCATTTGTTTTCACTTTGGTCCATTTTGACCACTTCAATTCATTTTGGTCTACTTCAATCCATTTTTGAACACTTGCATACAGGGAAAAGACATGTTTAGGTTGAGAATACCTATTCTAAATCCAAAATTAATATATAAATATATATATATATATATACATATTTATATATCAAACTCATAATATCTAAAATCTTAAGCATAGAATTTATTGTTGCTACACTTTTCTTGAGACACATTAACATAGCATTTCAGTCCACTTTGGTCCGGCTAAACTTAAGTGAAAGTCTTTATAAACATTAAGACTATAAATATAAAAATCTAATATTTATGGCAGTTACTCATTTATTTTAACATCATTACTTTTAAATGAATTGTTTGAGGTTGATTATACATTCAAGCAAAAAATAATAAAATAAATAAATAAACAAGTGTGTGTGTGTGTGTGTGTGTATATTATGATAATCAAAACTTATAACAAACTTATACTAAATATATATAATTTATTCTCTAAATTTTATTGTATATAATTTGTTCTCCCTAAAATTTAAATAATTTCAAAAAATAATTCTCATTACTCTATTTTTACAAATATACAAGTTTATCAATTTTTATGTTTTTTATTGATATTATTCTTTTATGAAATGATCCTTATTCTTCTAACTACTATTATTATGCACTATATTTTCCTAATTTCTTTTGGTATAATTAAAATTTTTAAGTTTCAAAGTTATTATTCAAATTTTCATTCTCTTAAGGAGATTATCACGATAACAAAAAATTATCATATAATTACAATTGATATTACTTAAATAATTAATAGTACACTTAACCCAAACTTGTATTTTGCCATGCTTAAGTAGGTACACCAAATTGGACCAAAGTGATATGAAATGGACCAAATTGACCAAATGGACCAAATTGAACCGAATAGACCTAAATGGATTGCATGGACCAAATTGGACGAAATAGACCTAAGTGGACCGTATGGGCCAAATTGGACCGAATAGACCTAACTAGACCGAATTGGCCAAATTAGACGGAATAGAGCTAGGTAGACCGTATGGACCAAATATATCAAAGTGGACTGAATGGACCGTATGGATTGGATTAGACAAAATAGACTGATCAGGACCGAATTGACCAAAGTAGACCGAATAGGATTGAATGGACCGAACTGGATCGAATTGCTCAAGTGGACCGTATGGACCAAATAGACCCAACTAGAACGAATTGGCCAAATTGGACCAAATAGTCCTAGGTAGACTAAATAGAGCAAATTGGACCAAATAGACCCAAGTGGACCGTATAGACCAAATTAGACCGAATAGACCTAACTGGACTGAATTGTCCACATTGGACCTAATAGACCTAGGTGGACCGTATGGACCAAATTGGACTGAATAGAACGAAAAGGACAAAATAGACTGGATTGGACCAAGTAGACCGTATGGACCAAATTGGACCTAATAGACCTAACTGGACCAAATTGGCCAAATTGGACCAAATAGACCTAGGTAGACCGAATGAACCAAATTGGACTGAATAGACCTAAATGAACCATATGTATCACCTTAGACCGAATAGACCTAAGTGGAATGTATGGACCAAATTGGACTAAATAGACCTAACTAGATCGAATTGGCCAAATTGGGCCGAATAGACATAGGTTGAACGTATGGACCAAATTGGACCGAATAGAACGAAGTGGACAGCATGGACTGGATTGGACCGAATGGACCAAATAAGCCTAGGTGGACCTTATGGGCCAAATTGGACCAAATAGAACGTAGTGGACAACATGGACCAAAGTAGACCGAATGGACCAAATAGACCTAACTTGACCGAATTGGCCAAGTTGACCGTATGGACCGAATTGGCCAATTTGGACAAAATAGACCTAAATAAACGAAATGAAGCAAATTGGACCAAATTGACCTAAGTGGACCGTATGGACCAAATTGGGCCTAATAGACCTAAGGACCGAATTGGCCAAATTGGACTGAATAGACCTAAGTTGACTGTATAGACCAAATCGGATCGAATAGAACGAAGTGGACAGAATGGACCAAATTGGCCAAGTGGACCATATGGACCAAAGTGGACCAAATAGACCTAACTAGACCGAATTTACCAAATTGGACCGAATAGATCTAGGTGGACCGAACAGACCCAAATAAACACAATGGACCAAATTGGGTTGAATAGACCTAACTGGACTAAATTGGGTTGAATAGACCTAACTTGACCAAATTGGCCAAATTGGACCGAATAGACCTAGGTTGACTATATGGACCAAATTGGACTGAATAGATCGAAGTGGACTAATTGGAGCATATGGAACAGATTGGACCGAGTAGACCTAATTGGACCAAATTGACCAAGTGAAACGTATGGACCTAATTGAATTGCAGTGGACTAAGGTAGACTGAATTGGATCAAAATTGATCGAATTGGAATAAAGTAGATCGAATTGATGAAGTGAACCGAATGCCGATTTGTTATTAACATAGCCAAGATTGTGTTTTGATATAAATTTAAATTCTTACTTCCAAAATAATCAAGTATTAACTCAAAAAAAAAAAAATCAAATCAAAACTGTAATAGAGAAAAATGTGATATTTGTAATTGGAAACTAAAAAATACAATATCAAAACATATGAACCCAAAATAGAGTTGTAAAAAGTCACAATGATTCATCAATATAAAGAAAAGTTGTAAGAAAGATTAAAAAAAAATGAAGAGAGAGAGAGAGAGAGAGAGAGAGAGAGATGCTTAACTAAACCATGCAATCATCACATACTAGTAGAAAGACCAACTCAAAATTACAAGAGAATTTTTTTTGGAGAGAGAATTGAGAAACTAGGTATAGAGCCAAAAAAAAAAAAATTGGCCGAGTTGTGACAATAATATATTAATCAAGACAATCCCTTCCCCACCCCCCCCCCCCTGCCACACACACACACACACACACACACACATATACACACACACACTTTTTTATTTGATATGTTATATATATACACACACCCAAAAAAAAAGCTTCATATATTCTATCAAAATTATGTCTAATAATGATATTTCATAGAATAAAATTCATATTTTACTATTTTCATAGTAAAATTCATAAAAAGTTTCATTTTCAATACAAATTATCAAATTGTACACTAAAGTGAGAAAAAAAAAATATTTCAATTGAACTAATGAAATTTTCAAAACATGGATGGTGCAAAACTTTGAGGAATAAGTTTGGCTTCAAACATATTTCAAGTTATCTTGCTCTAACCCATTATGTGGCAACTAAAGAGACTATTCATGTGTAGTTTTAGTCACAAGATTTTTTTAATAAGCTAATGACTTGTTTAATTGCCTCATTATGGGTTGAAAAAGATAGATCTACGCATGTTTGGCGTCAAATTTTATAAAAAATTTAATAGATATATGAACACAGTTTAGAATAACAAATGAAATGGAGAAAAATAAAGATCTATCTCTATAACTATTAGATTAATTATTATTTTTAAGAGCATCACTGGACTAACTCAAATATTTGGGGACCAACTCTTATTGTTGTAGGCTAAATTTTCAAAATGATAAAATAATTATATATACACTAAGGAAATTTTCAAAATTTTATGGGGCCATGTGTGTAGCTCTGCCCCTACCAAAAGCAATAGTTTAATAATAATAAAATAGAAAAGTAAGTCATCTCACTTATAATCATATTAAATTAAAAAAAAAAAAAGACATTTTCTTGGATGATAGAATGCATTTTCTATCTATCATATGATGTAAAAATTTTAATTAATACCCCAAAATTTAATAAATAAAAAAGATCTTTAAAATATTATACTCTTTTTAAATGTTTAACATTTTATTAATACGTTTTACTATGTTTGCGGTAGTTTAAGAGTGTAAAATTTTCAATCTCCCAAAAAATTTACTCTTCCTTTCTCTCTCTCTATCAAAATTAAAATTATAATTAATAGTTTTAGAGATAAATTTATTACTAAAATCTCTTGTTCAATAAGTAAAGTCCAACATTGCCAAGAGATACAATAAGCAACTAAAATATGATATTTGTTCTAATACTGATTGTTTCAATATTTTTAGAATTAAAAGTTTAAAATATGTCTTTATAAATATATCAAAACAGTATGATTAATGTATTAAACTATATAAAAATTCTGAATTTTTCTTTCTAATTTATGTATCATTTATGTTAAGGTCATATTTTCTATGTAATTGGCTAATCTTTTGACAAAACGCACTTTACTTATAATTTGGTAGATCTAAGTATGGTTTAATGTATTAATAAGTATGTTGTTCAAGCATATCAAGTGGTATCATTAAAGACATGAAGGTTGATCCAAGAAACAAGTAAAGAAAAGTTGTTTTATTAAAGCTCGACACAAGCTGCTATCGAGGATTAATGGACAAGTTCGACACAAGCTTGATACACGCTTGATCTATTGAGAATTACGATTTCAAAAATCTCAAATCTGAAATTCGGCCTATAATGACTTGAATAATTAAGGCTTCTCTTCTTACAACCCTAGTCATTTATAAGGCTTATTTTAAAAGTCATCAAGTATATATGGAAAAAGAGACCTAGAACTCATGCATTCTGTGAGAAGCTACTGTGTTTGTACACCTTAGAGTTTTGTAACCAAGTGCTTTTTTATCTTCATCATTTATGAAGTGAAGAACTTTGCAGCTAACAACAATCAATCAAGTTGCTGGAGTCAGTCACATACTAGGATCTGTGCAAATGAGTTAGTCACAGATTGAAGATTTGTGCAATAAAGGAAAGAAGTCTGGATAGTGATAAGATTCATCATACTTGTAACCGCTTTATTATTGATTAGTGAATTCTTAAGAGTGGTGACCTTAAATTCACCTAGTGGGGTTTTTGCCTTACAAGAAGTTCTCCACATTCATCAACAAGTCACCGTGCCAAATTAATTTCTGCTACATTTAGTTTATTTGTTGATTTGTTGTTGCTTCCACAATTTGCATATAATTTGACCTAATTAATCAATTTGGATAATAAAATTAATTAACGGGGTCAATTTATTCTAACCCAACAATTTATAAAATATTAAGTAATGATACATTTTTCATCTACATCTAGCCCCAAAACATGTTAAGTTTACCCCACACTAGGCCCAATTTTTGCAAATTGCGAATTTGAGTGAGGTTTGTAAATAATTTGTTTGAAATTAAATTGAGATATTCAATAGAATGACACTTTTTAAAATTTACAAAATTTTAAAACTATTTATTTTATATTTAAAATACTCTACGCACATGAATACTTCATAGCAATGTAATCAAATTTTGCATGAAATAACATGCCAACATCATTGTTAATATTTCATGATTTTGACATGATCTTACTTGTATTAGTACTAATAAACCAATTCATTAAAGGCTAAAATTATTAAGAAAAACAAATATCAAATTGATGGTTTTGCAAAGAAGTGTTCATCAACAAGTTCCATTGTTGGATATTGGAATAAACTAATAAAAAAAGGCCTCACTTTAAATAAAAATGTGTTAAGCCGGCACTGCGCAGAACCAATACGCGAATTATACAGAAAGGAGAATTAGACAAATAGAGGGAAGAAGATATGCTAGAACACTTTCTTAAGTGGGTGAATTTTATGTTGTAGGGTGAGTTGGTGGCAACAAGTTCGTTTGTGCATATCTGAGAGCATGAGCAAGTACATTTTCTTTTACTTTTTAGGATTCAGAGATTTTTTTTTTTTTTTTTTCTTTCTTTTATCTGCTTATGTCATCTGAAATTTTGGTCAACTCACTTTTCTAATTACAAGGTTCTTCTCATCTTTGGTGTGAATAAAACATCTTCAAGTTCTAATCTTGATTATTCAACCAAAGATAAAAGTTAATTCTTTTGGGTTCTAATTTTTAAGTTCTAATCTCTCTTTCTGTATATTTCCTTCCCTCTATTTGTCTAATTCACCTTTCTACGTATCATGGATCCCTATATCTCTTAATGTAAAGTGAGATTAAATATATTTATCACTAAGGAGCTTTGGTAATGTAGAAAAATTATTAAATACTTCGGGAGTTCCATAAATGCGCATTCTTCCCTCTCACATGAATTGTGGACCCTATCATAAATGTAATTAGTAGAATCCACAGTTATGTAAGAGTGGAAAGTATGCATTTATAGTACTCTGAGAGTATCAATAATTACCCAAGTACTATATGCCCAATGTATCATGAATGTATGATTAGTGGAGAGTGACAGTTTTGTATTAGTGGTTGGCACCTCCCTCTCCCTGAAAGCAACAGAAGCCTTTTTTACTTACCTAAAGTTAGCAGTAGCACAATCCTATTTTAGGAGAAGTTATTCAGTTCTCATGGAAGACCTCGTCAACGATACCCAGCAGTCCTCCACTCCAAGAATAAAATGTCATTTGTCCACATTAATTGAGTCAAATCCTAATCACATTATCAAAAATAAATAAATAAAAACAAAAAACAACTCCAGTTTTCTACATTGCCCAGGTAAACAAAGTATAATGCAAACCCAAACCCCAATGTACTCAGAGTTGAAAAGCATTTTTCTCTGCCATTCACTTCTAAAAATCACCAAGAATTGAAAAGGTAGTAATGAAGAGCATTTTTATTCCTGCACTGATATGTAACAATCAATAATTTAGAATCTTTAGATAAGAAAACTAAAAAAAATAAATCTAGATTCCATTTCGTTATGCTCTAATATTTTCTAAACCCTCCATCTTCTTTCTCAAAAAGCAAACAGAGGCAGCAAGAACGGCATCGACAATCCTACACAAATAGATCAACAAAGCGCAAGATGGTACATTATTTTTTTGGTGTGACTAGGATTGGGTTTGGCTTTTTGCTGTATTTTTATGGAAAACACAGAGGATTTGCCAACTTTTTTCTAAACCCTTCATCTTCTTTCTGATTTTTTTTTTGTAAATGATTTGATTAGGATTTGACTCAATTAATGTGCACAAATGAAACTTTATTATTGCAGTGGAGGACCACTAGATATTGCTAATGCAGTCCTAGCTCTATGAGGACTGAATAATTTCTCCTGTTTTACATAGAGGGTTGAAATATAATTTAAATCCAATAATTTAGAAACTTTCTACTTTTGCTATAAAAAAAACTTTCTAATAAAATTATAGGGTTTAATTTGTTACACCCTTACCATATAGGATTTAAAATATAACAAGTACATGTGCCACTACTATTTGCATAGTCCCATTATATTTTTATTCGTGGCTAAAATAATATTTACATCCTTACATGAAATATGTTCCTTGTCCCTAAATTTTGTAAGTTCTACTTTATACCTAAATAATCATCTTCACCTTTAAAAATTATAGTTGACTTTGATTTTAACCCCCTCTGCCCTCTTTTTTTTTATCTCTTAACTTCTTACAACCCATATAAAACAAATAGAAAAGTTAATAAATATCCTAAAGGGCATATGTTAGTGAACTATTTTAAGAAAGTTTTTACAGAAAAAGACAATTAATATTTTGGCAATTTTTTTATTTTCTAAAAAAATAGTATGAAAGTTTTCATAAAACAGTTTGTTAACATTTGTCCTAAGGGCACCCATTAACATGAGCCTAAAAACAAAAACAAAACAAAAAAAAAATTATTTTGGTGTTGTATGAGTAATTTGAAAATGATAAAATATTATTTTAGAAACTTTGACTTAATCCACAAGTTATATTAATTTGGAAATTTCCAAATTGTTTTGGATAATACCTTCATCCCACTACATAGCGATTGATAAAATCATTCACATGTATTTTTAATTATATGACCTATTTAATGAGTCATATGAATTATTTAAATAAGAAAAAAGTTTACTTACGAACTTGATTGTAGCCAATGTTACTATGTTGTTTCATATCTACGCTATATTTTAGTTATTTTGCTTTATTGATTCAATTTGAAATAATAACGACAGTTTGTTTATTAAAAAATTATTTTGATTATATACTTTATGTTAAATATTTTGATAATGGTAGATTAAATATCCCTAAAAATGGGATAATTACAGATTACCCACTTGTGATTTAGCCCAAATTTAACTTACCCATCAGTAGTTTCATTTTTGACACTTTATTCACCTGTGCTTCCCTCCGTTACTACTCCCTAAGCCACCTCCCTTTCAGACGTTACTCTAACACATTTTTTATCAAAAACAAAACCCAAAACAGATCAAACACTCCTCTTTCTCCTAAAGTTAAATAGTTTCAGGCTTATGTGGCTAAAAGTAGACATGAGAATTTGGAGTTTGGATGAGCCAAAGCAGTTTAGAGTTTAGACAAGGATGTTGTTGGTCTCATCAACTTGGATAGGCCAATCAGGCTCTCACTCTCTCACCTCCATTCTGTGGCTGCAACAGTTTCACTTTCTTTCTCCTGAGATCCACAACCACAACACCACTACTTTTCCCACTTCAAACCCCACCAAACTCTTCCTTTCACTTCCTTACCTCTTTTCCCCAAATACCCACTTCTTACTATTGCTCACAAACACATCTGCTACAATTTCAAATCCTCTTCTTTTTCCTCCCACTCCACTCCTTCAACAACAGCAACAAAAAGCTCTTCTTTTCTCGAAGACCCATTTCGAATAGGTCGGTTTCTAAGCAATGAAGAGCTTGAAAAGCTCAAACTCCTCGAGGATTTCAGGTATTATCAGGAACTGGAATCTGGGTCATTGTGGATTCGGGTAATGAGGGCAGAGGAGATGGACATCACAAATGCTTTGCTCCGTTTATTTGTTTTAGGGATTGGGTTTCTTTTGGTTGTTGGGGTTTGAAAAATGGGATTTGAGGCATGGTTACTAATGAATCCATGAGTTTTAATGTGTGTGGGTGTGTTTATGTTTGTATTTTGACTTAGGTTTTGGGGTTTTATTTTAATAGATCTGTGGTTTGTATTTTGATGGTATTGCTTAATTTGATTTATATTAGTTTTCTGGATGTATGTTCTTCATGGTTATGTATGTTCTTCATGTTTGTGAATTGTGAGAAACCAATACCATATTTTAATCTTTTTTTTTTCTTTTTCTTTTTTCTTATTTTGGGAGGAGAGAGACATAAAATGGGTGTAAAAAAAAACTTATTTACCCCTCTTTTTTAACAGAGGTGGGTAACAGTGACTAAACGAAAGTAATCTCATGTAGGTAAAATGTCAAAAATGAAACCACGGATAAGTAAGTTAAATTCAAGTTAAACCACAAGTGGGTAATCTATAATTATCCCATATAAAAATATACCTAAAAAATAAATAAACTATACCTATATATTAATTAATTAATTATTTGTTTTATTAACATTTCTTACGTGGCAAGTACAAGAAAACTGAGAATGAGCTCTCTCTTCTCTTGGTTGGTGGTTTTCTGCTTCTATTCCTTGATTTCCTTCTCTATTTGGTTTTTGTTGGGTGTTTATTCATTTTCTATTTTCATTTCCTATTCTCATTTTCCTGTACTCAAATTTCATACTCATTTTTTGTATTCAATTCATTTTTTTGTTTGGCATCAATTTTCAGCTATTTTCTTCCATAACTTTTTTTTTTTCACAAACCCAACAGATACACAAAGGAAGTTGTAGTTATACCACCTGCTAGAAACCACTTCCCTCCTCCAAACTAGCCCAAGTCAAAGAAAATACGTCTAAAAACAAACACCACACAACCATGGATCCACCATCAGATTTTAGCAAATTCACCCCCTAAACAAATTTCAGCAAACTCATTATTAAACACCTCAAATCCAAGCAAACAACTACACAAACAAACCCCAAAGCAAACACCACACCCAAAAGGAATTTGCTAGCGGTGAACATCAGCCATGGGTCATTCTCACCGATCGACCACCATAGAAAGCCATTGAGAGAGAGAGAGAGAGATAGGGTTGTAAATGAACCAAGCCGAACATGAACAACTCGGGCTCAGCTCGATAAAAAGCTTGTTCATGTTTGTTTGTTTATAAATAAGCCAAGCTTGGGCCTTAGTTTTAGGCTTGTTTAATAAACAAGTCGAGCCCAAGAAAAAAAATTTGTTCACAAAGCTCGTGAGCTATTAGGCTTGATACACAACAATTCACGTATAGACTCATTTATAAGTTTATACGTGTTAACTAAATATACTCACTATATATATCTTAATAATGACATGGCCAACATGAGAACACTACTTAGATTACATTAATTTTTTCCTTCCCTTTAAACTGATCAAGAACCACTTTAGACTATAGTTACATTTAAAAATAAATAAATAATTAAGTAGGCCACATATGATTCTCCCCTATCAATTATCTAAAGTAAAATTATGAAACATGTTAGTATTTTCTCATTCATAATAGTTACAAACAGGCATTTTTGTAGTCCTTCACCATCTAACATGAATGTAAAAATTGTATTTTCAACATGCTAAAGCTATAGATAAGGAATGATGAATAAATAAATTTAATTATGTAAATTATTAATTTGAATAATAGCTAATCATAAGCAAGACTAGATGCATGATAAAATGAGTGTACTATTTTCTTTTCTTTTTTCTTAATTTTAGAGATTTAAGCATTTAATAATATAATTTTTTTATATCTCAAGCTCAAAAACTTGACCTGAGCTTGAGTTTGATATTAAGCTTGAGTTTGGTTTGACTAATTAATCAAGTCAAACTAAGTCAAGCTCAAGCTTTTTGGCTTTCCCACGAGCTCAAGCTCAAACACTATTTTTAGACTTGTCATAAACTCAAGCTCAAGCTTTTGATTTTTTCTGACGAGCCAGCTTGAACATGCACTACTCGACAAAGCTCAACTCATTTACAGCCCTATGGCAAGAGATGAAACTAAGAGAGTGAGAGATCGGCCCCACCACCACCACCCCTTGTTAGCCGCCCATCGTCGCTACTCTCGCCAATTAGCCCCTTTCACATGCCAATCTGAGAGAGAGAGAGAGAGAGAGAGAGAGAGAGAGAGAGAGAGAGAGAGAGAGAGAGAGAGAGAGAGAGAGAGAGAGAGAGAGAGAGAGAGAGAGCAAAATTACGGTGACTAGAGAATAGCAAAGAGTTTGGAGACCGAGAGATAGAAAGAGAGAAATTTTTTGATTGCACAAGTCAATGTTAGTGGGACCCATAAAATTGGTTTATTTCCAAAAAAAAGTGTAATACTACCCCCACAAACTATTTTACAACTTTTTTATAAAATTTTGACGTAGTCAATCTCTTATTGGTTTTCATCTGAACTCACTATTAATATCACTTTATTTACTAATAATCACTCACCACATTAGTAATTTGTAAAATAGTTTGTATTTAAATACACTAAAAAGTTGTTTTCATTTTCTTTATTCAAATTCACTTTTGTGGATTCTGAAATTGAAAACTGAATACAAATGTGCAAAACAAACCAAATTTTTGTGGCGGGTTCTACCAAAAACTGAAAATAAATACTGAATATTGCACCCTTTTTTTTTGTTAATCAAACAGGCTATATTTAGTTATTTACAATCCGTTTTCACTTCCCGACAGTGATTTATTTTTTGCTTGGACGCATGCTTCTATTGAAATGGTCAAAGATTTCTTAATGCAACTGGACACAAATTTACAAATTGAGAAATTTCAAAATCAGAAGGTCAATTGAATGGGGCTCAAGCGACTAACAGAAGAAATTTATTTAATGGTTTTGTACCCATCAAAGTAGGGCCATACCCATCATGGTTCTTAGTTTTAAAAAATCACTTCCGAGTTTCAATTACAATTTATCTTATTATTAAATGATAGAACGTCAAAGTTATTATAAATTCTATAACATCATCTTTACAAATCAATATGATTGGTGGATTTAATAAATAAATAAGGAAAATGGTAGAGTTCAAATTATTTTAAAACATTTTTAAAAATTGGGGTAAAATGCAAAACTGACCTTCGAAGTTTCTTCAGATTTCATTTCAGTCCTCTAACTTTGCTTTTGTTCATTTCGGTCCTCTAACTTTCAAGTTTATTCAATTAAGGTTTTTCCATCAACTTTTGTTATATATTGTGGTTAATTTTTCAATTTTATAAATTTTTCTTTCAAATTTTTTAAATTAAAAAAAAAATCAATTAATGATTGAAAAATATTTTTCAAATTTTTTTTTCTAAAAATTTTAACAAAAGTTAACGGAGAGACCTTAATTGAATAAATCTGAAACTTTGAGGATTGAAATGAATGAAAGCAAAATTAGAGGACTGAAATGAAATCTGAAAAGTTAGAGAGTCAGTTTTGCATTTTGACCTAAAAACTATTGATTTGGTGAGTTGTTAGTGGTAAAAAAAAGGGGGGGGAGGGGATATTAGTAGTAGGTCCAGATAAGAACAAATGAAAATTTGTCACATCAACAACTTGTAAAAATATTGTAAAATAGTTTGTAATTATAACATTACTCAATAAATAAATGACTATCAGAAAATATATATATATATATATATATATATATATATATTATTGGTAATGATGACACATAATTTATAAAAGTTATTTCATAAAAATTATAGTATTTCTAGCATTACTCTTAAATGATTGAGGCTGAAATGATATTTACAATAACATCTAGTGCCACAAAAAAATTTCAATTATTGAACTAACGAATTATTAATGTTGATTTATTTTGAAAAAGTAATATTAAACTAATTACAATACACCATCTTAGTAGTTGTAAAAATTATTGTGTATGTAACGTTGCAAGTGCTACCTATTCACTCATACAAAAACAATGTTCTATGAACATGAAAATGTACATTTTCACCCCCTTCTCCCATACCGAGTCATCCAATCTTTCCGTAAAGGAGGAAGACGAACCCCCCAAAAAAATGGTTTTCCAAATATGGGCGATCCATTTATTGGAACTCCTTCAAAAAAACTATGCACTCTGTTATCATTTCCAGTTGGATAATCCAATTCTTTCCCATCTCTTACATAAAGTTAACTTTTCCATCTTTTCACCTGAGTATTGTATTCAAGTAATTATTACAACAAATTCACACAAAAGAAGTAGCAATTGGGTTTACAAGATTATAAACGCAATGTAACTGGAAGTATGGCATTGGCATAGTATTTTTGGATTTTTTTTAGTTGTAAGTCTTTTCTCCCAGCTTGCCAAATATCAACTTATGCTATGTTTGGATGTTGAGAAAAGGAGAGGAGTAGAGTAGAGGGAGGGAGAGTAATTATATTACCTTGTTTGGATGTCTTTTAAGAAATGAGGAGAAGGGATTTGGAGGGGTTTGAACTACTTCTAACCCCTCATTTTTAATTCCTCTAAATTGGAGAGATTTGAAGGGAGAGTAGAGCATAAAAATGTTTTACCAAATAAATTACCAAATTTAGCCTTACTATATTAACAAAATTACAAATGAAAATACTAATTAATCCATTTTCCCTTACTTAATTTTAAAAACATTCAAATAAGGTGAAGGATAACCATTTTCCTCTACTCTCTTTACTACTACTCTCCTTTTTTCTACTCTCCTCTCTTCAAAAACTTCCAAACATAGCATTAAGGAGGTAAGACTGATATATATAAAGAAGGGGAGGTTCAATTCTTGCCGAATATTGATGGAGTGAGGTAAAAAGTGTTTACTTTTTCAATTTTTATTTTCATTTTTATAATTATTATGTTATCGTTGATTGGATGGTTGGGAAACAAATGAGTCACAGAGTACACACAGAAATAAACAACATAAATATGAGGCTACAGCTTTGAGATTATATATATATATATATATAGATATAGATAATATAAATTAGAGAATAGGGTGCAGTGATAATTTGACTTATAATCTGGAAAAATACCATAATGAAATATTGGACAGGAGTTACCGAGGCAATTTTGAAGGGGGCATCTTTGCATCAAAAGATAACCGTGTGTGTACGTATGGTCGAACTTTTTTTGTTTTTGATAAACATATGGTCACACTTACTTGAGAAAGGTATGCATATTTTATATATTAAATGGATAAATACACCATTTTGTTGTTGTAATTAAAGCTACCATGTATAATTGTATATTTTTTTTTTTTTTTTTGTTGAGAAAGTACCATGTATAATTGTAGATTATGAAAGATGAAATAATAATGATTAAAAAGATAACGTGGGTTCCAGTTAGCTCAACTGATAAAGTCTTTGATGGTTGAATAAGAGATCTGGGGTTCAATCCCTGCTTACACAAAAAACCAATTGATGTCTTGGTCTAATGATAAAGAACATCATCAGAAGCGGACGTCATAAGTTAAAACCCTCTCAAAAAAAATTATTAAAAAGATAACATTTTTCATAATAATTGATCAGTTAGTATGATTTACTAGTTCTTATTTGGACTCACCATTAATGTCGTGTTTTTACCTACTATAATAAATTGCTATCTTAACTATTGCAAACAAAATTTAAGAATTTTTTTTTTTTTTTATATCTCTAGAGTTTTATTTATTTATTTTAAGTCAGCACTTGTATCTCCAGACTTATTAAGGATGAAATGCGATATAAAATTTAGGGTAGACTACATATTTGATTTTTATCCTTTACATCATATTTCAATTTTGTCTCTAACCTTTCAATTGTGTCAATTTGGCCCCTAACCTTTTAGTATTGTGTCAATTTAGTCCACTCCATTATTTCTTAGATGAAAATTACTGACATGACAAATGACCAAAATAAAAAATTTAAAAAAAATTTTAAAAAAAAAAAAAAAAACAAGGTTATTGCCACGTCAATGGAACAAATTTTTTATCTTGGTTGTTAGCCACGTCAACAATTTTCATCCAAAGAAAAACAGTAAGGACCAAATTGACACAATACTAAAAGGTTAGGAACCAAATTAACACAATTGAAATGTTATAAACTTAATTAAAATATGGTATAAAGAATAGAGACAAAATATATAATTTACCCTAAAATTTACTACTTGGATACAAAACTACTATTTGCTGATTTATTTCATTAAGTCTCATTAACTAAAAATTAAGTTTAACTCTAATACAGCTCACAAGGCACACACGTGGAACTAAGTACTAACCCAAAAGTGAGTTCTAGTTAGCTCGACTAGTAAAATCTTTGATGGTTGAATAAGAGATCTGGGGTTTAACCCCCGCCTATATCAAAAACAAATTAGTGTCTTAGTATAATGATAAAGAGCTATCATCAAAAGTGTCATATGTTGAATCTCTTTAAAAAAAAAAAAAGTACTAACTCAAAATAATCAAGAGCTTTTTGTTGTATGTCAAGACTAACAGAGTCATCCTAAGTGACCAACCCAAGTTATATACGAGGGCTGTACATTATTGAAAATAATTCTAAGTTTTTAACCCTTTGCTCTCTTTTTTTTTGGCCCTATCATCAAATCATCATGTAGTACTAAAATTCTTTTGTATATAGGTATTTATAGAATTGAGGCGTTAGGTTAGCTTGCATGTATGGAAGTATCTCCTTCTAGATGGAATAATATTTTGAGTTTTCAAATGCTCCTTTTTTAATGTCCCCATTATGGAATAATAAGAAAAAGAATTTGTGGTTTAGTCAAGGAAAGCACCTAGAACTTTTTTAATAAATCCCCAATTAATTCCAAATGATCCTTTAATGATTAATGCTAAACATGATCCAGTGGGCAAAAAAGTTAATTTCATTGGTAAGTTTAAATTATAACCAATAACACCTATGATTTATTGCAAGAATATTTGTCTATGTAGCACTTCTTTTTTCATAATACTTTTATTTTTAGTTGTGGTTGGTTCTAATATGATATTTCATTTTAATTTATAAGTAATTAACAACTCAACAATTGTGAAAATATTATTATTATTTAAAAATAAAAAAACAAGGTAACCGATCATATGCATATAAAAATAAATTTACAAAAAAATGAAAAAGCAAGTTCAGCTAAGTATTTTACCCCTAAAACAAATAAGCCAGTGAAACGGTGCGAATTCAACAAACAAACAAAAAAAAATGTAGCTTTACTATTCGCCTATTCACTCTTTTTATACATAGACTTTGGTTTAGTGAAATATTCTCTTTTGGTAGCCATTAATGAAATATAGTTTATTTTGATCATTCTCTAAAAATAAAAAAAAGTTTATTTTGATCAAATTTAAAAGTTCTAAAACTTTTACTAAGACTTGCACATGTGAATAATCATCAGTAGTTTTACTTATTTTGTTAGAAATTAATATAAGTGACAAATGTCTAAATTTGATTGGAAGATCCCCCCCCCCCCCCCCCCCCCCCCCCCCCTTTCTCAAATGACATTGGGCAGCTCTTAGAAACGGAAGTAAAATAGAGGAAATAAAAGCGGAAGAGAGTAAAGGATAAAATGACTGAAATATTTTTACATCATTTTTAATATTACATTGGACACATGACATATTATTATTATTATTATTATCATTATTATTATTATTATTATTGGGGGTGAGGGGATTTAAACTTTAGAAGTCTTTGTTGGAAATATCAAAAAATGTCCAACTAATTAACCTACAAGACTCTTGACACATGATATATTTTAATTTACATGACAATGTTCTTTTGTATTAAATGAGCAATACTCGAGTTATATTTTATAGCCTTCTTCTTGTTGTATATATATAGGTATATACAAGGATAGATTGTAATAATGATGTTTGAGTTTGGAGAATATGGTGTTCATAAAGTGAAAATTCAAGTTCTGAAATTTTCTAAGTGCAAATTTGAAAATCTAAATATTTTGGAATTTTCTGGAATTTTCTACAAAATTTTCTAGTGACTGTTCAGAAAGGTTGAAGAGGTTTCAATCTTTCTTAACCGTTTTATGAAAAAATAACTAACTCTCCATATGTACATTTTCATGAAACATAACCCTATGGGTATAAATAAAGGTTTATGTTCACTTGAAAAATAACTTACTCTACAAAATAGTAAGTTTGAAAGAAACACAAGAAATCATGTGGTCATTCTCCAGAATTGCTATCTGTAGAATCCAACATCTTGGTTGTATCCTAGAGACAAATTTGCGATAACCTTTTAGCAACAAAAGTGTGGGGGGCAAATATTCTCTAAGAAAGACGATATAGTGCCTCCAAATTATCTATTTTATGTTTGTCTTCTTGTTCTCCATTATTACTTTGTGTAATGTCCCCCAACAATCTTATAAAAAATTTGACTACAAGACAAGGAGTAAATGATGGTACAACTTTGAAAAGTGTAATGTCCCCCACACTTTTAGCAACAAAAGTGTGGGGGGCAAATATTCTCTAAGAAAGACGATATAGTGCCTCCAAATTATCTATTTTATGTTTGTCTTCTTGTTCTCCATTATTACTTTGTGTAATGTCCCCCAACAATCTTATAAAAAATTTGACTACAAGACAAGGAGTAAATGATGGTACAACTTTGAAAATGTTGAACTATGGTTTTGTGAAATTGGATCTTTATGATGGAACCAATTTTACACAGTAGAAAGAGTAATTGGCTTGGATTTGAAGAGTTGTTCAAATGATAAATTGATCATAAAAAAGATTCAATGGAATAAGGCTTAAAGAAACAAGTTTCTTTGTTGGCAAGACAAGGTGATGATTCTTTCACATTGTGAATGCATTAAAAGCCATGTTCATAGTTTGAACATTGAAGGTACGAATTTCTTGTTCATGAGCAATTTGAATTTCAAATTGATTGATGAGTTTCTTTGTTAGAATATTTGCATGTGTTGAGAATTTATTTGAATTGAGATATAAGAATGAAATTTTAACATGTTTAAATGTTATAAAGTGAAGTAGAAAATCTAAAGGATGGGAATTTAAACTCTTAAAGTGATTAAGTATATGAATATTTTCCTAAGTGATTTTCTAAACTATGTGAAGACATTAAGGAACATGTCAGAAGATCTCACTTTAGATCATTTCAGACCACATCACTGAATTGAAGAGGAAAGTCCAGTTAGAGGTGTATCTAACACCGATTCTAAAGTGAATGTAAACAATATTAAAATTGGAAGTTCTAGTAAGAACAAACTTGAATGAGAATAAGAATATGAATGGTTTTAGAAGAACAACTCTAAGGATCCCAACAATGACAAGTAGAATGTCATGTTTCCTTTGTGGAAAGAAAGACCATTACATTTGAGAATGTAAGTTCTTAAAGAATAAGAAGGATGGAGTTGGAAATGCCAATGAAACAATTGTTATTAAGGACATTATTGCTATGGTGAGTGATGTATGTAATAAAAATCACTATATTTTATATAATTGTAATTACAAATCTTTCCGATTGGTGTTTTGATTCAGGTGCAATGTTGCATGTGTGCAACTACATGGCACAATTCAAGACTTATGAGGAGTCTTCCATAGAACTGAAAGTGCTTGTGGACATCCACAGTAAGACAAAAGTTCATGGAAAGTGCATTGTTGAAGTGAAATTGAATTTTGGCAAGAAGTTCTCTTGACCAATGCTATATATTCATGTACCTAATATCAAGAAAAGCCAATTTGTTATTTAAGAATGGTCACTATCTGAGTGTTATTTATCAATATGTTTTGGTTGTGCTTATATTGTTGATTCTTTATTTGTGGCATGCTAGATTGAGACTTTTAAATTTCAAATTCTTGAAATTTACGTCAAAGCATGATATAATTTATATAAGCATGATGATTTGAATTGAATGGTGTATTAACTAATAATGATGAATATTTCTAAATATATATTATTCTTTGTGAGGAACATATCATAATACACCAAAGTGTAGTTCCTTATACACTCTAATAAAATGGTTTGCTTAAAAGAGAGAACTCCATTTGATATGGTGAATGCCATAAACTTGAGTACAATCAGCTAAGTTCTTATCTGATCAATGGGAAGAAGCTTTGCTTAGTACATGCTATGTGTATAATAGAGTTTCATCTCAAAGGTATTTCATTTGTGTTATGAAATGAGAATGTAACCAAATGCTTATCATTTTAAATTGTAGGGATGTTTAACCCTTTGTAAATGATAGACCAAAAAGGACTAATTAGTCAAAGAGCAATATAAAGTGTACATGTAGGTTTTGAGTAAATTCGAGAATATGTATTTTATTAGACTTAATGTCTAATATAAGATTGAGATCAAAGGATATTGAATTTATTGAGTTTAAATTTAAAGATGATTTCAAGGATACCCCGATACCTACTTAAACACAAGTAATTGGCTCTAATGTTAAATATCACATTAAGTGATATTAAAGATTTAAATGTGGTTCACTAAGTGAACAAAGGTGGAGTCAAAGTTTGAGAAATAAAAAGGATTTTAATCCAAATTTTTATTTCATGTGAAGCTCTTGTTTACCTTGTTAAAGGTAATAAAAGTGTAGTCCTAATTAAATACCCATGGTATTCTTTGAGGGAAGTGATCCTAAAGTTTGAGAAAGCTATTAATGATGAGAAAGACTCGATATTATTTAATAATAATTAGGTCTTAATGGATCTACCTCTAGTTTTAAAACCAATTGGTTGTGAGTGGGTATTAGAATAAGATATAAAAAATTTTAGTCTAAGGTTAATAGTAAAAGGTTTGAAACAAAGGGAAAAAGATAGATTTTTGATATCTATATAATAGTAACTATATGTGTTATTAGTTTGATATTTTTAAAACCATTCATATAATTTTAAAGAAATTCACTATATTCTATTATTACATTTTGATATATGTAATTATAGTGTGTGTGTGTGTGTATATGTGAATTTTGGAATGGTTGAGAACCCAAATTGTGGGGTTTAGAAACTGAAATTGTGGAATTATGATATCCAAGAAAGTGTGGGGGTATAACCCTTAAACGAGTCATGGACTCATAAGAATACTAATGTGCATCAAAGATGTGTTTGATAAAGGTATTGAGAATTAACATAGAAGTATGTTAAATTCAATGTGATTAAATTCTGCCATGTGTTGTAGATGTCTCGAGTTTAAACAAGCACATATTGTGATCCTATTTTGAAAGTACCTCTTTGTGAAATAAAGAGAGTACAAGTGAGTTCATTAATTGACCATTCAAGGATCAATAATGAAATATTGGATTGTGTCTCCACATATAATTTGAGTATGCATCATATAGATGTGAAATGACTTTCTTAAAAAGTGATCTTGGTAAGGAAGATTGCTTGAAAGACCTGTGGGTTTTTATTTCCTTAATTAAATGAAAGTCTTTTATAAATGAGAATCAAGTAAAGAAATATAGTAGAGATATGCACTATATTAATCTCATTTTGAGATTTATGTTATCTCATTTTGTTGAGATTTGAGTAATCTCATTGTGTTGAGATTAGTGGTTTCTCATTCTTTTGGAAATTGTGTTATCTCATTGTGTTGAGATTAGTGTTGAGAACTTGCTTCTTACATTTTAATATCTTTAAAGAGGCAAAGACACTTTGATTTCAATATTAAATAAAGAGATTACTGGAAGGGTGGATGCATAGCTCGAGTTTGCTAGTGTATTAAGTACATATTATGTATCATATATGGAACTAAACTAGACATTGCTTTCACAGTATGTAGACTTTCAAAGTTTCTAAAACTTTAGGTTGATCACTAGAAAGTACTTAATTGTGATGAATATATGTTATATAGAATATTCAAGTTTAATTATATTATTGATGTGAGTGATAATATCTCTGTCTAGTTAGATAATCATTACATGCGGGGGTGCTATGTGTAAGCATTAAAGAAATAAGGTGTATTTCTTGCTCTACTATAGAATTAAATTGAGAGCATTGATTATAATGGTAACAGGCAAGGAAAGAAAATGGCTAATATTTTGATAGTGTCATGGCCATGACCATAGTGAGCCATTCCTTGTACTGTAATTGTGAAACCACAATGCATAGTATACATGAGTTGTATACAATGTGAACTTAGACTTAAAAGTCTAATACAAGAATATGTAAGGCAAGTCAAGTGTGGTTGGACTAGTCCATTGCCTATGTAATTTTATATATAAAATAGGCCCTTTACTAAAATGTGTCTCGAGACTTGGTAAAGATAACATCCATTGGAATAGGACTAAAACCCTTCTTTTAAGATAATCACCAATAGTGGGAACCCAACCTCGAATTGATTTAATCTAAAGAGATTTAAAGGGTAACAACAAGCTATAGATACGTGGTTAGTAAGAGCACCAATTTTGTGTTTCATTGAGGATGGATTAGTGCAGATTGTTATGATGAAATTGAGGATGAGTTTAAACTCTGAATGAAGTTCATAAATCATAAATGTCTGTGTAACAAGGACATAAGAAGGAGCTTCACCTTTGTGAACATAGGCGTGATGCCGCTTCTAGCAAGAGTAAAGGGGTTTTCTCTTGTACATGTTCACTAAACTGGGTAGAGCACAAGGCCATAATAGTGCTAACAACTTGGATTTCTAAATGTGTTGTGAATGTTCTCATGTGTGTGTTGTTTCCGATTTCAACACATAAGAGTTTTGGTTTAAGCACCAAGCCACCATTAACTCTGTTGATTTCTGGAGCAATTACACTAAAGGGAAGTTTAAGTTGAAAGACACCTTTCATTATGCATGATAGGATATCAATCAAGTGAGACATATATTATTACAACCTAGTGGGGGATTGTTCTATATATATAGGTATATACAAGGATAGGTTGTAATAATGATATTTGAGTTTGGAGAATATGGTGTTCATAAAGTGAAAGTGAAAGTTCTAGAATTTTCTAAGTGAAAATTGGAAAATCTGAATTTTTTGGAATTTTCTGCATAATTTTCTAGTGATTGTTCAGAAATGTTGAAGAAGTTTCAATCTTTGTTAACCGTTTTATAAAAAAATAACTGACTCTCCATATGTGCCTTTTCATGAAACACAATCCTATGAGTATAAATAGAGGCTTATGTTCACTTGAAAAATAACTTACTCTACAAAATAGTAAGTTTGAGAGAAACACAAGAAATCTTGTGATTATTTTTCAGAATTGCTAACTGTAGAACCCAACATCTTGGTTGTATCCTGGGGACAAATTTGCGATAACCTTTTAGCAACAAAAGTGGAGGGGGGTAAATATTGTCTAAGGAAAACGATATAATGCCTCCAAGTTATCTATTTTCTATTTATCTTCTTATTCTCCATTATTACTTTGTATAATATCTCCAACACTACTCAAAACAAAAGAAAAGAAAAAAGTGTGAGACATTTATTTTAAGTGTCCTCACTATCAATTTCACTAAATCTATTGGATAGGATAATCTTCTAGATCTAGTTGAATTGACAGTTTGAAATTGGTTTTTGAATTTTCCAATGCCTAAAAACCCTAAACAAGCCTTCACAAACACCACATATTACAATTTTTGGTTTAATTAATTGAAACATATTTTATAAGCATATTCCGTACAACAGTGAGCAATAGACATAAACCAAAGAACTAACTAAGATTGAAATTTCACTTTAAACTACAAGATATTGTTTTTTTCTTTTTTCAACATTTTCAAATATCAATTTAACTGTAACAACTAACAAATTTATGGTTTAATTGAAAGATACTTTTATTAGCATATAATTTCATTTGAAACTTTTATGTTTAATTTGAAATCACCTTTTACAATATTCGAAATTCAATTCCTCATTCATTCAATTATGTGGGACCCACGTATTTTTATTTTTGAACCATGCATGACCGTATCTTATGTTGTACGAACTTTTACTAACTTTCCAAAATTCAATCCTAACAATTAATGTCAGGTAATCAAAAGCCAAAGGAATCAAACAAATTAGCTAGGCGACCTCATGCATCTGAGGGTTTAAGACAAAAACTGAAACGGAAGTTTTTTATATATTTAAATATGACTTTTAAAAAATAAAATACTATTTAAATTATATTATCTTATTTTAAATGTAAAATTATTACTAATTAACATGAACTAAGTAGAATTTCTTTTTTAGAAAGTATATAGGCACAAAAAATTTGACAAAAATTTTCATACCTATTGATGTGGTAGATTGATAGTAGTAAGTAAAAGAGTGATGTTAATGATAGACTTAGGTAAGAACTAGTTAAAGGTTGTCACTCAACTATTGTGAAAAATGTTGTGAATTTTTTGTGTGTATTGCTCTCTGTTTTATTTTTTGAAAAGTGCTACATTCATAATATTTTTCACAACAAATCTTAGGTGTTAAGTTGTTACTGATTCTACTTTGTACCCTCGTCTGAAATTTTTTTTTTTTTTTTTTTTGTCATCACTTATAGCATGTAATAACTTGCTACTTAAAATTTACTTTAAAAATGTTGTGAAAAATATTGTGGACATATCATTCTCTCTCTCTATTTTTTCTTGTTTTTCATTTGATAAAAAAATATTATTTTATTTTTTGGTAATATTTCGGCTTAATTAATTAAAGAAATAATCATGTTAGTTAAAATTTGGAGGTCTTTTTTTACTTGGAGCCTTAGGCGAGTGCATCGATTGCATATATAATAGAGCCAGCACTACTAATTAGTTAGGGGGCAATTTGGTTTGCCCTATTAATAATGTGATGCAAATTACACAAAATGAAAATGTATTTAATGTTTATTATGTTTAGTTCTTTTATTTTTTTAATATTACGGTAATCTAAGTTAGGCTAGTCTATGCCCCCAATTTTTTTATAAAAAAGGAAAAAAAATTCCTTAAAAATGCCCTATATTATTATGAAAATACCCAAAATTGTAAAATAATGTTAGAGATATTATAAATTTTTGTGTCATCACTAATCACTAAAAAATTTAAACATTCATTATTAAGTAGTTGGAACTACCAATTACATCGATTACTAAGTTAAATCATATTTATTGTCACATTAATTTGTATTTTTTATAGTGTAAAATTTATACTAATTTTAGCATTTTTCAATATGATTTCTACTTTTCTCACCTCTAAAGTCAATTGACTCTCTCGAAGTAAATTATCCATTTCAAAATGTGCTAATTCAAGGATGGGTTTTTTTTTTTTTAACTTTTTTGGAAAAATTTCCAAATGCAGCTGTGAGTTTATGAGAGCTTTAATTTAAATAATAATAATAATAAAAAAAGCACGATAATTCCCATTTTACTACATTCATTGAAGGTATGAATCCTCAAGAAATCTACAATTATATAATAATAGATAATGCTAATATGTAATAACTACTTTAAACAGTTGCACCATGCATTTAATAATGGATAATGCTTTATTATTGTACTTTTTTTATATATAGAACAATATTGTACTTATTATTAAAAGTAAAACTATTGTAAAAATTATATTCTCTTAAATTTTTATTTTTAAAAATAATTAAACAGGAAACCATGTGGGCTCCACAAGCCCGGCAGTTACAATGCATATAAACACATGCAATACATGCATAATTAGAAGCAACACCTTCAGCCACAAAAAAAAAAAAAAATTGCAGAGGCAACACACAAGAAAGAAAAACAAGAAAACGAAGAAAGAAAACAAAGAAGCTTCAGAGACAACCATGGCCGAACCACTTCAACCCCAACCCCAACCCCAACTTCTTCAACCCCAACCCCAACCCCAACTTCTGCCCCAACACTTATACTTTCTGCTCCTATATCATGAAGGGTTCTCAATTTTTGTATCTCCCAACTTCACCGAGGAAGTCCAACCCTCAGTTGGAGTGTTACAAAAATTATTAAAAGGGGTTGCTGATCAACAAGACGAGGAAATGTTGCATAACCATGTTGATGTTCATAGCATGGTACCATCAGCATCTGTGGCTTCTTCTTTTCAACCTGATCAAAAAATGAAAGGTATATATGTTTTAATGTTTTTCATATAATAATATATATGGGTATTTTTGTTCAATTGGCATGGTTTGCATATGTGAAAAGTATTTTATAGGAAGTAATTGTTGATTTACTTTTGGTCATCAAATAAAATATCCAAACTTCATGTTAATTTTAGGTTTATTATCTATCCAGTAGCCCACATATCATACATTTTTTCCTTTATTGATGTAGCTATACGGGATTTGGAGAACTATTTTGGTGAACACCAAGAGTTTGGTGGCCATCTATTTGCGGTTAAGGACGAAAGAATCAGAAAGATTTGGATGAATGTTAGGGGAGCGCCTCAGATGATGAGGTTTGGGGAAGCACCTCAATTGCACTTTGAGGAAAGGGCAAAGATGTTGATAAAAGCGGTTCATCTAAGACAGGCAGATTTTTTAGATTTCTTTTTAGATGCTGACCTTGTAAGTAGTTAACCTTTTTTAAAAGCAATCTATATGTGTGATAGTTCTTTTAAGTACTAACTTCTATTGTTATTGTGCAATTTAGGGGCCACTGTTGATGCCAGCCCCAGAACCTCAAGTGGAGGAAGAATTGCAAGACGCTAGAGAGGAGGAGGAGATAAAGAAAACTGGTCTTGGGACTCCAGAACTGAGGAAAATTCCCTACACTCCATGTATCTACAAAGAAACATAGAAAAAGACTAATGGAGGCAACTCTGCGGATTCTTTTTTTTTTTTTTCAGGGATATGCTAAAAAAAAAAAAAAACTAGATATAAGGGTGAGTGAGTGGCAATTGATTGGTGTTGGTGTTGGTGTAATGGCAAACGATTAAGCCAGTGATTGGATGTAAGGGTGAGTGAGTGGCAATTGAAGAGTGATTGGATGTAATAGTGGTATTAGTGTTGTGAGTATACAATTGGAGAGGGAGAGTTAGTAGTTCAAAGTTAGTTAGAGAGTGGGAAAGGGGTATAAAGGAAGAATATGGTTATGTACAGAATCAAGTAATGAGCAAAGCATATTTCAGTCTTATTCTTCTTTTCTATCTGTACATTTTTAAATAAATTCATAAATACAGTTCTTATATGCCACTTTCAATACCACTTTATTTTTTAGATAAATCAAGTTTTAAATAAATTCAAAGGTACAGTTCTTATATGCAAATAAACTTAGTAAATAAAATTTAATGATATGTTTAATGAGAGAAGGGTGAAATAATAAGAAAGAAACACTAATATTCATTTAGAAAGTTATATATATATATATATATATATATATACACACACACACACATAAGTTCAGCATTAATCACAATAGATGTGAGTGGTCCGTTGGTTTTCTATTCAGAGAAATGAGCTCTTGTGTTCGGTGAGGCACTCTGCCATCTTTCTTGGCTCCCTTTGACTGGTCGAAACACGTAGCAGTTCAACGGTTCATTGGTTCAACCTCCGGTTCAAGGGATTCATTGATTTTAATAAAATATATGGTTCTTGCAGTTAAAAAACCGGATTGTCAGCCAGTTCATGGGTAACCCGATTGGACCAGACGGTCCAGTCCAAGTCTGAAAGCCTTGCTAAAGAGTCCAAATTCATAAAAGTGGAATAAATAACCTTACTGGTGGTCTGATGGTGTTTGCGGCCCTCAAATTTTTCTCAATGTGTTTGTTTTTTCCTCTACCTATAGCTTTGATGGTACCAAAGATAATAATAGTGATAAAGAAGGGTCAAAGAGAGTTGAAGAGGCGAAGGGATTAACACGCCAAATTGTTCAAAATGTTTTTCAAGGGCAGAAACCATAATAAGTAAATAAAAACCAACAATAATAAAGGCAATGGCACAAACCATAGCATTTAGGCTTTAGTGGCTCTGTCAATTTGATACAATAGCTCCACTAGATACAACAACCCATTCCACCAAATCTTATAACAATGACAATTTCGTTGCCTCCAATTCTCAAATTCTGAGGAAAAATAATACTGCATTTGATGAAGCATAATCATAAACAATTAAAAGCATATTATATAAAAATAATCAAATAAAAATAAGGTTCGAAAAGAAAACTCTAATTGTATTACCTTTCCCAACACTTCCCATTACAAAGGAAAAAAGCCTCTTTCTACACTGCACCTCTTGGCCTCACTCTATGATCTAAAAAATGTTGATCCATTAGAGAGAAAATTAAAATTTTCTTTCAAATATTGAAATATGACTCAATAGCTTGAATCGAAATATTAAAACAAAACATGGCGTTATAGATGATAGAAGATTAAATTCAAACATAGTTAACAATTATTGGTAAATTAATGAATTAGTAGGATTATTTTTTTAATATAATCTATTAGAGTAAATTAACAATCAAAGAGAACAAAAAAAATAATAAATTAAAATACAAAATAAAATCACATCAATCAAACTAAAGAATACAAAAAATTATCAACCTAAAGCAGAGATACAAGAAAAAAAATTAATCAAAATTTAAGAGAGAGAGAGAGAGAGAGAGAGAGAGAGAGAGAGAGAGAGAGTGAGAGAGAGAGAGAAATAACCCTTTTGTGAGGGGAAACTATGCAAAGAATGGAAGAAAGAATGACAAATTTATAGTAAAAGAATATGAATAAGAAGAGAGAAAATAAGATAAGATAAAGAGTGATATTAAAGTAGAGGGTAGTGGGGATATGGAAAGGTAAGGGAATGAGGAAAGTTGGGGAAATTGTAATATTAAAAAAAAGAATTATAGAAAAATTGGAAAGAAAGAGGATAATAATGTGGACCTTGATATGGCTCAACAAGAGTATAGGAACAATAAATATTACATTTCAGTTTTTAGATATATTAGTCGCAAATCTGTGCATTGTGCGTAATAATTTTTTTAGAGTTATCTCAAAAATATATTTATATTTATTATTATTATTATTATTATTATTATTATTATTATTATTATTATTTTACTATTTTCTATGTAACTTATGTTAAATTCTTATATGATAAAATTATCCAAATCATGCTATGTAATAGAATAATATTATATTCTTTATAATGCAATAGGATAACATTTAACAAAAAAAAAAATTTTAAAAAAAAAAAAAAACTTAAAGCACAAAACTAAATTGCATCAACTCAAAGTAGAGTTCTTAAAAATACAAAAAATTAATAACCTAAAACAAAGATGCAAGAAAAATAAAAATAAAAACCCGTTTCTCTCTGTGCAGGTTTTGGGTTCTCTATCTTTTGGTCCTTGACTCTTTCTTCCTCAGTATGTTTTTTTAATAGTTTGGCTTTACTTATAGAAAAATGTTATGTCCATGACATTTTTATAATATTTTCACAACAAATTTCAAGTGATGAGTTGTTATGGGCGGACAAAAAAGTAATTTAAGTTGTAAATTCAAATTAGAATAAATAACAACTTACCATCTATTATTTGTTGTGAAAATGGTGTGGACGTAGCACTCCTCTTACTTATACGCGTGTTATGTTTTGAGTTTACTTATTTACACGAGTTATTTTCTAATTTTATAGGTTTAGGTTTTTTTTTTTTTTTCCTTTTTTTGGTTTTATGTTTTTCTCCTTAAAGTGCTCTGGGTTTAGTTTTTTTTTTTTTTTTTTTTTTTTGGGGTTTAATCTATCTTATGGGTTTAGTAATGGAACAAAAATTGTATTTTAGACAACATTTTTCTGGTATTATTGTACTTATTTGCTGTTATTACTTTATTTAAATTCTAAAATAAACATATATTGTCTAAAAATGTTTAAAAATATATCTAAATATATCAACTAATTGCCGAAGCCCGACATGTCATACGCTTATTTTCAAAAATTACCATAACGCTGTACCCGTGCCGTGCACCATAGCCTAAAACTGCTGGCGGAAAGGATAGGTCATTGTGGAATTGTACTCTAGCTCGGGAGAGTATCAAGTGAAAAAAGCTTATGAGCTACTGTGTCATCAGGAAAGCAATTTACAACAGATGAGACATCTAAATTTTTTAAAACAAATTTGGTCTCTAATCAGGAAAGTCAAACTCTTTTGAAAATTCATAGTTCTATATGGAGACTTCTTCGAGACTGCCTTCTAGTGCTCTCAATCTTAGCAGTAAAGGCATCTCAGTCACTTATGCCCCATGTGTAATGAAAGTAGTGAAAATTCGTCACCCCTCTTCCTCTATTACCGTATGGCTAGAGCTGTGTGGCTTGGGTCTGTTCTTCCTATCAGAACTACGTACAGAATCATATTGAGAGTTGGAAGTGATTATTTGAGCATAAAATATAACATAGTTTCTTAACTAGTTTTTTTAATATATTTTTACACAATTTCCAATGCATTATTTACCATGTTCCACCAATGCTGGGGTTCATATGCCTTTTTGGTACATCCTTGTTCAAAGCAAGGCAAGATAACTACCCTACAAAATGCTCCGGCTGCTGAGCTTTATATACCCATCAGTTTTCAGTTTCTTCATTTTCCAATCATTCATGATACCATTTGCGTAATACCATTTGCATCTCTCAGTGATTAACATGAATGGTGACCAGGTAACTAACATGAACCCTTTGGTAGATGCATTTTCCGTATCAAACGTTGTACAGTTCCATTGCAATTCAAAATGAAGTCTGCTTGACTCCCCATCAGGATCCACCCACAATTAAGACAACAATAATAACCAAGTCTTGTTCCCATAATTCTGGGGTAATCTCTGGATCCTCAACAGTCTTAGTTAGGTCGGACATCACATATTCTTTCTTTTCTTTTCTTTTTTCCTTTTGACAAGTAATTGAGGTCATACCCTGCACTTTCATCTAGGAGTGAAGGCTATGTAACATTTTAGCACAAAAATTAACACTGTGGCACATGCCACTTTTTTCTGCCTAACAGGTGGTGTTTGTATTTTTTAAGGAAAAAGAACAAAGAACAAAATCATACATAGAACACCTGTCAGGAAAATACTAATACCATAGACAATTAAATGAACATACAACATCACAAAAGGGCAAGATTTTTAACAAAGCAAAAAAATGTGTAGCACCAGCGTGCAGTTTCACGCTTTTATATTATGTATAGGTAACTCAATTAAACCTCAAAAAGTTGACAGCAGCCGTCATTAGCAGTTTGGAAAATCAATAAGTGATGCAACTAGTCTGAAAATTCAACAGTATATCAAGATACAAAGGGGCAAACACTAGGGTTCCCAAGGAATGCGATCAATTATAAGTAAGATGGAGGGAGCTGTTTTTACTAAGACAGCACCTTCTGAACCTCAGCTGTGACCTCTTTGGGAGGTTTTTCAGCATGGAGATTAGCGACAATACTCTTCTTGGAATAATATTCAATAACCTGCATTCCAAACATGAACAATTCTATTATACTTCCCAATAAAACCATTTAAAGAGTCATATTAATGGTACAAGAAGAAGTTTTAGTAAGAGTTAATGAGTTATCCAATAAACCCAAAAAGAAAAAAACAATTCCTCCACTTTTTTTTTAATGAATAAAAGAATTCAAGTTATCAACCCATAAATTATATCAAAGTTCATAATTAAGGTTTAGACAAGTTGGTCAATCCTTCCCCAGAAATCTTGGATCAACCCCCCAGCTCTTCCTCTCTAGTGACAACCTCCCAAAAGCACCTTACAGTATAACATACGTACCACTCCAACAAAGTCCACACTTTATATAAATATAATGACCACGAGTATTTTGTACCAAAAACAAATTATGACAGTTTTTAGTAGAGAAATTGCAGTGAAAGGGAGCCATTAAAAACCAGGTCAAAATTCAATTAGGAGTATTTCAAGAGGATACATTCTGAAAAGAGTGCAGATCACAGAAATTTAATACAAAGAAATTATAGTTTATATTTTCTATTCATATGAACTAAAGCAATCAAATTCAAAGGACAGTAGGAAAGGCAAAGAGAAAGAATACCGGTTCAGTTTGCTTATGAAATGCCTCCAGCCTTGATTTGAGAACAGCTGCAGTATCGTCCTTTCGCTGAATCAAGGGCTCTCCAGTAACCTTAACAAAAATCATAGGAAAAGCAAGTTATTTACCAATAAAAAAGATCATATTACATTAATATACAGTGATGGAGCTCACACAGAGGATCAATAGTAAGCCTAGTTAAATGAACATTGCCATCTAAACCAGATTAACATACCAATGATTAATATATATACGCTTTTACTGCAACATAACTTTTACCACTAATATTTTATGTGCACATCTCTGATGAAAGCTCCCTTGATGTTGAAATGGTTCCTAAATCCTAAAGGCATCAGTAAAATTTTGAATTGAAAAGGAAACAGCCTTACATCATCAACACCAGGAACTTTGGGAGGTGCAAATTTTGTGTGATAGGATCTACCACTGGCTGGGTGTATCCAGCGACCAGTAATTCTCTCCTCCAAGATCAAATCATCAACTGCAAAGTTGAGCACCTTATCAACTTTGGCTCCCTTCTTTTCCAGCATCTCATCAAGCTGTAGAAAGAAGAAAAAACAAAAGTATGGTTGGATGCATAAGTATACACAAACATATTTGCAAGAATAAAATCAAGGAAATGAAAAATTATATCAATATGACAACGTCTGGATGCTACACGATGTAATACCTTCTGTGCTTGGACCACAGTCCTTGGAAATCCATCAAGAATGAAACCTTTCTGGCATGAAGGCTTCTGAAGAGCTTCATCTATAATGCCCACAACTAAGTCATCAGAAACAAGTTCTCCCTGCAAAATAATTATAGAATCCCTTCTTAGCAATTATCTACAACAAGAACTAAGAAGCTACTCAAATTAAATCAAATCAATTAGACTTAAACCAACTAATTCGCTTTGGCTACATAAATCCTTGAACTAAGATGGAGACAGAACAAATCTTCAAGAAAAAAATAGATAAATACATACAAACAGAGATCTACCTTATCCATAGCCTCTTTAGCCTTAACTCCAAGAGGGGTTTTGGCAGCAACAGCAGCTCTTAACATATCACCAGTAGCCAAGTGGCACAAGCAGTATTCATCCTTAATTATTGGTGACTGGGTACCCTTTCCTGATCCAGGTGGGCCTGCATCACACAATTTTGCATGATTAAATTTGAAACCTGTGGCAAATTAATCTTCAACATGGCAAGTCGTCAGAAATCAGACAACAATTATAAAGTCCAAACTAATGTTCAAAGCGTTTTAAAAAAAAATACTAATGCATTATGACATATTGACAGTTCTAAGAGCCAAAGAATACTAATGCATTATGCATTATGCTCAGTTTTTTTCTCTTTTGCTTCCTCCTACCTCAGTTTCTGTCACTTCAACCCATGCAAAGAGACTAAAAACAAAGTTCGAGTATCTGCCAAGTACCTGGGGGAACACGATACATACTTAACCAATTAAACCCAACAGTGGAAACAGGGAATTGCCACTCACAGTATAAAGTTTCTTTCTAGCATCTATTTCCTACTTGATCTAAGATTTTTTTTCCCACCTCACAATCCCTTGTATTCAATATTCTTTTTTCAAAAATGTATCCAGATCTAAACAGATGGTTGACGATGTTTTCACCAATAATATCAAATATCATAAGTTAAACATCCAATTCAATGAAAAACTGAAGATAAGAAAGGAACATGATTGAAATTTAATTTTGCTTAAAAGTCTAAGCAATGCATTTATTATTAATGAAAGCAACAAGGGAAAAATACCACAGACAGACGCCTACATCCTGAACAATATTGCCAATCATGTCATAAAATATTGTCGGCTACCTAAATTTGCCCCTCCACATCACCATTGATACCCAATGTTTGCAAATTGCATTACACTAAAAGTTCTCTCTTTTTTTTCTTTTTAAGATTCTAAGGAGTAAAATAGTAAAATCCTATAGAATAAGGAAATCCAAGTTAGAGTGAAATCCCAATAGCAACAAAATGACCATGAAATAATATGCAAAGGAAAGTGCTAAAGGTACAACAAAAAACTTACAAACTAACATGAGAATGAATGTGATTGGTGACACATAAACAACATAACAAATAAATTTACTAATTACTTTTTTGTTTGGGAGTTAAAAGTCAACACTTGACACATCAAGTTTGTAACAGACTAACAGTTTTGTAGTAAAACAATGCAAATTCATAATTTTATTCTAAACAAACCATATAGCATATATTCCAGATCCAAAACAATAATATATTTTTTAAAAAAAATATTATTTGTTTTTGGTTCTTTTTATTTGCAGCTAAATTTAGTAAAAATTAAAGCTTGATATCCTACATTTTCTCAGGAACCAAAAAAAAACCCAAAAAACGTAAACCTCCAAACAAAAAACCCACGAATCACAGTAAAAAAAAAACCTTAAAAAGCATCAAATTTTATCACCAAAAACACATTGTATTATCGGATCTGAAAGGATTTCAACATAAAAAACCAAAATTCAACAGAGAAATATACATATACGTGAACAGTACCAATGAGAATGAGGCGCTTGTCGGGCTTGGAGGAGCACTTCATGCGGCGGAGGAGCTCGGACATGAGATCAACGGAGGGAACATCTTCCAAGTTCGCTGATGCAGCACTGGTCGCCATTTAGGTTTAGGGTTTTTCTCTCTCTGGGACCTGAGGTTTTAGAGAGAGAGAGAGAGAGAGAGAGAGAGGGAGAGTGACACAAAGTCTTACGTTGTTGTTTTCTTGGTTTCGGACCTTCCAATGCTTCTAACTCAAGCAGAGGTCTTACCAGGTTGTGTGTGTGTGTTTTTTTAATTTTGGAATTACTGTTTTGCCCTTTGATTGCTTTGAAATGCTACGTGTATCCCCTCCATTTTTTTTTTTTTTTGGGATAAATACAAATGCTATCTTTTGAACCCAATTTTAAAATAATAATAATAATAAATTCACAACCTTTTAGGTTTTATGATTTGTTAGAATAATATCAGTTTTAGTATACTACTAATACCACTTTTATAACTTTTATTTTAAATTAATAAAAGTGATAAATAATAGTAAGTTAGTCATGAAGAACTAATACTATCCAATACTTAAAAAGTACTTATATTAATGGGTTAATAATGAAAAAATATGTAAAATTTTCACTTTTTTTGCCTAAAAAAGACCCAAATTAGTGAGTATATAATTATGTAAATTTACAAGTTTGTTAAAAATCATCTAAATTGTAAATTTATTTAACACTATTCATTTTGAATTTAGTTTTTAATTCTTTTTAGATGTATCTTAAGGTTGAAAAAAGAGAGCAAATAGTAGTTGTTATATGTAATATGTAAAAAAAGAAAAATAATTAAGAAAATTTGATATTTTAATAAGATGTAGTGTAAAATAGATAATCTAAATATGAAGTGTTTGAAAAATGAGTATGTAAAATTGAAAAATAGGTTTTTATCTTAAAATAGACACAAAATTGCACGAGTTAACATGAATACTCTTTGATTTCAAACTCAAATATTAACCTCAACCAAATCACATTCGATTATGCTTTTGTCACTTGACTATTTAATGGCAACCCAACCCTTTATATATAAAAGAGTACCATTGTTTGCTTTATTTTTACATCTTGATTGACTTAAATGGATTAAAAAGAGTACCACTATGTGCTTTATCTTTATATCTTGATTGACTTAAAAAGGTCCTCAATAGTTTGGTGCGATTGGATTAGAAATAATTAGAAGAAAAGCAGAGAGAGAAAAAGAGGGAAGAAATGAAAATTTTATTGATTCGAGCACGAGGTTGATTAGCTGATTTGCTTAAAAGAATTTGAAAGTTTGGTGTGTTATTTAGGTGATGAGTAATGAGTCAAATGGAGGGAAAAAATAAAGAAAAACGCTTTCTTGAAAGGTTTTTTGAGATATTAGTCCGTTTGTTATTTTTTTTTTTTTTTTTTTTACATATAAAATAGAATTTCTACTCTAACCTAATTTAAGTGTATATGTGTATGAAACTCTCTTCTGAAGACTTGAACCCCGGCCCTTACTCCCTGCTCTAGCAGAATGTTTGAAGTTTCATGAAAGTGGCAAAAACGAAGTTCATATTCCTTCAAAGTTACTCACTTATTTGGGCTTTTTTTGTGTGGTAAAAGCGTGGAAGATTGATCTTGTTCAATATTATAGCCACCCAAGGCATTGATTTCTGACTTCTATTCATTTTAACTCACTAATGATGGTTTACAACCACCCACTATAGCAAACCTTTCTTTGACGAGTAGTCCATTAGTTACATACAAGAAATAAAAGAAACTCTCAATTCTATGTTCGACAATAAAATCGATTGTAACCTCCCATCAAAATTCAAATGTAGACAGATTCAACTAATTGTAATCAAGATTAAGAGTAATTGAAGAAACATATACATGAAGCATTTCATACAAGAAATTACTTGTAAGATGATAACAGTGTTAAAGGAACCCACGAATTACTTCAATTTGAATAGTTTACTCGATATAAATAGGTTCCTACTTCCTACCATAGTCATAGTGCCATACTAAAATTTTAAAAACAAAAAACACAAGATACTGATGTCAAACACAAAATTGGATCAAAGTAGAGTGTTGCATCTGGAAATTTTTTAAATGCCTAAATATCAATCCATAATTCAGACAGGAAAGTGACCCATTTCTACAATTTAACAAAGATATCTCACTGGACTTTTATCCCTGATTCACTCATCATCTTCAATTTTTGACTTCTTTTTCTTCTTCTTTTTAATTTCACTGGCAGACTGCAGGTCCTCTCCATCTTCAACCTTGCTCTTCTTTTTCTTCTTCTTAGCTGTTCCATCCTGCTCATCCGAGTTCTTCACATCTTTATCCTGTTGCTCCATCTTTCGTTTCTCCTTTTTCTTCTTCTTTTCTGATTTAGAATCTTCCAAAGCTTCTTCTTTATCCTCGTCCATAGCCTCACCATTCTCTGCAGCTGCAGCTTTTGATTTCTTTTTCTTGCTTTTCTTTCCTGAAGCTTCTGTTGGAACTTCTTCCGTTTCCATCTCTGTGTCTACAAAAAGCAATTACAGACAGTCACAAGTGGTACCATCAGGGAGAACCAATAACTCGTGTAAAAATGCAAGGATCTAATTTACTGAAACTAGCCGCTCCCACAGAATAATGACCAAAAGCTGAAGGTGTGGAAACCAATTCCTGGTCCATTTGGATAGAGTGCTGGGTCATGTCATGTTTTATCATACCACAATGCAAGTGAAAGAATCATGCCCCATTCCCAAACAATACAAATTTCTTATGCAACAGAATCAAATTTGGAACCAAAAGTCCCAGTCCAAGAGGGCGTTTGGGAAGCGCGTTTTGTGCTTCCCAAACGCACGTTGCGCGTTTCAGCTCAAGTTTTCTTTTTTTTTCTTTTTTTCTTTTTTTTTTTCACTTAAGTGAGGCGTGCGCGTCACTGTTCATTGGCCATGAACAGTGATTTTAGGCCAATGAACAGTGATTTTATGTGTGAACAGTGTTTTTACCCATTAAAAAATTATTTTGCTACAGTATTTTTCAGTTTTCAGTTTTCAGTTTTCAGTTTCAGCTGCTCCCAAACGGACCCCAAGTCCAATGAGCACAATGCAAGTGAAAGCATCATGCCACATATCCAAATGGAATCTAAGTATTTCATGCAACCAAAGACCAGGTGTTCATATATGTGAAATAACGTTAAAAGAAATTAACTAATAGTATCTTCTCTTCCATGCACACCTTTGTTTTGATTAATTTCAATTGCAGCTTTCATCACATCAATATTTTTACGAGGTGCAACTCCATTGTCATAAAAGTCAAGTCGCTCCTCAACTTGTTCACGAAGTTTCTCCCCAAAAACAGTAGATCCGTTCTCTGCATCATAAGACAAGGCAACAAAATCAATAAAGAGGGGCAAAAGCAGTAATGCTTGAGAAATGTCCAGAGTGATTGCTGTATCAAGAAGGTTAAAATTACCTGCAAAGCAATCAATTCGTGATGCAATAGAACACTTGTTTGCAAGATAACGAGCCATTCGGCCTTTGTTCTTTGCAGATGCCCGACCAATAAAAGATGAATGGAATATCAGACCATACTTGGGTGTGTTTCCCTTAGTTTTCAATGCCCTGAAGAGAACAAGGAAATATGAGGGCTTAAATAAGATTGAGAGAAAGTTGTCATTGGAAATAGTATTTTCAGCCAAAAGAATACAACACCAATATATTTCAAGAATAGAAGTTCAAACTAGTAGACAGAAAAGAAGAGTTTCAATACGTGTCCAGCTTTTTATAAGATCCAAAAGCAATTCTACCAAAATAAGAGAATATTGGTCAGTTTAAAACCTGAAGAGTGCCTTCTCTGCTCCAAGGATCTGAAGGGTAGAAGAAGGGCACTTGGCCAAATTTGTGAGACTACCAGCATGAGAAATCAAGCGAGCAGCAACTACTTCACCAATTAAAGAGGCCAAATTGGGTGCAATGTCACTCATTTTTGTGACCAGATAATCATAAAGCTTCCTCCTATACTCAGACAGGTCCATTACTCTCTGTGCAAATTGCTGGACATTAATCAAGTCAATTGGGGACAAATCCTGCCCTGCAGAGAAAGACAAAATTGAAAAACCAAGTTAATAGAGAATACTAAAAGGATCAGTAATATAAATGAGATTTATATTTTGCAACTTTTTTCTACAATTGTCTCTGCCTTATTGATTCCTACCCATGGAAGCCTTGGCAGCTTCTAAAATCTCCTTGGCCTTATCCTCATCTCCAAGTATATCTGTCAAGCCAGGGATTTTGTCTTCAGTCAACTTTGACTTATCCTCTATATATTTTGCAGCTTTCGCATAAAGATAGTTGTCATTGACGATCTTCACCAACTCAGGAAAATGCCATGAGTACCATTCTCTGCATAGCAGTGATAAACCGGATGATAGTTAGATGAATTATCTAAAATATTCAATTTCCACATTTAATTGATGCGACATGGGTATAATGCTCATGAATCAGCATAATAACCAAGAAGTCTCCCAAGAGGACTATTAGGATAACAAGCCTGGATACTTTTATGGACAACAAAGATGCCAGTTTCAAGAACATAAAATGTTTGTGTAGAACAAGAACATGCCTGACTCTCATGGAAAAGGAGTTGACATCCTTATCAAGAGTATCAAGAAGGAAGATTGCTTGAATCACCATATTGTCAACTCGGTTAACATTGAACTTGACTTTGGCTCTGCTGTAACTGTGCCCCAGACCAAGTTGGGCCTTTTCTAAGTCTCCAGGCTATAGAATTGAAAAAAAAGAGGAGACAAAAGTCAATCAGAAGAAAAATAAGTTCATATCTAGAATAACAACAAAATTGGACAAATAAACTTAAAAGCAGAAAGAGATCAAAGAAAGAATGCTAACCTTTAGGTCCTTTAAGAACTTACTGAAATGTAGTCGCACACCACGAAGCAGCTCATGAACAAAATCGCCACTTTCACAGGGAATTTTAGTCACTTCATGGATATGTGACCCAATCTTAGTATCAACTAATCCTAATTTGAATTTTGGCTTCTTGTCTCCCTTGACTTTCGGGAGATTAAGCTCCAAAAAGCTCCTCAACTCATCAGTCATTAGCCCTGAAACCCCAAAAAAACTATTAAGCAAGGAAACCATCAATTTAATCAGAAAATAACTGCCCGGAAAACAAGTTGTTGACAATAAGTTTTAAGCCTGCAGCTTTTAGTTGTATTCAACTCTCTGAAAACAGGAAGTGCCAGTTAATTATAACATAAACACTCAATTTGAGTTTCTCATATTCTACAAGACTGCTCAATCTAATAACATTCAAAGAATGCTCAACAACCAAAAAATTGAAACTTCAAATTTAACCATTTGCAAACGAAGCTTGGAATGGCTCCATCAGAACCCAACTATCCGAAGCCTAGAATAATTAGCAAAACCAGGGATAAACACAGAAAAACAGTAACCCCACAGTTCCCAAAATCAGAAACCAATAACTGGACTTTAAAGCACAAAAGAAACCTTGAAAAGGTAAAGTACTTATAACTTACATAACAACTAGAATCGTTACAACACATAAAGCTAAGCACAAACTATACAAGCCTGCTTGGTAGCTAAAAAATGTACAAAAAGAACCCAAATTTCCAATACCATAATGTTTCAGTTTTTTTAACCCAATAACAAAAAGACACTCAACTTTTCCATGTTTTCAAAAAACAAAAACAACAAAGGATTCCCCCTCCAAAAAGAATAAGTAAATTTCTATCTTTTCCTCAATTTTCCCATCAACCAAACACGGAATAAGAAAAAAAATCATGCAAACAAGTAGCATTCAGTCCATTCATGAAATCCAACACTGACCCATTAAAGCTATCATCACCAAAAACACATACAAACCACAAAACACAACACAAACAAAGCAAACCCAGAAACCATTTTCATCAAAAATAACCAAAAGATTGAAGCTTTTTTGACAACTTAGAGAGCTCACCTTCTGACACAGCGTTACACTGATTGAGAGCATCGAGGGCAGACTCGAATGGGTGAAAAGCAGTGAGCTGGACGACCTTTCCGAACCGGTTCAGGTCAGTTATGGAGTTCCGAACCGCCTCAGTGTTCTGCCCAATTTCATCGAGGCCATGGGCGTGCAATAAAGCGTACCCAGAAGCTGACTCGTATAGAAGATACAACGCCATTGATCTAAAACCCTTTTCTCTATCTCTCTACAGTGAGAATCGGCGGGTTAAAGAGAAAAATTGGGCTAGGGTTTAAGCTTTTATCGTGGTCTGAAATCTGTGTGTAGGGTTTATATATATACGACGAGGACTTACCCTTTTCTTTTCTTTTTTTTAACGAGATATTTGCTTATAATATTTATAATTGGAGTGTCCACGGGTTTGTGCCCAACTTAAACTCAACCCAACGTTATCGGGTGGGGAAGATTTTGACCCGTAACCGACCCGAATGAATTTATAGATCAACCAGGTCGGGTTATATTGGTTTTTGAGTGTGAATCGGTCGGTTTTGGGTTTTCCGATTTGCCAATTTTTGGCCGGGTCTAACGAGAGTTAGGTGAGATTCCTTTGAATCTATGACAATTTGACCAAGTTAGAGTTGGGCTTATCGGAGTTTTGGCTGAGTTTGAGTAGATCTGGGTTGGATTCGCCGGAATTAAGCATATCTAACTGAGGAAGAGACTAGATCCTGCCCAGATTTGAGCTGATCTGAGTGAAGGAAGCTCAAACGTGGCTGGATCAGAGCTGAGAAGCACTAGATCGTCATCGAATCTAGGTGATTTTTGTCATTCTTTGAGTTTTGGTTGGGCGGGTCGAGTGGCTTAGGTTTTTGAGGACGAAACCCGCCACTTGACTCGCTGGAGTCGGGTTCTGAGGGTTGAGACCCATCACCAACCCGACGGAGGTGTCAATCCGGCCGTGATGGGTTGATTCTAGTTGGGTTGGTCGGTTTCGGTGGGTCTTCGGTTTACATGGACATCCCTAATTTATATAGTGTTTTAGACGTGGATCGGGTCAAGCTAATCGGGTTCAAGAAAAAAAAAAAAAAAAAAAAAAAATTAAACTGGCTGTAAACAAGTGGAATTGAGTCAAGTTATGGGTTATTTGTATTTTTCCACATGTAAAAAATAAATAAATAAACAAGAAGTACTATATATAAAAAGATAAAATATTTAAATAAAAAAATTAAATAATACATAGACTCTTAAGTTTACACAATTTAAAGTTTATGTGGGGGTAAAAAAAGACCACTATGAAGATGGTGACAAAGAAAGTGACTTGCACAACTAATTTATGAAAGGAAAAATGTAAGAAATTCCACAATGAGATATCTAAACAACAAACTATAAGATAATTTAATAAGGAACAAAAAGGCTTTTATTGATATAAGAACAACTTTCTCGAGGTACAAAGGATATGATCTTTTTTTTTTATGAAATGACCTGTTGGGCCCTTGGCTCTCGTCCTGAGCTCATGTTCATCCCCCCACAGTTCTCCTTAAACCCATGTTTGAGTTAAAGATGGCAAATGATTTAGAATTTGGGCAAACTTCTTCCAAATTTTCTTATTCGAATAATATATATATCATAATTTCTATTCAATAAACAAAAATGAAGGAGAAAAAATTGGAAGAATGCTCTTTGACTGAAGTTTCTCTCTCAAACTCTCACACCTCATTATGGTTTTTATTATTGATTTATCATGTTTGCCAGCCTAGTTTAAGGAGTTTACATTATTGTTTATGATTGCATGGTGGTCATTTCGATGGTTCAATTTGGTATTCGGTGGCTTGGCAATGGTCTGATTTGGTATGGTGGTAGAAAAATGAAGAGATGAGAAATTTTTTTATTTAGTTGAGAAGAAAAATTAGAAAATAGAAAATATTGCTGCCATGACCCCTATTACATTATCTTTGAACAAATTATTTCTTATGAAAACAAGAAAAGAGAAAAGAGAGTTAGCGTAAGAAAGATAAAAACCAAATCTTTAACTTAAAAGAGAGAAAAAAAAAAAAAACAATAGAAAAGGCCGAAGGGCTAGGAATAGATAGGTAATTTCCATCAGACCCTTACTCTTCTCCCCATTTTCTCTTGATTTGGGGGGCTAGATTATGGTGAGCCCAATAAAAAAAAAATACAGTCAGGCCCTTTCCCCTTCCAACCAAACACCTATTTTACCCAAAATATCTTATATTTTTCCCTTCCTTTTTTTATTCCTCCAAAATCACCCCAACTAATCATACACTTAATCAATTTTATTTTCTTGTATGATTTTGATAAATTCACCACGGTTTTTAAAAATCATACCAGAATAGTTAATTCAATTAGAAACTAAAATTTTTTTTTCTCAAAAAAAAAAAAAAAAAAAACTAGAAACTGAACCTTCAATCGGTCTGGCAAAAAGAGTTAAAATTGATGATTCAACTGAGAATTAGACATGAAATTCACCCACAAAAAAGAAAAAAAGAAAAAGAAAAAAGATACTTAGGGGAGTTTGGTAGAGTAATTTGAGATGAACTTTTTGTCATTTTTTAAAATATATGTGAATGTAAAAGTATATAAAATATGTGTAATATTATTTAAAATATAAAAATATGAATTTGAGATGAAAACAATTGGCCCCTTGTTAATTGTTATTCTCCTTTGTCCATTAAAAGTCACTTGGGCCAACTACTGGTACAAGTGAACGCTTCTCATTTACACCTACAAAACGGTGCGTTCTGACACCCACCTCTAGCTTCTGAATTAAAACGTGAAAAGTGAAAAACCACAGCTCAGAAAAGAGAGGGATGCCGATACTCGATATTGCTTCAAGCTGCTCAAACTCGACTGGACTATCGCATACCAATCTCAATTCTCAACCCAGGTAACAAATCTTCATTCTTTTTCACTTAAAGCAGCTAGCTTTAATCTCAAATAAAATGTTTCGTTTAGTTTGCTTAAACCTCCCACAACAGTTAAAGCACAGAGCTTTACCACATAGCCATGCCCACTTGTTCTCAAAACTCTCTATTACCAATGAAACACCATCTTTTACAGTCTCTTTCCTTCAAAAATCATGTGGGTTGTCCTTAGAATCAGCCATTTCAGCTTCCAAGAAGCTCAACATTGTGAGCACAAAGAATCCCAACTCAGTTGTGGAACTTTTGACAACTCACGGTTTGACTCAGACCCATGTCAAAAGCTTAATTACCAGTCTTCCAGTCTTGCTTTTGGCTGATTTAGACAATACCCTGAAGCCCAACTTGGAGTTGTTTGAGTCATTGGGGTTTTCTAGTACTAGCCTTGGCAAAATGCTTACCAAAGACCCACGTGTGCTTGAAAGTGATGCATACACTGTGGTTGAGTTCTTTAGAGCTCATGGTTTCAGTGATCAGCAAATATCGGATTTGACTATGAAGCGTCCGACATTGTATCTATTCAATGCACATAAGATTTTCAAGCCAAAGCTTGAGTTTTTCAGATCTTTGGGCTTGTCAGAACTTGAAATTGCAAAGATTTTGTCGACCGAGCCTTATATTCTAGAAAGGAGCCTCGAAAACCAAATCATTCCTTGTGTTCAAGAACTTAGGCGGATTCTTGGCAATGATGAGAATGTCTTAAAGGCTATAAAGGCATGCTACTGGGTACTTGAATGTAATGTGGAAAAAGTGCTACAGCCCAACATATCGATGTTGGTAAGCCGTGGTGTACCCATGTCCTTAATTTTGAAAATGTTCTTGATCCAACCAAAATCAATGCTTATGAAGACTTATCGGTTTAGTGAGATTGTTGATGAAGTTATGAAATTGGGTTTTGATCCCAATAATCTGCTATTTGTTCTAGCCATACGTTCCATGGCGGTTATGAGTAAATCTTTGTGGGAGCAAAAGGTAGAAGCTTTTAAAAGTTTTGGATTGTCAAGGGATGAGATTTATGCAGCATTCAAAAAGCAACCCATGTGTATGATTGCTTCAGAGAATAAAATCAGGAAATTGGTGGGTTTCTTTGTGAACAAACTGAATATGACACCTTCAATGATCTCCAAGAATCCAAATCTTCTACTGCTTAGCTTGGAGAAGAGGATTATTCCAAGGTGTTCAGTGCTGCATCTTTTGATATCAAAGGGGTTGGTTAAGGAAGAAACTAGCATTGTTAATGTGTTCAGAATGACTGAGAAGAGGTTTGTGGACAAGTTAGTGAGCAAATATCAGAATGAGGTTCCAGATGCTGTTAGTGCACACCAAGGCAAGATAGAATTTCGAGGGTTCCCCTTTGATTTAAAAATTTGAGTTATTAGGAGTTCAACAAATGGCAATGATGGAGCAAATCACTGCCTTTGGCCACATCTTCATTTTGTTTAGTCCATCTTTATTGCTCACTTTGGGTGATGAATAGAAACTCGTCAAAGTTGAGCTGAACCTTTTATGTATAATGACAAACCCCATGCACTTGTTTTATGGAGGTGGCTATATGGGCTAGCAATTTGAAATTTGAGTTTAGAAGAAGTCAGTAACCCTTGGCCTGCTCTGATTACATTAGACAGGAGTATGGCATTGCACAAGAATCTTTATGATCCAGCTAGCTGGTGGACCTCTCAAATTCCCTTTTTTCATCAACAGTAAGGGTGGATTCCAAGGTTGATGTTATTTAAAAATGTGATTCAAATGTCAAGGTACTCTACAATGTTTAGGTGTTTCAGGTCTTGTGATATTACTTAGAAATTATTCATTTTTACAATTATTATCATTCTCCTGTTGTTTTCTCTAAAAAGGTTAGTTTCTATTGTTTTTTTTTTTATCATATCTATTTTGACTTGCATGGACTGATGACTACCTATGCTTTTGTTCTTTTTCAGTCAAATATCTCTGTCATCTCTTTGTGTTATTTTACTTTTTCTATTTAATTAGTAATTGTTCTGTACTATACTAATCCCTTGACGCCATATTCGAAGTCTAATATGGGAATGGTATCTTATTAAAGATTCTCAGCTAGTCAGCTTGAATAAGTCTAGTTATTTTATTTTTTTTGAAAATTAAATAAGTCTATTTAATAATGGTAAGACTATCTCTTGGTAAGGGCCTCTTGTTTGGTAGATGCTATGGAATGACTTGGGGGTTTGTTGCATAAAGTAGCACCTATACCTGGTTTCAGTGTGACTCAAAGGACATTATCATCTAATTTTATGTCGTGTATTGTTTTAAGTTTTAACTTTTAAGGGCTGGTGTTCAGATCAATTGCTTGGGAATTCCCTAAATGTGTCCAGTAGAGTAGCTTGAGGGAATGTATGTTTTCTTTGATAGTGTCATTACCTTTGTTAATGTTGCTTACAAGTTACTACCAAAGCCATTGCCCCCAATTGGTGAGCTTGCTAATGGCTACCTACACTGGGGTCTTCCATTAATCAATGGAGGCATATGTTACATGCTATTGCGCCCTTTTCATCTGTAGCCTTTTACCTTTTCACACTTGTATTCCAATTGCCACTTCATAGTTTCTTCTTTCTCAAAGCTGGTACCTGTAAGCCATACTGCTCTTCCAAAATTCTATAGGATAAGGCAATTACAGTACGTATCTTTTTATGTTTGTGATTGTACTTGTGATTTTTTGTTGTGTTTAAGCTCTTTTTGCATCCCAGAATATTAAATTACTCACGTGATATGAGACTAATGAGTTCACCATGAAACCTTTCTCTTAGTTTCCTATCAGTATGGCTTCCTATATATGTTAGCAAAAACGTTATGGCTGAGCTAGTGGGGTGATAACCTTTCAGAGTCACTCATGATTCATGATGCAACCATTATCCATGAAAGAGAAGAATCAGCATTAGAAAAATGTTAGCATTGCCATTTGACTCAGTTCATCTTACCTTGATCTCATGATCAGTTCCTTAAATGTTGTTCTTCCCTTTCCCACTACCATTTTATATATGCATCTCATTTCTTATATAATCTGTTCTAGTCCTTTCCATCCTAACTCTTGGGATGCATACATCATGTAGAGCAATACATGTGCTTGCAATATCTGTTCTAGTTCTTCTTTTTATTCTGTATAGCTTAGCATAGTTGCTGAACACAAAACAAATAAACTGTAAATGTGGCTCATATGCTGGTATCTTGTGTTGGCCCTTTAATGGGGTGTTTTTGATTCCTCAAATTTTTTTTTCTGTTGATTGTGCAACTAGTAAAGCTCCAATTATGCAATAATAAAGATATTACAGAAAAATGGGAAAGAAAAATGCCACACCATGCATGAGAGGAAGCATTGGATTACCAATTAATTGAAAACAATGCTATCCCATCAAAGGACACAGATTATTTAAAAACCTTTAGAAGCTGGTTGTACCATGCCCATCTTTCATAAGATCTGATCATCCTCAACTTTGGAAACCTCCAAATTCATATTCTTAGAATTTCTATCGAGTATAGACTTCACAAAATATTTTAAATTTTTGTGCCTTGTAGCATTTCATTCTTTGTTTTCCCTTGCAAAGTTATTGCTTTAAAATGAGGCGAGAGAAATCTCAAATTCTGGGAGTCACCTGGTCTCTCTATGGCTAGTCCTGTTGTTAAAGCTTAGTGAGCCACTTTCCTGGCCCTGCTAGGTTGGCAATTTTACATCAGGCTCCACTTCTAGAGCCCAAAATCTTATTGTTGGGCTTCAATACCAACCATGTCAATGAATTCCTAATTTTTTTTCACACACTGAGGTCAAAAGTTCAATGAAGTTACATTGTCTTTAACTAGTCTTTGCAATTTAGTTTAGCAACAAGGACATGGAGGGGAGAAAAGGGCGATATAGAACTTGCTACCATTTGGATTTGGAAAAGTTATTATAAGAGTTCAAATTTTGTTTCGATATCTTGTGTTCCAGACTTTGAACTGGAGCATAAATTTCACAAAACCTGTGCATGAGGAATAATGTTACTCTGACCTCCAAAAATAGGTTTTGTACAAGACAGTACTAGTGTTATATGTTGTGTAATTATATGTTTTCTTCTATTGAGAGGAACAAGGAGGTCCTTGAAAATTCTCACACATCAAACATGGGGATATTAAAATTTATAAACACACTGACACTTGCAAAGATTCTATTCTCATTGTTGTCTACTTTGCCAAATTGCTATTGAATTGCATCACTTGACAAATAACTCTTTTTCTGCAAGAAGATCCCTGGCTCTTGGCAGAACCTTACTCTTTCTTTCTATCAGCACTAGCAAAAGCTTTCTTTTCACTGTTTACTATTATACATCATGTCCCTTCTAGGTGACTGGAGCATTAGATGGAAGCATACTTTGTCAGCCTCTCACATGTACTGGGCTCACATATTTGTAGATCCATTTTCTGAGTATAAATATTTTGTGTGAGATAATTTCCTCTGCATTGAATGGATTAAGAACAAATTTTGTGTATATTAAAATAAATTAATAATATTTTTTCAAATTGATCAATCAGGTAGATGAGGTGGAAGCAGTAGCTACTGCCTGAGCCTGGGAGTTTTCCCTGGAAGTTTGTATTAACCAAGGTATTTTGCAAGGTGATTCCAAGGTGGTCATGAAATCTCTTGCATACAAGGCGCAACCTTTGGCTTCCTTTAGTTCTTTTATTAATGGCTTATTTGGATTGAGGAGGAGTACATGCACACACTCACACATGCATTCGAACTATTCTTCCTTTTGTTCTGTATAGCTAAGCATAGTTGCTGAACACACAAATAAACTATAAAGGTTGGTCATATGCAGGGTTCTGGGTGGGCCATTTAATGTGGTGTCTTTGATGCCCCAAATTTCTCTATCTATTGATTCTACAATGAGTAAAAGCTCCAATTCTGCAATAATAAAGAGTTTCAAGATAACTACAAAAGCAAAACTCCACACCAAGTTTGAGTGGAATCACTAGATTTCCAATGGGTAAAACCTAGGTAGCGTTCCTCAAATGTTGTACCTTTAGGTATCCCAGTCAAATTCAACCATGTGATTGCATCAGCCAATAAGTCACATGGTTGAATTTAATTGTCATTAGAAAAGATAACATTGTTTGTACTACATTGATCAATCTTCAATGCAACATGTTATTGATTTCTTTTTTTCTTTTTTGGGGTGAGATAAATATAGAACAACATGTAGTTGAACTTAAGGTACAACACCTAACTAATTGTATTTGTACCTAAGTTTTGCCCATTATAAAACAATGCTATTTCCCATCAAAGGAAAAGATCTTTTAGTAACCCCGGAAAGCAGATTGCCCATTTTTTTTAAGATTTAACTAACTCCTCAACTTTGGAGAACTCCAAATTGATATTCTTAGAATTTCTGGACAGTACAGACCACAATTTTTTTCCAACTTTTGTACCTTATAACATCCCCCCCTCCCTCCCTTGCTGGTTTTAAAATGAGTCGAGAGAAATGTCAAATTTACATGATTGGTCCTTTTGTTGAAGCCTGTTGGGCCACTTCCCTGGCCCTGATAAGATGGCAATTTTACACCTTGCCTTGCTTCTGGAGCCTAAAGTGTTATAGTTGGGCTACAATACCTAGCATGCCAATGAACTCCACTCCTATGTTTCTTCACATACTGAGGTAATAAATTTGATTAAACTAATCTTTGCAGCTTAGTTTAGTAGCAAGGGCAGGAAGTGGGGAAAAGGACAATATACAATCTGCTACTACTTGGGTTTGGAAAAGTTGTTATAAGAGTTAAAGTTTTGTTTCAATAACTTGTGTACCAGACTTTGAGATGGAGCATAAATTTCAAAATACCTGTGAATGAGGAATGATGTTCCTCTGTCCTCCAAAAAATGCCTTGTACAAGGCAGTACTAATGCTGTATTTTGTGTATCTACGTGTTTTCTTTTGTTAAGAGTAACTGTTAGGTCCTCAAGAACTTCCATACATCAAAGCATGGGGACACTAAAATATATCACACACTAATAACACTTGAAAATATGCTATTTTTATTGTTGTCTACTTTGCCAAATTGCTATTCAAATACATGATCATGTGATGTAGCTTAGCTTGGTTACCGGAAGAGAATAAAATTTGAAGTTGATTTGGAATAAATGTGTACATCGTGATCATCTTGTTGTGAGCAGTCCTCTTATCAAGCGCAGGATTATGCGCAATGCAGTGGTTTGTCCTCATGTTCATGCAATACTTTTTATTTTTAACTTTTTAAGTAGTAATTGCCCCAAAAAATCTAGGATTTATCTTTGCTTTTTTTTAATGATTAAATGTGATTATTGAAGAAAAAAGAATGGTAGGGACAAGGTTGGATTTAGGAGTTTCCTTAATATGTAGAGTGGAAACATAGCTGGATTTATATTAGATGATCAGCTCCTTTTAAATTTCTTTATGGTTTAAATCTACTGTGCAGGAGCAGCCCGGCTTTGGCAGACAACTTTGCAAATGAAAATCTAAAGTGGCATGGAACTTGTTTTATTTGTAAATCTAGAGATTGGTGAAAGGTACTCGCTGGTTGTTAGCATTGGCTTGGTACTACTGCTACTAGTCTTTCCATTAAAGGAGGCCTTTTTAAATGTGGTACAAATACGGTGCTGGTGATTTTGTTCTTCACAGGTAGCACAGCTGTATCAAATTTTTTGCTCAGGAAAGAGCGTCTGGTTGGACTCGACTATTATAAGTTTATAACGTTCATTGGAAGCATCAGCAACAGGTTGGTAAGTTTTCGCATCAAACAGGAGGATAGGAGGTTCTCTCAAGCAGCAGTCATTCAAAGATGAAAGCTTGACTGCTTCCCCCCCGCCTTTGAATCCCTGATTTTGGTTGGATTGATGTACCTGAATTTTTCACAGAACAGTAGATTTACTTTTTCGGAGTTTGGTTGGCTCTAAATATGTTTATGGAGTTTATGTGAGTCGCAGTTGCTTGTTTTGAGTAGTCGACTAATCAAGTAAAGGCTTTGTCTAACAAAAAAAATCCAAGCTAGCTTAATCTTGTTATACATGTTGCAGTTCTTATAATAGGTGATGATTGAATTTGAAGTAATGACTCAACCTATGGGAACATAATACTATTTGATTGGCAAGGACCCTCAAGCGTTTTGTAATAGATAGATTACAAAGAAATGGACCATCCAGGCCCATCTAACACTTTTCAATTTTAGGCCCACGACATCTCCTATTTTAGGCCTAAAACACGATATCAAGTGTTAGGCCCACGAACATATTCAATTTTATGGCCCAAAACCCGTTAAGAGCACCCACAATAGATGTGGGATATGTGGCAAATGGTAAAAATTTGGCACATATCCCACACCAAACACAAAAAAGCTCCATTTATCATATGGGGCAAATGTTGCAAATTTTTGCAACATTGAACAGTACTGTGGCAATTTTGCCACGGTACGGACAGATATGACAAAACAGATATTTTTTTATTCAACTTTTCTCTCTCCTCTCACCTTTTTAATTGATTTTTTTCTCTCTCCTCACAATCTGTCTCTCACTCTCTCTCTCCCAGCTCCTCCCTCAATCTCAAACGTCTCTCTTTCTTTGCACCTCAAATCAAACCCACAAATCTTCCCTGCCGATCTTGATCTCGCCGATATCGGTCTCGATCCCCGCCGATCTCGCCGATATCGGTCTAGATCCCCGCCGATCTCGCCGATATCGGTCTCGATCCCTGCCAATCTCGCCTCTGTCAGCTCCTCCCTGCCGATCTCGATCTCACTGCCTCATTTTCCAGTCCTCGCCGCCGATCTCGCCAGTCCTCGCCGCTGATCTCGCCGCCAATATCGCCGCCTCATTCTCCATAGCTCGCCGCCGATATCGCCGCCTTATGCTCCAACGCTCGCCACCGAGTTTTTTTGGGGTCTGTTTGAGTTTTTTTTTTTTTTTTTTTTTTCCCCTCTTTTTTTTAGGTTTTTGGATTTGGAGTTTGTTGGTGTTGTTGGTGTTGGTTTGTTGGTGTTGGTTTGTTGGTGTTGGGTTGTTGCTGTTGATGCTGTTGTGATCGGCGGTAAATTGGGATGAAAGAATATATTATTTTAATGTGTAGTTATATTATTTTAATGTATAGAATTGAAAGATAAAACATCTGATAATTGAGATGTTGTAAAATGATGTGGTAAAATAATAAAGTAGGGTTTTAGTGTGAGAAAATGGCATAATTTATGCCACAGCTGCTGTGGATGCTCTAATAGGTCATCTAGAAGCAGATTATTATTTTGTAGGCAATGCACTCTTTCCTACTTTCTGGTAAACGAAGAAATTTCTTCCTACTTTCCTCAGGAAATAATTTACCTTGGAGTTAAAGATTCTCTTTCATATTTAAGAGGAAGGAAATTGTTTTTCCTTTGCTCTATATGAAGTTTGAAAATAATTACATTGGCGGACAAAGTTGATCATAAATTAAATTCACTTCTTCAAAAGTACACTCAAAGGGGGAAAGGAAAATCCCTTACAGCTGGTTAAAGGCAAATCTTTTGTCTTTTCTTGTCCTCATTTATTTATTAATTTTTACTGTTGCTAGTCAGCCACAGTAAGAACATTCTTATCAAATATTCTAAAAAATTTAGCATTTACTCTCAAAACCTATATTTGTAACATATAACACATCACTTTACAATATTATCGATATCAAATTTTTTTTTTTTTTTTACAATTTCATTTAAGTATTGTTTCTTTATTATTTTTCACTAATTTTTCATTTTTCCTCTCTCTCCTCTGTCTCTCTCTTTCTCATCGCACCGTCGGATCACACCACCAAAAACCCACCACTCACGAAAAAAGAAAAAGAAAATCACAGCAGCAAGAAACCTTTACATCCACATCCACTCACCACCACCAACCAGAGCAGAAAAGAAAAAAAAAAAAAAACCTCCACCGATGAGGGTGAATCGAAACCCATAATCTGCAAATCACAACCACCACATTCACTCACCACCACCAACCACAGCAGAAAAAAAAATCCACGGGTTAGGGCGAATTAGAACCTACATCTAGCAAATCACAACTACCAACCACATAAAAAAAAAAAAAAAAAAACCCTCCACTGGTGAGGGTGAATTGGAACCCACATTCTGCAAATCACAATCACCACATCCACTCTCCACCACCAACCACAGCAGGGGGGGGAAAAAAAAAAAACCCTCCACTAGTGAGGGCGAATTGGAACCCACATTCTGCAAATCACAATCACCACATCCACTCTCCACCACCAACCACAGCAGGGGGAAAAAAAAAAAAAAAACCTCCACCGGTGAGCGACTTGGCGACGTTGCGGCCAAAGAGTAGAGATCGAGTGATTGAGAGTAGAGAGATCGGCGACGTTGCAGACAAAGAGTAGAGAGATCGAGTGACTGAGAGCAGAGAGACCGACGACGAGCAAAGATCGGCGACGAGCAAAAATTAGAGACGAGCACGACAAACCATGAACCACGGAGAGAGAAGAGAGATCAAAGAAGAAAGAGAGCAGAGAAATGGTGAAAAAAAAAAAAAAAAAAAAAAAAAAACAGAACGAGAAGAAATGGTGAAGACAGAGAAAAAAGGAAGTGGGCCCCACTGAATAAAAAAGTAATATAAAGTTTTACAATTGGTGAACAGTGTCGTCTCAAATATGAGATGGCACTGTTCATCAATTGCAAAAATTTTACAATATGAAAGGTTTGATGGAGCAGGCTTAAATCTTTCAAGTGCTAAAAAATAAAATTTTTAGCATTTGAAAGGTTTGATAAGAATGCTCTAAGACTAAAAAAGTGTTTCTAGTAATGTTGTTGTTTTATGAAAATACGTTTGAGTAAAAACAATGTATAAAAATGTGTAATGATGTTTAGATATTGAAAACTGTTGTTTAAACAACAATACCAAACATTTACATAATTCCTTGGCCAACGTAAGTTAAAAGATATTGTCAACTAGTACTTTTAAGTCAATTGTTAATCTCTTATTTAAAAAAATTTTACGTCAATTGTTAATCTCTTATTTAAAAAAAGTTTTGATATGACTTTTATGGAAAATAAAAAATAACTAGTATTAAAATATTAATTACTTTTTTCTTTGTTCTTAAAAACTTTTTCAAAATAGTTTGTTAACAATTGCACTTTTTTTTTTTTAATAGATAATTTCAACTTATAACATTTGCTCTTGATGATAAAAAGCTTTTCTAAAATGATTTGTAACAATAGCACCTTTTTTTTAGATAGTTTTCTAAAATAGTTTGTTAACGATTGCACTTTTTTTTTATTTTTTAAAGAGTTTCAGACTATGGTGTCTACTTCTGATGATAGCTCTTTATCATCAAATTAAAACATTAATCAGTTTTTGGTAGAGCAAAGATTAAACCTTAGATCTCTTATTTAACTATAAAAAATTTTACCAATTGAGTTAATTGAACATACACTAACAATTGCACTTAAGTCATTTTTTAACATTTCAAAAGTAAACACTAGAGTCTTTCTTTCTTCCTTTGCAGGTACAATCACCACAAGAATGCTAACCCAAGAATATAATGGTTTAAGTAACACCAACCATTCTAACATGAGTTGTACTAGGACCACATAAATGGCCACAACATTGGCCACAACTCGCCCACGTGACGAGTTGTGGTTGGTGGAGGGGTGACCACCATCACCCCTCCACCAACCACAACTCGCCATGTGGGTGAGTTGTGGCCAATGTTGTGGTTATTTATGTGATTTTAGCATAATTCATTCTAACATACTAGCTAGCTACACTCCAAAAATAAGCGTGTACGGTGTAACTAAGAAATTTCTACCTACTTTCCTTAGGAAATAATTTACCAAGGAGTCAAAGATTCTCTTTTTTATTTAAGAGGAAGGAAATTGTTTTTCCATTGCTTTGTATAAAATTTGAAAATGAGTCACAAGACTCACCACGCATAAGCTTTAGCTAGCTACACTCCAAAAATAAGCGTGTACTGAAGAAATTTCTTCCTACTTTGCTGCGTGCAAAAGTGTGAAAGTGAATTAGTATGGAAAGCTACTCTCCATATGGTAATTTCACAATGGACGACCAGTTTGGGCCACCAACTAAAGAATTGTATTCTCTAAAAAAGTTAATCAGACTACGAATAGTATTTTCACAGTAGACTCTCATATAGTCTTCTCGGCCTCAAAACAACAACTAGCATTCAATTTCTTCCCTTGCCATTCACATTCTCTCTCAAAAATCCATTCAGAAAAACCTCTTATTTTGATTTTCATTCACTTTCCTTTGCCTAATTTCATCAAGCTTTCTTTCTCTTCTTCCTTTTAGATCTTCTCAAACGTACCATTTCACTATGGCTTTTCTGACAAACAAACAGGCATCCTCTTCCTCCACCCACCAATACATATATGATGTGTTTTTGAGTTTTAGAGGGGATGATACCCGCATGGATTTTACAAGCCATTTGAATGGCTTTTTGAAGTTGAAGGGTATTCACACCTTCATCGATGATGAACTCCCAAGGGGAGAAGAAATTTCTATTGAACTTCTCGAAACTATTAGAAGTTCAAGGAGTTCCATAATTGTATTTTCTGAGAACTATGCATCTTCTAGATGGTGCTTGGATGAACTTGTCGAAATTCTTGAGTATAAAGAGAATGGACAAATGGTGCTACCGGTGTTTTATAAGGTAGATCCCTCAGAAGTACGTAACCCAAAGGGAAAATTTGGAGAAGCTTTAGCAAAACATGAAGTAAAAAATATAAAGAAAGTGCAAAGACGGAGGGAAGCTCTAAAAAAAGCGGGTAGCATATCTGGTTTGACCTACAAGGACGGGTATTTAATTACTACCCTTCCACTTTTTTATTTATTTTATTTATTGTTATAATTTTCAATTGTGTGCCTAGTCACTAAATTTTAAGTAAATTAACACTAGTTACCACTAATTTTTTTCATAGATGGCTTTAATTTTCTTGGGTCAAATTATGAAAGTATTAATTTTTAATTGCTAATCTAGTTGCTACAAAGATCAATGACAGAAACATAAGAATATACAATCAACGTAATCTTACCAATTAATTAGGATTTTCTTCAGCAATATTTAGAAAGTTTTCGAAAAAGTACTTAATAATTTTGTAAAAACATCAAAAGTAGGTCCCTAATAACTTGTTTCCTCACATATATAAAATTTATTACTTTTTTTTTTTGAGGGTGTAATTTACTTTTATTAACAACTAGTGTTATGCATGTGTGATGCAAGGTATAATAAAAATCATATTTAAACTAAAGAAAATACTTCAATAATATTGTTAAAAGTGAATTATAAATTAGATGATAAAAATTTACTTAAGTTACATGGTGAATACACACCATGTAAAACCAAGTTTAACATAGATTATAAAATCATTTAAAATAAATAAAGAAATGCGTTCTAAATTTCTTGAAATTTATAATTGACTTTTTATAAAATATTATTTTATATTTTTAAATATTTTGTACTAAGGTTTTACTTAAAAGTAAACTATGTTAATAATTTTAATTTATTTATAATAAGCGAAAGTGTGGAATTATATTACGCTACATAGTGCAAACATGACTTGTATAATTAAACTTTTATTATTAAACCAAAAATTTGTGGTAGGCCATTAACATAATATAAAATAAATAACGAAATTTCTCTCAAAATTTGAAAAACTCTTTGGAGTAGAATTTTAATTGGGTAACTTTTATTTAAAAATTTTTGAAACATCGACGACAGAGTTCAACTTAGAGCAACTATGAAATTGTTATAGTTTACTTATAATACACCAAATGATCTAAAGAGAAAAAAAGAAAAAGAAAAATATAAACCAAATAAATATAGAGGAGGGCATCCACTTAGCACAACTACAAAGTAGGATACAATTTTTATTAGTATATAGTATATGGTATGATATAATTTGGACATAAATTATAAAATTTACTTTATTGCAAATTTTTTGGTGACAATAATTACTTGATTGATTATTTTATCATTTAAAAAAATTCATATAGTGTACTTAAGGTTTTATAATTTCACTAACAACATAAATTATACAATTTAATATTTAATTTATAATTAACTATTTTTTTTTACGGAAATTAACCAAAAATTTTAAAGGCATAGGAACTTGGCTCAACGAGAGTATGTCACATGTTGTAACTACAACTTTTAGGGTTTCAACTTTTGTTATATACGAGCTGTTGATTTGCACAATGTGCATAAATGTTTTATAAAAAGGTAATATGAATATACCTATTATAATTAGTAAAAAATTTCTCTATTATCAAATGAAAATTTTTTTTATTGAGAACTTAAAAGGTAAAGCATAAAAATAACCGTTTCCATATATTATTTACAATATAGTTAGCTATGTTGGAAATTTGACAAATTTTCTCAATATCCAAAATTTATCTCCCTAATATCAAATCCATGGAAAATGTATCTAAAATATTTATAGGTTAGACCAAAAAAAAAAAAATGAAACAACTACTTTCAGGACCTAAAATACATCAAAACGTTGATTAAGGGGAAAAAAAGTCACCTCTGATACCTAAAATGTAGAAACTTATCTCAAAATTTTATAAATAAAATAATGTATATAGCATAAAAAAATTTCCAAAACCAAACCCTTACAAAAACATGATTCAAAACCTAAAAGGAACTATATATATATATATATATATATATATTGTGGGGACTCGAGGAAGGATACAATGAGCTGTGGTTGTCACTATAAAGGTATTGAGAGCCCAAGGAGGGGATCTACCCAAAGTTAGGAGGAAAAGAGACAAAGGACTTCTTGGAAGTCCGAATGAGGAGGATGGGATTTAGAGAGAGAATCATGGAAGGTGAAGGAAGCTTCTCATGAGAGTTCACTTACTGCCTCCGCATTAAATGATTGACAATAGTTTTATCAACTGCATTGATGAGGAAGTGATTTGAATAGTGAAATTCACAGCTAAGTAGCTCCTTCTACCATCTTTAACAGAAATTTAAGGGGACAAGTGTCATAGGGAGAGTCTAGGTAAGTGGAGATAAAGGGCCAGGATGCGATGAACTGAGAAGTATGTAAAGAAAGGGAACTTCCAGATGAAGGGGATCTAGAGAAAAATAGTCTAAGGACAAAAACTTAGAACAAGAACATTAAGAGAAAGTGAATAGTGTATTATCTAGTGTAAGAGCTTTGTCCTCAAACGAACTTGTAAAGAGCATCTCTTATACATAAACTTGAACCTTTGGTCATTTCCTCTTTGATTTTATCCTCGGGCTGAGCCCCCCTTGTTTTACCCCACTCTCTTACAAATATCTAGTGATTTAGGCTAGGTTGCACAGATTCCACCATTCTGAGTGGGCCTAGGCTGTTCGGTTTTTGGGCCCTTACACACACACACACACACACACACATATTGTTTCTACCTCCTGTCAAACAAAAAAAAAAGTGTATATATACAAACACTTTCAGGATCTAAAGTCCAAAAAAAAAAAAAAAACCAAAACTAATAAAAAAAAAAAATCACATCAACAACCAAATTTCTCTCCCTAATATCCAAAACACAAAAAACATATCTCAAAATTTTATAAATCGAAGAGGAAAAAAAAAATAATAAAGAAAGACTTCCAGGACCCAAAACCCAATAAAATCTTGATTAAAAAAAAAAAAAAAAAACCCACAACAAAGTCATAACTTTTAATTTGTAATATCCAAAAAGAAAAATGCATCTAATTTTTTTTTTTTTAATATTCAAGACATACCTCCGGTAATATCAAAGAATGATAGGCTGCAAAAGTGGACTATGATTGATCTTGCTAGTTCCTAAATATTATAACATGGCTCTACTTAATGAATAAACTTTAAAACATGCATGAAAAATATTAAGTTACTAATTATTCAAGTAAACCAGTATACACTTTCGCTCTGTTTGTTTCAGTAATGTTATTTTATAGAAAATGAGTCATTTTTCAAAAAGTATTTTCTATAAAATTATATCATTTTCTAATGTTTGGTAGCAACTTTAAATAAGTTGAAAAATAACCTCTTAACTTCCCTTATTTAGTTTGCTGTGAGATAGAGTTGTTTTCCAAAAAAATTTAATGGAAAACAATCTCTAAAAATAAGTTATACTTTTTATGTTGACTAAAGATTGTTTTCTTTTGACTCATTTTTTTTATGCTACCAAACAATGGAAAACACGGAAAACTACATTTACACAAAGTTTTCTATCGAAACAAACGAAGCGTTTGTAACAAAAAAAGAGTACGTTGATGTTGTTATGTAGAAACAATCCAAAAATAAAAGATTAGCATTAATTGCATAAATATATATATATATATATATATATATATATATATAAAGAGAGAGAGAGAGAGAGAGAGAGAGAGAGAGAGAGCAAAAATTTAGAGAAAATTCAATTAGATTTTAATTGAATTTTAAATTTTGTGTTACGTGTTCCTTTTAATTTCTAATTTTGTGCCAAGTAAATTATTGAGTGTAAAAATCGAAGAGTATAAATCCAATTAAATTCTAAATTGGATTTCAATTTTCCGCTACGTGTCCATCTAAGTTTTTAATTTTTGTGGCAAGTAAATCATTAGATACAAAAACTGAAGAGTCTAAAACTAATTAAATTTTAAATCATATATATAAAGGTAATACCATGTAAACTCTTCTAAAAACAGTGTACAATTGAATCATATAATTGTAATTTTTTAAAATTATACCTATGCATATGCTCAAGCTACACACTAGTTAATAATTAAAGCTAACAAAGGCTACAATAATTGAGGCCATTTTGAGTGTGTATGTATTGTAATTTGAAAGTATTTAAAGAATTTTATTATCTCTACTTTTAGTTACCACCTTAGTCTCTTGTTTTAATTTTACCAAAACCAAATATGGATCAAATAATATTAGTAGTTGTAAGGGCACAAAATGGCCTAGGGCCCAAAAGGTGTGGCTGGGCTGGCCCAGGTGGCCTTTACAATAGAATTTGTAGAGAATGGGTTCAAAGCCTAGACCCCCAAGTACTTTTAGAAGGATGCGGTGTAAGGTCCAAGTCCACTTCTGTGAGGAGGCTTGCTAGCGGGGTAACCCAACTCCCTTCTCGGACGTGGGCCGAGGAGCCTCTGTGCTAGGCGGCGCTCTGTTCTTCAAGGGAGAGAGAGAGAGAGAGCCTTCTTCTTCTTTCCTTTCCCTTAATTCCCGATCCCCCTTTCTTGCGGCATCCCCCATTCTATTTATACTCCCCTTCTCTGGTTGCCACCCGTCTTGTCCCTGAAAACGCTCCCCAAGACTATAAAGCTGACCTCCGTCCCTTCAGAAGTCATCTCCTCATTAATGCGGCCAGGCGGGTAGGTGGAAGCTTTTAATGCGAAGGCAGTAACCTTTTTGCAGGGCACGCCCCGCTTGCTCCCCTTCCTCGGCGTCCCATGGAATCCCGTTCCTCAGCTCTAGCCCTTGCTGTTAGAGGTCATGTCCTCCTCGGACACGGCCACCTACGCAGTGATCTCCCCGATGGGCCCATGGCCTTTGGGTCTCAAATGGGCCGAACAGTGTCCTTGGGCCAGACCTAAGGCCCACGCAGCCATCCGGACGTCTCTGACGCCCACAGTAGTAAATAAGCATAAATTAATTTGAATATGATAGCTGGGTAACATTATATCGCTAACGCTTAACTTAGAAACTTTTTGGCCATAAGCATAAAAGTGCTAACATAAATGAGATGTGACAATCAAGTCAACAATAACAAAGAATTTGTAAGCAAAACATAGAATGAATAGAGGGGAGAGAGACAAAAGGGGCAATAAGAAATTTAAATGAAAATTTAAAACAATAGAGGAATGGTTGTAGGAAGAATAAGGTTAGAATGGGATATAATGGAGGGAGAAGCAGAGTTTACAATGAAAAGAGTAAAGGTTAAAAGATAATGTAATGCTAGAATTCAAGAGATCATGAAGGTAAAAATTGATTAAAAAATTATAGTGATATAAGTTTTTTTTTTTTTTTTGAGGGAATATAGAGATATAAGTTGAGAAGTCATATATTGCCAAAAGACATATGGTTTTATTATGATTAATAGGTTACAATGAGGTTAGAGAATGGGTAAAATCATGGTGTACTATTGAATAATTAATATTGTAAAAAAATATATAAAAAATAGTGGTGTGGTTGATAATGTGGCTTAACATGAGTGTAACAAAATTAAATTCTACACTTTGACTTTTATATATTATTATTGATATAGATATAGATTATATGATATTTTAGTTGTAGTGTACAGTTGAAACATCTTGAAGTTAGTCCTTGTTCATGTATTCCTATTTTCTGTTCTAACTTATTACATACTTTTTATGTTATGTAAATGACAGTTGTAGCTGCTCTCAGTTTGAATTTATTGAAGAAATTTTTAAAGAGATCTCAAGTGCTCAATTATATCACATGAAATTATCTGTTGCAAAATATCTTGTTGGAATAGATACTCGTGTAAATGACATCATAAATCGATGTTTAGATATTAAATCAAATGATGTCCGCATTGTGGGGATCTTTGGCCTTCCCGGAGTGGGTAAGACAACAATTGCAAAAGTTAATTTTAACACAATTCAATATTGTTTTGATGGAAGTAGCTTTCTAGATAATGTTAGTGAAAAATCAAGGACAAATGATGGCATAATTCAATTACAAGAGACACTTTGTTATGAGATCTTAGGGTATCAAAATTTGAAAGTGGGGAGTATATCTAAAGGAATCAATGTGACAATTGAAAGGCTTCATTGTAAAAGGATTCTTATAGTTCTTGATAATGTTGAAAAATTGGAGGAGATAGAATTTTTTCTTGAAAATTATGATAGGTTTACTTCTGGAAGTAGAATCATTATAACCACAAGAGACAAACACTTGCTTGATACTCTTACAAAAAATATTCATGTAATGTACTACGAGGTGAAGGAGTTAAATGAACACGAAGCTCATAAACTCTTTTGTCAAGAGGCCTTTCGAAGAAACAAATTAGAGGAAGATTATTTAGAACTGGTCAACCAATTTATAGATTATGCCAAAGGTCTTCCATTAGTTCTAAAAATAATTGGTGCAGATTTGTATGGAAGAACTAAACGTGAATGGAAAAGTGCGTTAGACAAATACAAAAGAATTCCCAAGGGAGACATTCAAAAAATACTCAGAATAAGCTATGATGGATTGGACCAAACTCAACAAGAAATTTTTCTTGATATTGCTTATTTTCTTAAAGGATTCTGCAAAGATAAAGTTGTAGATATACTAAGAAGCATCAATAACCATGATCCATATTATGATATTGAAAGACTTATTGATAAGTGTCTTATAATTGTTACTGAAGATAACAAATTATTGATGCACGACTTGATTCAACAAATGGGTTGGGAAATTGTTCGACAAGAATCACCAGAACTGATTGAGAAGCGTAGTAGGCTATTGTATTATGAGGATGCTCCCGAAATACTAATTGAAAATACGGTATGAGTTGTTTTGATTTACTTTTTCCTATTTTTTTACAAGGGGATTTAGTCATTTTTATTCTTATTTTTTTAATGTTTAAGAAAATATAATTTTATGAGCATGGCTTTTGTTTAAAGTTTAACAATCTATTATTTTTTGGTGATATTTTCTACAGTGTGGTTTACTTAATGTTTTGTTCAACTAGGGGTCAAATGAAATTCGAGGCATAACACTGTGCTTGCCTAAACCAAAAAACGTGAAGTTGAATCTTGGAAAGATGAAGAATCTCAAATATTTGATAGTTTGCAATGTAATTTGTGAAGACCTTAAATCTCTTCCCAATGGGTTGAGGTTACTTGATTGGAATGAATTTCCTTTATCTTCCTTACCATCTGCCTTTGAACCTAAAAACCTCATTGTACTCAAGATGCAACGAAGCCACATAAAATTGGACAAGCATTTCGAGGTATGATCATTAGCATTTATAAATTCTTATTAGGCTTTTGTTAATTAGTGCTCTTAGAGAACAAGTTAAGGTGCATTTCTTTTTTTGTCGTTAAAACTAAAACATGCATCTAATACTAAATTAAATAATATTTCTATACACTTCCAATGAACAAAATCAATTTGTGCACTTAAAAAAAGAGTAATGTTACATGCACTACAAGTTTTACTATAGTAGGTGTACAGATGATCAAATTGATATGTTACTAATCATAAAGAGACAATTTAAATATTTATTTATGAGTTAGTTGAAGCCCAACATTTACATTTATTATCACATTAATTTTTAAATTTTAAATTTTAATACTTATAGTATCTTTAGCAATTTTTTTTAAATGTTTACAATAATTCGTAATTGAACATGTAAGATTTCTTAATCTATCGTCTCAGCTATCATATTAATTTCTTTTTTCTTTTTACTAATAAATTTCAAAAAAATATTTCTTCTTTCTACAGAGGTGTCGATTCAAAACATTGATACATATGGACTTGTCATATTGTAAAAATATTACAAAGGTACCCAACTTATCACTGATTGCCCCAAACATAAAGGAATTGAACCTTTGTGCATGCATAAATTTAGTTGAGGTTCATCAGTCTGTTGGACTTCTTAAAGAGCTTAAATACTTGCTACTCTCTAGATGCCAAAATCTTAGAATTATACCAAGAAACCTCAAGTTGAAATCTCTTAAAAAGATTTATTTCCATGGCTGTGAAAGTCTTGAGCAAGGAACGGAAGCATTGTTTTCATCAATAGGATATCTCATTGCCCTTCAGTGGTTAAGTATAAGTTTAAAAAACGTGAAAGAGGTTCCAAGTAGCATCTCTAATTTAAAAAATCTTACCCGTCTCTGTATGGAGGATTGTGACAATTTTCCAAAAACCATGGATACTCCTGATTGTTTCCCCAAATTAGAAATTTTAGGTATCCGTTACAGCAACATTACTACCGTCCCTGAAATCAATATCAGATTTTCGAAATTAAAAACGCTTTACTTTCACCACTGCTGGAACCTTCGGGAAATTCCAATGCCTCCACCACATCTAGAAGGTTTATACATAGAAGGGTGCAGTTCCTTTGATTCACAATCAAGAAGAAGATTATTGAGTCAGGTCTCTCCCTTTCTCATAGATAGAAACAATTTTGTTTAACTTTCCCAAATATAATATATGACTAAATTTGCTAAATTGAATTTTCTTAAATTTGCATCAGTTTGGAGAAATGTTTGGGCTTCCACATTATACGATATGTTCAAGGGGATCATTGCATCAGGACTCTGTTTTTGAAAAGTGCTGTGATACATCTGAAATGTGCTCTCTACCTGACCATTTTTATGATGGATTTATGTATAGCCTTGTCCTTCCAGGAATTAAGATTCCAAAGTGGTTCAACCATCAAAGTGTTGGAAGCTCCATATCATTCTCGGTCAGTTGGGAATCTCTAGCATTTGCTTTCTGTGTTGCTTTGAAAGTAGAACTGAAGGATATCTTGGAAAATCAATATGAAACTTTTCTTTGTTCTGTCTACATTCTCTTCAATGGTTATAAAAAAAGGATCTATTCAGCATATTTTCTTTTAGATTCATCATCTTTAACGTGGTTTCAATATCGAAGCAATAGCTCATTTGACGGCATAGTTTTAGAGGATTGCAACAATGTTAAGCTTCTATGTGAAGTTTCAGATTATGATCCAAAAATGGCAAAAATTACAATAAAAAGGTGTGGGGCTCATGTAGCATGTATCTGTCCTTTTCAGAATCTTACTGTAGATAAGATGGCTTGCATAAGAATTCATGAAAGTTTAAGTGTGTCCTTTGATGAGAACTTGAAAATGTTTTTATGTAAAGTTGCTGCTCAAAACCGTGTCAGATTCTCAAAAACCCATTGCCCTCTCTGTGAAATAGCAAAAGATTCCCTTTTACATCTATTTCAATGTTGTCCCTATGCCAAAGGAGTGTGGTATGGTGGTAGATGGGGTTTTCGAGTTGAAATGATCCGAGCTCAAACTGTAATGGAATTTGTTGAACATATAATTGATCCCCCAAGTGAGTTACTCGCAGAAAGAATGACCAAAGATGAGTTCACGCTATGTGCAACAGTGGCAATGAAAATCCTTTGGATGGCACGAGAGGAAGCTTTGGTTTCAAACACTAAACCCACCACAAACCAATTAGTCCATCGTCTCAACAAACAGTATGACTTTTACTTAAGACCACTCACCAAAGTGCAAAACAGGGGAAGTGCTTGGCCCAAACCACTTGATCAATTGGTGAAGCTTAATTTCGATGCATCATGTGACCAAAACAATGTAGGCTTGGCTGTGATTCTCAAAGATCAAGACGGGAATGGGAGAGCTATCGGACGTGGCATAAACATCAACAGCAAGATGGGAATGCCACTGGCCAAAGAGGAGCGCAAATTGTGGTAGAGGGTACAAAGGTAAGCATTCCATGTATTTGATAAAATGTTACTATGGGCTGAATGAATGAACTCACCTCTTTCTTTTCCAGAGGAGTTTCAGTGTGTGTGTGTGTATATAGATATGGTAAGGATTAAACAATTGGATTGCTATTTCTCTTTCTTTTTTGTAGTCGGATGAATCTCCTCTAGAGATACTCTTTATTTTGTTAGCTTGTTGCTGAGTATTTATCTTTTAGATTGCTCTGTTTGAATTGTAGAAAACTTCATTGCAAATCCTGCAAGCCAAATTCTGCTTTGGCTTTGGTTTCTTCTTCATTTGGTAATCTGGTTAGATCAAGAACATTTGGGCCTTTTTCTTAGGAAGTACATTCTCTCATTGCTTCTTTACCGAGCCAAATTTTGTTAGCTTCATGTCATGTGCTGTTCGCTGGCTGTTTTGTGAGTGCAGATTTTTTTGTGGCTGAGTCCATTGTGTCACGAGCACAAGATTCATGATCCAGGGTGTGATCAGCCATCAAGCACTTTGTAGAATATGCCAAATGTCAGATTAACAGCTAGAGGCAGACCTTCTGGAATTGCCACTATCGATTGTGACTGCTTCAGTGACATGCATGATCAGCTATCCTGCGCTTCATCTCTAGTACTTTGAGTTTAAACTATGTCTGAGTAAGAAGATTTAGAGTATCAGAGCAACAAATGTTCTCTCATTTCATCTATTAAAAATTGCATGCTGTGGTTTTTTCAGTTTAGTTTTCTGTTCATTTCTTATTACATGATGTCTATGATTTCAACCAACATCAATGGATAGTGGTTAGCTTAAAAAAAATATTGTTGCTTTAAGTCATACTTAAGTATAACCAATTGGTAAAATATGGTAAAGATTAAACAATTGGATTGCTATTTCTCTTTATTTTTTGTGGTTAGATGAATCTCCTCTAGAGATACTCTTTATTTTGCAAGCTTGCTGTTGAGTATTTATCTTTTAGATTGTTTTGAATTGCAGAAAACCTCATTGTAAATCCAGCTTGCAAGCCAAATTTTGCTTTGGCTTTGGCTTCTTCTTCATTTGGAAATCTGGTTAGATCAAGAACATTTGATGCTTTTTCTTGGGAAGTACGTTCTCTGATTGCTAATTTACCAAGCCAAACTCTGTTAGCTTCATCTCATGTGCTGTCAGGTGCCTGTTTTGTGAGTGTAGGTTTTTTTGTGGCTGAATCCATTGTGTCACGAGCAGAAGATTTATAAACCAGGTGTGATCAGCCATCAAGCACTTTGTAGAATATGCCAAATGTCAGACTAACAACTAGAGGCAGACCTTCTGGAATTGCCACTACCGATTGTGACTGCTTCATCCCATCTTCATTTAGTTTAGTCCATCTTTATTGCTCACATTGGGTGATTAATAGAAACTTGTCAAAGTTGAGCTGAACCTTTTATGTATAACAACAAACCCCATGCACTTGTTTTATGGATGTGGCTATATGGGCTGGCAATTTGAAATTTGAGTTTAGAAGAAGTCAGTAACCCTTGGCCTGCTCTGATTACATTAGACAAGAGTATGGCATTGCACAAGAATCTTTATGATCCAGCTAGCTGGTGGTCCTCTCAAATTCCCTTTTTTCATCAACAGTAAGGGTGGATTCTAAGGTTGATGTTATTTAAAAATGTGTTTCAATTGTCAAGGCACTCTACGATGTTTAGGTGTTTCAGGTCTTGTGATAAGAATTTACTCAGAAACCATACATTTTTGCAATTATTATTATTCTCCTGTTGTTTTCTCTAAAAAGGTTAGTTTCTATTTTATTTTATTTTTTTTTGTTATCATATCTATTTTGACTTGCATTGACTGATGACTACCTATGCTTTTGTTCATTTTCAGTCTAATATCTCTGTCATCTCTTTGCGTTATTTTACTTTTTCTATTTAATTAGTAATTGTTCTGTACTATATTAATCCCATGATTCCATATTCAAAGTCTAATATGGGAATGGTATCTTATTAAAGATTCTCAGCTAGTCAGCTTGAATAACTCTAGTTAATTATTATTTTTTTTTTTAAAATTAAAAAAGTCTATTTAATAATGGTAAGACTATCTCTTGGCAAGGGCCTCTTGTTTGGTAGATGCTATGGAATGACTTGGGGGTTTGTTGCATAAAGTAGCACCTATTCCTGGTTTCAGTATGACTCAAAGGATATTATCATCTAATTTATGTTTTGTACTGTTTTAACTTTTAACTTTTTTAAGGGCTGGTGTTCAGATCAATTGCTTGGGAATTCAATAAATGTGTCCAGTAGAGTAGCTTGTCCTTACTATAAGAATGTAAGTTTTTTTGATAGTGTCATCACCTTTGTTAATGTTGCTCACAAGTTACTACCAAAGCATTGCCCCCAATTGGTAGCTTCCTAATGGCTATCTACACTGGGGACTTTGCATTAATCAATGGAGGCATATGTTACATGCTATTGTCGCCCTTTTCATTGGAAATGAAATACTTACCTTTTCACGTTTGGTAAATTGTTTTTGGTTCTAAACGAACTTCTAGAATTGAAATTACTTATAGTGTGATAACAATTAGTTAACAAACTGTCATTTACCTATAATTTGTTATACAAAATGCAACATTGTTTTTTGAAGAAAAATTAGAAAATAGAAAATATTACCACCCTGTTGTAATTTTTGTAACAAAATATTTTATCAAAGATAACAGAAAAAGCTAAAAGAGAGTTAGGGTAACAAAATATTAATCCAAATCTTTTACTTAAAAGAGAGTAAAAAAAAAAAAATTGAGAAGGATTAGGTGTAAATTGGCAATTTCCATCAAAAAGTTGCATCTCCCCAATTTTTCTTGATTAGGGGGCTGGTTATGATTAGGCCATTACAAAAAAACAGCCCAACTACAAATAGCCATGACCCTATTGATGCCTTCCAACCTTCACCCATTTCACCCAAAATATCTTCTATTTTTCCCATCCTCCTTTCATTCCTCCAAAATCAATTTTATTTTCTTGTATGATTTTGATAAATTCACCATGTTTTAAAAAAATCATATCGACCAGTCGATTCAACCAGAAACTGAACCTTCAATTGGTCCGGCGAAGTAGTAGTTAGGACATGAAAAACAAAATAAGAAGTAAAGCCAAAACAATACCGGATTTTTTTCCTTGTCCATTTTTGGATACAGGTGCAAGTGAGATGTTGAAAAACTTCACCCATTTATGACCTTCAAAAGGTAAAGAAAAAGTTCTCACACCCACCTCTAGCTTCTGAACTGGAAAGTGCAAAGTGAACCACAGCTCAGAAAAGAGAGGGAGGCCGATACTCGATATTGCTTCAAGCTGCTCAAACTCAACTGGACTATCACATACCAATCTCAATTCTCAACCCAGGTAACAAATCTTCATTCTTTTTCACTTAAAGCAACTAGCTTTAATCTCAAATTAAATGTTTCGTTTAGTTTGCTTAAACCTCCCACAACAGTTAAAGCACAGAGCTTTACCACATAGCCATGCCCACTTGTTCTCAAAACTCTCTAATTAGTGACGAAACACCATCTTTTACAGTCTCTTTCGTTCAAAAATCATGTGGGTTGTCCTTGAAGCATTTCAGCTTCCAAGAAGCTCAACATTGTGAACACAAAAATACCCAACTCAGTTGTGGAACTTTTGCACAACTAAGGTTTGAGGGAGACCCATGTCAAAAGTTTTAATTACTAGGTCCAGTCTTGCTTTTGGCTGATTTAGACAATACCCTGAAGCCCAACTTGGAGTTGTTTGAGTCATTGGGGTTTTCTAGTACTAGCCTTGGCAAAATGCTTACCAAAGACCCACGTGTGCTTGAAAGTGATGCATACACTGTGGTTGAGTTCTTTAGAGCTCATGGTTTCAGTGATCAGCAAATATCAGATTTGACTATCAGCAAATAATTAAGTTTTGTTGAATGCACATACATTTTTAAGCCAAATTGAGTTTTTCAGATCTTTTTGTCAGAACTTGAAATTGAAAAAGATTTTGTTTCAACATATGAAAGCCTATATTCTAAAAGGAGTGGAAAAAAACCAAATCTTTAATTGATGTTCAAAACTTAGAATTTTGGCAATGATGAGAAAAAGAAAAAAAGGCTATAAAGGCATGCTACTGTATACTTGAATGTAATGTTGAAATAGTGCTACAGCCCAACAAATGTTGGTAGGGGTGTACCCATGTCCTTAATTTTGAAAATGTTTTGATCAACCAAAACAATGCTTATGAAATTTCGGTTTAGCAAGATTGTTGAGTTCCTTTTTTTTTTTTATGAAGTTATGAAATTGGGTTTTGATCCTAATAATATGCTATTTTGGGAGCAAATACGTTCCATGGCGGTTATGAGGAAAATCAGAAAAGCAAAAGGTAGAAGCTTTTAAAAGTTTTGGAATGTCAAAGGATGAGATTTATGCAGCATTCAAAAAGCAACCCATGTGTATGATTGCTCAGAGAACAAAAAGAAATTGAGGTTTTTTGTGAACAAACTGGTTGACACCTTCAATGATCTCCAAGAACTTGCAAATCTTCTACTGTTAGCTTGCCACCAGAGAGGATGTATTCCAAGGTGTTCAGTTCTGACTTTGGATATCAAAGGGGTTGGTTTGAGGAGAGCAAGGGCATTGTTATGTGTCAGAATGACTGGAAGAGGTTTGTGGAGAAGTTAGATTTGATTTCAAAAGAGGTTCCAGATTTGTTTTTGTGCACACCAAGGCAAGATAGAGTGGCAGGTGTTTGAAATTTTTTCAGATATTAGTCATTTTATTTAAATCATTTTAAGTTCAACAAATGGCAATATGGAACTGATCACTGCATTTTTGGCCACATCTTCAATTTATTTTAGTCCGTCTTATTGAAACACATTGGGTGCTGATTTGGAATTCCTGAAACATCGTCAAAGTTGAGCTGAACCTTCAAAACGGTGTATAATGACAAACCCACCTTAGCTTTTACTGGAAGTGAAATGTGGGCCACAGCTCAGAAAGAGTTAAAGGGAAGCCAGTAACCCGATGGCCTGCTTCAAGCTGCTTAGACAACTGGACTATCACATACCAATCTCAATTATCAACCCAGGTAACAAATCTTCAAATTCTTTTTTCATTAAGCAGCTAGCTTTAATCTCAAATAAAATGTTTCGTTTAGTTTGCTTAAACCTCTCACAACAGTTAAAGGTAGCTTTACCACATAGCCATGCCCACTTGTTCTCAAACCTTCTTTTTACAACGAAACACCATCTTGTCCAGTCTCTTTCCTTCAAAAATCATGTGGGTTGTCCATTAGTTTTTTTCCATTTCATATCTATTTTGACTTGCATTGACACAATGAATACCAACTCAGTTGTGGAACTCTTGACAACTCACGGTCTGACTCTTGATCATCACTGTCATCTCTTTGCATTATTTTACTTTTTCTATTTAATTAGTAATTGTTCTGTACCATACTAATCCCATGACGCCATATTCGAAGTCTAAAATGGGAATGGTATCTTATTAAAGATTCTCAGCTAGTCAATTTGAATAAGTCTAGTTAATAATTTTTTTTTTTTGAAAATTAAATAAGTCCATTTACTAATGGTAAGACTATCTCTTGGTAACGGCCTCTTGTTTAGTAGATGCTATGGAATGACTTGGGGGCTTGTTGCATAAAGTAGCACCTATACCTGGTTTCAGTGTGACTCAAAGGACATTACCATCTAATTTTATGTCGTGTACTGTTTTAAGTTTTAACTTTTAAGGGTTGGTGTTCAGATCAATTGCTTGGGAATTCCCTAAATGTGTCCAGCAGAGTAGCTTGAGGAATGTATGTTTTCTTTGATAGTGTCATTACCTTTGTTAATGTTGCTTACAAGTTACTACCAAAGCCATTGCCCCCAATTGGCAAGCTTGCTAATGGCTACCTACACTGGGGTCTTCCATTAATCAATAGAGGCATATGTTACATGTTATTGCGCCCTTTTCATCTGTAGCCTTTTACCTTTTCATGCTTGTATTCCAATTGCCACTTCATTGTTTCTTCTTTCTCAAAGCTGGTACCTGTAAGCTATACTGCTCTTCCAAAATTCTATAGGATAAGGCAATTGCAGTATGTATCTTTTTATGTTTGTGACTGTACTTCTGAATTTTTGTTGTGTTTAAGCTCTTTTTGCATCCCAGAATATTAAATTACTCAAGCGATATGAGACTAATGAGTTCACCATGAAACCTTTCTCTTAGTTTCCTATCAGTTTGTGTGGCTTCCTACGTATGTTGGCAAAAACGTGTTATGGCTGAGCAAGTGGGGTGATAACCTTTCAGTGTCACTCATGATTCATGATGCAACCATTATCCCTGAAAGAGAAGAATCAGCATTAGAAAAATGTTAGCATTGCCATTTGACTCAGTTCAACTGAGCTTGATCTCATGATCAGTTCCTTAAATGTTCTTCTTCCCCTTCCCACTACCATTTTATTTATGCATCTCATTTCTTATATAATCTGTTCTAGTCCTTTCCATCCTAAATCTTGGGATGCATACATCATGTAGAGCAATACTTGTGCTTGCAATATCTGTTCTAGTTCTTCTTTTTATTCTGTATAGCTTAGCATAGTTGCTGAACACAAAACAAATAAAATGTAAATGTGGCTTATATGCCGGGATCTTGTGTTGGCCCTTTAATGGGGTGTTTTTGATTCCTCAAATTTCTTTATCTGTTGATTGTGCAACTAGTAAAGCTCCAATTATGCAATAATAAAGATATTACAGAAAAATGGGAAAGAAAAATGCCACACCATGCCTGAGAGGGAGCATTGGATTACCAATTACTTGAAAACAATGCTATTCCAATCAAAGGACACAGATTATTTAAAAACCTTTACAAGTTGGTTGTACCATGCCCATCTTTCATAAGATCTGACCGTCCTCAGCTTTGCAAACCTCCAAATTCATATTTTATTTTAAAATTGTAACATTTCATTCTTTGTTTTCCCTTGCTTGTTCCAGTCACTTTGAAATGGAGCACTTTTTAAATTTCAAAACCTGTGCATGAGGAATAATGTTCCTAGTCTTTGTCCTCATGGAGGGGAGAAAAGGACAAACTTTCTAATATCTTGTGTTCCAGACTTTGAAATGGAGCATAAATTTCACAAAACCTGTGCATGAGGAATAATGTTCCTCTGTCCTCCAAAAATAGGTTTTGTACAAGGCAGTACTGGTGTTGTATGTTGTGTTTTCTTCTGTTGAGAGTAACAAGGAGGTCCTTGAGAATTCTCACACATCAAAACATGGGGATATTAAAATTTATAAACACACTGACACTTGCAAAGATTCTATTCTCATTGTTGTCTACTTTGCCACATTGCTATTAAATTGCATCACTTGACAAATTACTCTTTTTCTGCAAGAAAATCCCGGGCTCTTGGCAGATCCTTACTCTTTCTTTCCATCAGCACTAGCAGAAGCTTTCTTTTCACTGTTTACTATTATACATCGTGTCCCATCTAGGTGACTGGAGCATTAGATGGAAGCATACTTTGTCTATATATTGAATCATTAGTAGAGCCTCTCGCATGTAGTGGACTCACATATTTGTAGATCCATTTTCTGAGTATAATTATTTTGTATGAGATAATTTCCTCTGTATTGAATGGATTAAGGACAAATTTTGCTTATATTAAAATATATTAATAATATTTTATCAAATTGAGCAATCAAGTAGATGAGGCGGAAGCAGTAGCTACTGTCTGAGCCTTGGAGTTTTCCCTGGAAGTTGGTATTAACCAAGGTATTTTGCAAGGTGATTCCAACGCGGTCATGAAATCTCTTGCAGACAAGGCGCAACCTTTGGCTTCCTTCAGTACTTTTATTAATGGCTTATTTGGATTGTGGGAGAGGGCGGGGGAGTGTGTGTGTGTGTGTGTGTGTGTGTGTACTTGCATTCGGTCTATTCTTTCTTTTGTTCTGTATAGCTAAGCATAGTTGCTGAACACAAAACAAATAAACTATAAAGGTTGGTCATATGCAGGGTTCTGGGTGGGCCCTTTAATGTGGTGTTTTTGATGCCTCAAATTTCTCTAACTGTTGATTCTACAATGAGTAAAAGCTCCAATTCTGCAATATTAAAGAGTTTCAAGATAACTACGAAAGCAAAACACCACACCAAGTTTGAGTGGAATCACTAGATGTCCAATGGGTAAAACCTAGGTAGAGTTCCTCAAATGTTGTACCTTTAGGAATCCCAGCCATATTCAAAAATTTGATTGCATCAGCCAATCAGTTACATGGTTGAATTTAATTGTCATTGGAAAAGATAACATTGTTTGTACTACATTGATCAGTCTTCAATGCAACATGTAATTGATTTTTTTTTCTTTTTTTGGGGTGAGATAAAGATAGAAACAACATGTAGTTAAACTTAAGGTACAACACCTAAGTAATTGTATTTTTAGTTTCGTACCTAAGTTTTGCCCATTATAAAATAATGCTATTCCCCATCAAAGGAAAAAGATCATTTAGTATCCTCAGAAAGCCGATGGTACTATGCCCATTTTTTATAAGATTTGAGAACTCCAAATTGATATTCTTAGAATTTCTGGATAGTACAGACCACAGTTTTTTTCCCAACTTTTGTACCATATAAGAAATTTCTTCCTACTCCGGAGTCAAAGGGTCTCTTTTTAAAATGAGATGAGAAAAATGTCAAATTCCCATTTGAGCTTGTATGTGGGACCCACTAGTGAGTGAGAGCCTCGACATATATGCCGGGTACAAGATATACTTTTCACTTTTGTTGAAGCCTATTGGGCCACTTCCCTAGCCCTGATAAGATGGCAACTTTACACCATGCCTTGCTTCTAGAGCCTAAAGTCTTATATTTGGGCTCAAAACAACAACTAACATTCAATTTCTTCACTCTGCCATTCCCATTCTCTCTCAAAAATCCATTCAGAAAAACCTCTTATTTTAATTTTCATTCACTCTCCTTTGCCTAATTTCATGAAGCTTTCTTTCTCCTCTTCCTTTTAGATCTTCTCATGCGAACCATTTCACTATGGCTTTTCTGACAAACAAACGAGCCTCATTTTCCTCCATCACCCACCAATACAAATATGATGTGTTCTTGAGTTTTAGAAAAGATTGTTATTTTAAGCCATTTGAATGGCTTTTTGCAGGGTATTCACACCTTTATCGATATGAAGGGCTTTGAAGGGGACAAGAAATTTCTACTGAATTTCTCAAAGCTATAGAAGTTCAAGAAGTTCATAATTGTATTCTCTGAAAACTATGGGTTTCGATGAACTTATCGAAATTGTCTAGCGTAAAAAGAATGGACAAATGGTGCTACCGGTGTTTTTGTGGATCCCTCGGAAGTATGTAACCAAAAGGGAAAATTTGGAGAAGCTTTAGTAAAACATGAAGTAAATAATATAAAGGTGCAAAGATGGAGGGAAGCTCTAAACAAAGCTGGTAGCATATCTGGTTTGACCTATAGGGACAGGTATTTAATTACCACTCTTTCACTTTATTTATTTTTTTATTGTTATAATTTTCAATTGTGTGTCTAGTTACTAAATTTTAAGTAAATTATCACCAGTTACCACTAATTTTTTTCATTGATGGCTTTAATTTTTTTGGGTCAAATTATGTATTAATTTTTAATTGCTTAGTTGTTAATGACAGAAAATAAGAATATTCAAGGTACCAATTAATTAGGACTTTCTTCTGCAATATAAATCAAAAAAGTACTTAATAGTTTTGTAAAAACATCAAAAGTAGGTCTCTAATAACTTGTATCCCCACATATATAAAATTTTGTAATTTGCTTTTTTTTTGAGGGTGTGTCTACTTTTATTAACAAAGTGTTATGCATGTGTGATGCAATGCATAAAAAAAATCATATTTAAACTGAAAATACTTCAATAATATTGTTAAAAGCGAATTATAAATTAGATAATAAAAATTTACTTAAGTTACATGGTGAATACACACCATGTAAAACCAAGTTTAACATAGATTATAAAACCATCTAAAATAAATAATGAACCGCATTCTAAATTTTTTGAAATTTATAATTGACTTTTTATCAAAATATTATTTTATATTTTTAAATATTTTGTACTACGGATTAAAAGTAAACTATGTTAATACTTTTAATTTATTTATAATAAGCAAAAGTGGTATTATGCTACATAGTGCAAACATGACTTAATAATTAAAATTTTATTATTAAACCAAAAATTTGTGGTAGGCCATTAACATAATATAAAATAAATTGAAATTTCTCTCAAAAAAAAACTCTTCAGAGTAGAATTTTAATAACTTTATTTAAAATTTTTTTGACGATAGAGTTCAACTTAAATGAAATTGCTATAATTTACTTATAATACACCAAATGATCTAAAGAGAAAAAAAAAAGAAAAGAAAAATATAAACCAAATAAATATAGAGGAGGGCATCCACTTAGCATAGCTACAATGTAGGATACAATTTTTATTAGTATATAGTATATGGTATGATATAATTTGGACATAAATTATAAAATTTCTTTATTGCAAATTTTTTGGTGACAATAATTACTTGATTGATTATTTTATCATTTTAAAATATTTTATATAGTGTACCAAAGGTTTTATAATTTCACTAACAACATAAATTATACAATTTAATTTTTAATTTATAATAACCAATTTTTTTTTTTTTTATTTACGGAAATTAACCAAAACTTTTAAAGGCATAGGTATTGGCTGAAAGTATGGTAACCACAACTAGGTTCAACTTTTGTTACATTGGTCGTTGATTTGCACAATGCACATAAATGTTTTATAAAAAGGTAATACAAATATACCTATTATAATCAGTAAAAAAATTCTCTATTATCTAATGAAAAAAAAATTAATCAGGAACTTAAAAGGTAAAGCATAAAAATAACTGTTTCCATATTTTATTTACAGCATAGTTAGCTATGTTAGAAATTTGACAAATTTTCTCAATATCCAAACTTTATCTCCCTAATATCAAATCCACGGAAAATATATCTAAAAAATTTATAAGTTAGAAAAAAACAAAAAAATGAAACAACTACTTTCGGGACCTAAAATAGGTCAAAATCTTGATTAAGGGGAAAAAAAGTCACCTCTGATACCTGAAATGTAGAAAACTTATCTCAAAACTTTATAAATAAAATAATGTAAATAGCATAAAAAAATTTCCAAAACCAACCCTTACAAAAACATGATTCAAAACCTAAAAGGAACAAATATATATAATTTTTTTTCTACCTGCTGTCAAAAAAAAAAAAAAAAAAAAAAAAAAAAAAAAAAAAAAAAAAAAAAAAGGTGTACATATACAAACACTTTCAGGATCTAAAGTCCCAAAAAAAAAAAAAATTCAAAAAAAAAAAAAATCACATCAACAACCAAATTTCTCTGAAATTTTCGCCATGTGTCCATCTAAGTTTTTAATTTTTGTGGCTAGTGAATTATTAGGTACAAAAATCAAAGAGTCTAAAAGCAATTAAATTCTAAATTTTATATATATATATATATATATATATATAAAGCTAATACCATGTAATCTCTAAAAACAATGTATAATTTGAACTATATAATTGTAATTTTTGAAAACTGTACCTACGTATATGCACGAGCTACACACTAGTTAATGATTAAAGCTAACAAAAGCTGCAGTAATTGAGGCCATTTCTAAGTTTCAAAAAAAAAAAAAAAAATGGAGGCCATTTTGAGTGTGTATGTATTGTAATTTGTTAGTATTTAAAGAATTTTATGCTCTCTACTTTTCGTTACCACCTTAGTCTCTTGTTTTAATTTTACCAAAAACCAAATATGGATCAAATAATATTAGTAGTAAATAAACATAAATTAATTTGAATATGATAGCTGGGTAACATTATATCGCTAACCAGTGGCGGAGTCAGGATTTTAATTTAAGGGGGGCAAGATGAAAATAAAGAGCTGAAGACAAAATCAATTTCAATTTTTTTAATTAGTATAATTTTTTTTTTTAAAAAAAACTTAACTAATTAAACAAAAAATTTGATTAACATATAAAATATAATGTTAGTGTTAAGTTTTTTTTTCCCCTTGTGCGTAACGTTAGATTTAGTATAAATGTTGTTGTACTTAAGATACTTCATAGGTGACTATAAGTATATATTTCAAATAAGTAAAAGATTTATAGTCATTATTATACTAAGTTAAAGGAGCTTCTTACTAATCACCGACCAAGAAAAGTGTATTAAACGTTTAGTGACACCCCCGTAGCACAATTACATGCAGATTTGAAGACCATAAGCTTAGAGCAAACAGAAACATATATAAAGCAAATACTAAATCTAAAAGAAAGATATATATATATATATATATATATATATTTATATATTTAGGGGGTGGGGTTTGGGTGAGGTCAGGGGGGGCAATTGCCCCCTCTCGACCCCCCCTAGCTCCGCCCCTGTCGCTAACACTTAACTTGGAAACTTTTTGGCCATAAGCATAACATTGCAAACATAAATGAGATGTGACAATCAAATCAACAATAACAAAGAATTTGCAAGCAAGACATAGAATGAATAAAGGGGAGAGATACAAAAGGGGCAATAAGGAATTTAAATGAAAATTTAAAACAATTGAGGAATGGTTGTAGGAAGAATAAGGTTAGAGTGGGATATAATGGAGGGAGAAGTAGAGTTTACAATGAGAAAGGTTAAAAAATAATGTAATGCTAGAATTTAGGAGATAATGCAGGTAAAAATTGATTAAAAAAATTATAGAGATATAAGGTTTTTTTTTTTTTTTTTTTTTTTTTTTTTTTTTACCAGGGAATATCAATACAAGTTGAGAAGTCATATATTGCCAAAAGATATACGGTTTTATTATGATTGATAAGTTGCAATGAGGTTAGAGAATGTGTAAAGTCATGGTGTACTATTGAATATATTAATATTGTAAATACATATACATACATACATACATACATACATACATATATATATATATATATATATATATATAATGGTGGCATGGTTGACGATGTGGTTTAACATGAGCGTAGCAAAATTAAATTTTACGCTTTGACTTTTATATATTACTAGCCACAAACCTGAGCGTTGCGCATGATAATTATTTTTATGGTAGTTTTATTAAATTTAAATTAATTTAATAAAGAAATGTATTTTGTAATTATATTTTTATTTATTAAAGAAATCATATGTAATTTTTAATCATATTTAATATTTTTGTATAAAGCTAAAAAAATACAATAGCAATTCAAAAAAGTTAACGAAAATATTTATTTTTTTAAAAGTTATTTATAACATTTTGTGAATCATTTATAAAATTTGGAAATTATTCTTTTAGTTTTAAATAAACTTTCTCAAACTTATTTTTTCAACCTACAATCCAAAACACTGAAAAAAGAAACTAAAAAAATTAATAAAACTTAACTATAGTTAATTGGACCAATTAAGAAAACAATTTGTTGTTTATAATTTACTAAGGTTATTTTCTTTTAGAAATTAATTTTATATACTATCAAATAAACAATTATTAGCACCATAAAGTTTCTCTTATGCATTTTATAATTTTACCAAAAACCAAATATGGATCAAATAATATTAGTAGTAAATAAACATAAATTAATTTGAATATGATAGCTGGGTAACATTATATCACCAACACTTAACTTGGAAAGTTTTCGGCCATAAGCATAACATTGCTAACATAAATGAGATGTAACAATCAAATCAACAATAACAAATAATTTGTAAGCAAAACATAAATGAATATGATGAGAGTAGAATAATATTATATTTATATTTAATCCTTTATAATGCAATAGGAAACATTTAACAATAGAGAGAGAAAAAAAAAACACAACAATTAAAAAAAAAAACTGAGGTCGCATAACCTAAGTAGATTAAAGAGGGAAAAAAGTTTACAATGAGAAGAGGAAAGGTAAAAAATAATGTAATGCTAGAATTTAGGAGATCATGTAGGTAAAAATTGATTAAAAAATTATAGAGATATAAGTTTTTATTTTTTATTTTTTTAGGGAAAATAGAGATATAAGTTGAGAAGTCATATATTGCCAAAAGATATATGGTTTTATTATGATTGATAAGTTACAATGAGGTTAGAGAATGTGTAAAGTCATGGTGTACTATTGAATATATTAATATCATAATATATATAATAATGACGTGGCTGATAATGTGGTTTAACATGAGCGTAGCAAAATTAAATTTTACACTTTGACTTTTATATATTATTATTATATAGATATAGGTATAGATTATATGATATTTTAGTCGTAGTGCATAGACGAAACATCTTGAAGTTAGTCCTTGTTCATATATTTCTATTTTCTATTCTAACTTATTACATACTTTTTTTGTTGTGTAAATGACAGTTGCCGCTGCTCTCAATTTGAATTTATTGAAGAAATTTTTAAAGAGATCTCAAGTGCTCAATTAAATCACATGAAATTATCTATTGCAAAATATCTTGTTGGAATAGGCACTCGTGTAAATGATGTCATAAATCGGTGTTTAGATATTAAATCAAATGATGTCCGCATTGTAGGGATCTTTGGCCTTCCTGGAGTGGGTAAGACAACAATTGCAAAAGTTATTTTTAACAAAATTCATTATCGTTTTGATGGAAGCTGCTTTCTAGATAGTGTTAGTGAAAAATCAAGGACAATTGATGGCTTAATTAAATTACAAGAGAGCCTTTGTAATGACATCTTAGGGTATCAAAATTTGAAGGCGGGGAGTATATCTAAAGGGATCAATGTGATAATTGAAAGGCTTCATCGTAAAAGGATTCCTATAGTTCTTGATAATGTTGAAAAATTGGATGAGATAGAATTTTTTTGTGAAAATTATGATCGGTTTACTTCTGGAAGTAGAATCATTATAACCACAAGAGACAAACACTTGGTTGATACTCTTACAAAAAATAATACAGTAATGTACTATGAGGTGAAGTAGTTAGATAAACATGAAGCTCATAATCTCTTTTGTCAAGAGGCCTTTGGAAGAAACAATTTTAAGGAAGATTATTCAGAACTGGTCAACCAATTTATAGATTATGCCAAAGGTCTTCCATTAGTTCTAAAAATAATTGGCGCAGATTTGTATGGAAGAACTAAACATGAATGGAAAAGTGTGTTAGACAAATACAAAAGAATTCCCAAGAGAGACATTCAAAAAATACTCAAACTAAGCTATGATGGATTAGACCAAACTCAACAAGAAATTTTTCTTGATATTGCTTATTTTCTTAAAGGATTCTGCAAAGATAAAGTTGTAGATATACTAGGAAGCATCAATAACCATGATCCATATTATGATATTAAAAGACTTATTGATAAGTGTTTTATAATTGTTACTGAAGATAACAAATTATCGATGCATGACTTGATTCAACAAATGGGTTGGGAAATTGTTCGACAAGAATCAACAGAAGTGATCGAGAAGCGTAGTAGGCTATTGTGTTATAAGGATGCTCCTGAAATACTAATTGAAAATACGATATGAGTTGTTTTGATTTACTTTTTTTCTATTTTTTCACAAGGGGATTTACTCATTTTTATTCCTTTTATTTTTTTAATATTTAAGAAAATATAATTTTGTTAGCGTGGCTTTTGTTTAAAGTTTAACAATCTATTATTTTTTGGTGAATTACTATACATTGTGGTTTACCTAATGTTTTGTTCAATTAGGAGTCAAATGAAATTCGAGGCATAACATTGTGCTTGCTTAAACCAGAAAACGTGAAGTTGAATCTCGGAAAGATGAAGTATCTCAAATATTTGATAGTTTGCAATGTAATTTGTGAAGACCTTTTATCTCTTCCCAATAGGTTGAGGTTCCTTGAATGGAATGAATTTCCTTTATCTTCCTTACCATCCTCCTTTGAACCTAAAAACCTTGTTGTACTCAAGATGCGACGAAGCCACATAAAATTGGACGAGCATTTCGAGGTATGATCATTAGCATTTATAAATTCTTATTAGGCTTTTGTTAATGACTACTCTTAGAGAACAAGTTAAGGTGCATTTTTTTTTTTTGTGGTTAAAACTAAACCATGCAATTAATACTAAATTAAATAACATTTCTATACATTTCCAATGAACAAAATCAATTTGTGCACTTAAAAAAAGAGTAATGTTCCATGCACTACAAGTTTTACTAGATTGAGTGTACAAATTGATCAAATTGATGTGTTACCAATCATAAAGAGACAATTCAAATATTTATTTATGAGTTAGTTGAAGCCCAACATTTACATTCATTATCACATTAATTTTTAAATTTTATATTGTAATACTTGTAGTATCTTTAGCATTTTTTTAAAATGTTTACAATAATTCGTAATTGAACATGTAGTATTTCTTAATCTATCCTCTTAGCCTATTATATTAATTTTTTTTTCTTTTTACTAATAAATTTCAAAAAACATTTCTTCTTTCTACAAAGGTGTCGATTCGAAACATTGATATATATGGATTTTGCATATTGTAAAAATATTACAAAGGTACCCAACCTATCAATAATTGCCCCAAACATAAAGAAATTGAACCTTTTTGCATGCACAAATTTAGTTGAGGTTAATCAGTCTGTTGGACTTCTTGAAGAGCTCAAATTTTGGAATCTTGGCGGATGCCAAAATCTTAGAATTTTACCGAGAAACCTCAAGTTGAAATCTCTTAAAAAGATTTATTTCGATGGCTGTGAAAGTCTTGAGCAAGGAACGGAAACGTTGTTTTCATCAATAGGATATCTCATTGGCCTTCGTAAGTTAAGTTCAAAAAACGCGAGAGAGGTTCCAAGTAGCATCTCTAATTTAAAAAATCTTAGCTTACTCTTTATGGAAGATTGTGACAATTTTCCAAAAGCCATGGATACTCCTGATTGTTTTCCCAAATTAGAAACTTTAGTTATCTGTTACAGCAGCATTACTACCCTCCCTGAAATCAATATCAGATTTCCAAAATTAAAAATTCTTCTCTTTCACCACTGCTGGAACCTTCGGGAAATTCCAATGTCTCCACCACATTTAGAAAGTTTATACCTAGAAGGGTGCGGTTCCTTGGATTCACAATCAAGAAGAAGATTATTGAGTTAGGTCTCTCCCTTTCTCACATAAAGAAACGATTTTGTTCAACTTTCCCAAATATAGTATCCGTTTGGATACAGCTTTTCCTTTCAGCGTTTGCGTTTTTCAAGTTTTGCCTTTTTTTTTTTTTTTTTTTTTTTTTTTCGGTTCTGCCGCGTGGGGGACAAGGAGTGCAGGCTTGCACTGTGTGCGTACTGTACGTGTACTTTTTTAGCAATTTTTTATTAAAAATGGGTCCCGCAGTACTATTCACACATTAAAAATTTATTTTGCTACAGTGTTTTCAGTTTCAGTTTTCAGTTCAGCAAAAATAAGCTCTATTTAAACGGACTAATAATATATGACTAAATTTGCTAAACTGAAGTTTCATAAATTTGCATCAGTTTGGAGAAATGTTTGGGTTTCCACAAAATATGGTATGTTCAAAGGGATCATTGCATCAGGACTCTGTTCCTGAAAAGTGCTGCGATACATCTAAAATGTGTTCTACATCTGACTTTGTTAATGATGGATGTGGATTTCAGTTTAACCTTGTCCTTCCAGGAATTGAGATTCCAAAGTGGTTCAACCATCAAAGTGTTGGAAGCTCCATATCATTCTCCGTCGGTTCGGAATCTCTAGCATTTGCTTTCTGTGTTGCTTTAAAAATAGAACTGAAGGATATGGAGGCAAGTCGATCTGAAAGGTTTTATTGTTCTGTCTACATTTTCTTCAAAGGTTATAAAAAATGGTTCTTTTCAGGAGAATTTTTTTTAGATTCATAATCTTTAACGTGGCTTCAATATCGAAGCAACAGCTTATTTGACGGCATAGTTTTAGAGGATTGCAACAACGTTAAAATGGCAAAGATTACAATAAAAAGGTGTGGGGCCCATGTAGCATGTTCTCAAAATCCTGTTGTAGATAAGATGGTTTGCATAAGAATTCATGAAAGTTTAAGAGTGTCATTTGATGAAAACTTAAAAATGTTTTTACGTAGAGTCGCTACTCAAAACCTCATCAGATTCTCAAAAACCCATTGCCCTCTCTGTGAAATAGCTAAAGATTCCGTTTTACATCTATTTCAATGTTGTCCCTATGCCAAAGGAGCGTGGTAGATGGGGTTTTCAAGTCAAAATGATTCGAGCTCAAACTGTAATTGAATTTGTTGAATATATTATTGACCCGCCAAGTGAGTTACTTGCTGAAAGAATCACCAAAGAAGAGTTCACGCTATATGCAGCAATGGCAATGAAAATCCTTTGGATGGCATGAGAGGAAGCTTTGGTTTCAAGCACTTAACCCACCATAAACCAATTAGTCCATTGTCTGAACAAACAGTATGACTTTTACTTGAGACCACTCACCAAAGAGCAAAATAGGGGAAGTGCTTAGACCAAACCACTTGATCAATTGGTAAAGCTTAATTTCGATGCATCGTGTGATCAAAATAATGTAGGCTTGGTTGTGGCTCTCAAAGATCAAGACGGGAATGGGAGAGCTATCAGACGTGGCATAAACATCAACAACAAGATGGGAATGCCATTGGCTAAAGAGGAGCGCAAATTGTGGTAGGGGTACAAAGGTAAGCATTCCATGTATTTAATAAAATGTTTCTATGGGTTGAATGAATGAACTCACCTCTTTCTTTTTTAGAGATGAGTTTCAGTATATATATACACTCTTTATTTTTTGCTATTTCTCTTTATTTTTTGTGGTCAGGTGAATCTCCTCTAATAATACTCTTTATTTTGCTAGCTTGTTGTTGAGTATTTATCTTTTAGATTGTTTTGAATTGCAGAAAACTTCATTGTAAATCCAGCTTGCAAGCCAAATTCTGCTTTGGCTTTGGCTTCTTCTTCACTTGGAAATCTGGTTAGATCAAGAACATTTGATGCTTTTTCTTGTGAAGTACATTCTCTCATTGCTTCTTTACCAAGCCAAACTCTGTTAGCTTCATCTCATGTGTTGTCAGGTGCCTGTTTTGTGAGTGTAGATTTTTTTGTGGCTGAGTCCGTTGTGTCACGAGCAGAAGATTCATGAACCAGGTGTGATCAGCCATCAAGCACTTTGTAGAATATGCCAAATGTCAGACTAACAACTAGAGGCAGACCTTCTGGAATTGCCACTACCGATTGTGACTGCTTCAGCCCATCTTCATTTAGTTTAGGGTCCGTTTGGATGCAGCTGAAACTGAAAACTGAAAACTGAAAACTGAAAAACACTGTAGCAAAATAATTTTTTAATGTGTAAATAGTATTGTGGGACCCATTTTTAATAAAAAGGTTGTTAAAAAGTGAAATTTGTGGGGCTATGAACAGTGCACGGTGTGCACTGTTCACAGATAAAGTCAAATCTGTCAGTCAGCAAAACAATAAAAAAGTAAAAAAAAAATAAAAAACGCACAACGTGCTTTTGGGAAGCGCAAAACGCGCTTCCCAAACGCCCTCTTAGTCCATCTTTATTGCTCACATTGGGTGATGAATAGAAACTTGTCAAAGTTGAGCTGAACCTTTAATGTATAACGACAAACCCCATGCACTTGTTTAATTGAGGTGGCTACATGGGCTGGCAATTTGAAGTTTGAGTTTAGAAGAAGTCAGTAACCCTTGGCCTGCTCTGATTACATTAGACAAGAGTATAGCATTGCACAAGAATCTTTATGATCCAGCTAGCTGGTGCTCCTCTCAAATTCCCTTTTTTCATCAACAGTATGGGTGGATTCAAGGTTGAAGTTATTTAAAAATGTGTTTCAATTGTCAAGGCACTCTACGATGTTTAGGTGTTTCAGGTCTTGTGATAAGAATTTACTCAGAAACCATACGTTTTTATATTTATTATCATTCTCCTGTTGTTTTCTCTAAATGGTTAGTTTCTATTATTATTTTTTTGTTATCATATCTATTTTGACTTGCATTGGCTGATGACTGCCTATGCTTTTGTTATTTTTCAGTCTAGTATCTCTGTCATCTCTTTGCATTTTACTTTTTCTATTTAATTAGTAATTGTTCTGTACTATACTAATCCCATGATGCGATATTCAAAATCTAATATGGGAATGGTATCTTATTAAAGATTCTCAGCTAGTCAGCTTGAATAACTCTAGTTAATTAAATTTTTTTTTTTGAAAATTAAATAAGTCTATTTAATAATGGTAAGACTATCTCTTGGCAAGGGCCTCTTGTTTGGTAGATGCTATGGAATGACTTGGGGGTTCGTTGCATAAAGTAGCACCTATTCCTGGTTTCAGTATGACTCAAAGGATATTATCATCTAATTTTATGTTTTGTACTGTTTTAACTTTTTAACTTTTTTAAGGGCTGGTGTTCAGATCAATTGCTTGGGAATTCAATAAATGTGTCCAGTAGAGTAGCTTGAGGGAATGTAAGTTTTCTTTGATAGTGTCATCACCTTTGTTAATGTTGCTCACAAGTTACTACCAAAGCCATTGCCCCCAATTGGTGAGCTTCCTAATGGCTATCTACACTGGGGTCTTCCATTAATTAATGGAGGCATATGTTACATGCTATTGCACAATTTTCATCGGTAGCCTTTTACCTTTTCACGCTTGGTTAATTGTTATTGGTTCAAATTTGAACCTATCACTGAAATTACTTTTATGCCTCAACGATAACTAGTAACAAGCTATCATTTATGATTTGTTGTGAAAATATTGTAAACATTATATTTCTTGAAGAAAAATTAGAAAATAAAAAATATTACTGACCCTATTACATAATTTTTGAACAAAATATTTCATGGGAAAAAAAGAAAAAAGAAAAGAGAGTTAGGGTAAGAAAAATAGAATCCAAATCTTTTACTTAAAAGGAAAGTGAAAAAAAAAAAAAAAAAATAGAGAAGGATTAGGTGTAAATAGGCAATTTCCATCCAACCCTCGCTCTTCTCTCCAATTTTTCTTGATTTGGGGGGCTGGATTATGATTAGCCCATTAAAAAATAAAAAAAAGACGCTTATAACTCACCCTTGTCCATTAAAAGTCACTTGGGCCAACTACAGGTGCAAGTGAGATGTTGAAGTGTGAACTCGGCCCATTTACACCTTCAAAACGGTGCGTTCTTACACCCACCTCTAGCTTCTGAACTGGAAAGTGAAAAGTGAACCACAGCTCAGAAAAGAGAGGGAGGCCAATACACGATATTGCTTCAAGCTGGTGATTCAAGGCAATTAGCTTCAATTTCCTAACAATATAGTTAGTAGGCACCGAAACGAAACTATATAGTATACTAACATCTCGACTTTTAGAGAGTCGATTTTGGCCTATAAATCGAGTCTTTGAGGGTCGATTTTCATCGTCCAATTCGTCTGATGTGGCATTTTTATCCACGTGGAATTTACTTGGAAATCGACTTTCTAAGACTCGATTTACAAGCCCAAAAAATAAAAAATCTTAAGTCCTTTACAATGCATTTTTCCTTTTCCTTTTCCTTCTTCCTTTTTCTGCGTCTCATTTCCTTCTGCATTTTTCTACAGACCCAGCAGCACCAGGCGCGACCCAGCGCACCAGGTGCGCGACCCAGGCCGCGAGCACCTGGGTCGCGCGCACCCAGGCCGCGGCCACCTGGGTGCGCGACACATGCCTCGAGCACCTGGGTCGCGCGGCGCGACCCAAGCTGCGCGCACCTGGGTCGCGCGCACCCAGGCCGGGGGCACCTGGGTGCGCGACATAGGTGCGCGACCCAGGTGCGCTACCCAGGCCGCGCACACTGGTGTTGTTAATTTTTTTTTTTTTTTTTTTGTATTTCATTGTTGGGATTTCTGTTTCTGGACTTAGGCTTTTGGCAGAATTTTTTTTTGGTTTGTAAATCGAGTCTCTAAGACTCGATTTCCAAGTGGACACCGCGTGGAAAAACTGCTACATCAGACCAAATTAGACGATGAAAATCGACACTCAAAGAGTCGATTTATAGCCCAAAATCGACTCTTTAAGAGTCGAGATGTTAGTATACTATATAGTTTCGTTTCGGTGCCTACTAACTATATTGTTAGGAAATTGAAGCTAATTGCCTAGAATCACCCTTCAAGCTGCTCAAACTCAACTGGACTATCACATACCAATCTCAATTATCAACCCAGGTAACAAATCTTCATTCTTTAATCTCAAATAAAATGTTTCGTTTAGTTTGCTTAAACCTCCCACAACAGTTAAAGCACAGAGCTTTACCACATAGCCATGCCCACTTGTTCTCAAAACTCTCTAATTCCAACGAAACACCATCTTTTACAGTCTCTTTCCTTCAAAAATCATGTGGGTTGTCCTTAGAATCCGCCATTTCAGCTTCCAAGAAGCTCAACATTGTGAACACAAAGAATCCCAACTCAGTTGTGGAACTTTTGACAACTAACGGTTTGACTCAGACCCATGTCAAAAGTTTAATTACTAGTCGTCCAGTCTTGCTTTTGGCTGATTTAGACAATACCCTGAAGCCCAACTTGGAGTTGTTTGAGTCATTGGGGTTTTCTAGTACTAGCCTTGGCAAAATGCTTACCAAAGACCCACGTGTGCTTGAAAGTGATGCATACACTGTGGTTGAGTTCTTTAGAGCTCATGGTTTCAGTGATCAGCAAATATCAGATTTGACTATGAAGCGTCCGACATTGTATTTGTTCAATGCACATAAGATTTTTAAGCCAAAGCTCGAGTTTTTCAGATCTTTGGGCTTGTCAGAACTTGAAATTGCAAAGATTTTGTCGACCGAGCCTTATATTCTAGAAAGGAGCCTCGAAAACCAAATCATTCCTTGTGTTCAAGAACTTAGGCGGATTCTTGGCAATGATGAGAATGTCTTAAAGGCTATAAAGGCATGCTACTGGATACTTGAATGTAATGTGGAAAAAGTGCTACAGCCCAACATATCGATGTTGGTAAGCCGTGGTGTACCCATGTCCTTAATTTTGAAAATGTTCTTGATCCAACCAAAATCAATGCTTATGAAGACTTATCGGTTTAGCAAGATTGTTGATGAAGTTATGAAATTGGGTTTTGATCCTAATAATCTGCTATTTGTTCTAGCCATACGTTCCATGGCGGTTATGAGTAAATCTTTGTGGGAGCAAAAGGTAGAAGCTTTTAAAAGTTTTGGAATGTCAAAGGATGAGATTTATGCAGCATTCAAAAAGCAACCCATGTGTATGATTGCTTCAGAGAACAAAATCAGGAAATTGATGAGTTTCTTTGTGAACAAACTGAATATGACACCTTCAATGATCTCCAAGAATCCAAATCTTCTACTGCTTAGCTTGGAGAAGAGGATTATTCCAAGGTGTTCAGTTCTGCATCTTTTGATATCAAAGGGGTTGGTTAAGGAAGAAACTAGCATTGTTTATGTGTTCAGAATGACTGAGAAGAGGTTTGTGGACAAGTTAGTGAGCAAATATCAGAATGAGGTTCCAGATGTTGTTAGTGCACACCAAGGCAAGATAGAATTTCAAGGGTTCCCCTTTGATTTAAAAATTTGAGTTATTATGAGTTCAACAAATGGCAATGATGGAACAAATCACTGCCTTTGGCCACATCTTCATTTAGTTTAGTCCGTCTTTATTGCTCACATTGGGTGATGAATAGAAACTCGTCAAAGTTGAGCTGAACCTTTTATGTATAATGACAAACCCATGCACTTGTTTTATGGAGGTGGCTATGTGGGCTGGCAATTTGAAATTTGAGTTAAAAAGAAGTCAGTAACCCTTGGCCTGCTCTGATTAGTACATTAGACAGGAGTATGCATTGCACAAGAATCTTTATGATCCAGCTAGCTGGTGGTCCTCTCAAATTCCCTTTTTTCATCAACAGTAAGGGTGGATTCTAAGATTGATGTTATTTAAAAATGTGATTCAAATGTCAAGGTACTCTACGATGTTTAGGTGTTTCAGGTCTTGTGATATTACTCAGAAACCATACATTTTTACAATTATTATCATTCTCCTGTTGTTTTCTCTAAAATGGTTAGTTTCTATTGTTTTTTTTTTTTTTGTTTTTTGTTATCATATCTATTTTGACTTGCATTGACTGATGACTACCTATGCTTTTGTTCTTTTTCAGTCTAATATCTCTGTCATATCTTTGCGTTATTTTACTTTTTCTATTTAATTAGTAATTGTTCTGTACTATACTAATCCCATGACACCATATTCGAAGTCTAATATGGGAATGGTATCTTATTAAAGATTCTCAGCTAGTCAGCTTGAATAAGTCTAGTTATTATTTTTTTTTTTTTTGAAAATTAAATAAGTCTGTTTAATAATGGTAAGACTATCTCTTGGTAAGGGCCTCTTGTTTGGTAGATGCTATGGAATGACTTGGGGGTTTGTTGCATAAAGTAGCACCTACACCTGGTTTCAGTTTGACTCAAAGGACATTATCATCTAATTTTATGGTTTTGTGTACTGTTTTAAGTTTTAACTTTTAAGGGCTGGTGTTCAGATCAATTGCTTGGGAATTCCCTAAATGTGTCCAGTAGAGTAGCTTGAGGGAATGTATGTTTTCTTTGATAGTGTCATTACCTTTGTTAATGTTGCTTACCAAAGCCATTGCCCCCAATTGCCACTTCGTAGTTTCTTCTTTCTCAAAGCTGTTACCTGTAAGCCATACTGCTCTTCCAAAATTCTACAGGATAAGGCAATTGCAGTCTGTATCTTTTTATGTTTGTGACTGTACTTCCGAATTTTTTGTGTTCTTTTTGCATCCCAGAATATTAAATTACTCAAGTGATTTGAGACTAATGAGTTCACCATGAAACCTTTCTCTTAGTTTCCTCTCAGTTTGTATGGCTTCCTATATATGTTAGCAAAAACGTTATGGCTGGGCAAGTGGGGTGATAACCTTTCAGAGTCACTCATGATTCATGATGCAACCATTTTCCCTGAAAGAGAAGAATCAGCATTAGAAAAATGTTAGCATTGCCATTTGACTCAGTTCATCTGAGCTTGATCTCATGATCAGTTCCTTAAATGTTGTTCTTCCCTTTCCCACTACCATTTTATATATGCATCTTATTTCTTATATAATCTATTCTAGTCCTTTCCATCCTAAATCTTGGGATGCATACATCATGTAGAGCAATACATGTGCTTGCAATATCTGTTCTAGTTCTTCTTTTTATTCTGTATAGCTAGCATAGTTGCTGAACACAAAACAAATAAACTGTAAATGTGGCTCATATGCTGGTATCTTGTGTTGGCCCTTTAATGGGGTGTGTTTGTTTCCTCAAATTTCTTTATCTGTTGATTTTGCAAATAGTAAAGCTCCAATTATGCAATAATAAAGATATTACAGAAAAATGGGAAAGAAAAATGCCTCACCATGCCTGAGAGGAAGCATTGGATTACCAATTAACTGAAAACAATGCTATTCCCAGCAAAGGACACAGATTATTTAAAAACCTTTACAAGCTGGTTGTACCATGCCCATCTTTCATAAGATCTGACCGTCCTCAGCTTTGCAAACCTCCAAATTCATATTTCACAAAATATTTTAAATTTTTGTACCTTGTAACATTTCATTCTTTGTTTTCCCTTACAAAGTTATTGCTTTAAAATGAGGTGAGAGAAATCTCAAATCGTGGGAGTCATCTTGTTTCTCTGTGGTTAGTCCAGTTGCTAAAGCTTGTTGAGTCACTTTTTTGGCCCTGCTAGGTTGGCAATTTTCCATCATGCTCCACTTCTAGAGCCCAAAATCTAATTGTTGGGCTGCAATACCATCCATGTCAATGAATTCCTAATTTTTTTTTTCACACACTGAGGTCAAAAGTTCAATGAAGTGACATTGTCTTTAACTAGTCTTTGCAATTTAGTTTAGTAGCAAGGACATGGAGGGGAGAAAAGGACGATATAGAACTTTCTACCATTTTGATTTGGAAAAGTTATTATAGGAGCTCAAATTTTTTTTCAATGTCTTGTGTTCCAGACTTTGAAATGGAGCATAAATTTCACAAAACCTGTGCATGAGGAATAATGTTCCTGTCCCCCAAAAATAGGTTTTGTACAAGGCAGTACTAGTGCTGTATGTTGTGTAAATTATATATTTTCTTCTGTTGAGAGTAACAAGGAGGTCCTTGAGAATTCTCACACATCAAAACATGGGGATGTCAAAATTTATAAACACACTGACACTTGCAAAGATTCTATTCTCATTGTTGTCTACCTAGCCAAATTGCTATCGAATTGCATCACTTGACAAATAACCCTTTTCTGCAAGAAGATCCCTGGCTCTTGGCAGAACCTTACTCTTTCTTTCCATCAGCACTAGCAGAAGCTTTCTTTTCACTGTTTACTATTGTACATCATGTCCCATCTAGGTGACTGGAGCATTAGATGGAAGCATGCTTTGTCTATATTGAATCATTAATAGAGCCTCTCGCATGTATTGGGCTCACATATTTCTAGATCCATTTTCTGAGTATAAATATTTTGTATGAGATAATTTCCTCTGTATTGAATAAATTAAGAACAAATTTTGTGTATATTAAAATAAATTAATAATATTTTATCAAATTGAGCAATCAAGTAGATGAGGTGGAAGTAGTAGCTACTGTCTGAGCCTCGGAGTTTTCCCTGGAAGTTGGTATTAACCAAGGTATTTTGCAAGGTGATTCCAAGGTGGTCATGAAATCTCTTGCAGACAAGGCGCAACCTTTGGCTTCCTTTGGTACTTTTATTAATGGCTTATTTGGATTGAGGGTAGGGAGGAGGAGTATATATATATATATATAAACACACACTTGCATTCGGTCTATGCTAAGAGCACTTGTAGCAGTGGTAGTAAAAAGTTAAAAGGCTATTTTTAGCTCCACAAACTGAAAAATTAGAGCTGCAGCAGTGGAGGCAAATCTAAAATTTTTAGCTTTTGAGCTACAGTGCACATCTATCTTTAGATGTACACTGTAGCTCACATCTATACCAAAATAATAATATTTTATTTACCTTTTCAATTAAATAACATTTCCTCTCACCTGCCGAACACACTTCAACTCTTCTCCCTTTTTTTTTTTTTTTTCTCCTCTCTTCCTCCATGGGGAGATCAGAGATGGACAGCGTTGATGATTTAGTGAGGATCTCGTTGCCGAAACGGTGAGACTAAGCTTGGCAACGGTTGGGTTCATGGTTAGGTTCGGTGCCGAAACTGTTCGTGGGTGGTCTCAGTGCTAAAACGGTTGGTGCTCTTCTTCCCTCACCTCCACTCCGCCGCTGGGTCGTGGTTGTGCTTTGGCCTCGTGGATCGAAGTGGCTTTCCGTGGATTGGAGTGCTTGCTCGTGGATTGGAGTGGTTATCGCTCGTGGTTACGCTTGCTAGTGGATAGGAGTGGGTTTTGGCGTATCAGCGTGGTGGGTTTCGGCGTACCGGCGTGGTGGGTTTCAATTTTGGGTTGCTGGATTTTTGGGTTGCCATGGGTTTGATTTTGTGTTGGTTGTGGATTTATATTATTTTATTATAAGTGATACATTATTTTATTGTGGTTTTATATTATTTTATTGTGTTAGAAGCTAAAATAAATTCACTGCTACAGCAAGTGTGTAGGTAAAATAGATAAAGTAACTTTTTATAATGTCAAATAGCTAAAAATATTGCTCCACTGCTGTGGATGCTCGAAGCATAGTTGCATAACACAAAACAAATAAAGGTTGGTCTATGCAGGGTTCTAGGTGGGCCCTTTAATGTGGAGTTTTTGATGCCTCAAATTTCTTTAACCGTCGATTCTACAATGAGTAAAAGCTCCAATTCTGCAATAATAAAGATTTTCAAGATAACTACAAAAGCAAAATGCCACACCAAGTTTGAGTGGAATCACTAGATTTTCAATGGTTAAAACTTCGGTAAAGTTCTTCAAATGTTGTACCGTTAGGTATCCCAGTCAAATTCAACCATATGATTGCATCAGCCAATAAGTCACATGGTTGAATTTAATTGTCATTGGAAAAGATAACATTGTTTGTACTAAATTGATCAATCTTCAATGCAACATGTAATTGATTTCTTTTTTCTTTTTTTTGGATGAGATAAAGATAGAAATAACATGTAGTTGAACTTAAGATACAACACCTAAGTAATTGTATTTGTACCTAAGTTTTACACATTATAAAACAATGCTATTCCCCATCAAAGGAAAAAGATCGTTTAGTAACCCCGGAAAGCTGATTGTACCATGCCCATCTTTTATAAAATTTGACTAACTCCTCTACTTTGGTGAACTCTAATTTGATATTCTTAGAATTTCTGGATGGTTCAGACCACAATTTTTTTTTTTTCCAACTTTTGTACCTTACGAAGGAATTTCTTCCTATTCACGGAGTCAAAGGGTCTCTTTCTTATTTAAGAGGAAGGAAATTGTTTTTCTTTTGCTTTACTCAAAGTTTGAAAATGAATCAGAACGCATAAGATTTAGCTAGCTACACTCCAAAAATAAGATTGTTCCTAAGTGTGAAAGTGAATCAGTATGGAAAAACCTTGGTTACCGACAACCAGTCTTTCTCAGCTTGGACAACGTGTCTTCTCAGCTTCTGCGTTTGGGCCACCAAGTATGAAATTGTACTCTAAAAAAGGTTTTTTTTTTTTTTTTTGAAAATCAAGCTGAATCAGTTAATCAAACTACAAATTGTATTTTCACAGTAGACTATCATATATAGTCTTCTTGGCGTCAAAACAACAACTAACATTCAATTTCTTCACTTTGCCATTCCCATTCTCTCTCAAAAATCCATTCAGAAAAACCTCTTAGTTTAATTTTCATTCACTCTCCTTTGCCTAATTTCATCAAGCTTTCTTTCTCCTCTTCCTTTTAGATCTTCTCATGCGTACCATTTCACTATGGCTTTTTTGACAAACAAACAAGCCTCATTTTCCTCCGTCACCCACCAGTACAAATATGATGTCTTCTTGAGTTTCAGAGGGGAAGATACCCGCATGGATTTTACGAGCCATTTGAATGGCTTTTTGAAGCTGAAGGGTATTCACACCTTTATCGATGATGAACTCCCAAGGGGACAAGAAATTTCTACTGAACTTCTCGAAGCTATTAGAAGTTCAAGAAGTTCCATAATTGTATTCTCTGAGAACTATGCATCTTTTACCTGGTGCTTGGATGAACTTGTCGAAATTCTTGAGTGTAAAAAGAATGGACAAATGGTGCTACCGGTGTTTTATAAGGTGGATCCCTCGGAAGTATGTAACCAAAAGGGAAAATTTGGAGAAGCTTTAGTAAAACATGAAGTAAATAATATAAAGGTGCAAAGATGGAGGGAAGCTCTAAACAAAGCTGGTAGCATATCTGGTTTGACCTACAAGGACGGGTATTTAATTACCACTCTTTCACTCTATTTATTTATTTTTTTATTGTTATAATTTTCAATTGTGTGTCTAGTCACTAAATTTTAAGTAAATTAACACCAGTTACCACTAATTTTTTTCATTGATGGCTTTAATTTTTTTTGGGTCAAATTATGAAAGTATTAATTTTTAATTGCTAATCTAGTTGCTACAAAGATCAATGACAGAAACATAAGAATATACAATCAAGATAATCTTACCAATTAATTAGGACTTTCTTCTGCAATATTTAGAAAGTTTTCGAAAAAGTACTTAATAGTTTTGTAAAAACATCAAAAGTAGGTCTCTAATAACTTGTTTCCCCACATATATAAAATTTATGTAATTTACTTTTTTTTTTTTGAGGGTGTAATTTACTTTTATTAACAACTATTGTTATGCATGTGTGATGCAAGGCATAATAAAATAATAATATTTAAACTAAAGAAAATACTTCAATAATATTGTTAAAAGTGAATTATAAATTAGATAATAAAAATTTACTTAAGTTACATGGTGAATACACAACATATAAAACCAAGTTTAACATAGATTATAAAATCCTTTAAAATAAATAATGAACCGCATTCTAAATTTCTTGAAATTTATAATTGACTTTTTATCAAAATATTATTTTATATTTTTAAATATTTTGTACTACGGTTTTACTTAAAAGTAAACTATGTTAATAATTTTAATTTATTTATAATAAGCGAAAGGGTGGAATTATATTATGCTACATAGTGCAAACATGACTTGTATAATTGTTTTTTAGAAGTGACATGACTTGTATAATTAAAATTTTATTATTAAACCAAAAATTTGAGGTAGGCCATTAGCATAATATAAAATAAATAATGAAATTTCTCTTAAAATTTGAAAAACTCTTCGGAGTAGAATTTTAATTGGGTAACTTTTGTTTAAAATTTTTGAAACATTGACGATAGAGTTCAACTTAGAGCAACTATGAAATTGCTATAATTTACTTATAATACACCAAATGATCTAAAGAGAAAAAAAGAAAAAGAAAAATATAAACCAAATAAATAAAGAGGAGGGCATCCACTTAGCACAACTACAATGTAGGATACAATTTTTATTAGTATATTGTACATGGTATGATACAATTTGGACATAAATTATAAAATTTACTTTATTGCAAATTTTTTGGTGACAATAATTACTTGATTGATTATTTTATCATTTTAAAATATTTTATATAGTGTACCAAAGGTTTTATAATTTCACTAACAACATAAATTATACAATTTAATTTTTAATTTATAATTAACCATTTTTTTTTTTTTTACGGAAATTAACCAAAACTTTTGAAGGCATAGGTACTTGGCTCAAAGAAAGTATGTCGCATGATGTAACCACAACTTTTAGGTTCAACTTTTGTTACATACGAGTCATTGATTTGCACAATGCACATAAATTTTTTATAAAAAGGTAATACGAATATACCTATTATAATCAGTAAAAAAATTCTCTATTATCTAATGAAAAAAAATTTAATCAGGAACTTAAAAGGTAAAGCATAAAAATAACCATTTCCATATTTTTTTAACAGTATAATTAGCTATGTTAGAAATTTGACAAATTTTCTCAATATCCAAACTTTATCTCCCTAATATCAAATCCACGGAAAATGTATCTAAAAAATTTATAAGTTAGAAAAAAACAAAAAAATGAAACAACTACTTTTGGGACCTAAAATATGTCAAAATCTTGATTAAGGGGAAAAAAAGTCACCTCTGATACCTAAAATGTAGAAAACTTATCTCAAAACTTTATAAATAAAATAATGTAAATAGCATAAAAAAATTTCCAAAACCAAACCCTTACAAAAACATGATTCAAAACCTAAAATGAACAAATATATATATATATATATATATATATATGAGACGGGTTCAAGTTACACCTAGAGTTACACCTTTTTTAAATCATTGGATTTAGGTAGATCAAACGGTCAAAAAAAGATCCTTATTAATGCTAAAATCTTAATTGATCTCATTTATTATCTCTTATTTAATACATTCTATAATTATTTCTAAGCCCAAAAAATTTATACGGTTGACTCTTTTTCTCTCCACTACACGTCTCTCTCTCTCTCTTTGCACATTTTTTTTTCTCTTTATCTCCTCCATGGCTCTTCTACCTCCACGGTCAGGTCCCTGGTAGCAAAAAAAAAAAAAAAAAGAGCCACAGATGGTGCAAATTCCACAGATGGTGCAAATTCAACAGATGGTGCAGATTCAATCTATTGCTTGAATCTGCACAATTTATTGCAGACACAAAAATATTAAAAGAGAACAACTCCTGTTTAGTCATTTTTTAACATCAAAATAAAATATTAATTGGGAACTCTTAACAACCATTGACCACTTAATTTTCCAGATTGTAAAAGGATTTGAAAGTTTTCCAAACACAAATACAATACCACATGTGGTTTCCGTTTTACATGCTTTTGTTTTTTTCCTCTTTCATTGATCTATCTGCCACTTTGATATGATAAATTAATCAAAAGAAAATAAAGCAAGCAACATTATCAACTCGATCTCTTAACCACGTCAAAGTTGAAAACTCGTCCATTTGGCTTTTTAAGAACAAGAGCTATGGACAACACTGCTGACAACACCGGCTTACCATAGTACTCCACGAAATGCCATGATGATTTATCAATGGATACATTGTTTGTTTATTTGAGTTGTCAATCATTCTACAATCTATTCCTTGTTTAATATTTTTTTGTCTGCAATAGATTGTGCAGATTCAAGCAAAAAATTGAATCTGCACCATCTGTGGCATTTTTTTTTTGCTATTGGAGACCTGACCGTGGAGGTAGAAGAGTAGTGGAGGAGATAGAGAGAAAAAAAGTGCAAGGAGAAAGAGAGAGACGTGCAGTGGAGAGAGAAAGATCAGCCATATAATTTTTTTGGACTTAGAAATAAGTATAGAATGTATTAAGAGATAATAGATGAGATCAATTAGGATTTTAATATTAATGAGGATTTTTTTTTACCATTGGATCTACTTAAATCCAATTGTTTAAAAAATGTGTAACTCTTTTAGAGTTACACTAGGTGTAACTTGAATCCATCTATATATATATATATATATAATTTTTTTTTTCTACCTCCTATCAAACAAAAAAAAAAAGTGTACATATACAAACACTTTCAGGATCTAAAGTCCCAAAAAAAAAAAAAAAAAAAGAATTCAAAAAAAAAAAATCACATCAACAACCAAATTTCTCTGCAATTTTTGCCACGTGTCCATTTAAGTTTTTAATTTTTGTGGCTAGTGAATTATTAGGTACAAAAATCAAAGAGTCTAAAAGCAATTAAATTCTGAATTTATATATATATGTAAATATATAAAGCTAATACCATGTAATCTCTAAAAACAATGTATAATTTGAACTATATAATTGTAATTTTTTAAAACTGTACCTGGGTATATGCACGAGCTACACACTAGTTAATAATTAAAGCTAACAAAAACTGCAGTAATTGAGGCCATTTTTAAGTTTCAAAAAAAAAAAAAAATGGAGGCCATTTTGAGTGTGTATGTATTGTAATTTGTTAGTGATGATGCTCAAAATCGTCAGTAAGCTACACGGTTCGCATGTGCTCCTGATGACGTACCTGCACAACAAAAAGAGTGAAGACCTAAGAAAGGGCACCGGTGTAGTGCCGGCCAAAGACCCTCCGAAGGTCAAGTTAGAAACCTTTATCTTCAACACTAGAGTGCCAGAGTTGAGTTAATTACACGTACCTTGCTTTGAGAGGGTCTTGGGGTATTTATAGTAGCGTTGGGCCGAAATCCATGCCTTGGTCAAGGAGTTCTTTTCCTTTTAGGACAGTAATACTTGGATTTTACGCATCTCTTAGAATCCTTGTCCTCCTAGGAGTCTCCTTAATTAGGCGTGTCGTTCAAGAATCATGCCTGTATGCGTGTTAGTCAAGTAAGGTTGTGGATGGGACTATGTCTAACCTCGTCAGCCTTATATCGTCAGCTTGGCGATATACATGGAGTCGTTGGTTTGTTGGTGAAGGTCGTCAGCTTCAGATTCTACAGCCTCTAAGGTTGTCAGTCCCAGGGTCGTCAGCTCTTGGTTCCTCAGCTCTGGACTTACCAAAATAACCTTATCAGCTGCCCCCTACTCCATAACCTCGTCAGTATTCGCCTGACGAGTTATGGAGTATGCACTTATGATGTTTGTAGGTGGCTTCTATTAAATGCTGGCATACGTGGCATAGCCCGATTTGCCTTGATCTGGGACGAGCACGTCGCTTCGTCTTTCGTGCCCTTTTTCTTATATATATACCTCCTATTCCCTTCATTTCGAACTTTCCAACATTTGCGATCTTCTGAGAGCCAAAGCGTCACGTTTACTATTTATTCGTTCACTTGCTAGCTTCGTCATCCACCGAAGTCGTCAACCTTTCGAGACCGTCAGCCTCATTCAAAGGACTCATTATTCGTAAGTTTCTCTCCTTTTATTTTTATTCTTTAGGCACTTTCCTTTGGTGAGGTCGTCAACCTAGGTTCTTAGAATATACCCATCGTTTGTAGGAAGTCAGATGTCGAGTGAGGAATCGTCGATCCGCGAGGGAGCGGGTTATGACGAGGTCTTCCCGTCAGGTCGGGGGCCCGAGGAGGGCTTGTCCCGTTCGTCAGAGAGGGAAACGTCAACCCATTCTTCTGACGAAGAGGAAACAACAAGTAGAGGTGGTGAGGTTGGAGATGGAGAGCATCCTGGTGACGGGGTTGAAGACGATAGTGACGAGACGTCCTTAGAGAGTACTTCGGGTGCTTATGACGATCGTCCCTTCATTCTTCCCAAAGAGTGGTCCGTCAACAAGTTCTCACCAACGATGACGAAGAACGTTTTTAGAAATCTTCGGGCCCGTTACCAAATACCAGTCGATATCCCGATTCGTCTTCCCGAGGAGGGTGAGATGTTATTCAGGACGAACTGCAGACGTGGGCATGTATGATGCCATGTTTACAGCGGGATTAAGGCTACCGCTGACGGCCTTACATCGTCAGCTGGCAAACTTTTTGGGCATATCCGTCACTCAAATTGCCCCTAATACTTGGAGAACCTTCATTGGAGCCGAGATCTTGTGGGGCGGTCTAAGTGGTGGACACCGTCAACTCACCCTAGACGAGTTTTTCTGGTGTTATAGGCCCCAACATATTTCCTCGTCAAAAGGGATATATCATTTTTCTGCGAGGAAAAAGGAGTTGAAGTTAGTCTCTGATATGCCTGACTCCAATAGAAAGTGGAAGGGTAGATATTTCTTTGTGGAGGGGACGAACTGGGTATGCCGTCCAGAGGAGTGGAAATCAATGCCAAACGGCTTTTTTGACAACACTTGGGCATACGTCCGGGACTCAGGTTGACCCCGTCAGCTTTCTTTACTTCATTAATGTCTAGTTTCTTATCCCGTCTCTTTTTCTTTTTCAGCAAACGTCCGTCCACATGTGATGAAGGAGTAGGAGGACTTTATCCATCGGGTAACGTCCCTTCCTTTGAAGGAGAGAAAGTGTAGGGACTTGATTACCCTCACATTTGTATTGTGGGGGCCTAGAGCCAACGGAGGAAGCTCGATGACTGAACGATCTCTCTCGTCGCCGTAAGTATCTCCTAAAGACTCCGTCAACTCTGTCCGACGTTGTTTTCATCTGATTTTATTTTTATTTCTTGACAGAAATGGAATCGGCCAAGCAAAGGATACGCGTTGCCGCCGCTGCCAAGAAGAAAGAGGAGGAAGCAAAGGCCAGAGGGGAGGCGACGCCGTCGTCAGCTCCGGAGGTGATAACTGACGGAGGTGATAAGGGGGGTTTTAAAAGAAAAGCTGACGGAGGTGATAACTGCTATGGGAAGAAAGTTGTCCCCTTTTCTGGGGTTAAGCCTTCCCAGAATCTGTCGCCCCCAATAGCTTCTCATGGGGCCGGCAAGGGCTTGATGACTGCGTCAGGCGCCGTCAGTGCTGACCCTGCCCGTCACCTCCTTACCCACAAGGACTACGCCGTAGAAGTGGCGGAGTCCATTCTGAAGGAGGAGGAGATGGAGCTTTGCGACGAGCAAGCGACGGACAAGATAGGCTCGTCAGGCTTATTTGACCTTGCACGGGTAGATTTCTTACTCTCCCGTCTCACTTTTTGGATGTTCTTAAAGGGAATTGACGGCGTTTCTGTATTTTGTAGGCCATGGTGCGAATGAAGTACCTGCGAGACAGGTGTGCCGCAAAGGAAGGGGTGGTTTCCCGTCTGCATACTCGCCTCAAGAATGCAGTTGATGCGCAGCAACAGTACAAGGAAGCCAATGTCCATCTTGCTGGAGAAGTGAATAGGCTGAAAGTTAATTTGGAGGAAGAGGCTCGTCAACGGGGTTTGGCTGACGAGGCGAGGCTGACGGCGGAGAAGGAACTGAAAGTGCTGCTAAGTCAGGTGGAGACGGCCAGGACTGACGCCATGACGGAATTCAAGGATTCCCAGTCTTTCATTGATTCCTGCGCTGTCTACTACGCTGACGGCTTCGAGGACTGTTTGAAGCAAGTGAAGTCCGCCTATCCTGGCTTGGATCTGTCTAGAATCAATATGGACGAGCCCCTATCGTCAACCCCGGCGGGTGATTCCATACTCAAGGAGAATGACGAGACCACTGGGCTTAAGGCAGACTCGAGAGATGGTAGCTTCGTCCTTGCTCAACCAGCTTTTGAGAAGTCCATCACCTTAGCCCCGTCGGCCAGCCGTGAAGCAGAAAAATCCAATGCTGAGGACCCTTCTACTCCAATTATTGCCCTGTCCCCGTCAACGGCTCCTTCAGTTTTATGAATCCATGTTGTAAATGTTTTTCTTCTAAATTTGTAATGAAACTTAATGTCTGACGCCCGTGTCTTTGGGCTTTTTGTAAAGACAATTTTATTTTGTAGTATTTAATTTTCATTACTTTTAATTGTGTTGACTTACGTTTAATTCTTTCGTAGTGTCAGCTTTAATTTTTATAAAGGCGTCGTTCTCGCGACGTATTTAAATAGTAGACTCGCTAATTTTGATGAGGTCGTCTACTCTTTAGATAATAATTGGTCCGTCCATTTTGTGGGTAGTACTTGGTGCTTGGTTTGTCATCTTTGTGAACTGACAAGGTCGTTTAGTGGACCTATGTGGTGAGACCGTCCACCTTGTGGACTCAGTTGTGGATTCGTCCACCTTGCGGTCTTAAGTTCATCCCCTTGGTGGATTTTGGGTCATCAACTTCTAGGGTCGTCCACACCATGGACTTGGGTAGTCAACTTTGTGGACTCCAGTTTGTCCACTTCGTGGATTTAAGGCTGTTCACTTTTGTGAACTTTAAGGTCGTCAGTTTTGGGGACTTAATGTTGCCCACTTTGTGGGCTTGGGGGCGTCCATTTTGTGGACTAAGTAACAGTTCCGTCTACTTTGTAGACAAGGCCGTCCACTTCGTGGACTAAGTAGTTCCGTCTGCTAGGTAGTAGTTCCGTCTGCTTTGTAGACAAGGTCGTCCACTTTGTGGACTAGGTAGCAGTTCCGTCTGCTTTGTAGACATAAGACCGTCCACTTTGTGGACTTTTGGATTTGGTTATTGAGATCGTCCATTTTATGGACTTGGTGGACTAGTTTTTCTTTATTTTGGTGGATTTAAAGTCGTCTGCTTAACAGATACATCAGTCGTTTCTGAATAAACTCCTCTTATTGTGATGAATGAATACATAAGTAAAAAATTGTTCACAAATGAATAAACTTTAGCCCTTTGGGCTTTGAATGTATTGTAGTAAACTAAAATAAATGACTAAAATAAATGACTGAAAGAAATAGACTAGAGATAAGGAGTAGCGCTCTTTGTTCTCTACTGGTGGTACTTCCTGAGGTGCTCTGCGTTCCATGGATGGCGTAGTTTTAGTCCGTCCAGAGTTTCCAAGTGGTAGGTGCCCTTCCTTAGCCATGATGCTATTTTATAGGGCCCTTCCCAGTTTGGGCCGAGTTTTCCTTGTGTAGGGTCTTTAGTGGTGCCCATTACTTTCCTTAAGATGAGGTCTCTAATTTCGAAGTCCCTGTGCTTAACTCGGGAATTGTAGTGTTTGGCCATGAGGTTTTGGTATCGCGCGAGCCTTTGTTCAGCTGCCGTTCTAACTTCGTTGGCTAGGTCAAGTTCTAGATGCATGGCTTCGTCATTCCTCCGTTCGTCGTGATTGTCCACTCTGTAGCTTGTGAGTCCGACCTCAGCTGGTATGACGGCTTCACTTCCGTATGTTAGCCGGAATGGAGTTTCTCCTGTGGGTTCCTGACGGTTGTCCTGTACGCCCATAGTACGCTGGGTAACTCTTCCGGCCATATGCCTTTTGCCCCTTCGAGCCGAGTTTTGATTATTCGAAGCAAGGATCCGTTCATGACTTCAACTTGTTCGTTGGCTTGGGGATAGGCAGGGGAAGAGTAGTGGTTTTTGATTCCTAATTGTGAACAGAAGTCTCGGAAGGAGTTATTGTCGAACTGTTTACCGTTGTCCGAGATTAGGACCCTTGGAATTCCAAACCTGTAAATGATGTTCTTCTAGACAAAACTTCGTACGTTCTTCTCGGTGATTGTGGCTAAGGCTTTAGCTTCCACCCATTTGGTGAAGTAGTCGATTCCGACTATTAGGAACTTTAGTTGCCTTGCTGCCGTCAGGAATGGGCCCATGATATCTAACCCCCATTGGGCGAATGGCCACAGAGCAGTTATCGAGGCTAGTTCTTTAGCTGGCTGCCTGATGAGGTTACTGAACCGTTGGCACTTGTCGCATGTCTTGACATATGTCTGGGCGTCCTTCTGTATAGTCGGCCAATAGTATCCTGCCCAGACCAATTTGTGGACCAACGATCGTGATCCTGAATGATTGCCACAGATTCCTTCATGCACTTCTCTCATGACGTAATCCGCTTCTTCAGGTCCTAGACACCTTAGGTACGGCCGGGAGAAACTCCTTTTGTATAAGATGCCCCTTATTAAGATGAATCGTGTCGCCTGGACCTTCAGCTTCCTCGCGGCTTCCTTTTCTTCGGGTAGGATGCCCTCTTTGAGATAAGCGACCAGAGGGATGGTCCAATCATTTTCGGATCTTACTTCCTGTATACTGATGACATCTATCAGTGGCGCGAGTTGAGTAAAAGATAGTGCCTTGTCGGGAATGATCACGTGTTCCGCGGATGCAGCTTTTGCAAGGCGGTCGGCTTGCTCATTGTCTCCCCTTGGAATTTGAACAACTTTTGCCTGGAATTCGTCTACCTTCCTCTTTGCTTGTTCTAAGTACATCTTCATTCTTTCTCCCTTACATTCGTAGTCACTGTTTATCTGATTAGTGATTACCTGAGAGTCGCAATGGATTACCGTGTCTACGGCTCCTACGGCCTTGGCAAGATCCAAGCTCGCTATGAGGGCTTCATACTCTGCTTCGTTGTTGGTTGCAAGGAAATCAAGTCGAATCATGCATTCGATCTTGTCTCCCTCCGGAGAACGAAGTATGACTCCTGCTCCACCAACTCTTTTGTTTGATGACCCATCAGTGAACACATTCCACTGGGAACTCTCCTCCCCCTGACCCTTTTTATACGTGAATTTCGCAATAAAGTCAGCGAGTACTTGCCCCTTGATGGCAGTGCGGGGGCGATACTTTATGTCAAATTCGCTCAATTCTACCGCCTATAAAGCCATACGTCCTGCGGCATTAGGGCTACTCATTGCTCGTCGTATGGGCTTGTCAGTCAGTATGACCACTGTATGGGCTTGGAAGTACGGCTTAAGCTTGCGGGCTGCCGTAACTAGAGCGAAGACCAGTTTTTCTAGTGGCGAGTATCTTTCTTTTGCCCCGTGGAGTGCTCGGCTAGCGTAGTACACCGGCCTTTGTACCTTGTTGTCTTCCCTCAGTAGGGCTGCGCTGACGGCAGCTGGAGAAACGGCCAAATAAAGGAATAGTTCTTCGCCTGGTTGGGAGGGGGTTAATAGTGGCGGCGATGATAGGTAGGTCTTGAGGTCTTCAAATGCTTGCTGGCATTCGTCCGTCCATTCGAAGGACTTCTTCAGTGTGCGGAAGAATGGGAGACACCTATCCGTCACCCTGGATACGAATCTGCTAAGCGCGGCGACCTTGCCGTTAAGGCTCTGTACTTCCTTCACATTTTTGGGAGGCGTCATCTCCATTATAGCTCGGATTTTGTCTGGGTTGGCCTCAATACCTCGTTGGGACACCATGTATCCTAGGAATTTTTCGGCCGTCACTCCGAAGGCACACTTGGCTGGATTTAGCTTCATGTTGTAGGAGCGAAGGGTATGGAAGGTCTCCTTCAGGTCTTTCAAATGATCCTCCTTTCTTCGGCTTTTTATTAGCATGTCGTCGACATATACCTGGACATTTCTCCCGATCTATTCTACGAACATCTTGTTCATAAGCCTCTGGTATGTTGCACCTGCATTCTTTAAGCCGAAGGGCATGACCTTGTAGCAAAAAAGGCCTTGACTTGTCACGAACGAGGTCTTTTCTCGATTAGCTTCGTCCATTAGGATCTGGTTGTATCCCGAAAACGCGTTCATGAAGCTTAACAGCTGGTGTTGGGCCGTAGAATCCACCAGGAGGTCGACCCTTGGTAGAGGATAGCTGTCCTTAGGGCACGCTTTGTTTAGGTCGGTAAAATCTACGCACATCCTCCACTTTCCGCTGCTCTTTTTTACCATGACGACGTTCGCTAACCACTCGGGATAGTAAACCTCCTGAATGAAACCCGCCTCTTGTAATTTGCGGACTTCTTCCGCTACTGCCCGATCTCTCTCCGGGGCAAAGACTCTTTTCTTTTGGCGAATCGGCGGAAATGATGGTGAGACGTTCAATTTGTGTACTATGATCGACGGGTCGATGCCCGGCATGTCCTTGTGACTCCAAGCGAACACGTCTCGGTTTTCTTTAAGGAAGGCTGCGAGTTCCTGTCGTATCGTCGTGTCTGTAAGAGTACCGATCTTGGTTGTCCGCTCTAGCTGGGAGTCGTCGAGAGATATCTTTTCGAGTTTTTCTATGGGCTCCGTCGCGGTGCGCTGTCCTTCTACGCTCATGGTCTGGCAGTGGTCATCCATCTCCATCATTGCTATATAACATTCGCATGCGGCCACTTGGTCTCCTCTTAGCTCTCCCACCCCATAGTCCGTCGGGAATTTTATCATTAAGTGGTAGGTTGAGGTTACAGCCTTCCACGAGTTAAGAGTGGGACGTCCAATGATAGCATTGTAAGCTCATGAGTAGTCGACCACAAGGAACGCTACATTCTTGGTGACTTGCTGAGAGTAGTCTCCAATGATTACTGCCAGGGTGATGACACCAAGGGGAAATACCTTTGTTCCTCCGAAGCCGACTAGTGGGGCGTTAGTCGGAACTAGCCGTTCCCTATCAATTCTCATTTGTTGGAACGCAAGATAATAGAGGATGTCCGCCGAGCTCCCATTGTCGACAAGAACTCGATGCATGTTGTAGTCTCCTGCTTGTATGGTGACGACGAGCTCGTCATCGTGGGGGTGGTGGAGGCGTCGTGCATCTTCTTCTGAGAATCCAATGAGGGGGTTATCAGTCCGTGGCATTTTGGGTACGGACCCCGTCAACTGGATGTTCTGGACCATTCTGAGATAGGTCTTTCGAGCTTTCTTTGATGATCCAGCGGTCGCCGTGCCCCCTACAATCATCCGGATATCGCCTAAGGGCTGTCTGGGGCGTTCGTTTTCCCGTCGGGGAGCTTGGTCTTGAGGTGGTTCTGCCCGCTCTTTGCTAACAAACCTCTGCAGCCTCCCTTGCCTGATTAGAGCTTCTATCTGCTGCTTTAGGTCATAGCAGTCAGCCGTATCGTGTCCATGGTCTCGATGGAAGCGGCAATATTTGTCCCTTGGTCTTTTGTTGGGGTCTCCCTTCATCTTGCCGGGAAAAGTCAAAGTCCACTCGTCCTTGATTTGCATTAGGACCTGATCGATAGGGGCGGTCAGCAACGTGAAGCTCGTGAATCTCCCTGGGGGCGGCTTGGAGTGGCGATCATCCCGTCGCTCTTCGGTCCTGGCCTTCTTTTGCCCCCTATCCGTTCGTGTGTCTTCCTGCCTTTCCCTTTTCTTAGGCTTATCTTCCCTTGCAATCAGCGCGTCCTCTGCGTTCATGTACTTCGTTGCCCTGTAAAGCACGTCGGACATGGTTTTTGGATCGTTCTTATACAGGGAGAAGAGGAACTTACCTTTTCGCAGCCCGTTGGTGAAGTCTGCTACCTGTATCTTATCGTCCGCTTCATCTATTGAAAGGGCCTCTTTGTTGAACCGCATTATGTAGGATCTTAGAGTCTCGTCTTCCTTCTGCCTGATGCTCATCAAGCATGCCGTGGACTTCTTGTACCGGTGGCCCCCGATAAAGTGTGACACGAACTGGGCGCCTAACTCTTTAAAGGTACTAATCGAGTTAGGCGTCAACCTGCTATACCAGACTCTTGTGGACCCTTTTAATGTAGTAGGGAAAGCCCTGCACATAATCCCGTCTGGCACTCCTTGAAGGTGCATTATAGTTTTGAAGGACTTTAAGTGATCCAGGGGGTCCTTGGTTCCATCGTAGCTTTCCACCTGCGGCATACGAAACTTCGGGGGAAGAGGGCACGAAGTGACATGTGCCGTGAAAGGTGAATCAGTTTGCTGGACCAGGTCGTCGAGGTCGTTAGATACTCATCCTTTGAGGGCGTTCATCATCACGTCTATTCGTTCTCGCATTTCCTGCATCTCTGCGGCGATGTGAGGTGGTAAGGCTTCCGAAGGGGTAGTCAGATTGGTATCCCGCCTCTCCGGCCTGCTCGGAGTGTTGCTGCCTTCGGGTGCCTCGGGATCCCTTCTCTCAGCGCTTGTTTCCTCCTGATTTTCCTCTTGTATTCCAGGATGCGCGTTCTTTTGACGTAGCTGCTCCTCTAAGTCGTGATTCTATTTGGTCAGGCGCTCGACCGCTGTTGCGAGTGTTTGGACTTGTCTTTCCAGAACGGTAGCACGCGGTTCGTCTGCTTGAACGTTGTTGGTGGTAGCCATTGAGCGGGTGAGTACCATGCAACTTTTGTCTGGAAAGCGACAGTGTGACGTTACTTCATCCCCACAGACAGCGCCAACTGATGATGCTCAAAATCGTCAGTAAGCTACACGGTCCGCACGTGCACCTGATAACATACCTGCACAACAAAAAGAATGAAGGCCTAAGAAAGGGCACCGGTGTAGTGCCGGCCAAAGACCCTCCGAAGGTCAAGTTAGAAACCTTTATTTTCAACACTAGAGTGCCAGAGTTGAGTTAATTACATGTACCTCGCTTTGAGAGGGTCTTGGGGTATTTATAGTAGCGTTGTGCCGAAATCCATGCCTTGGTCAAGGAGTTCTTTTCCTTTTAGGACAGTAATACTTGGATTTTACGCATCTCTTAGAATCCTTGTCCTCCTAGGAGCCTCCTTAATTAGGCGTGTCGTTCAAGAATCATGCCTGTATGCGTGTTAGTCAAGTAAGGTTGTGGATGGGACTATGTCTAACCTCGTCAGCCTTATATCGTCAGCTTGGCGATATACGTGGAGTCGTTGGTTTGTTGGTGAAGGTCGTCAGCTTCAGACTCTACAGCCTCTAAGGTCATCAGTCCCAGGGTCGTCAGCTCTTGGTTCCTCAGCTCTAGACTTACCAAAATAACCTTATCAGTTAGTATTTAAAGAATATTATTCTCTCTACTTTTCGTTACCACCTTAGTCTTTTGTTTTAATTTTACCAAAAACCAAATATGGATCAAATTATATTAGTAATAAATAAACATAAATTAATTTGAATATGATAGTTATATAATGGCTTGTTATATAATAATAATAATAATATAATAATAATAATAATAATAATGGCTTGTTATCTAAGAATTAAATTTCTATATATGCATTGTTATATAATAATAATAATAATAATAATAATAATAATAATAATAATAATAATAGTAAAATTACGAAACATAAAATTTGTCTCTCATCCAATAATTTTTGTTTAGCCAACTTTTGCTTTTCTCTAAATAAACGGCATTATAGAATACTTCTAATACAATTATTAAGAATACTTTGTCCACCACAAAGGATTAAAAAATAAACAAAAATAATTAAAGTCTCATAGTTTAACATTTAAATTGAGCATTATAAAAATCATGCTATCAAATTACAGTAACTACCAAATTAAATTATCCAAATCATGCTATGTAGTAGAATAATATTATATTTTTATATTTAATCCTTTATAACACGATAGGATAACATTTAACAATCAAAGAGAGAAAAAAAAAAACACAACAATTAAAAACAAATTTGAATCGCATTAACCTAAAGTAGATTAAAGAATATAAAAAATTATTAACCTAAAGCGAAGATGCAAGAAAACAAAAAAAAAATCTACCCAAAAATTGTGTGTGTGTGTGAGAGAGAGAGAGAGAGAGAGAGAGAGAACATTTTTTTTAAAAGAGAAAACTATGCATAGAATGAAAGAAATAGTGACAAATTTATAGTAAGAGGGTGTGAATAAGAAGAGACAAAAATAGAGGAAGATGAAGGGAAAGATGAAGAATTATATTAATGTAGAGGGTAGTAGGGAGATGAGAAGGTGAGGAAAGGAGAAAGGTTGGAGAAGTAGTGGGGAGATGAGAAGGTGAGGGAAGGAGAAAGGTTGGAGAAGTAGTAGGAAGATGAAAAGATAAGGGAGGGAGAAAAATTGAAGAAGTGTAAATATGAAATAAAAAAATATTAAAAATAATTATAAGAAAATAGAAAGAAAAATGATAATGATGTAGATGCTGATGTGGGTCAACGTGAGTTTGGCAGTATTAAAAGCTACGTTTTAGCTTTGAGTAATATGTAGATTATTATATAGATATAGATATAGATTATATGATATTTTAGTTGTAGTGCACAGACGAAACATCTTGAAGTTAGTCCTTGTTCATGTATTTCTATTTTCTATTCTAACTTATTACATACTTTTTTTGTTGTGTAAATGACAGTTGCAGCTGCTGTCAATTTGAATTTATTGAAGAAATTTTTAAAGTGATTTCAAGTGCTCAATTAAATCACATGAAATTATCTGTTGCAAAATATCTTGTTGGAATAGACACTCATGTAAATGACGTCATAAATCGGTGTTTAGATATTAAATCAAATGATGTCCGCATTGTAGGAATCTTTGGCCTTCCCAGAGTGGGTAAGACAACAATTGCAAAAGTTATTTTCAACAAAATTCATTATTGTTTTGACGGAAGCAGCTTTCTAGATAATGTTAATGAAAAATCAAGGACAAATGATGGCATAATTCAATTACAAGAGACACTTTGTTATGAGATCTTAGGGTATCAAAATTTGAAGGTGGGGAGTATGTCTAAAGGAATCAATGTGACAATTGAAAGGCTTCATAGTAAAAGGATTCTTATAGTTCTTGATAATGTTGAAGAATTGGATGAGCTAGAATTTCTTCTTGAAAATTATGATAGGTTTACTTCTGGAAGTAGAATCATTATAACCACAAGAGACAAACACTTGCTTGATACTCTTACAAAAAATACTCATGTAATGTACTATGAGGTGAAGGAGTTAAATAAACATGAAGCTCATAAACTCTTTTGTCAAGAGGCCTTTGGAAGAAACAATTTCGAGGAAGATTATTCAGAACTGGTCAACCAATTTATAGATTATGCCAAAGGTCTTCCATTAGTTCTAAAAATAATTGGCGCAGATTTGTATGGAAGTACTAAACATGAATGGAAAAGTGCGCTAGGCAAATACAAAAGAATTCCCAAGGGAAACATTCAAAAAAATACTCAAAACAAGCTATGATGGATTGGAACAAACTCAACAGGAAATTTTTCTTGATATTGCTTATTTTCTTAAAGGATTCTGCAAAGATGAAGTTGTAGATATACTAAGAAGCATCAATAACCATGATCCATATTATGATATTGAAAGACTTATTGATAAGTATCTTATAATTGTTACTGGAGATAACAAATTATCGATGCATGACTTGATTCAACAAATGGGTTGGGAAATTGTTCGACAAGAATCACTAAAAGCGATCGAGAAGCGTAGTAGGCTATTGTGTTATGAGGATGCTCCTGAAATACTAATTGAAAATACGGTATGAGTTGTTTTGATTTACTTTTTTTATTATTTTTTCACAAGGGGATTTCGTCATTTTTATTCCTTTTATTTTTTTTTAATGTTTAAGAAAATATAATTTTACTAGTGTGGCATTTGTTTAAAGTTTAACAGTCTATTATTTTCACATTGTGGTTTACTTAATGTTTTGTTCAATTAGGGGTCAAATGAAATTCGAGGCATAATAGTGTGCTTGCCTAAACCAAAAAACATGAAGTTGAATCTTGAAAAGATGAGGAATCTCAAATATTTGAAAGTTTGCAATGTAATTTGTGAAGACCTTAAATCTCTTCCCAATGGGTTGAGATTACTTGAATGGAATGAATTTCCTTTATCTTCCTTACCATCCGCCTTTGAACCTAAAAACCTCGTTGTACTCAAGATGCAGCGAAGCCACATAAAATTGGATGAGCATTTCGAGGTATGATCATTAGCATTTATAAATTCTCATTAGGCTTTTGTTAATGAGTGCTCGTAGAGAACAAGTTAAGGTGCATTTTTTTTTTTGTGGTTAAAACTAAACCATGCATTTAATACTAACTTAAATAATATTTCTATACATTTCCAATGAAAAAAATCAATTTGTGCACTTAAAAAAAGAGTAATGTTACATGCACTACAAGTTTTACTAGATTGAGTGTACAAATTGATTAAATTGATGTGTTACCAATCATAAAGAGACAATTCAAATATTTATTTATAAGTTAGTTGAAGCCCAACATTTACATTCATTATCACATTAATTTTTAAATTTTATATTGTAATACTCGTAATATCTTTAGCATTTAAAAAAAATTGTTTACAATAATTCATATTTGAACATGTTGTATTCCTTAATCTTTCCTCTTAGCCTATCATATTAATTTTTTTTTTCTTTTTACTAATAAATTTCAAAAAATATTTCTTCTTTCTACAGAGGTGTCGATTCGAAACATTGATATATATGGATTTGTCATATTGTAAAAATATTACAAAGGTACCCGACTTATCACTAATTGCCCCAAACGTAGTGGAATTGAACCTTCGTGCATGCATAAGTTTAGTTGAGGTTCATCAGTCCGTTGGACTTCTTGAAGAGCTTAAAATCTGGATACTCATCGGATGCCAAAATCTTAGAATTATACCAAGAAACCTCAAGTTGAAATCTCTTAAAAAGTTTTTTTCCATGGCTGTGAAAGTCTTGAGCAAGGAACGGAAGCGTTGTTTTCATCAATAGGATATCTCATTGCCCTTCATGAGTTAGGTATTAATTTAAAAAATGTGAAAGAGGTTCCAAGTAGCATCTCTAATTTAAAAAATCTTAGCCGTCTCTGTATGGAGGATTGTGACAATTTTCCAAAAGCCATGGATACTCCTGATTGTTTTCCCAAATTAAAAACTTTAGGTCTCTGTTACAGCAACATTACTACCCTCCCTGAAATCAATATCAGATTTCAGAAATTAAAAATACTTTACTTTCAACACTGCTGGAACCTTCTAGAAATTCCAATGCCTCCACCACATCTAGAAGTTTTATATATAGAAGGGTGCGGTAACTTGGATTCACAATCAAGAAGATTATTGAGTCAGGTCTCTCCTTTTCTCATAGAAAGAAACAATTTTGTTTAACTTTTACAAATATAATATATGACTAAATTTGCTAAATTGAAGTTTCTTAAATTTGCATCAGCTTAGAGAAATGTTTGGGCTTCCACAAAATATGGTATGTTCAAGGAGATCATTGCATCAGCACTCTGTTTCTGAAAAGTACTGTGATACATCAAAAATGTGCTCTGCACCTAACCTTGTTCATGATGGACATGGATATCAATTTGACCTTTACCTTCCAGGAACTAAGATTCCAAAGTGGCTCAACCATCAAAGTGTTGGAAGCTCCGTATCATTCTCGGTTAGTTCGGAATCTCTAGCATTTGCTTTCTGTGTTGCTTTAAAAATAGAACTGAAGGTTGTGGCAAATCGATATGAGCTTTTTCTTTGTTCTGCCTACATATTCTTCAATGGTTATAAAAAAGAGTTACTTTCATATGAATTTTGGTTAAATTCATCATCTTTTATGTGGTTTCACTATAGAAGCAATAACTCATTTGACGGCACAGTTTTAAAGGATTGCAACAACGTTGAGCTTCTATTTGAAGTTTCCGGTTATGATCCAAAAAAGGCAAAAATTACAATAGAAAGGTGTGGGGCCCATGTAGCATGCATTTGTCCTTCTCAGAATCCTATTGTAGATAAGATGGCCTATAGAAGAATTCATGAAAATTTAAGAGTGTCCTTTGATGAAAACTTAAAAATGTTTTTATGTAGAGTCGTTGCTCAAAAACTTGTCAAATTCTCAAAAACCCATTGCCCTCTCTGTGAAATAGCAGAAGATTCACTTTTACATCTATTTCAATGTTGCCCCTATGCCAAAGGAGTGTGGTATAGGGGTAGATGGGGTTTTCGAGTTGAAATGATCCGAGCTCAAACTGTAATGGAATTTGTTGAACATATAATTGACCCCCCAAGTGAGTTACTCGCAGAAAGAATCACCAAAGATGAGTTCACGCTATTTGCAGTAGTGGCAATGAAAATCCTTTGGATGGCACGAGAGGAAGCTTTGGTTTCAAGCACTAAACCCACCATAAACCAATTAGTCCATCGTTTGAACAAACAGTATGACTTTTACTTGAGACCACTCACCAAAGGGCAAAACAGGGGAAGTGCTTGGACCAAACCACTAGGTCAATTGGTGAAGCTTAATTTCGATGCATCATGTGATCAAAACAATGTAGGCTTGGCTGTGATTCTTAAAGATCAAGTCGGGAATGGGAGAGCTATCGGACGTGGCATAAACATTAATAGCAAGATGGGAATGCCATTGGCCAAAGAGGAGCGCAAACTGTGGTAGAGGGTACAAAGGTAAGCATTCCATGTATTTGATAAAATGTTTCTAAGGGCTAAATGAATGAACTCACCTCTCTCTTTTCTAGAGAGGAGTTTCAGTGTATATATATAATGGTAAAATATGGTAAAGATTAAACAACTGGATTGCTATTTCTCTTTATTTTTTGTAGTTAGATGAATCTCCTCTAGAGATACTCTTTATTTTGTTAGCTTTTTGTTGAGTATTTATCTTTTAGATTGTTCTGTTTGAATTGCAGAAAACTTCATTGTAGATCCAGCTTGCAAGCCAAAATCTGCCTTGGCTTTGGCTTCATCTTCATTTGGAAATCTAGTTAGATCAAGAACATTTGATGCCTTTTCTTAGGAAGTACGTTCTCGCATTGCTTCTTTTCCGAGCTAAATTCTGTTAGCTTCATCTCATGTGCTGTTAGGTGCTTGTTTTGTGAGTGCAGTTTTTTTATGGCTGAGTCCATTGTATCACGAGCAAAAGTTTCATGAACCAAGGTGCGATCTACCATCAAGCACTTTGTAGAATGTGCCAAATGTTAGATTAACAACTAGAGGCAGACCTTCTAGAATTGCCACTACCGATTGTGACTACTTCAGTGACATGCATGATCAGCCATCCTGCACTTTATCTTTAATAGTTTGAGTTTAAAATATGTCTAGAGTAAGAAGATTTAGAGTATTAGAGCAACAAATGTTCTCTCATTTCATCTATTAAAATTGCATGCTGTGGTTTTTTCAGTTTAATTTTCTATTCATTTCTTTTTGCATAATGTCTATGATTTCAACCGACATCAATGGATAGTGGTTAGCTTAAAAGAAATATTGTTGCTTTAAGTCAGTGGAATATTTTTATAAAAGGTTGATGATACATTCTTAAATTACTCTCTTCTTGGTTAGTTGCCTTATTAAGGCCAATTATATGCATATTTCCTCTCTAATGAATAAACTTTTTTTTTCTTGCTTTTGTTTATAATATAACCTAGAATTTTTTTAGGGGGACAATAGCTTCTTTATTAGAGGAAAATATATGCATATTTTAAATAAGGTATGTCTAAAAATATATTTTATAAGGAAAGAAAAAATTCTCTAATAAAGACCAATAATTTTTCTGTTGTATTATTCATTTTATGTTAATACTATCAAAACCTGTGACTTTTGAATGGAATTAAGTGTTTGTGATATTTGCAAAAACTAAGGGACCATTGTATTAAATTAGAAGAATTGGGATGTACAACACAAAGGATTATCTATATACATATAAGAAATATAAAAAAACTTCAATCCCATGGGAGGCAACAACCACCTTGGCCTCCCTTTGCTTAACTTGTATTGCCCCTATTGCCTCAGATAAGGTGTTCAGGATGGGAAATTTTTTTTAATATTCTACTTAGGAATAAATAAATCTTCATCTTCCTTTTGGGGTATTGTTGTTCTCTTGCCAAATACTATTCTACCGAGATGTAATATGACCTGAGCATTGTTACAAAACCTTGGGAACTAAGAACTCTGATAATTTCTTCTTGTTACAGTTTGGTTTATTGACAATCAATCATCTTTCTATACCAATTATGCAACTAATGAAAAGATGGCAGACAATTTCCTATGCAATAAAATAATGTGTTTCTTGTAACTTTTGCATGTAACTGTTTAGTGTGTGTTTTCCCTAAATTTTGGTAATTGCTGGTTTTGTAATTTGGTTTCGATCATATGGGAGTAATCAAGTGGTCACTTTGCTCCGAGTTTGTTTTACATTTTCTTCATTGTGATTTTAGTTAGTATGATTTAAGGCTCTCCATATTGCTGATTTGTTACATATGACAACATATAAGTAAGATCAAATGTTGACTAATATTATGGTTAGTCAAGTTGGAGCAAGTTCTCTGATTTTCTGAAGTTTGAGTTTTGTAATGAACTTCTCAAACTAATGATATTTGTTACTTCTTATCTAGTTGAATATATGAATTTTATACTCGATCATGTTTGTCTTTTATTTCTCCAACTGTATGCCTAAGAAAGTTCAAGGAAGAATGACTTTACCTTTGAACTTTAGTATCACTTTTTCATACTTGGTAAAACAAATAATTACTTCAAAGTAGGTAATTAATTTGTCAGAGGGTTGGTCTTATTTAATGAATTGAGCAGGGGATAACTTTTCTTTCTACCGTCATGTCATGTTAAAGGCTAGCTCAAATCAGTTTCTTGAATTTATATGTAACACCCCATAATTTTGATACTAATTTAATTATTATACGTAAATTATAAAGGAGGCCCACAATTAAATGGATTAAATTGACTTGGGCCTAAGACATTAAAAAATAAGATAAATGCTATTAGATATGAAGCCTAAGTAAGGTGGTATAAGTAAAAATATGTGCCTTAATAACCCTAGCTTTTTACCCTTTTAAGTTATACGTGTATGCACATAAGAAAGTTTTTTTTGTTTTCAGCCGCAACACACGTTTGAGCTATCTCTTTTCTTCTCCACGGCTGTGCATCAGAATTTCAAGTATGGTTGTCTTGCTCTAATTTTAAGAAGTTTGAATAGTCATAGCTAGAAATTGTTATGAACCTAGCGTATCTTTATACTAATAGAAAAGGGCTCTTATAATTGTATTATATTAGATAAGGATGGGCAATATGTCAGGATGCTTTGAAATTGAATCAAATAGAGTAGTAGACTTGGACTTGTCACCATGTTAAAGGAAAAGGGTGCAGCCTCCATTGTTGACCGAATCAACCATCACCTTTTTGTTATTGTCTAAACTAGTCCAATGGCATCAAGGGAGCAATAGGCTACTAGAGTAATAACTTAAGGCTATTTTGGTGGTTTTCAATATTAGATTGTATATATATATATATATATATATATATATATGATGATATTTTGCTATGATGATTTAAAGTTTTTAAATCCTTTTGTTGAAAAGCATCACAGCATCCAATTATAATTGATTTGCTAGCTTTGACAATACTTGCCATGTCAACTAAGTCCACCAAGTCCCACTTATGTTTATTCCCAGTATCAATTAGAAGTCTTAAGGCTTTAAGATTTGCTTAGGTAAGAATATTACGTATAGCCATGAAGATGAAAAATAAGTGATGGGCTCGTGATGAACAATATGTGTAGTACATGACGCGCACTGGGCCCTCAAGGCCTTTTATAAGAGCATGGTTGTGGCCCGTTTGCGGCCCGTTTGGGCTACTGTGGTTTTTTGGTAGATCTACACGCTTAGGCCCAAAAGAAGAATACTTTGCGTGACTATAAATACTCCAGAACCCTCTCAAGCCAAGGTATGCATATTTTATTCCACTCTAGCACTCTAGTTTTGGAAAGAAAGTTCTCTGACTTGACATTCGGAGGGTTTTTGTCCGGCACCACACCGGTGCTCTCCCCCAGGTCTCTTCTCGTTGTTTGTAGGTTCTTGTTCCGCTCTTGTGAGGACCGTGCAGCTCACTGGTGAATCACGGCATCATCAGTTGGCGCCGTCTGTGGGAACTTGACAAAAAAGGGTGATTAAAGCGTCACCTTGCTCCCGGGACAAAGAGTTGCATGGCTCACACTAGATCGATGGCAACAACCAACAACCAGGGTGACGAACCGCGTGCTACGGTGTTGGAAAGACAGGTCCAAACACTAGCAGCGGCGGTCGAACGACTGACTAAGCAGAATCAGGACTTAGAAGAACAGCTACGACAAAGGAATGCGCATCCAGGAATACAAGAGGACCAGGAAGGAACGAGTGCTGAAAGGCGGAACCCCGACGGACCTGAAGGCAGCAACGCACCAAGCAAGAACGAAAGGACGGACGCCAAGCAGTCGTCTTTGTCGGAGGCTTTACCACCCCACATCGCCGCAAAGATGCAGGAGATGCGGGAGCGGATGGACGTGATGATGAACGCCCTCAGAGGGTGCGTATCTAGCGACCTAGACGACCTGGTCCACCGAACTGATTCGCCTTTCACGGCACATGTTACTTCGTGCCCTCTCCCTCCGAAGTTTCGTATGCCCTAGTTGGAAAGCTACGATGGAACCAAGGACCCCTTAGACCATTTGGAGTCCTTCAAGACTCTAATGCACCTTCAAGGGGTGCCGGACGAGATTCTGTGTAGGGCATTCCCAACTACACTGAAGGGATCCGCGAGGGTCTGGTATAGCAGGTTGACGCCTAACTCAATAAGCACCTTTAAGGACTTAGGCGCCCAATTTGTGTCCCACTTTATAGGGGGCCACCGCTATAAGAAGTCCACAGCATGCTTAATGAGCATCAGACAGAGGGAAGACGAGACCCTGAGATTTTACATAACACAGTTCAATAGAGAAGCTCTCTCGATAGACGAAGCGGACAATAAGATACAAGTAGCGGCCTTTACCAACGGGCTGTGAAAAGGCAAGTTCCTTTTCTCTCTGTACAAGAATGATCCGAAAACTATGTCCGAGGTACTCTACAGGGTGACGAAGTACATGAACGCAGAAGATGCATTGATAGCAAGGGAGGATAGGCCAACGAAAAGGGAGAGGCAGAATGAGGTAAGGGAAGCATGTTCAGAGGGGGTACGAAAGAAGGCTAGGATGGATGAAAGAAGGGAGGACAGACGCCCGAAGCCTCCCACGGGGAAATTCACTAGCTTCACCCCTCTGACGGCCCCGATCGAACAAGTGCTAATGCAGATTAAGGATGAGAAGGCCTTGACGTACCCCGGAAAGCTGAAGGGGGACCCCAATAAGAGGCCAAGAAACAAGTACTGCCGATTTCATCGTGACCATGGTCACGACACCTCTGAATGCTACGACCTAAAGCAACAGATCGAAGCACTCATAAGGCAGGGGAAGTTGCAGAGGTTTGTTAGTAAGGAAGGGGCGAATGCACAACAAAACCAGCCCCCAAGACAGGAGAACGAGCGCCCAAGGCCACCGATTGTAGATATAAGAATGATTATCGGAGGTACAATAGGACCGTCCAAAAGGGGTCGTAAAACCTACTTACAGACGGTGCAGAACGTCCAGACGACGGGCCTGATACCGAAGTTCGCACGAATGGAGGTACCAACTATCGGTTTTTCAGAAGAGGATGCCCGACGCCTTCACCATCCGCATGACGATGCCCTCGTGGTCAGTATACAGGTGGGGGAGTACAACATACATCGGGTACTAGTTGATAACGGAAGCTCAGCGGACATCCTTTATTATCCGGCATTCCAGCAGATGGGGCTGAACAGGGAACACCTTGCTCCAGCAAATTCCCCCCTTGTCGGGTTCGGGGGGACGAGAGTCTATCCCCTTGGGACCGTCACATTGTCTGTAACGGTAGGAGATTACCTGCAACAAGTCACCAAGGATGTGGTCTTCTTGGTGGTAGATTTTTCATCTGCCTACAACGCGATCCTTGGACGACCTACACTTAACGCATGGAAGGCCGTCACGTCAACGTACCACTTGATGATTAAATTCCCAACTGAGTATGGAGTCGGGGAACTCTGCGGGAATCAGGCCGCAGCACGAGAATGCTACGTCGCCATGACGGAGATGGACGATCAACGGCAAGCACTGAATGTCGAGGGACCGCGGGTCACGGCTGAAGCAGTGGAAGAACTGGAAGAAGTAGTACTTGACGACTCAAGACCTGGACGAACCGCGAGGATTGGCACGTTGGCCAGCACCTCGGTGCGGCAGAGCTTAACCACGTTCTTGATGGAAAATCAGGACGTATTTGCATGGAGTCATGAGGATATGCCGGGGATCGATCCGGCAGTAATAGTACACAAGCTGAACGTATCGCAATCGTTCTCTCCCATCTGACAGAAGAAGCGAGTATTTGCTTCAGAAAGAGACAGAGCCATCGCCGAAGAAGTCCTGAAATTGCAGGAAGCAGGTTTCATACGAGAAGTGCACTATCCGGACTGGCTTGTAAATGTGGTTATGGTCAAGAAGGCGAATGAAAAGTGGTGAATGTGCGTCGACTTCACTGATCTAAACAAGGCCTGCCCAAAGGATAGTTATCCCCTGCCGCGTATTGATACGCTAGTAGATTCGACTGCAAGACACGAACTCCTGAGTTTTATGGACGCATTCTCCGGCTACAATCAGATCAAGCTTGACGAGACGGATCAGGAAAAAACGTCGTTTGTCACAAGCCAAGGCCTCTTTTGCTACAAGGTAATGCCGTTCGGACTCAAGAATGCTGGGGCAGCATACCAGAGACTGATGAATAAGATGTTTGTACATCAGATTGGAAGGAATGTGCAGGTCTATGTGGACGACATGCTGGTGAAGAGTGTTCGAGAGTGCAACCATCTGTCCGACCTCAAAGAAACTTTCGACACCCTTCGATCCTATAACATGAAGCTAAACCCCAGCAAGTGCGCGTTCGGGGTGACGACAGGGAAATTCTTGGGTTTCATGATATCCCAACGGGGCATCGAGGTCAACCTGGAAAAGGTCAAGGCGATAGTAGATTTGGTTCCCCCGAAGACGCTGAAAGAGGTCCAAAGCTTAAATGGCAAGATAGCTGCCCTGAACAGATTCGTGTCAAGGGCAACAGATAAGTGCCTACCATTCTTTCGCACATTGAGGAAATCGTTTGAATGGACTGACGACTGCCAAAAAGCTTTCGAAGACCTAAAGACATACCTCTCCTCCCCACCACTACTTAGCCCATCCGAGCAAGGTGAAGAGCTGTTCCTATACATTGCCGTCTCTCCAGCGGCTGTCAGTGCAGCTCTTATTAGAGAGGAAGACAGGGTTCAGAAGCTTGTTTACTTTACAAGTAAAGCGCTTAGAGGGGCAGAAGAGAGATATCCCTCGATGGAAAAATTGGCTTTCGCATTGGTTATTGCGGCTCGAAAGCTAAAACCGTACTTCCAAGAACACGTAATAAACGTGATGACCGAACAGCCCCTACGAAGAGCTATGAGGAGTCCCGAATCTGCAGGACGAATGGCGTTGTGGGCAATCAAGTTAAGTGAATACGACATTCGGTATCAACCTCAAACCGCGGTAAAGGGACAAATCCTGGCGGACTTCATGGCAGAGTTTACCGACACAAAAGACCCGGGGGCGAGTGAGCCACCCGTATGGAAGGTACATACGGACGGATCCTTTAACAAACACGCGGGAGGAGTCGGTGTGGTGATCCACACGCTGGAAGGGGATCAGATAAAGTGCATGATCCGCTTATGCTTTTCAGCAACGAACAATGAAGCAGAATACGAAGCCGTAATAGCGGGATTAGACATCGCTATTGTAGCTGGGGCAGAAAAGGTGGATGTTTACTTCGATTCCCAAGTCATCACGAGCCAGGTTAATGGAAGCTACGAGTGTAGGGGTGAAAGAATGAAGAAGTACCTTGATGAGGTGAAGAGTCGAATGAGCAAACACCAGGTCAAATTAATTCGAGTGCCAAGGCTGGGAATCCAAGAAGTTGACCAGCTGGCCAAGGCAGCGTCCGCGGAGCCAATGCTTGTGCTCAGCAACGTACTATCCTTCGTCCAAACCTCACCACTAATAGATGGTATATGATTGTAGGAGGTAAGCAAAGAGCGATGTTGGATTACTCCAATAGTCACGTACTTGAAGGACGGCCTGTTACCGGACGATAAGGAAGCCGCAAGGAAACTAAGGGTTACGGCATCTCGGTTCATCATGATGAAAGATGTGCTATACAAAAGAGGTTTCTCTCAACCCTATTTGAGATGCCTCGCTCCCGAAGAAGCAAACTATGTCATGAGGGAGGTCCACGAAGGAATCTGCGAAAATCACTCAGGATCAAGGTCTTTAGTGCACAAGCTCCTCAGGGCAAGATACTACTGGCCAACAATGCAGAAAGACGCCAACATGTATGTCAGATCCTGTGATAAGTGCCAATGCTTTGGCAACCGCATCAGGCAGCCTACAGAGGAACTCACGCCCATAACGGCCCCATGGCCGTTCGCACAATGGGGACTTGACATCATGGGCCCCTTCCCAATAGCGGCAAAGCAACTAAAGTTCCTAGTGGTTGGCATCGACTACTTCATTAAGTGGGTGGAGGCTGAGGCTCTGGCAACCATTACAGAGAGAAATGTCCAGAAATTTGTATGGAGAAACATTATCTGCAGGTATGGCATACCACGAGTACTGGTATCGGATAACGGCAAGCAATTCGACAACGAAGCATTTAGGGGTTTCTGCTCCCAGCTGGGGATAAAAAATCACTATTCATCACCGGCACATCCGCAAGCCAACGGACAAGTTGAGGTCACAAACCGATCCTTGCTCAAAATCATCAAGACTCAGCTTGAGGGGGCAAAGGGCATATGGCCGGACGAGCTACCAAGCGTCTTATGGGCGTATAGGACAACGGTAAGAACACCGATAGGAGAAACGCCATTCCGATTGGCATATGGATCTGAGGCGGTCATACCAGCTGAAATAGGTCTTGCTAGCTATCATATTGGAAATCATGACGAGCACAAAAACGATGAAGCAATGCGTATACAGCTTGACCTAGCGGACGAAGTAAGGGCAGCGGCAGAACAAAGAATGGCATGGTACCAGGACCTAATGGCGAAGCACTACAACTCTCGAGTTCAGTACAGAGACTTCCAGGTCGGAGACCTTGTCCTAAAGAAAGTGCTAGCCACTACGAAGGATGCCGCCCAGGGGAAGCTTGGACCGAACTGGGAAGGGCCATACAGGGTCACAACATGGCACAGGAAGGGAACGTACTACCTAGAGACCATGAACGGAAAGAAGCTAAGCCACCCATGGAATGCAGAGCACCTAAAGAAGTATTATCAGTAGACGACACAATAGACAGCCTGTTTATCTTTTTTTGGCGATTGTAGTTTTTATTTTCCTACAGTATTTAGACTAAAAGCTACTTTTCATGTTTTTAAACAAAGTTCTGCACATCCAATTGCAATGAGAGGAATTTTCAGAAAAACTGTATGCCTTACAATTATATATGTCCACGAATTCCACAAAGTGGACGGACCATCGAAAAGATGAAAATTTTTACCAAGTCCACAAAGTGGACGAACCATCTATAAGATGAAATTTATTAACGTCCACAAAGTGGACGGACCGTCTAAAAAGACAAAACTACTACAATGTCCACAAAGTGTACGGACCATCTAAAAGATGAAAATTTTTACCAAGTCCACAAAGTGGACGGACCATCTAAAAGATGAAATTTATTAACGTCCACAAAGTGGACGGACCGTCTAAAAAGACAAAACTACTACAATGTCCACAAAGTGTACGGACCATCTAAAAGATGAAAATCTTTACCAAGTCCACAAAGTGGACGGACCATCTAAAAGATGAAATTTATTAACGTCCACAAAGTGGACGGACCATCTAAAAGATGAAACTACTACTATGTCCACAAAGTGGACGAACCGTCTAAAAAGACAAAACTAATACGATGACCACAAAGTGGACGGACTATCTAAAAGATGAAAATTATTACAAAGTCCACAAAGTGGACGGAACATCTAAAAAGATGAAAATTATTAACGACCACAAAGTGGACGGACCGTCTAAAAGAGGAAAATTATTAACGTCCACAAAGTGGACGGACCATCTAAAAGATGAAAGTTATTAACGTCCACAAAGTGGACGGACCATCTAAAAGATGAAAGTTATTAACGTCCACAAAGTGGACGGACCATCTAAAAGAGGGGAATTATTACCAAGTCCACAAAGTGGACGGACCATCTAAGAGATGAGCGCTATTAAAGCCCACAAAGTGGACGGGTCATCTAAAAGATGAAAATGGTAACCAAGTCCAGAAAGTGGACGGACCTTCCACAATACGCATTGTGACGGACGACATAAAACTTGACGTAGAGGGAGGTCCATATAAGGGAATTGAAATATACTTAAAATCCTCAAAGAAGGACGAACCAACAGAAGTATGTTTTTATGCTGGACCCAAAAAGTGGACGGATTACAAAAAGTGATGATATACAAACAATTATAAAGTGGACGGTTATGCTTGCAGTATATGGTGGACAGATTGTTAATAAGAACATGCACCAGACAATAAAATGAATTTAAAGCATTCATGAAAGAAACATGCGACGAACAAGTATCAAGCTTACATAAATTGTTCACAAAAATACACATGACGGTTATAAAATTACATAGCCAATTGTTCTTAAAGTTACAACTTTTTCTCAAATAAACACGACAATCAATATAAATAAACTACACTTCCGCTTGGGGGGCATTGACTTGCGCTCCGGCACCGTCTGGCTCTGGAGGACGGACGTCGTCATTGCCGGCCTGAGGGGCTTTATCCTCATGGGGGACCTCACCGAAGAGTTCAGCGGTACCCTCGGACTCGACGGTGTGAGCAGGGGTCTGACCTCCGGCATCGATGTTGATGTGGCTGACGTTTAGATTCGGGAATGATGATTTCACCTGACGGAGACAATCATCGAACCCGTCAGCGAATGACGTACCGAGCTTCGTCAGCAATGCATCGGAGTCTCTGTACTCCTGGACGGCCTCGACCCTAGCTCGACGGATGTTCTCCTCGTTAGCTTTCACCGTCTCCCTCAAGAATTCTACCTCTTTTTCCAATGCCTCACGAGCCTGCTCGGACGTTTTTAGTTTCTGCTCCTGACGGATCTTCCAGAGCTTCAACTCGTCCAACTCCTCCCCCAAGCCCTGGCCTTGGAACGCACACGATCCAAGGATTTCTCACGGGCCAAGCAACGGTCCATAAGCCCCTTTGCCATCAGCACCGTCTGCATCAAACAAGGAAAAAGTTAGCAAGCAAGCATGACGAGTCCAATCAAGAGACCAGGTGGACGGATTCATTACCTGGGTCAGGCTGAACAAAGCCGTCTCCCCCATTGCCTTTGTCGCATAGTTGCCAATGTCTTCGTAGTCCTCTTCCTTTATTATTGAAGTTATTTGGGCAAGGGCATATTGGGAGTCTTCACGGAGCAGGACGGGAGCTGCCTCCTGGACGGGGTCGGGGTTGGTCATTAAGCCTTTGCCTTTACCTACTCCCAACTTAGATGGAGGCTTTGTTGAGTCATGAACGGCGGGCAGACCCGTCACGAGCTTCTGCTTCTTGCTAGGATGGTCGGTCCTCTCTGGACCCCTTTTTGCTGACGGATGAGGCGCCTTAGGTGGGAGGTCACCCCCAAACTTCTTTTTGTTGGCTGCTTACAGCTTGATCAGGGCTCGTCTCTTAGCCTCGTCCATTTCTGCAATAGTTGACGGTTAGAATATATGACGGACAAAAAAAAAAAACATTCAAAAAACTTAGGCTTACGTTTGCATATTCCCTCGTCGTACTTTATGGCTACAGTTGAAGGCTCTGGACCGTCACAGTACCAGTGGATGGTGTTGAGGGTGATGAGCTTCGCCCAAGTCCTCTCCGACAGCTTTGTCTTTTGAAAAATAGACTCAAGAAAACCAAATTTTTCGACGGTGATTTTCGGACGGCTACGAGCTGCAACAGACAGACGAAATTAGTTAAACAAATAGTAAGCAGACAATATAGGACGGACACAAAGAAAGAAGCATACCGGACGAAGATACTATACCCCATGTCCTATCGACGGGCGTAAAATCTGGGTCGTCTGGACGACCCATCCATTCGTCCCCTTGTAGGAAGAAGTACCTACTCTTCCAGTTGCGGTTGGAGTCTGGGGTCTCGAACACTAACCTAATCAACGGGCTTCTTGCCACGAAACTATACATCCCTTTAGACTTAGTGATTTTGTCTGGACGGTAACAATTGAAGAACTCCTCCATGGTTAACCGTCTCGTCCCATTGGACATGACGCCATACAAGACCTCTACACTTAAGAAAACCCTCCAGGCATTTGGGGAGATCTGGGTGATGGACACTCCCAGATACTGGAGTAGACGACGGTGTAGGGCACTCAATGGAAAGTGAAGGCCGGCTTTGAGCATTTGCTCGTACACGCCGATATCCTCTAGTCCCTCGTAATAGCATCTCTCGGACTTAAAGGGTAGACGGATGGCTATTGTGTTTGGAATCTGATATTTCTCCCTAAGGGAGTTGAAGTGTGGCAGACTGATGGAGGAGGTGAAGTGGTTCACCGTCCACTCGGGAAGCAGAATGAACTTCCTCAAACCGTCCTTGCCGATCACAGACCAAACAGAAGGATCTACTTCTTCCTCATTAGAGTCGTACCCCGACCCGTCTCCTCCTCGCCCTTCTTCTTCCGTGAAGGAAGGAGAGCTGGATGACGGTTCCCTCTCCTCGACGGAGGTACCCCAGTCTCCCTGACCTGACAGGTTTACCTCCTCATAGCCCGCTCCCTCACGGACAAAAGATTGACCGCTGGAAGCCTCACTAGACATCGACACCTACAAATGACGGATAGGGAAACCTAAGACTCTAGATCTACACTGACAACGGACCAACGTTTAAGTGAAAAAGGGGTGGAACAAGAAAAAAATAGACTTACAAGTATAGAGACGACGGGAGAAAGTTGAAGTAGTGACTGGACGGTTGACTTATGTATGGATGTTCGCAGAGAGGACGGATGTGCTCTGATCAGCAAAAATTTCTCCAAAATGTGAAAATGACAGGAACGAATGATATATATATATATATAGGGGGAACAGCGCGACCCACGAAGAGATGCCTCGGTTCTAGCAAGCCCTCAACTAAGGCTCACCACGTGTCCCCAAGAGCATTTATGACTCTACTCCAACCTGGCAATTCGTCCGCAACAAGTTCATGACTGATCATTGAGAACGCAGCGACCCGTCCAATTTATCCGTCATGCATAGTGACAAGTTGTACATAACCAACTTATTCTGTGAACCCGTCATGTTCATTGTCGAGCGGCTTATTCAATAGACCCGTCATGTACATAACCAACTTATTCCATGAACCCGTCATGTGCATTGCCGAGCGGCTTACTCAATATACCCGTCATGTACATGACCGACCGACTTATTCCATGGACCCGTCATGATGGGTAACGGATTCACGGAATGGGGGGCAGCTGAAGATGAAAATAAGTGATGGGCTAGTGATGAACAATATGTGTAGTACATGACGCGCACTGGGCCCCCAAGGCCTTTTATAAGAGCATGGTTGTGGCCCGTTTGCGGCCCATTTGGGCTACTGTGGTTTTTTGGTAGATCTACATGCTTAGGCCCAAAAGAAGAATACTCTGCGCGACTATAAATACTCCAGAACCCTCTCAAGCCAAGGTATGCATATTTTATTCCACTCTAGTACTCTAGTTTTGGAAAGAAAGTTCTCTGACTTGACCTTCGGAGGGTTTTTGGCCGACACCACACCGGTGCTCTCCCCCAGGTCTCTTCTCGTTGTTTGTAGGTTCTTGTTCCGCTCTTGTGAGGACCGTGCAGCTCACTGGTGAATCACGGCATCATCAAGCCATATGGTCCTCCATAGACTTTAGGATTGATTTGACAGAACTATAAAATGTGGCTTCTACTATTTGAGTAATAGATATAAATATTAAGCTTAAAGTGAACTGGAGAGCTACCTAAATAAATGTAAAATTTTGGATATATCAGTATTTTCTAGGATAAAATTGTTGAAGTGTGAAAATAGATTTTTAAGGAAATTGTGTATTGATGGACCTATCTTTGGTGTTGTTAGGATCTAATTCTACTGATTCATTGTGAGTCAAGGGTGATTGATTCCTTTTATTATTGCAACTAAGAGGTAAGTGGTGTTTGCTAATTTTGGGGGTTTTCCCAAAATAGTGTTTGATTATTAAACTATTTTATATCAAATAAATATGTTGATATTATATATATGAATTGATACTTTATAAATGCTTGATGTGCACGTTGAATATTCATTTTATGAAAAACTTGTGGGACAACCTAAATTTATTTAAACTTGTATGTGTGAATATGTATTTATATTTTGAGAATTATGAATGGATTATTTTTGTGAGCATATTGAAATGTGTTTTGAAAACCTATGGCAAGTCGTGATTAAAAGCTCAGTATTGTATTTTGTTCTTAGCAAGGGACAATCCTACTGCAGCTAGTCCTTAGCAAGGGATGGTCCTAGAAAAGGGGACAGTGCACATTTGATAGCTCATTAGCAAGGGAGTATACTATTGAGGATCCAAAAAGGAAGCTCCTTAGTAAGAGAGTGCACCTTTAGGTTCCAAAGGAACCATCTTTAAGAAAGGGGATGAAAAGGAGGTTCCAGTCCCAAAAAGGGGACATCATAACCCTGTCAACGGGGTGTAAACGTTGACCATGAGAAAAGCTTAGGAAGTTGTTTATATGATGGTATTGATATATGTGTTATGATGGCTCACAATATAGAGATATTTTTTTTTGTATGAAATGTTTGATGATAAATATGGATAAGGTCCAAGTTATGAATTTGTTGTAAGAATTTTTATTTTTTTAAAGATTGTTCCCACACCCCAATGTTAGTGAATTCTACTTATTGAGTTATCTCACCCCCCCCCTTTATTTCCCCTTACAGATACATTAGAGGGATTATTGGAGTAGAAATTACTGGGAGTCAACAGTTACAAAGTATTTTGTAGGACTGAAGACTTTATTATTATTTTTATGGTATTAAATATTGTAATGGAAACTTATTTTGGGGATGTTTTATTTTGGTGGATTAGAGCTCTGACATTTGTGATGAAATTTTAGGTTGCTGGTTTCTTTTATTTAATATTTTTATGCATTTTTCAGATTAAATAGACTTTTATTGCTTATGATTTTGGGGCGTTACATTATATCCCTTAAACTCTGGAGCTCCCATGTAGTAGTATCGAATAGCCTTCTCACTCTTCCTCTTCACCAAAACTCCACTTCTGTTTTTCTCTAAATTCTTTGACTGAAAGTCTTCAACAAGGATTATAGAATTCATTGATATTCATATCAAAAATAGCAAGGGCTCCCAGAAATCTTCATAAGTGATTGAGAATCTATATTTTAAATATTACTTGGCTTCCCTCATTGCTTATTTAAAGGCAAAATCCTGTTACCTTGGTCTCATTTAATGTAAGGGTGCCTGTTTTGTTAGTGCAGATTGTTATGTCCAACCCAAATTGTGACTAGCCCACACATAATCAACATGCACTTCACAGAATAAGCCAAAGTACAGTAATAGCCAGTGACAATACCAACAAGTGCATTAAAATATGTTGGTGCCACCCATCCCTCAATACGTCCACCCTGATGTCTCTACTCATTGGGAGAGCTTCTTAAATTGTCTGGATTGCTTGAAGTTACAAATAGCAGAAATAGCAACAACCAGAAAGGTAGCAGCGATAATACTCCCACTATGATACTACCCATCTTTCCAGCCATGCTATTTGATACTTAAGGCAGAGAGAGTATAGCATAGGTTGAAAGTAAAATAACAGTGATGTCCTTGAACGCTTCAAAGACAAAACTAAGGAGCTTTTTGCAGGCTCTTTTTGGAACTTACTGGCAACATAAACATTCTTTATATGAATAAAATCTGTCATATTATCACTAATATCTCCCTTTATGTCTGTTTCAAGAATCACAGCCAGTGCTTTTACTCTACCAAAGTGACTTAAAGCATGAGAGTTCTCATTCCTCACAATGTCACAGAACCTATTCAGATCAACAATGAGAGAGGTAATAGGTTTGTCATGCAAGGGCTTCTTCTTTGCGTCTCATAAACAAGGGATGATGCTGAAGTCGTGGGTTTAATCTGAAGTGTAAGCAATTAGAATTTACCAATCAAAATAGCAATGTGACCGCGCTGAACTTTGTTTATGAAGCAAGGGCTAGGGAAACTAAGATAGGGATCTTTGTTTTTTGATGGTTCTTATGATGTTTAGCCCTGGGGTGACACTGTTCTAGACAAGTTAACAAGATGTTTAGTGTGGGCCTCTCTTTATTTGTTCTTTCATTTTTTGGCCATACGTAGATTTTTATTTGATATCTTACTTTGGAAAAATTTAAACTGCAGATTGTATTACTATGCCTTTGGTTATTTTTATGTCGTTTGGATAATTTTGTGCTATATTAATGGTATTCTTATCTAATCCTTGATTCTGTATGAAAATAGGCTATAAAGGAATGTTATTAACCATTTATTTGTAAAATTTGAAGAAAAAGAGAAAGTGCTCCCGTATGGCTCGAGTCAATGAACTCTTAGTCATACCTTTTTTAAATATCAAATTAATTGCATACTATTGAAACTTGATACTAAATAAAAATGGCTTCTAAACTTGATCGTCATGGATTGCAGCATTCCTTATGCAGCTTGTTGCATTGTTGTTTTATTGATACCTACAGTGTTAGAGGTTGCTCAATGTGTAGATTCACCTATTTTGCTGTCTTGTGGGTTTATCTGGAAGAATCATAATCATCAAGTTGTGCTCTGAATTGGTTGTTGAGGTGTCTTATACTTCCATGAATGCTATTATATGTTTGACTATGTGGTTGGGGGAAGATTTAATAGTTTTTTTAGGCATGTATTAGAATAAATACTTGGTTATGTGTGCAGGTTTGTTACTCCAAATGTGGCTCAGATTAATGCACCATGGTTTGGATTAATATTCAAGGAAGGTTAAAGCAAGTTGTTTGACTCGTCTTGTTCCAGACTTCTATGGTAATTGGGTTGTGCTTCTCCTCAGTCCTTGGGAAATCAAGACCATTGGTCATAAATTTTTACTAGGCAAGCAAATTTTCCTCTGGATTATGCAAATGATAATCAAATGTAGTTTGCTATAGTTTTATTTGTAGCCTTGCTATACATATGTGGAATATGAAATATTGCACATGACTTAATTACATTTTCTTTTCTTTCATTACCATAACATCAAAATTTTTGAATTTGCCTTTGTTGTGATCCTTTATGATGATTGGCTTATGACATCTCTATAAAGATTCCTAGCAATCTATTTGGAGCAAATGCGGTTTAAAATTACTTCATTCTCATCAACTTTCATTTTTTTGGCTCTTCTTGCGTTGAACAGAATTCTTAGCCCACTTTGGGGCCATTTGATTTTATTATACGAGTGATAATGACCCAGAGGAAATTATTCCATTTTAAGTGATTATTTTCCAATAAAATCCGTCTCTATAGAATATGCAAGCTCTAGATTTTAAGCACTCCTCTTCTTTGACGAAATTCATTATTTACTTCTTAAAACTCATAACTCAATGACATTTCTGTAAATAAACACACATGGGGACCCACGAGTCATAACTCAGCCGCACCTTTTGACCAATTGACTTTTTTTTTTCACTGGGTTCGGTTTTCACTCTTTTTTGGGTTTCTTTTTTTCTTTTTTCTTTTTTCACTGGGTTCAGGTGATCTGGGTACTAGGGAAAAAAAAAAGCTGCATCGAGTGACAGGTATGAGACCCACAAACAGTGTGAAAAATATTAAGTGATGAGAAGTGAGTGATGGTGCCAAACGAGTGTAGTATTTTAAAGTGATGAGTAACGAAAATTGAGTGACGGAAATTAAGTGTCCAAAAAAAAGCATCCAAACAGCCCTGGAGATTTTTTGTTTGGTGGGGAAATGGTGTCCTAGCACATTTTGTTTGTTTTCTCTTTGGGCAAAACATGTGCTAAGTCATCATTTCATTTTCATTGCAACTGTGTCGTTTTGAGCTTATTTGGCAAAAAAAAAAAAAAAAACAAGTCAACAAGATGACATAGCAGTTAACGACAGAAACTAATCGGGGTGATTTGCTAACGGAACCAAATATTGGGGTGTAAAATTAAAATTTCGAAACGTTGGAGTGTAAAATCTAATCACCCCCAAACGTTAGGGGTGTACTTTGCAATTTACTTTTTTTTTTTTTTTTGAGGGAGAAAAGTAAGAACTTTATTAAATGCACTACTTGATTCTAAGAAATGAATATTTAATTGTGGGGAACTATTGTGTAGTCTCAGCCAATAGCATGACACCAAATCTAAAGTGGCATTTTACATCATCTTGTCTCAGCATAATAATTTTTGCACTCCTAATGTTTGCTAACGTCGTATAAGGTCTGTGCACATTTGAAATTTGAAATTAAATTTATTTAAAAAAATTGTTGAGGTTTATTCCTTCACCGCTTCACTTCACCCACAAGTTCAAACGTCCACAAAGAAAAGAAGGGGGAATGTGCAGACTAATCACATGAGAGACTTTTATATAGTAAGTTAGGCAACGCGTAAAGGTAAATGCGAAAATAGCATCTCGAGTTTTAAAAACTCGAGATCTATATTTAAACTCGAGTCTCCAAGACTCGCTTTGTAACGATGACTTGGACAGAAATAACAAGAAATGCCACATAGATCTCGAGTCTCTTAGACTCGAGTTTTACCAAACACAAATCCACAGCAAAAATGAATAAAAACTCAGAACTAAAAACTCAGAACGAAGAAGACGAAGCTACCAAGCCGGAAACCCAGAACGAAGAAGAAGACGACCGAAACCCAGAACGAAGAAGACGACCAAAACCCAGAACGAAGAAGACGAAGACGGAACCGTTCGAAACCCAAAACCCAGAACGAGGAAGACGATGCCCGAGCCGATCGAAACCCAGAACGAAGATTATGAAGAAACCCAGAACGCGAGGAAGACGAAGCCGAACAGACGCGACGATGAAGAAGGAACGGCGACGATGAAGAAGGAACAGACGCGATGATGAAGAAGGAAGGAAAAACAAAATGGTGGAAGCCCGAACCGATCGAAGCCCAGAACGAAGATTATGAAGAAACCCAGAACGCGAGGAAGACGAAGCCGAACAGACGCGACGATGCGACGATGAAGAAGGAACAGCGACGATGAAGAAGGAACAGACACGATGATGAAGAAGGCAGGAAAAACAAAATGGTGGAACTCGAGTCTTAAAAACTCGAGTTCTACGTGGGATTCTTTCCATGCCATCTTCTATTATTTTGGGTCTCGAGTTTTTAAAACTCAAGTTTCACATTGAACTTGAGTTTTACAAACTCGAGATGCTAGTTTCCAATATTATTTTGAAACGTGACAATTAATTAAATTCTTTTATATTTAATGTTATTTAGAAATAAAATTCAAGAAAAGAAGCTCCATCTCATAAGTCCTAACCCACGAGTTCCTCTATAGTCTATTCCTCACTCATGAACGGTGGCTCAAGCACTCTATTCCTCTCTCCCTCTCTCATCTCTGTTAACATTGCAGCCGATCACTATGCGGCCACCTTGCTATTGCCACCTTTGGTTTGGCTTGTTCTTTGATGCCGTTTCAGTTATTATTTAAAACAAAAACCGATCTAGCCCAGGCCGTGTGGTTCGGCTTCTTTTTCGAGTCAGTCTCAACAACAACATCTCGCTTTGTGGTCCAACTCGAGACCTCTCCATACTCTTTCTCTATGTGTTTTTCCCTCATCTAATCCATAGCTACAGGCCCCATTGGTGAGTGCAATTTTTATTTTATTTTTTAATTTGTGTTTGAATATACTGTTTGGGGTTTAGGTTGCAATGTGATTTTGATTTGCAATTTTTTCCCTTATTGGGTCTTGCGGTTACTGTTTTGTTTTGATATCACATACAATTTGGATAGATCTCATTGCCCACACCCTTGTCGAACAGACCTTGTCCAACTTTCTGAGATAGACCAATAAACACATACATTGGTTTGATTGTAATATTTTTTGTTTCTTTGAGTGAACTAGTGAAGTATTTGCTGGTTTTCAGTGAATCTATTATTGCTTTAGTAGCTTCTTTTTATTTAAAGCATTTCTGTACTTGTGAGATTATTACTGGAATTAGCAAGTTGATATTCCACACACGTAAAATATCAAAAGGAGTTGTCATGTTAGGATGATCTTAATCAAAAACAAATTTCAGGAATCCTTATTTTATTTTTGGATGAATAAAAAATGCAGTCATTCTTGAAGAGCCCGACAGGTAGGTATACAAGCTGTAATTTAGTCTAAACTTCTTATGGCTTTTGTATTCATGTTAATGTGATGCTGAAATAAGTTGACGGAATGTATTATTCTATATTATGTCAATTAAACATTATTTTTCACTTTTCTTTTTGTCATTTTTGTTTGGATTGTGCTTTATGCTATCAATCTTCCTAGAGACTAGTCTATACTCTCTAATGCTATTACAAACCCCCCCCCCCCCTTTTTTTTTTTTTTGATAATCGCTATTGCAACCCATTTGATGTCATAAGGCCTCTTTGGTTATATAATTTTGTGAAGTGTAGCTTATCTTTGTTTTGAGATTTTGATAGCACTCTATGGATGATTCATACCTGACCAATTATGTGCACTAAGTGGTTGGCTTCTATTATGATTTATGATCTAAACAAGTGGTTGTATGCAGCAACAGGGGTACTCCATTCTAGCAAAGAATGATGATGAGGGATAAATAACATCAATTTTGTGGATGGCGATTGCAGCAAAAGATGTAGATGACTAGCAACGTGGATAAGCATAAAAAGTTATTGTTGGAGTGGTTCCTTTACCCAAGGGAGGTCTTGGATTAATATAAGAGTTCAGCCAATAAATTCCTAGTTTTTAGGAAGAGTTACCAGATTAACTTATTAAGATTATTATATGTCCAGTTATTTTATTTTATTTTTGTCATTGTAATTATGTTGATAATTAGCTTGTAACATTGTTTTTTAACAATGAGATTTGAATTCTTGTAATTTCAAAATACATATGTAATGTGAATTTGTGTTTTTATTTCCCACTATTATTGAATTCATTGGATGTGGTTGTCAATTTAAATAACACAATAATTTCCTTGTTCATGACTATGAAACAAGACCATTAACCTTAATAAAAAGCTGAGGTAGGTTAATTTTAAGCTTCATTGCTGCAATACAATTCTCACCTTTGCTTTCTATACCATTATTAAAAAATAAATGCTTTATATACCATTATTGAAAAGAAAAAAAAATCACTGAATTCAACAAACCTTCTAAATGTATTTGAAGGTTATCATACTAAAATTAAACCATTTCACACCAAGTGTTAATATGCATTTCCACTAAATGCTTTCAAATTCAAAGAAACTAAGTTAAGATAGGGCATCTTTCTTTTAGTTCAAAAAACCTATACATTACAAGATCATTAAAGCTCTTCTTTGGAATGTAAGCATATAAAATTAGTACATAACTTTCAATGGGCTCCAAGTCAAAATGATTACAAAGAGAATAATTATAATAGAAAGTATCATGACAGTTTTTTGTTGACACCATAACTTTCCGTGGGCGCCAAGTAAAATTTGAATAAGTCTGTTAGAACAAAAAGTAGTTTCTTTCAAACTAAAGCTGTCTAAAAACAAATTCACTTTGGGGATCTGGATCCTCTCCATTTCCCTTTGAAATGGAGAGGGTCCATTTCACGGTGGGGATTTGTTTGAAAATCATCAAGGGTAAAAAACCTGCCACCTCAATTAAAATGTAAACATACACTTAACTATGGTTAAAGACTTAAACTAGAGAGTTACAAAAGCTACTGGAAAACAAAAAACACCTTTTAGGAGGGAAAAGTGAACCTGTCTGTTCACAAAATAGAGCCATATCTCTGTTAACTCAACCAGACAAGCTACTAGAAAAAAAAAAAAAAAAAAAAAAAAAAAAAAAAAAAAAAAAATTTGAGGCAAAACTGAAAACCAAACGTGCACATCTTCGTTAACTCATCTCTGTTTTTTGTAGATTGGTTCAAAGAAAAAGTTCGAAGCACATCTTATTTCTATCTTGCCAAAACAGAGATATATCCATAAAACTTGTTTATGCTTGTCTTATTTGATGTTTGATCATTTTTCTGCATTTATATTGTTGTCTTGGTGAGTTTATATTGTTGTTTTGATGGCTGGATGCAAGTTAGAGTCTATTTGAACTTTTATTTTTAATTTTTTGTGATAAAGATTGAATTTTTATAATGGCTGGATGATTCTTGGAGTCCATCTAATTTTTCTGCATTTATATTGTTGTCTTGGTGAGTTTATATTGTTGTTTTGATGGCTGGATGCAAGTTAGAGTCTATCTGAACTTTTATTTTTAATTTTTTGAGATAAAGATTGAATCTTTATAATGGCTGGATGTTTCTTGGAGTCCATCTCATTTTTCTGCATTTATATTGTTGTCTTGGTGAGTTTATATTGTTGATTTGATGGTCGGATGCTCTTTCATTTTTATGGTCAATTTTTTCTAGGGATAATGATGGGAATACATGTTCCCTCTAATGTGCCCATAGAATCTAACCTATTTAAAGGGATAAAGTTTGAAGCAGATGAGATTACATATAATTTTTATAATGAATATGGCAGAAAAGCTGGTTTTAGTATTAGAAAAGAGCATGTAAATAAATGTAAAAAGACTGGAATGGTTACTTCAAGGAGATTTGTGTGCGCGAAGGAAGGAGTTTGAGGCAAAGACAAGAGAGATTAGAATATAAAGAATCCATGAGCAGAAACAAGATGTGGTTGTGAAGCACGTTTGGTTATTATACTTAATTGAGATAGTAAAAAATATGTGGTGAATGAATTTATTTCTGAGCATAACCACTATCTCCACCTCGCATCAAATGTGCACACGATGCCATCACAACGGAAAGTGGCTGCAACTCATACTATTGAAATTGATTTGGCACATGAATCGGGATTGAGATTAAAGCAATCTTATGAGTTTCTTAGTAAGCAAGTTGGTGGATATGATAATCTTGGTTTTACCAAGCAAGATCATAAAAACTATCTACGCACTAAGCGACAGAGAGACATGGAGCATGGGGAAGCTGCTAGCTTGGGAAGATATTTTAGTCGTCAGCTTAAGGAAAATCCTTCATATTATTTCGCTACTCAATTGGATTGTGAAGAGTTGATTACTAATATCTTTTGGGCCGATGCAAGAATAATCATTGACTATAGCCACTTCAGTGATGTAATAACATTTGATACAACGTATAGTACAAATAGAGATGCAAGGCCACTTGGAGTATTTTTGGGTCTCAATCACCATAGAGAAATTGTTGTATTTGGAGGTGCACTTTTATATGATGAAACGATTGAATTTTTGTATGGTTATTTGAGATCTTCTTAGAAGCAATGTCTGAAAAGAAGCCAATCACTATTTTCACAGATCAAGATGCAGCAATGTCAGCTGCAATAAAAGTAGTCATGCCTAAGACATATCATGCATTGTGTAGTTGGCATTTGTGACAGAATGCTAAGAAACACTTGGGTCATTTACTCAAAAATGAGTCTCAATTTAACAATGATTTCTTAGCATGTATCTATGAGTATGATGGTGAAGATGAGTTTCTTACAGCTTGGAATGAAATGCTGGATAAGTACAATGTTCATGAAAATAAATGGCTAATTGATCTATTTAATTGAAGGAAAAATGGGCCTAAGCATATGTTAAGAGAACTTTCACTGCAGGAATGAAGACAACCCAGCTTAGTGAGAGTTTCAATGCTGACTTGAAGGATTGCTTGCGTACTGATCTCAATATAGTAGAGTTTTTCACTCATTTTGAAAGAGTTGTCAATCAAAAGCGGGATAAGGAGTTAGAAGCAGAATACAACTCTAGACATAAATTTCCAAGATTGAAGCTCAAAAGCTCTCCTATGCTTAACCAAGTAGCAACAGTGTACACACCTACGTTGTTTGATTTATTTCAGACAGAAGTTGAAGAGGTAATAGCACTTTCCATCCTAGAACGCAATGTGAGTCAAACACATAGTTATGTGGTTGGAGTTTTCAATCAATATGGAAAATATGAAGTCATGTGGAATCCATTAGACGAGACTCTATCTTGTAGTTGCAGAAAGTTTAAGTCGTTTGGTATTTCATGTAGGCATGGTTTGAAAGTTCTTGATGTATTGGATATCAAGTTGATTCCTAATAGATATATCATGAAAAGGTGGAGAAGAGATGCAAAAGATGGAAGCGGAAAAAATTGCATAACACATAACATTAAGCCGGATACTCGACCGGAATATGTAGATTGGTATCGAGATTTATGTCCAAAATATATTCAATTGGTGAATGAGGCATGTGAAACTAAAGAATGCCATAATATTCTAAGCTTAGCAATAGCAGATTTGAAAAAAAAAATTGTGACCTTAGGAATTGCAAAGCTAATGTAGAAGAAGACATCATTAGGCCTTCTACCGATTTTGCAGACAAAGAAGATCAATTATGTGCTTCGATTACGATTGTACCAAAAGGGATAAAGAAAAGGGAGATTTATCGTAATAAAAAGCGTAGGACGAAATAGTGGATAGAAAAGATGCCGAAATGAAAGGAAGGCACATCAAAGAAGCAAATAAAGAAAAGAAAAGTGCAGGAGGTAATCTTCTAAATTATCATTATTTTCACCATTCTATTTTATTTTTACACATTAATATAGTATACTATTATTGTTGCTAAACTAGTACAATTTTTACAGGAAATATATGCACATGACATCATGGCACAAAAGAAAACTGAGAATATCTCTTCTGGAAATATTACTAGTTTTACACAACTTCTAATGGTAAAGATATTTATAATTATATATTTTACTTTGACATTAATAATAGTTTAGATGCATGATTTTCATAATTATTTGTTTATGCATATTGTTTCTGCATAGTTGTTTTCTGCATAATTATTTGTTGTTGTTTTCTGCATAATTATGTAAGTGTTGCTGTTTTTATATAAATGCAAATCACTGCTTCTATGGATTTAACATGTGCAAAGCAGTTTAAGGCCAAAATGCAAATCACTTGGTTTTTGGTTAAATGCAATTCACTTGCTTTTTGGTTAAATGCACATTCTTGTGAACTCTGTGTACTTGCATTGCAAATTGGTGAGGAAGCCAGTTAATCACTTTCTTTTACATTGCTCAACTAATCTATGTACTTGGGTTGCACCCCTATGAGCTACTTGGCATTACAATCAAAATTCAATCCAACAAGTAGACAATAAGAGAATTTAATAAAAAAAAAATGAACAAATTTTATTAAAATGTACACTTTGATCACATAACAAGAATTCCATTAAAATAAACACTTTAATTATAATAACATGAAACTTCTACAATTGGTGTGCTTATTGCTTGACTATACATTCCACTTCTTGCTTCTTGATTATACATTTCATCCAAAGTCTAAAATTTTCAATCTTAGCTTGATCACTTCGACTTGCCTCGTGTTAAACAACTTAACCCATCTCTTGGTATGAATGTATGATGCTTCTTTGTTATGTAAGTTCTTTTGGTATCAAAGCTTTGGGTGTATCATAGCTCCAAAGGCCCTTCCAAATTACTGATAATTAGGATCAATGAAACCTACAAGCAATATTAACAAATCTTAATCCTTCAGAATTATAGAGAAACCAATAACATTAGCTAAAAGCTAGTGTATATTAGCAGCTAGCAACCAGTAAACAAAAATCTAGCCATAGGCTGAATGTTTTCTTTTACAGTTCCTCATCAAAATACAATTATATGCATTCCATTATGGCTATAATGTTAAACTGTAGCATCTCTGTCTACCCATTTACAAAAAATATCGCAGAAGATATGATTAGCAATTATAACAATAGACTCTAATGAACCAATCGTGTAGTCAATTCTGAACCCAAAAATTTTCCATTGCAGTTGATAAAGTGTCTATACAATACAACTTTATGAGACTTTCCATAAAAGAAACAGTTGAGGGTTAAGGAAAGAAGGAGGAGGCATTCCTGCATTTCATTCGGAAAGCTCAGAGGCTATATCAAAGTTGGAAAACCCCAACAGTCACAAAATCATACAAGCAAGAATCTAGCAAAAGAAGAAATGACTGTACAGAACCCCAGAAAACAAGAAAGCTGAGAAAACAAGATGATTCATTGGAATTCCTAACTACAAATAACAACCCAGTTTCTAAAAATCAATATCAGAATCAAATTAAACCAACAATCTGAACCTCAGTCAAAGACATACAAATCCAAAGGCAGACTACACCTTTAGAGAGAACTAATTAAGACAAAGAAACCAATTGAGCCACTTGATTAAAAGCCAAACCACCAAAACCCCAACACCAAAAAACTAAAACCCAATTAGAATTAACCTTTATCAGACACCCCAGATGATCACAGATACCAAAAGCACAGAAATTTACATCTAAAAATCAATCAAAACCAAAACTGCCAACATAATCAATCAAATTAGAGATAAGTAGCCAAAACTACATTCATTGAGAATAAAAAAATTACACAACCTCAAACTAAGTCTACAAAAATTAGGTCTGCATTCATTAACAAATTTTCAATTTCACAATAATGAATGTGAAATAACTAACCTCCTTGCTCTCACGCGTACAAGTTCGAACGTCCAGATCAGGCACCTACGGAGACCTAAGGAGAAGCGGCATTGAAAGAGCAATGCGGCGGCGGAAGAGGCAGTGCCGCCGAGGATGGAAAGGAATCTGGAACCAAACACACACGATCAACAAGGCAGCTTCAGAGGCAGCTTCGAGATGAGGAGCAACGTCGAGATAAGGAGTGATGCGGCGGCGAAAGAGGCAATCACCTCCGAGGATTGAGAGGAATCCAGAACCAAACACACACAATCAACGAGATGAGGAGCGATCAAGAGCCGATCTAGGTCTTGCAATCGTAGAAAAATGAGGTAGAGAGGAAAGAGAGGACTACGGATATGAAACTGAGAGTTTCAGCTTTGAAATTTTAGAATATGGTGGCACCGGCAACTGTGAGGACTGTGGGATGGAGAGAGGTCTCTGTCCTTGAAGATGAGAGTTTAAACTTTTGATATTTCAGATGAGAGAAGAATATGCTGAGTTACCCTTGGTTTAACAAGAGTTTGAAGTGGTTGGGTTAAGTTTTTAACAATTTTAAATGAGGTGGTAGTATTTTGACCCTTGATGCAAATCCCCACCATGAAATGGACCCTCTCCATTTCAAAGGGAAATGGAGAGGATCCGGATCTTTCACTTTGGTAGATGAAAACCAAAAAGTAAAACAAAGGATTCCTAAAAGAAAGCTAGGTAGCAAGGCTTCAATGTAGAAAGTATAATTGTTTCCACAAATGAAAGCATCATCAGACATATTTTTCAGCTATCCATTGAAATTTCCTTCTGGATTTTTTGTAGTTTTGAGACCTCTCTCTCCACCTCTGCTCATTTTGCTTCTCTAAAGTCTGAACTTCTTCTGCATGATGATAGAATATCAATACTAAATAATGTATGAATATATGTATATATATCACACGATTAATACAAAATAGCATAATTGAAATTTACAGTTACTAATAAACATCACAAAAGTGAACTCCAAAATGTCTAAGAACTATCAACAACACGTCCAAGAATGAGTCTTGATGATTAAATAAAGCTTTTCTCACGGTAATAAGCAAGTTTCATGAAAGGTTTATACCAAAATTCTTTAAAAATGACGTTGTCTTTACATTGGGGAATTTTATCAAACAATTGGAGTACAGAATGAACCAGGGTTGTAAAAATCAGTTGGCCATGAAATCCAAAATAGCCAGGACAAAAATAATTCATGACACATCATTCCATCAAATACTAACCATAATCATCAAAGAGATCAACATGAGTATCAAAGGAAATCAAAGAAAAGCAAATACAAAAATTTAAAAAAAAAAAAAAAAATCTAGAACACCTATAGCAGAAAATTTTATGTGAGAAGAAAACCTGGGAATATCATCTGACCAACAGAAAGGGAATGTGCACTCACCCATTCATTGCTTGAATCTTGGAGCAAGCAATATCGTCCTTGTTGGGAGGAACAATATACCTCTCAGATCTAGAGCATTTGGATAATTGGATTTCTCATCAAAGCATTTGTCTATCTACTATGCGGAGGCAAGGGATAGCTGCAGGGGGAGCAAACGTGGGGGAGTAGGCTGTGGTGGGGTGACATGGCAATAAAATTATGTCATCAATTTTTTAATGACCTGTCTTCTTCTTATTGGGCTTAAGTACAAGGTCAGCTTGCTGACCTTGTAGTCTAAAACTACCTAATAATTTTTTTTAATTGTGATATCATTATGAACACTGTTTTCATATTAGTTTGATAGGGACACAAACTAAATCAAATCATTTTTGACATATCAAAAAATTCCCATTGCCAATTACATGACTTACGGGGATTGAGCATGTCAAGGAAATCCCATTAGCAGTTATCAAAATGTAACGAATTATTTTGCTTAATTCTTTAATTAAGGAAATAAATTAGCAGATAAAATCATGGTTTATCAAATAAATCAATATTAAATTTGAAAATTATATGCAAAATAATTTCTCCGAACTAAAAATTGAATTAATCATCATAAAAAAACAAACGCAGAATGCAAATTTTAAAAGATTGTCATAAAAAGAAAAAATAAATAATTATTAACCTATTATTATTATAATTAACATAATCACTAAAGTATAATAGTAACTCTCGGTTTTGTATAACATAATATTTATTACAAGTATGTTGTATTATTCTTTCTATGGTATAATAATGAAAAAAAAAATTTTGGAGTGCATCAATATCTTTTCAAGAAAATCTAGAATCACAATATATTGTGCCACAACTCCAGCAAGTGACCTATAGAAAAGTTCCTTGATCCTCATACCACAAATGCTTTCTTCTACAAGATTCCAATTCTATAGGGTTGAGCAGAGAGACCAATTATTTTTGGCTTTTTTTAGTTGGTGGTGTTACACGAACGCTTTTCAACCTTAGTAGCAACAAGCAACAAGCAACAAGCAAGGAAGAAAACTCTTTATTCATTTCTTCTTCATTTGTTTTCAACATGCAAGGAAGTAATATGCTTTTACCATTTCTTTGTTTTTTTAATGAATAGTTCCTTTACTTTTATAATTTCTTTTTGAATAAAGAAATAGTTGAGCAATGCAAATGGCTCATACTTCACCGGTATAAAATTTGAATAGTGTGATTGTTTGGGCTTTGTTTATAGATTTTCAATCCATATGATATGGGTTCTTAGTGTGAAGTTTTTATGAAGAATGATTTTAAGTAGAAGATTTACCCTGTGATTACATTGTATCGTTATAACCAAAATACAAGCATTGACGGACTTTTTCTGCATGAATTTTTTGTTGTTGCTTTATGCCACTGTTGTCAAATTAAATCAAATTAAAAATATAATGAATAAAGAAGATTTCTGCAGTACAAACACTTTTTTGGAGATGCTGTGTGAGGTTGATGTGTGTGATGTGAAGGCATTGGTGTTTAGCAGCGACCAAAATAGCAAGTTACTATTGCCACTCAAGAGTACATGAATAATTATACTATGAAAACAATGTACTGGTTTATCAAAAAAAAAAAAAAATGAAAACAATGTACTAAGGGGCTATATACATGAGCACAACTTCAATGTCATATATAGGGGTTGATTTTGTTGATAGCAATGCATAGGGATTGATTAATATTGCTTTTCCCATATGTGGTGGTAATTAAATCCCAAACTCGTCGCTAACTTGTATGATGCATAAGATAGTTGAATGAAAGTTATACACATTCACTTTTATTGGTACAATTATTTGAAACCAATCAAATTTGATAATTCTAATTCAAAATAATTGTTGAAAATATGTATAAATATATTAGTCAAATAAACATTATTCATCTAAAAGCCACAATGATATGGTTCAAGCATGTTCCAATAAAAAAAACCATTTCAAATAATTACAACATATCAATTTCTAGAAAGAAACCTCATCCCCAAGAATAATGAGCTATCCATGTCAAGCATTGTATTACTTTCTCTTTTTTAAATTATCCACATAAAAAAAATAAAAAAATTAGTAGACTCCATACTACCTAGAGATTATTACCAATTATCACAATAAAAAATGATATGACTGAAAATAAAGGTGGATAAATACTAACAAAATTATATAAATCACAACAATGAGCTATAATGCAATTATAGGATTTGAATACCACATGATTTAAAAAGAGGTTGAGCTTAAGATTAAAATGGTGATCCTAGACCAATTCAATATTTTATTAAGCCACTCTACCACTCTCTATGTCCTTAAATTACAAAGAAAGTCCATTAAACGCACTCAATTCAAATTCATTAATTCCAAAGAATTTCCAAATATTATTTTCGATACTAGAAGCAACATATAACGCCTTATCTACTTTTGACTTCCATCAAGTGTAACAATTTATATTTTAATAATTACTAAACAAATGCAAGAGAATAAAATTTTACAAAATATTTCTGCTTGATAAATCTATTGATATTTATCCCTTTTAAAAAATCTGAACTATGTGAAAAACAAATCAATTTATACAATGCAAACTATTGGGCTCTCTTAATAGTTAGACAATAAGCTCGCATTTAACTTGTGTAAAGATTCTAATCGCAATCAACAGGTGTTTGTTTAAATTATAGACAACTTTTAGCCTATGAACAAGACATCACATATTCTCATCCCAAACAATATGTATGTCCGTAGTCTTGGCATAAATTACAAACAACTTTTAGCCTTTGAACACGGCATCATTTAATGTTAGTTGGTATGAGAGAAGCTTTTTGCTTCAAGAATACAATCAACCAAAAAAAATCACACAAAAAGCATAAGTCTAGAAATAATCAGTTATGTGTTGAAGAAAATGCAATTGCTCATTTTTCTTGTTCTATCGCAACTCTCACATCCAAGAAATAGATGTTGGACCAAATGATCTAGATGAATGTCATATTCCCATTTTCCATGTCTCTTTGTTTTTCCCTTGTCAACTATGAACTATCATTTGGCCAACCCTTGCAATTTGAATTACTTCTCTAGTGACCTCTTTCTCTTTTATCATAGTTTAAGATAAAGATTATATAATATTTACAATGAGAAAAAAAATAAGGATTACACAATATTTACAAAGGGAAAAAAATTAAAGATTATATAATATTTACAAAGGAAAAAAAATCATATATTGAGCTAATGAGCTTTAGGCTTTGGCTCAAATGACACTTCTCCTTTCTGTTAAAGCAAGGTGATGTGTATTTTACCAATTAAAAAAAATGCAAATGGAAATTAAATAAAGTACTTTAAAAATATTTATTCTTTTTTTGAAGAGAAATTTTTTCATTTATGTTAAATAGAGTCTAATACAGCAGTGACCAATCCAAAAATTCCTATCAACCAAGTGAACTAAAAATATAGGTAAAGAATGTTGTAGGGGCAGAAACGTCAAAGCAGCTATATGGGCCTTGGGCCCAGTCCGAGGACATCGTCCCGACCAAGAAACTGCGAGGAGAGAGGAGATTACCAAAACCTATAGGCCTAGAAGCCCATCGATCAAGTCGCTGCCCGCTCGGTAGTGTCCGAGGAGATCATGGCCTCGAACAACAGAGGCATGGGCCGAGAGGCGTGACATAACGCCCATGGAGGGGCTGCTGAAGCTCAGTAAGTCGCGCGGAATTCCCACGGGATGCCGAGGATAAGGACAAACGGGGCGTGTGCAGTATAAAGCTGCTGCCACCGCATTAAAGGCCTCCCACCTACCCGCCTGGCCGCATTAATGGAGAAATGACTTTTGAGTGGACGATGGTCAGCCTTATGAGCATGGGGTAACGTTTTCAGGGAAAAGACAGGTGAGAACCAGAGATGGGGGGTATAAATAGAGAAGTAGGAATCATTGTAAAGGGATCCGAATTTTTCTAAGGGAAAAGAGGAAGGCTGTCTCCCTCTCTCTCGAAGAACGGAACGCCAGCCAGCACAGAAGCTCCTCGGCTCACGTCCGATGAGGGAAATAGGCCACTCCATCAGCCAGTCGCATGCCAGAAGCGGACTTGGGCCTCACACCATAGCCTTCTAAAGCACCAAGAGGTCTAGGCTTTAAGCCCATTCTCTACAAATTCTATTGTAATGGCCACTTGGGCCGGCCTGGTCACGTATTTGGGCCGGAGGCCTACTTTGTGTCCCTACAAATGTGATGCTATGCTTGCAACTCCATGAACAAAACTTAACTTTAACTGCCTAAACTTCTCAGCTCTCCCTTTATGTCCTCTATAATTGTGTCCCCAATGTGCCATTAAAGATTATAAATATATTACTAAGTTGATTACAGCTGTCATCCCCTTCAAGTGTCACTTGAAATCATCACATGTCTCTAGCTAACCTTATAGCTTCCATGGCTATTGAATCCTTATCATAACTCTTATGCTTACTCAATGTTGCTATTGTTGCTCCCATTGCATCTCCGATGATTACTCGAGGCTTCCTTAAATTAAGAACACTGCACATTAAAGTTTACCTTTACATACTACATTGAATTTATAAGGTATCCAAGTCAAATTGAATTCAATTTTTAAATGTATAATACTATTGATATATTAGAAATTAAACATTACACGATTTCATTCTTGTGAAGTGTGAAACTGTCTAGGAAATATTTATTCCATTTAATCATCTATTTCAATAAAATTTAGATAGTTAGAAAAATTTTTAAAAATAAATAAATAAAAGGAAACATTTTTAGAAGTTTTTTTTTTTTTTTCATTTCTCTGAATCAATAACCTATTGCCTTATATCACAAAACAACAAAGGCAAAATCATGATAAATATAGTAAGAATAGCTACAAACATTGAGAGAAAATATGAGTTTCAATTTTAATATATATGTTTCAAGATTGTAGTTTTATTGTTTTAAACAACGCTAATGAGCTAAATCATATAATAGCAGGCATAATGCATAACCTAGTCATTGTCAACATTATATTAAAATTAATAAAATATTTAATTAGGATGGATAAGAGGAAGCATGTCTAAGTTCCACCTGAAAGCTCTCTCTAGCTTCATATTGTACATGCCAATTCAGGAAGAGAAATGAATAAGTTAATAGAAGAACAAAGAATCAAGTCATTCCATCAATTGACTTCAAGGGGGGAAAAATAAAAGGCTGAAGAATTGGAGTTCAGTAACATAATGAGAAAGGATGCTTGCAAAACTATTAAAAAATGATCATTTGAAACACAACTCCTACAAAATGATATTAACTCAACAAAGCAATTAAAATTTTACTTTTATTAATATCCAAATTGATGCATTGTTCAAAAGAGTAGCATATATTTTTTTAATAAGCATGGAGGTGAAAGCTTCCAACTACATACCATATTAAACCTAATTTATTGAAAATAATATATTTTTATTATGTAAACAACAATGTACAATGGTTCAAACAAATGTGCTAAGAAAGGAGGACAACCCATCCAAACACCCTTCACTTTGTCAGTCATATTTGCACTTGACCTAATGATAAATACAGAAGAAATAGTTCTAAACTGAGAATTGAAAGAGTGAATTCAACAACCAAACCAAGGTAAGTGAGATTTGGGAGATTGCTATCAAAATCCTAGACTACTCTTTGATTATCACCTTTACAATAATGTTCCTTAGCCCAGTCCTAATTGCCAATTGAGCTACTTCCCTCATCACCCACCCAGCTACCATCATTGCTTTTATTTTAATTGGAAGATCTTTGTTCATGGGAAATAAAATACACCCAGAGTGATCCTTGGCCATAGTTCCTATTCTAGTTCGTTTTTACCACATTAGCGACATACCAGAAAGACATATCTAATGGTTCCAATATTCTGGTAGGTTTTTAGAGTCTGTAGGGGTCATTTCATTGCTGGCTGAAGGTCACCCTTCCCCTGCATATGCAAGGATGCAAATTAAAAAAAAAAAAAAAAATCAATCTAGAGTTAGATGTTCATATCTATATAGATATAACAACCATCATTAATTAACCAAATCAACCAACATGTGTAACCCAATTCACGAAGGCCCCTTGCCCATGAAAAAGGTGGGGTTGAATACCTTATCTTCTTGCAATAATTGTTTCTCTAGTGAATTAGTGATTTGATTGGAACAATTTATTTATTTCAATACATTATCTTCCATGCTTAATTTATTTCAATTTGAAAACATCGTATTTTCGGAAAATGAAAAAGAAAGAAACAAAAAACAGAGGAAATCTTACATTCTTATTGCACAAATGGTGGTAAGCTTTTCACACCCTGCAAATCTCTTAGAGGCCTTCGGTTGAACACCTAGCAGATATAGGCATTTGAGTTTCCGCATAATATTTTTGCACAAATGGAGTAAGTTTTTAACATCTGAAATCCATAAACCATAGCATTACAATTAAATGCAAAAGGTTAAATGATAAGATTAAAAAAAAAAAAAAAAAACAATGATGTTTGGAGCTTTATACAACAAATTGAACAATAAGTTGTAAGTCTTTTCTGGCATGCCACTCCAAAATCCCAACTGTTGTCTTTAAGCTTCTCTTGTCCTACATTATGCGTTGTTCTTCCTGAGCAATTTCACTCACTTCTCTCCATGAACTTGAGTTCAACCCGCTTCTAATTATAATATACTAGTTGAAAGTGGAACAATACCACGTTTGTGCCGCAATTATGGGAGATGAACACAAACCAACTCTCGAAATTCCTTCAAAAGTAGCTTTCATCTTAAACTCCTTGTCATAAATTTTTCTATGGTTATACACTTTCAATCCAATTTATTTAGTAACAGAAACTTAAGGGCAAACATCAAGATAGGGAAGGACACTGAAAAGGTACAATCAATACTAAATACTAAATAGAGAGACAAAGAAAGATAGTTATGTTGTGGACTCTAAAATGAAGAAAGAAAATAGAAAGTCCAAGTTGAATTTGAGGTAAAGAAAAAGGGGAAAAATGAAAAAAGAAGTATGATGTGGCTGTTGATGTGGCTCAATAGGAGCATAGCAATAATAAATACTTCGTTTCAGCTTTTAGATATATATAGATATAGATATAGATTATGGTATGGTAGGTGCACATGGGCAATATTGTTATATTGCAAGGTATTCTATTAATTCAGATTGATAATCAGTACCAACTGGCTTCTCCTTTGTCTTTCATAAACAAGGGGGGATGTTGAAGTCATGGGTTTAATTTGAATTGTGCAAATGATCTGTATTTTTACCAATTAAAACAATTATGTGATTTTCTGAATTCTTTTTATGAAAAAAGGTATGGGGAAACTAAGACAGGGAGCTCTATGTTTCGATGGCTACCTGTTAATGTTTTGGAGCCCCTGAGTGCCACTGTTTAGGAAGAGTCAACAAGATGGTTGGTGTAAGCCTTATTTATTTTGTATATTTTCTTTCTGCTTTTGGCCATGTGAACCTTTATTTCATATTCTACTTTGGAAGAATTTATATTGAAGACCGTGTTAGTGAGCTTTATCTTATTTTCAAGTCAACTGGTTACTTTTATACCTCACTAATTTTATATGCTATAAACAAATGTTGATCATCTTTAATTCGTAAGAATTTGAAGAAAAAGAGCATTCCACAGAATTTGAGTTTCATGACAACAAATTACTGTTTTGCTATTCCTGAACTTGAGTCATCCAGCTACTTATATATCAAACTAATTGGGTATTCATAAACCCGCTTCTTACATCCGAAAACATTTTACAACGAAACAAATGGGGCCTTAAACCATGTTGTATTGATTTTATATAAAAAGAAAAAAAGATTCATAAGGAAAATATTGCTTATGGTCCGGTATTTGGAATGATGGGAATTAGGAAACAAGGGATCTATGCGTAGATATCAGCCTACCGTACTAGTAAGTATTGAACAGTAATGAAAACTTTGATACAGATCCAATCAATTTGAGACCCACGACAAGCTCTCAAGGAATTTTTTGTTCGTCTTTCTCTTTTAATAGGAGGATTATAATTCGTTCATATAATGCGGTGTAAGACTTGAGAGCTGAGAGGCTAGAAAAGCAATGTTTTCCGTTAACAAATTTGCTCAATCAATTGTTGGGTGAATGTTAGGCGAAACATTCAAACCAACAACTTTTTGAATATGCTTGATTTCATTCAATTGATCTTCACTTCTTGACCGTTAAACTCGCACAATGAACAATTTTCTTCAGACTTCAACCTCCCTTACACCAAATTATTACAATGATCTTGAAAAACAATTACAAAGAAACTTTTTCCTTACAAAGAAACTTTTGTCATAAAATTTATCCAACACCTAAAATCTTAACAAACAAATATCATTAATTATAAAAGATTCATGTGCCCCTCGATGATCCAAAGCTTATATAAGAATAAACAACTCCACTATGCATTGACTAAACTGATGATTTAATTCACGTAATTGAGAGAATTCATTGCAACATAAAAATATACACTTAATAATGATGCACAATTATAAAGTCATCTTATTGATGCCAAAATTAACCTCATCTTTTAGCATAACAATTATGTTGTGTGCCATACAAAATAGTATTGCTATATAGTACGTAAAGTACCACTTTCAATCATCTATAAATTTTTATAAGCTCTTTTTATACCATAAACAGTTCCTTTTGGATTGGACTTTGGAGCCAGTTCTGAACACGAACCACAGTACCGTCTCTAGGTTTCTGAGGCCCACAAGGCTAAACAATACTGGACCAATCAAGTCTGGTATGTCTTGCCACGTTCCTCATTGCATACCTGTTGTTGGGCCGATTTGTTTAGGCCTGTAATATTGACTCAAAAATAAGTAATAACAATGAATAAAAAAAATGAAACAAGATAAATAAGATTAAAAAATAAATATAAAAGATTTAGAAAATAAATAAAATAAAAATACATATAGTATATGTGCAACATATGTTGGGGATTTCAATTTCAAGGAGTAACAATGAAAGAACAAAATGAACACAACAAGTAAATAGAAATTATGATTGACTTGAAGGCACAATTGAATATTATTCTTAGGCAATATTTGTTCCCATACACAAGTTGCTAAAGGGTTACTACAAATTTTTCCTTAGGATATATCCAAGTTTATTAGGTTCTACAAATAGCAATTTGGAAAACATCCACAAAATTTCTTGTGTTTTGTTAGGTTTTAAGTTTGTAGCGTTGGCAAACCATGACAAAAAATATTATTGAGTTATAATGGTGTAATTTCAAGTCTAAGACAAAAAACTCAAGTTCAGGATGAAAAAAATTTAGTTGCAATCTAGTCCACTCGATTCCTCTCAATTCCTGTTCGATTGTTGTTCAATTCCTCTCGTTCGGTCGGAAGTCGCATATCAGCAAAAAATCGACAAACGTAAAAAGCCTATAACTTGTCCGTTTAAAGCCCAAATCGCGATCTGATTTTCCCAGTATTTAAAAGACATTATAAGCTAACCCTAGATAGAGTTTTTAGAGATTTTTAGAAAGAAAAGAGTGCATCTTGTGCCTTCAATTGTAGATCTAGGGTTTTTATACCCAAAGCTCTCTAAAGTCTTCTACTACCAATATTTCTTGATTAATCTCAAGATTCGATATTGTAGAAGTTGCTGCTACAAAGATCAACAAGTGAAGGTGATCTGAAACCTTTGAATAGGATCTCAAAGTTATAAGCAAGGGTGCTTGTGCTGGTGTAAATCCAAGAAGAGAAGGAGTTTGTGGATTTGGAGCTTGCACTTAGTCGTCTCAGTAAGTTATTACATGAGGTAACAGTAGATTTATGGTTAAATCTAATTGTAAAAACTCCAATTCTCTTATAGTGAATTTAGTTTACTTTAAGGATAGTAAGGTTAAATATTCTCCAAGTTTTTACCTTGAAATGGTTCGTTTCATTGGTTTTCTTGGGTCATCATATTGTGGTGTTATTTACTTTTCTGCATCTTTGTATGATATGATTTATTTGTGTTTAACCTAGATTTGAAAATTAATCTAAGAAATCACTTGGTTAATATATTAGGTTAAACAATCTGGTTTAAGAGGTCTAAACGAACATACATGTTTCTTAGAAACTATTTGAGGGAGAGAAAAGAATTAGTTATTAAATGAACATGAACCACTTTTTATACTCATAGGGTTATAATCCTTCAAAAGGTACCAATAAAGGGTTACAATATTTTATAAAACCATTCACAAGGCTCAAAACCTTTTCAAATGATTAGAATAGTAATTAGAAAATTCTACGGAAATTCAATTTTCATGTGTCTCGATCAATCGAGGGGAATTGAGTATTAATTGAAAGTTCTTTTCGATCGATCCAACAAGAATTGAACATTGATCGAGTCAAGAAGAAGCTCTAGGATTTTTTTCCTTATCACTTCGATCGATCAAGCAAAAGCTTCAACTGACCGAAAAACCTAAATTTCAAATTTTCACTTAGAAAATTTCAGAACTTAAATACTCACACTATCATTTAACACAAGTGAAATACTCTTCAAATTTAGATTATTATTACAACCTATTCTTATATACCTATAAATACAACAACATATATGGGAGTATTTTAGGTTTTGATTCTTTCACTTTAACTCACACAAAAATCAGACAAAAGCTAATTATTATTATTAATATTATTGTTGTTGTTGTTATTATTATTTTTATTATTATAAGTTGTAATATTAGAATAAAATTTACGATTTATAGTTAGAAAATATCTTAAGGACTTATGTGTTTTGGGCTTATTCCAAAATTTGTGTTTGTTGGAATTCGTTGTGTTTGGTTGGTTCCATATGTTTTGTTTGGTCCTTGGGCGTATTTGAGATTTTCTTCCATATATTTCGTGGGTAACTGAAGAGCATAGTCGGGGGAGTGTTTGGACCAGTCCAATCAATGAATAAACCTTAGTTTTGCCTCTGTGGCAAGATGTCGTGTAATAGGCGTAAATGTAATTTTAGTTTATATATTCTAAGATCATTTTTATTTTGATCCCTACATTTTTATTTTATTACTTTTAGTCTCTAAAACTAAAAACACATATCATTTTGGTCCTTAGTGTCACTCACTTAATGGAAATATCCTACGTGGCAAACAGAGTGTATTGTTAACACAATAAATACTGACGTGACGAATAAAATAATAATAAAAAGTTTTATTTGTTATTTAATAAATGTTAAGTTAGCATAAAATAGTAACTAAAAAAAAATACATTTTCATGTTTTTTTTCTAAATTCTTTTAAAATAAAATAAGATAATTAAATTAAAAAAATTTATTCCTTTCATTATTTTTTCTAAAGAACATGTTCATGTTCTTTGTGTTCATCCCAAATATGAATCATATTCTTAGATTAATAAGAGTTAAACAAAATTACATTTGATTAAGCATTTTCTTAGCAAACAAACGCAACAAATTTTCATTTATTACAAACCTAGAAAAATTCACAGAATCAGGGTTTGTTTGGTATCCACTTATTTTGCTAAAATTGAAAAATTTTTGCTGAAAATACTATAGATAAAGGTAAAAATTAACTAAAATAGTACAGTGAGACCATGACTAATAATACCAAAAATTACAATAAGACCCATAAAAAGTAGAAAAAATAAGCTAAATAGTAAATAAATTGGCAAAAATAATCTTGCCAAACACACTCTCAAAAAAAAAAAAAAAAAAACTTCAACCTAAAACTTCTGCCAAAATGGGAAATTAACATTAATTTTCAAATTATATAATTAGTAGGCATTGTTACAAAACTATATTTTTTACTAACATCTCGAGTCTAAGAGACTTGATTTTGGGCATAAAAATCGAGTCTTTGAGTGTCGATTTTCATGGTCTGATCACATTTGATATGACATTTTTTTCACGTGGCGATCACTTGGAAATTGAGTCTCTCGATTTATACTCTTTACATATGAAGTAAAATGTTTTACAAATCAAGTACCCTCTCACTGCCCTCTCTTTTCTTTTCTTTTTTTCTTTTTTTCTTTTTTTTTTTTTTTTTTTTTTTAATTTGGGTTTGTGGACTAAATGTAGGTGGTGGTGGTGATGGATCTAGGCGGTAGTGGTTACTGATCGATGGTTTTGATGGGTGGGTTTTGATGGTCGCTGATTGGTGAGGGGAAGGGAGGCAAAGGGTCAGGATGGGTTTTGTGAGGGGAAGGGAGGCGAAGAGACGGTTGGGTTTGGGAGGCAAAGGGTCGGCAGCGAGATGGGTCGATGGTGGAGGAGAGAGGGAGTGGGTGATATGGAGAGGTGGGGAAATGGAGGGTCGATGGTGAAGTTTAGAGGACAAAATTGGGTTGTGGGTCGACGGTGAAGTTCAGCGGCGTGCTCAGATCGGTGGTGGCGGGGGGTCTGGGCTATGGTGTCGATGGTGGTTGTGTGGGTTTTGACGGTTGCTCGCCTTGGGGTTTTTTTTTTTTTTTTTTTTTTTTTTTTTGTGGTGGGTTTTGCTCAACCATGGTGGTGGGTGGATTTTGACGATGGTAGTGGGTGGATTTTGACGTGGGATAGGCAAAATGTGGGTTTTGGTGGTTATGTTTTTGGAATTTTGTTAAATTTTTTTTTGGGTATTTCTGGAATGGATTGCACTGACTTAGACTTAAAATTTGTTTTTGCTTATAAATCGAGTCTTAAAGACTCGATTTTCAGGTAGTTGCTATGTGAAAAAAATGCCACATCAGACCTGGTCAGACCATGAAAATTGACACTCAAAGAGTCAATTTTTAGGCTAAAAATCGAGTCTCTTAGGGCTTGTTTGGTTTTAAAAAAATGTTACTCAATTTTCGTCACTCATCACTCATCACTCTTTACTCATTACTCATCACTTATTACTCATCACTCATCACTTAAAATACCCTACCCGTTTTTCACCATCACTCACTTGTTATCACTCAATATTTTTCACACTTTTTGTGGGCTTCATACCTGTCACTTAGTTCAGTTTTTTTTTTTTTTTTTTTTCAAGTACCTAAACTCACCAAATTCAGTATAAAAAAAAAAAAACACGGAAGACCGAACCACCAAAAGAAGAAGAAAAAAAAAATGAAGGAAGATTTGAGGACCGAACCAATAAAAGAAAAAAAAAAAGAAAAAAAGAAGAAGGAAGAACTGAAGACCGAACCTGTAAAAGAAGAAGGAAAAAAAAAGAAAAAAAAAGAAGAAAGAGCTGAAGACACGGAGCCAGTAAAAGAAAAGAAAAGAAAAAAAGAAAAAAAGAAAGAAGGTGGAGTGAAGACCGAACCCAGGAGAAGAAAGGAAAAAAAAAAAAAAAAAGTGAAACAGTTAAAAGTTGCAGCTGTGGGTCCTTCTAATTGTTTGGATTTCATGACTCAGTTTTCGTCACTCATTTTTCATCATTTAATTCTCTGATCTTTGAGTGATGAGTTACTCTTCTGTGGGCTCTACTTGTTTTGGATGATGGATTATGAAAACTAAGTGATATCACTTAGTTTTCATGCAATCCAAACATACTCTTAGACCTCAGATATTAGGGAAAAATATAGTTTGAAAACCTTGCCTACTAATTATATTGATTGAAAAATAATGTTAATTTACCATTTTCGCTCAAAACTGCCTTATCAATAACCGGTTCCGCCAACCCTTCTAAAACATTCTCCATGCTTCCTCTCTCTTCCAAAAAACGGTGATCTCTCTCTTCCAAAACACATTCATGGCCAAAAGCTTCGAGCTCTACCTCCTTGCTCATCGCCACCGCCGCCACCACAACTGGTTGTGGTGCTTTTTTTTTCTTTCTCTTGATTTTGCTCAAACCCGAACGCAAATGCCTGAAGCTCCTCGCTCAGATTGGTGATTTGCTCTCTCTCAGTGGCTCAGATCGATGTCTTTCTCTCTCGGTGGGTCTCTCTGTCTCAGACCGGTGTCCATCCCTTCCCGATTCCCCTTTCTGCTCGCCCCTCCATGTTTCCTTCCCTCCCCACAACCTTCCTTAGCTTTGATCTGGGTTTAGAGAGAAGCTGAGATCGGTGTGGTGGACAATGAATATATTAAATCCGAAATTTCACTGCAATAGAACCACCAAGAGGCTTAAAAAACCCAACTTTCCACCCACTTCATGAAACAAACCCCATTTTCTCAGCTTCCAAAGTGAATTTCTCTAGAACATTGAGGACCCACTTTAGCAAAACCTTAAAAACTGAGAAAACAAAGGAAGTAGAACAAAATGTGCAAATGCAAAGAACCCTTATTTTCCACAAAAACCCTAACCTTGTGGTCTTGAACAGAGTAAAACAGAGCAACCTTTTTTCCAAGCCCCCCAAAAAAGCAGATGGGTTCTTCTGGCCAAAACAAAGGAACATGTCAGCTATGCTATGGAAGATTCTTGATTCAACTACAAAGTAACATGTCAAGGTAATATTATTACATTGAGCTCCTTTAGTTAATATCGTTCTGTATAGTTTCGCTCCGCCAATTGGTTTTATTATGACTTATATTTTTCCAATTGGGGAAAGCTAATAATACTCGGTTAAATATGAGTGGAATTTCAAGGTGAGAGGAGCTGTAATGCTTCTGTTAAAGCCGTATGAATAGAAGAAAAAGTTGTAGATATTATTATTAGGCTTAAAATTGAATTTTGAAGAAAGATCTTTGGGTGTCTCTATAGTTTGCCTAATATGCATTTGTGGTGCAGTTTATTTAGTGTAGCCAAGTAATCTGTAGGATAATGAATTATAAACAAATAAAGATCTTGATTTTGGTGCTTAATATGCTATAATATTACATTTTATAATATATGCCATAGCCAACTTCGACATTATGAGAAGCATGTCTTATTTTGCAATAGATTCAGTAATTTATCTTTTCTTTGTTGTAATGGTGTCTAATTTTTTCATCATATGGGTAAATTTTAGATTCCCTTTTAGTATATACTTGTAATTTATTTTTCATTGTATTAAAAGAGATACTTGTAATTATCACTTCATGTTTATTCTCTTTTCCCTGCTTGTGTGTGTCTTGAGTGCCATTTGTATATACGTTGTTGCAGATTCTTATTTAGTTTAATGGCCTCAGGGACCAGCTAATCTGATATGTTGCGATAGCTGCTGGCAGCTTGAGCATTAATGGCAACAAGATATTGCAGCTATTACAAAGTTGGCTATTAGGGAGTGTCTCCAGTATGCAAGTAATTGATGCCATCTACTTCTCTTATAAATAATTTATGCATCTACTTTTTTGGTACATGATGATGTACCTTGTTGCTAGTACTTCACTGTTTTTTGTGTAATTATAATGGTCCTTCAGCTTCTCAAAGTGTGGATAGAAGTACGATCCAGCATATTTAATAGCTGACATATAAACTTGAGATTTCTTAATTTTGTTTGAATAAATTAGAAACAATTTATGAAAAGGCATCAAGTCTTCCAGGCTAAGATTTGTAGGCACTAATATGAACCTTGAGTATCAACAGGGACATAATGTCTAACAAGGCAATTTGGAAAAATTGAGATGTCATGGTGTATTCATATAAAAAGGACGTCTTTTACTATCATGAGCAAGGAATTTTCTTTTAGATGTCTAACAGTGTAAATAAAAAAATGCTACTGTTATAAGCCTATTCATATCTGTCCCAAAAAATTACATTAATAATCTGGGAAGTCTAGGATATGACAAATATAGAGGCAATTGTATTTGCTATAATAGCTACCATGTAGTTCTTTTTTCATGTTAATCAGAAAGTTCTTTGGATATGGAGACCGTTTGCTCCTTTATAAATGCAAAGCCTTTCATTTTAGTATAATATTGTCTCTCCAATTTTTTTTCTTTTTAAGAGCTTTCATCTAGTGCTTCATGACCCATTAGGCTGCTTTAACCAAAAAAACATTCTGAAGATATTTCATTAAGCTTGTTCAGTGTCTCTTCCTCCAATGTGTGGATTGTGTGAAGGCTTATTTTCTTACATGTAATCATATCATAAATTTTTTGCTTATGTGCAGTTTGGTAAGCTTTTTTACATCATTAATAGGAACTCTATGTGTTGTTTAAAGTCTTTTTTATTTGAAAAATAATTATTTTATTGATTGTTCGTTTTGTACAATTTGAATAGGTTTGCATCTCAGAGTTCCATTATTTGTTCTGCATTATCTCAAATGCTGGTTCTTGTATTTTCTACCTTTTCCTTTATTTTGTGATTCTCATATTTCTAAACCTGTTTTTAATTGTTTTATGGCAAATCTGATTTAGACCCCTGTGTTGTTGTTGTTGTATTCTCTCCAAAAAAATTCATTTCAAGAGCTTTTATATAGTGGTTCATGACTGATGACTCACTAGAGATTAGACTGCTTCAATAATAAATAAATAAAAATTGAAGACATTGCAATAGGCTTGTTCAGTGTCTTCCCCTATTGCATTATGTGAAAGATTTTTTATTTTTATTTTTTATGTGTAACCATATAGTAAATTTTTTGCTTATGTGCAGTTTGGTAAGCTTTTTTACATCATTAATCAGTACTCTGTGTTGTTTTAAGTCTTTTTCATGTGACAAATAATTATTTTATTGATTTTTCATTTTTGTACAATTTGAATATGTTCGCATATCAAAGTTCCCATATCTTTGCTGCATTATCTTAAATTCTGCTACTGGTGTGTTCTACTTTTTCCTTTATCAAGTGATTTATTTCTAAGGATTTTTTCAATTGCCTTATGACAAACCTGATTTGTACCCCTATGTTGTAGTGGTATTGTCTCTCCAAAATTTGATTCAGGAGGTAAAGGCCTGTGCTTATGGCCTAAGTGGAACCTTCATTGGCTGGGGTATCAGAATTAAAATCTTCTAGTGTTGAGAAATCCTCGTTTACCACATCAATGTACATGTCCAGATCGTTGGCAGTAAAGGTAGCAATAACTTGTGTAACATCATGCCAACCCTAAGTTGACATTTTTTTTTTTTATATACAAGTACAAACCTTGGATTACCTAAAATGGCATCTCCAGCTTTATTAAATCATTAACTAGCAGACAATGATGGAGGTGAAATGTTCAAAAGATCAAGTATACTTGATGGAGATATGTAATTGAGGATAGTATAAGGACTGATTCAACTGAAAATCTCCAACTCTTCAATACTAAATGCTCCATGTGAACTTTGACACAATTTATATGCCCTGTGATGAGTCATTGTCTAAAAGCATAACCCTGTGCATTGCAATTACATTATCAATCCTTTTGCCACTGATATATTTGTTATGCTATATATTTGAGATTGTTATATTTATTATAAGTTGAGGATTGAACTGTCACTAATGATATTGATAACTTTCACTTATGTAATCCACTATATAATATATGTAAAGTTGCATCCTTGAGGCACAGACAATATAACTTTCATCTGACAAAAATAGGGTTGCAATGGCATTGTAACCTACCCCATCTGTAAGTTTACATGGGTAATTGTGTAACATGTTAACTGTTTCAATTATAGTTCCATTTTCCAAAAGCTCAGATTCTAGATAATTAGGATTTCTAGTGAACTATACTTGGCATGTTGTCGGAGGATTATTGATGTCATTAAGGGGTTAATGTAGATGTTCTTATCAATGTGTCTCAATCCACACTATATCCTCTACTTGTTGCTAACTGAAAGGACAAAGTGTTTCACTTTTGGATTCTATACTAGTTGGTGGTACATCAGGCTGGGACGTAGTTTGCATATATTACTACAGTAGATGCACCTACACCCATGGAACATGCACAAACTCATGCCATATATGCTCTATAGTTTGTCTCTTATTATGTGCAACATTGTTCGGCCCTTCCAACCTGAAGGAAATCTAAATCTCCCATGCTGTGTAAATTTCATTGGGGTTCAATTAGATCTGAGTCGTATCTTACTATTCCATAGGTGCTTGCAGCTTTTGTATGTTTTGATCTCTTTATATTAATAGAACTTGACACTATGGTTGATATTAACACTTCCCTGCTTTGTTCAAAATTATTTGTGATCAAAATGCCTTTTTTTAAATATAAAAAAAAAAAAATTGTATCTATTTCTTTGATGATTGCAATTTAGTTTGAAAAACTTGGAGTTCTCTGTAAAATTTTTTATTTCTCTTTTGTTGAATACTTTTATGATATTTGGGTTTTATTCTTTAGGTGAAGAAATATATTTCAAATCTGAATTAATGGTTAATTTTTTGTCATGATGTGAAATTTGACTTGTTTATCTATGAAATTGCAGTTTGAGATATGGGTTTTTATCCTATTGGATTAGTCCAAGGAACATTGGGAATGTGTGACTACAAAATTTTTCAGTAATATGCAAAGATTCTGGACTTTTAAAATGAGGCACAAAGATTGTAAATTTTGAAAATGAGATATGGATTGAAGACAGTAATCTTTTCTAGTGCTCATTTCTATCCAAAAATGGGTTGGGTAGAACAGGCTATCTGAACAAGTCATTTTTTACTGCCAACCAGGTGGTTAGGTTATTAGAAGCTTGGATGCATTGAGAAACTTACTTGATTTTAAAATATAAGAAAGAATTTTTGGGGTATGAACATAGGTTATTTGATCTCTCTCGCTCTCTCTCGTATGATGACTCTAACATCTATTCCATCAAAAAAAAAAAGACTTAACACTTATTAGATTTCTATTTTCTTTTTCTTGGTCATTTAAATTCTGTTAGCCTTTATGGTTTACTTCTTTGACTTTTTATCATCCTCTGGTCCTTCCACTTTAACCTCTAGTCTGGGTTTAAGTTCTCTGTGTATAAGGTTGAATTTTGTGTTTTAATTAAATGATATAAGTATACGGAGTCTGATATGGCCAGAGTGGCAGGAGGTTTTGCAGAGAATTCATTAACCATGGAGACCATGATTCAATAGTCAAATATGAGCAGTTGGATTAAGTGGGTTAATTCTGATCCACCTTCAACCGTATTGCACCTAGTGGTGCAATGTTGGGAAATTGAGGTAACCCTTGTTTCTGAACTTTCCTTCCAAGTGGAAAGTTGATGGTCTTCTCAAGAAGATAGTGAGAGCTTCTTTAATGCATGATCATGTGATGTAGCTTAGCTTGGTTACCGGAAGCAAATAAAATTTGAAGTTGATTTGGAATAAATGCGTACATCACGATCATCTTGTAGTTCTTTTGTGATAAGCTTGTTGTGAGCAGTCCTCTTATCAAGCAGAGGATTAGGTGCAATGCATTGGCATGTCCTCATGATCATGTAATACTTTATATTTTTAACTTTTTAAATAATAATTGCCCCAAAAAATCTAGGATTTATCTTTGCTTATTTTTAGTGATTAAATGTGATTTTTGAAGAAAAAAGAATGGTAGGGACAAGGTTGGATTTAGGAGTTTCCTTACTATATAGGTGGGAACATAGGTGGGAACATAGCTGGATTTGTATTAGATGATCAGCTCCTTTTTAAATTTCTTTATGGTAAAATCTACTGTGCAGGAGCAGCCTGGCTTTGGCTTGGTACTACAGCTATTAGTCTTTCCATTTAAGGAGGCCTTTTTAAATGTGGTACAAGTAGGGTGCTGGTGATTTTGTTCTTCACAAGTAGCACAGCTGTATCAAATTTTTTGCTTTTGTTCTTCACAAGTAGCACATCTGTATCAAATTTTTTGCTCAGGAAAGATTGTATTGGTTGGAATCGACTATTATAACGTTCATTGGAAGCATCAGCAGCAGGTTGATAAGTTTTTGCATCAAATAGGAAGATAGGAGGTTGTCTTTCGAGCAACAGTCACACAAAGATGAAAGCTTGACTGCTTTTTTTTTTCCATGGTTTTGGTTGGATTGATGTACCTGGATTTTTCCATGTAATTTTTGATAATACTCACAGAACAGTAGATTTACTTTTTTGGAGTTTGGTTGGCTCTAACATGTTTATAGAGTTTATGTGAGATGCAGTTACTTATTCTGAGTAGTCAGTCTAATCAAGTAGAGGCTTTGCCTACCCAAAAAATATTCAAGCTAGCTTAATCTTGTTATATATGTTGCAGTTCTTATAATGGTTGGTGATTGAATTTGAAGACGTTGCAATGGTAGCCTAGAAGCCTAAATAGATTACAATGAAATGGACCACCAAAAAAAAAAGAAAAAAAAAAAGAAATGGACCATCAGGCCCATCTAACACTTTTCAATTTTAGGCCCACGACATCTCCAATTTTAGGCCTAAAACATGATTTCTAGTGTTAGGCTTAAAACATATGCATTTTTCTGGGCAAAACACATTAACAGGTCGTCTAGAAGTAGATTGACCGGTCATCTAGAAGTAAATTATTAGTTTGTAGGCAATACACTCTTTCCGGGATTATAGATGTAAATGAAGAAATTTCTTCCTACTTTTTTCAAGAAATTTCTCCCTGCTTTTCTCCAGAAATTTCTTGTTATTTACTAGAGTCAAAGATTCTCTTTCTTATTTAATAGGAAGGAAGTTGCTTTTCTTTTGCTTTATATAAAGTTTGAAAATGAGTATTTAGTTATATAGATATTTAGCTCCACTGTTGTAAATGTTCTAAGAATGCATAAGCATGTACCTAAGAAAGTGTGAAAGTAAATCACATGCAAAGACCTTGGTTATCAAAAAGAAAAAGAAAAAAGAATATGCATGCTATTACTGAAATAGCCCTAATTTTACCATCTCTATATTTTTTTAAGCATTTTCTCCTTTTGATGTCTTTCCCTTCGTATGGCTTCATTGTTTATCCTTATCTTTTGTTTTTTTTTTTTCATTTCTTTCCTTCTCCTTCACGGCTGCAGATCTGGATGGCACCATCTTTTTTTTTTTTTTCGTTTCATTTACGGGTACTGCACATGCGGAGTATTTTCACAATGGAAGACCAGGCTTCTCAGCTTCCGCGTTTGGGCCACCAACTGTCAACTGTGAAATTGTACTCTCTAAACAAGTTAATCAGACTACAAATAGTGTTATCATATATATATATAATTACTAAAATACCCTGATATATATATATATATATATATTGTTATAAACCCTAAAATTCCTATTCCTAATATCATTTCAGCTCACACCCGCCTTTGCCTCTCATCTCTTCAGCTCACCAATACCACTCTCACTCACAAATCACAATCTCACTCATTCTCAATCTCACCTTCGGCCAACTTCCCAACCTCTCACCGCCGGTACAAGTCTCGCCGCCGACCCAACTCCCAAGCTCTGTCAGTGTAACCGACTCACCGCCGGTCGTTAATTCCTTCTTAGTGGCTCCATTCCTGAGGTGAGAAACCAAGGCTTTTCGAGCACCTAACTGCTGGCAAGTTTTGCCTGGCTTCTCCGAACAATTATACCGTTTTGGCTAGTCTTACAGTGAGCCTTGATGACCAACTTCTATTTTGTTTTTTTATTTTTTTGTTTTTAAAGAACTCCTATTTTGTTTAATGTTTATATGGTTGTAGGAGTTAATAAGTTTTATTGTTCAACTTCGAAGAGAGTAAGTAGATTTATAATAATAAAAGCCCCTAATAAAGTCTTAGTGCTAAGTGTTATTGTTCAACTTCTCTTCAATTTTTTTTTATTTTTTTATATTGAATCATTGATGTACTCGGTCTGCTGTTCTGTAGCTAAAGTCTGTTTTTTTATTTTTTTTTATATTAATTTCTGTTTACATCTGCCGAATTCTCTGAGAGGGGTTTTGGGCCGTGGATGGGGCCCAAATCTGGTTTAACGGGCCCGTGGGTTTAGTCCAGTATAAAAAAAAAAACCAGTTCAAACCCAACCCGTTGCCGCTCCTTAAAACCTCTTATTTTAATTTTCATTTACTTTCCTTTTCCTAATTTTATCAAGCTTTCTTTCTCTTTTTCCTTTTAGATCTTCTCAAACGTACCATTTCACTATGGCTTTTCTGACCAACGAACGAGCCTCCTCTTCGATCATCACCTACCAATACAAATATGGTGTGTTCTTGAGTTTTAGAGGGGAAGATACCCGCATGAATTTTACAAGCCATTTGAATGGCATTTTGAAGCTGAAGGGTTTTCACACTTCATCGATGATGAACTCCCAAGGGAAGAAGAAATTTCTACTGAACTTCTCGAAGTTATTAGAAGTTCAAGGAGTTTCATAATTGTATTTTCTGAGAACTATGCATCTTCTACATGGTGTTTGGATGAACTTGTCGAAATTTTTGAATGTAAAAAAAATGGACAAATAGTGTTACTAGTGTTTTATAAGGTGGATCCCTCGTAAGTACGTAACTAAAAAGGTCAATTTAGAGATGCTTTAGCAAAACATGAAGTAAATAATATAAAGAAGGTGAAAAAATGGAAGGAAGCTCTAAATAAAGCTGGTAGCATATTTGGTTTGGCCTACAAGGACGGATATTTAATTACTGCCCTTTCACTTTTTTTTTTTTAATTATAATTTTCAATTGTGTGTCGAGTCACTAAATTTTAAGTAAATTAACACCAGTTATTATTAATTTTTTTCATTGATGGCTTTAATTTTTTTTTTTTTGGGGTCAAATTATGACAGTATTAATTTTTAATTGCTAATCTAGTTGCTACAAGATCAATGACAGAAACATAAGAATATACAATCAAGATAATCTTACCAATGAATTAGGACTTTCTTCTGCAATATTTAGAAAGTTTTCGAAAAAAGTACTTAATAATTTTGTAAAAACATCAAAAGTAGGTCCCTAATAACTTTGTTTCCTCACATTTGTAAAATTTATGTAATTTACTTTTATTAACAACTAGTGTTATGCATGTGTGATGCAAGGTATAATAAAAAATCATATTTAAACTAAAGAAAATACTTCAATAATATTGTTAAAAGTGAATTATAAATTAGATAATAAAAATTTACTTAAGTTACATGGTGAATACACACCATGTAAAACCAAGTTTAACATAGATTATAAAATCATTTAAAATAAATAATGAAACTCGTTCTAAATTTCTTGAAATTTATCATTGACATTTTATCAAAATATTATTTTATATTTTTAAATATTTGGTAATTTGGTTTTACTCAAAAGTAAACTATGTTAATAATTTTAATTTATTTATAATAAGCGAAAGGGTGGAATTATACCATAGAAATTTATTTTCTCAAAATATATATATGTATATATCATACAAATTTCAATACTTATATTATGCTACATAGTGCAAACATGACTTGTATGATTAAACTTTTATTATTAAACCAAAAATTTGTGGTAGGCCATTAACATAATATAAAATAAAAATGAAATTTCTCTCAAAATTTGAAAAACTCTTTAAGATAGAATTTTAATTGGGTAACTTTTATTTAAAATTTTTTGAAACATTGACAACAGAGTTCAACTTAGAGCAACTATGAAATTGTTATAATTTACTAATAATACACCAAGTGACCTAAAGAGAAAAAAAAAATGAAAATATAAACCAAATAAATAAAGAGGAGGGCATCCACTTAGGGCAATTACAATGTAGGATACAATTTTTTATTATATAGCATATGGTATGATATAATTTGGACATAAATTCATATAAAATTAACTTGATTGCAAATTTTTGGGTGACAATAATTACTTGAGTGATTATTTTATCATTTTAAAAAATTTTATATAGTGTACCAATGGTTTTAAGATTTCACTAACAACAAAAATTATACAATTTAATATTTAATTTATAATTAATCAAAACTTTTAAAGGCATAGGAACTTGGCTCCAAGAGAGTATGTCACATGTTGTAACCACAACTTTTAGGGTCTAGCTTTTGTTATATATGAGTCGTTGATTTTGCATAATGCGCATAAATGTTTTATAAAAAGGTAATACGAATATACCTATTATAATCAGTAAAAAAATTTCTATTATCAAATGGGAAAAAAAAAAATTGAGAACTTAAAAGGTAAAGCATAAAATAACCGTTTCTATATAATATATACAATATAGTCAGCTATGTTAGAAATTTGACCAATTTTCTGAATATCCAAACTCTATCTCTCTAATATCAAATCCACAGAGAATGTATCTAAAAAATTTATAAGTTAAAAAAAAAAATGAAACAACTACTTTTAGGACCTAAAATACAACAAAACCTTGATTAAAGGGGAAAAAAAGTCACCCCTAATACCTAAAATGTAGAAAACTTATCTCAAAATTTTATAAATAAAATAATGTAAATAGCATAAAAAAATTTCCAAAACCAAACCCTTACAAAAACATGATTCAAAACCTAAAAGGAACAAATATATATATATATATATATATATTTAAATTGTTTCTTTTATATATATATATATATATATATATATATATAAATTGTTTCTACCTCTCGTCAAACAAAAAAAATAAAGTGTATATATACAAACACTTTCAGGATCTAAAGTCCAAAAAAAAAAACCAAAATTCAAAAAAAAAAAAATCACATCAACAACCAAATTTCTCTCCCTAATATCCAAAACACAAAAGACATATCTGAAAATTTTATAAATCAAAGTGAAAAAAAAGAAAAAGAAAAAAAGAAAGACTTCCAGGACCCAAAACCCAACAAAATCTTGATTAGGACCCAAAAAAAAAAAAAAAAAAAAACCCACAACAAAGTCATAACTTTTAATTTGAAATATCCAAAAAGAAAAATGCATCTAAATTTTAATTTAAAAAAAAAAATGAGACATTCCTCCGGCAATATCAGTTTGATAGGCTGCAATCGTGGATTATGATTGATCTTGCTAATTCCTAAATATTATAACATGGCTCCACTTAATGACTAAACTATAAAACCCGTATGGAAAATATTAAGTTACTAATTATTCAAGTAAACCAGTATGCACTTAGTAACAAAAAAAGAGTATGTTGATGCTGTTATGTAGAAACAATCCAAAAATAAAAGTGTAGCATTAATTGCACAAAAAAAAAAAATTAAGTACATAACACATGAAACAACTAAAAACTGTATTTTCTTGCCAAACTATTATCTAGAAAATGGCACTAATACACACACACACCCACACAACCAAAATTTAGAGAAAATTCAATTAGATTTTAATTGAATTTTAAATTTTGCGCTACGTGTTCTATTTAATTTTTAATTTTGTGCCGAATGAAATATTGAGTGCAACAATCAAAGAGTCCAAATCCAATTAGATTCTAAATTAGATTTCAATTAGAGTCCAATTTTTCGCCATGTGTACATCTAAGTTTTTAATTTTTGTGACAATTGAATTATTAAGTACAAAAACCGAAGAGTCTAAAACCAATTAAATTATAAATTATATATATATATATATATATATATATATATATAAAGCTAATACCATGTAATCTCTTCTAAAAACAATGTATAATCTGAATCGTATAATTGTGATTTTTTAAAATTGTACCTATGCATATGCATAGACTACACGCTAGTTAATAATTAAAGCTAACAAAAGCTACAGTAATTGAGGCCATTTTGAATATGTATGTTTTGTAATTTGTAAGTATTAAAAGAATTTTATTCTCTCTACTTTTAGTTACCACCTTAGTCTCTTGTTTTAATTTTACCAAAAACCGAATATGGATCAAATAATATTGGTAGTAAATGAACATAAATTAATTTGAATATGATAGCTGGGTAACATTATATCGCTAACACTTAACTTAGGAAACTTTTCGGCCATAAGCATAACATTGCTAACATAAATGAGATGTGACAATCAAATCAACAATAACAAATAATTTGTAAGCAAAACATAGAATGAATAGAGGGGAGAGATACAAAAGGGGCAATAAGAAATTTAAATGAAAATTTAAAACAATAGAGGAATGGTTGTAGGCAGAATAAGTTAGAGTGGGATATAATGGAGGGAGAAGTAGAGTTCACAATGAGAAGAGGAAAGGTTAAAAAATAATGTAACGCTAGAATTTAAGATATCATGTAGGTAAAAATTGTTTAAAAATTTATAGAGATATAAGTTTTTTTTTTTTTTTTTTTGTTGCTTTGATGGAATATAGAGATATAAGTTGAGAAGTCATATATTGCCAAAAGATATATGGTTTTATTATGATTGATAAGTTACAATGAGGTTAGAGAATGTGTAAAGTCATGGTGTACTATTGAATATATTAATATTGTAAATATATATATATATATATATATATATAAAATGGTGGCGTGGCTGATGATGTGGCTTAACATGAGTGTAGCAAAATTAAATTCTATGCTTTGACTTTTATATATTATTATTATGTAGATATAGATTATATGATATTTTAGTTGTAGTGCACAAACGAAACATCTTGAAGTTAGTCCTTGTTCACGTATTTCTATTTTCTATTCTAACTTATTACATACTTTTTATGTTATGTAAATGACAGTTGCAGCTGCTCTCAATTTGAATTTATTGAAGAAATTTTTAAAGAGATCTCAAGTGCTCAATTAAATCACATGAAATTATCTGTTGCAAAATATCTTGTTGGAATAGATACTAGTGTAAATGACGTCATAAATTGGTGTTTAGATATTAAATCAAATGATGTCCGCATTGTAGGGATCTTTGGCCTTCCTGGAGTGGGTAAGACAACAATTGCAAAAGTTATTTTTAACACAATTCATTATTGTTTTGATGGAAGCAGCTTTCTAGATAATGTTAGTGAAAAATCAAGGACAATTGATGGCTTAATTCAATTACAAGAGACACTTTGTTATGAGATCTTAGGGTATCAAAATTTGAAGGTGGGGAGTATATCTAAAGGGATCAATGTGACAATTGAAAGGCTTCATCGTAAAAGGATTCTTTTAGTTCTTGATAATGTTGAAAAATTGGATGAGATAGAATTTTTTTGTGAAAATTATGATCGGTTTACTTCTGGAAGTAGAATCATTATAACCACAAGAGACAAACACTTGCTTGATACTCTTACAAAAAATATTCCCGTAATGTACTACGAGGTGAAGGAGTTAAATAAACATGAAGCGCATAAACTCTTTTGTCAAGAGGCCTTTGGAAGAAACAATTTTAAGGAAGATTATTTAGAACTGGTCAACCAATTTGTAGATTATGCCAACGGTCTTCCATTAGTTCTAAAAGTAATTGGCGCAGATTTGTATGGAAGAACTAAACATGAATGGAAAAGTGCGTTAGACAAATACAAAATAATTCCCAAGGGAGACATTCAAAAAATACTCAAAATAAGCTATGATGGATTGGACCAAACTCAACAAGAAATTTTTCTTGATATTGCTTGTTTTCTTAAAGGATTCTACAAAGATAAAGTTGTAGATATACTAAGAAACATCAGTTTCCATGAACCATATTATGATATTGCAAGACTTATTGATAAGTGTCTTATAATTGTTACTGAAGATAACGAATTATTGATGCATGACTTGATTCAACAAATGGGTTGGGAAATTGTTCGACAAGAATCACCAGATATGATCGAGAAGCGTAGTAGGCTATTGTGTTATGAGGATGCTCCTGAAATACTAATTGAAAATACAGTATGAGTTGTTTTGATTTACTTTTTTCTATTTTTTCACAAGGGGATTTAGTCATTTTTATTCCTTTTATTTTTTTAATGTTTAAGAAAATATAATTTTATGAGTGTGGATTTTGTTTAAAGTTTAACAATCTATTATTTTTTGGTGAATTTTTACATTGTGGTTTACTTAATGTTTTGTTCAATTAGGGGTCAATTGAAATTCGAGGCATAACAGTGTGCTTGCCCAAACCAAAAAACATGAAGTTGAATCTTGAAAAGATGAGGAATCTCAAATATTTGAAAGTTCACAACGTAATTTGTGAAGACCTTGAATCTCTTCCCAATGGATTGAGGTTACTTGATTGGAATGAATTTCCTTTATCTTCCTTACCATCCACCTTTGAGCCTAAAAACCTCGTTGTACACAATATGCAACAAAGCCACATAAAATTGGACAAGCATTTCGAGGTATGATCATTAGCATTTATAAATTCTTATTAGGCTTTTGTTAATGAGTGCTCTTAGGGAACAAGTTAAGGTGCATTTTTTAGTAGTTAAAACCAAACCATGCATTTAATACTAAATTAAATAATATTTCTATACATTTTCAATGAACAAAATCAATTTGTGCACTTAAAAAAAAGATTAATGTTACATGCACTACAAGTTTTACTATATTGAGTTTACAAATTGATCAAATTGATGTGTTATCAAGTATGAAGAGACATTTCAAATATTTATTTATGAGTTAGTTGAAGCCCAACATTTTCATTCATTGTTACATTAGTTTGTAAATTTTATATTGTAATACTTTTAGTATATTTAGCATTTTTTTTATTAAAAAAAAATGTTTACAGTAATTTGTACTTGAACATGTAGTATTTCTTAATCTATCCTCTTAGCCTATCATATATATTTTTTTTCTTTTTACTAATATATTTCAAAAAAATATTTCTTCTTTCTACAGAGGTGTCGATTCGAAACATTGATATATATGGATTTGTCCTTTTGTAAAAATATTACAAAGGTACCCGACTTATCACTTATTGCTCCAAACATAAAGGAATGGACCTTTTTGCATGCATAAATTTAGTTGAGGTTCATCAGTCCGTTGGACTTCTTGAAGAGCTTAAAGTCTGGTATCTCGGCAGATGCCAAAATCTTAGAATTATACCAAGAAACCTCAAGTTGAAATCTCTAAAAGAGTTATATTTCCATGGTTGTAAAAGTCTTGAGCAAGGAACGGAAGCGTTTTTTTCATCAATAGGATATCTCATTGGCCTTTGACAGGCCACAAATGCGTTGACCCCTTGTGATAACTTAGATTAATTAATTAGCCCAGTTTTTAATTAATCAAATTAACATGCAATATCACGTGGCAGCACAAACAAATCACTGAAACTAAGTTATGCAGCGGAAAATAAATAACACGGTGATTTGTTCACGAGTGGGGAAAACCCTTACGGCAAAAACCCCACCGGGTGATTTAAGGTCACCACTCCCGAAACTCCACTATTATCACAACAAGCAGTTACAAGTAAGGAATCCCAAGTACCTCACCAACCTACAGTTGAACTCTTACCCCAATACCCAATTGGACTTGTTCTGTAGTGACAGTTTCTCCTTTCAATGCACGGCTCCCAAGTACGTGACTAACCAATTTGATGCGCGGATCCCAATACGCGACTTCAAACACCAACTAAAGAGAGAGAGAGTTGGCTGCAAAGTTCTTCAAATCATCAGAAATGAACTAGGGCACGAACTTTGTCTTTCTGATCACAAATTGCATGAACAACAAGTTCTCAAAGAATGTGCAGCTTGTATCTTCTGCCACCCCTTGACGACCCTTAAAATAATCCTTTTATATGTTTAGGGTTAGGAGCAAAGAAGTCCCAAAGACACACTCACGGATTAGACTTGAAACAGACTTGGAAATCTGTTTTCTTTAATTCTCGACAGATAGAGGTGTCAAGAGGTGTCGAGAAGCTGTCGAGGCTCGGGCAAAACAGCTTCTTTAAAGCTCGATAGATGCATCTGTCGAGGTATGTGTCTAACTTTAAAAACTTGCACTTCTTTGCTTGTTTCTTGGACAGACTTTGACGGCTTCAACACTTAATCTTGAACCACTGTTTCTTGAAGTGTTAAACTCATCCTAAATCTACCCAATTACAAGTAAAGTGCTTTTTGTCTAAGGATAAGCCAATTACATAAAATAGCGACATATGTTCACAGACTTGAACTACATATGTCCTAACAGCCTTCATGAGTTATGTATAGGTTTAAAGAACGTGAAAGAGGTTCCAAGTAGCATCTCTAATTTAAAAAGTCTTAGCTCTCTCTGTATGGATTATTGTGACAATTTTCCAAAAGCCATGGATACTCCTGATTGTTTCCCCAAATTAGAAGCTTTAGGTATCCATTACAGCAACATTACTACCGTCCCTGAAATCAATATCAGATTTCCAAAATTAAAAATACTTTACTTTCACCATTGCTGGAACCTTCGGGAAATTCCAATGCCTCCACCACATCTTGAAGACTTATGTATAGAAGGGTGCGGTTCCTTGGATTCACAATCAAGAAGAAGATTATTGAGTCAAGTCTCTCCCTTTCTCATATAAAGAAACAACTTTGTTTAACTTTCCCAAATATAATATATGACTAAATTTTCTAAACTGAAGTTTCTTAAATTTGCATAAGTTTGGAGAAATGTTTGGGCTTCCACAAAATATGGTATGTTCAAGGGGATCATTGCATCAGGACTCTGTTTCTGAAAAGTGCTGCAATACATCTAAAATGTGTTCTGTACCTGACCTTGCTGATGATGGATTTTACTTTAGCCTTGTCCTTTCAGGAAATAAAATTCCAAAGTGGTTCAACCATCAAAGTATTGGAAGCTCCATATCATTCTTGATTGGTTGGGAATCTCTAGCACTTGCTTTCTGTGTTGTTTTTAAAGTAGAACTGAAGGATACTGTGGCAAATGGATATGAATCTGTTTTTTATTCTGTCTACATTTTCTTCAATGGTTATAAAAAAAGGGCCTTTGAATGTGAACTTATTTTAGATTCATCATCTTTTACATGTTTTCACTGTAGAAGAAATAGCTCATTTGACGGCATGGTTTTAAAGGATTGCAACAACATCAAGCTTCTATGTGAAGTTTCAAATTATGATCCCAAAAAGGGAAAATTTTAATAGAAAGGTGTGGGGCCCACGTAGCATGCATCTGTCCTTCTCGGTATCCTGTTGTGATAAGATGGCTCGAATTCATGAAAGTTTAAGAGTGCCCTTTGATGAAAACTTAAAAATGTTTTTATGTAGAGTCACTGCTCAAAACCTTGTCAGATTCTCAAAAACCCATTGCCCTCTCTGTGAAATAGCTGAATATTCCCTTTTACATCTATTTCAATGTTGTTCCTATGCCAAAGGAGTGTGGTATGGTGGTAGATGGGGTTTTCGAGTCGAAATGATCCGAGCTCAAACTGTAATGAAATTTGTTGAACGTATAATTGACCCCCCAAGTGAGTTACTCGCAGAAAGAATCACCAAAGATGAGTTCACGCTATATGCAGCAGTGGCAATGAAAATCCTTTGGATGGCACAAGAGGAAGCTTTGGTTTCAAACACTAAACCCACCATAAACCAATTAGTCCATCGTTTGAACAAACAGTATGACTTTTACTTGAGACCACTCACCAAAGGGCAAAACAGGGGAAGTGCTTGGACCAAACCACTTGATCAATTAATGAAGCTTAATTTCGATGCATCATGTGATCAAAACAATGTAGGCTTGGCTGTGATTCTCAAAAATCAAGACAGGAATGGGAGAGCTATCGGACGTGGCATAAACATCAATAGCAAGATGGGAATGCCATTGGCCAAAGAGGAGTGCAAATTGTGGTAGAGGGTACAAAGGTAAGCATCCCATGTATTTGATAAAATGTTCCTATGGGCTGAATGAATGAACTCACCTCTTTCTTTTCTAGAGAGGAGTTTCAGTGTATATATATAATGGTAAAATATGGTAAAGATTAAACAATTGGATTGCTATTTCTCTTTATTTTTTGTAGTCAGATGAATCTCCTCTAGGGATACTCTTTATTTTGTTAGCTTGTTGTTGAGTATTTATCTTTTGGATTGTTCTGTTTGAATTGCAGAAAACTTCATTGTAAATCCAGCTTGCAAGCCAAATTCTGCTTTGGCTTTGGCTTCATCTTCATTTGGAAATCTGGTTAGATCAAGAACATTTGATGCTTTTTCTTAGGAAGTACATTCTCTCATTGTTTCTTTACCAAGACAAATACTGTTAGCTTCATCTCATGTGCTATCCGATGGCTGTTTTGTGAGTGCAGATTTTTTTGTGGCTGAGTCCGTTGTGTCTCAAGCAAAAGATTCATGAACCAAGGTGTGATAAGCCATCAAGCACTTTGTAGAATATGCCAAATGTTAGATTAACAACTAGAGGCAGACCTTCTGGAATTGCCACTATCGATTGTGACTGCTTCAGTGACATGCATGATCAGCCATCTTGCACTTCATCTCTAATACTTTGAGTTTAAAATATGTCTTGAGTAAGAAGATTTAGAGTATCAGAGCAACAAATGTTCTCTCATTTCATCTATTAAAAATTGCATGCTGTGGTTTTTTCAGTTTAATTTGCTGTTCATTTCTTTTTACATTATGTCTATGATTTCAACCAACATCAATGGATAGCGGTTAGCTTAAAAAAATATTATTGCTTTAAGTCATACTTAAGTATAACCAAGCTGCTTGTCTTGTGATGTTACTCTCAAATTAAGGGGCTGCACCTTGTTGGTGGTAGAGGAGATGTGATTGGTCCAATTTATAATTCTCATGATGATGATTCAATCTTTAATTCTTTTTCATTGTAAATGCATACATATGTGAAATTTAGCATTCATAAATTATTGAGTTAAATATTGATTTCTTTAATTCTTTTCCTCTTTTGTTACAACATCAGCAATAATTGTTCTTTGGCTTTGCCTTTTGTGGAGACCCCTTAGAAGATTGGCTTTTAGTGTCACTAGAAAGGTTCCTAAGTCCCTACATGCAACCCATGTAGTTGAGTCAATTTGTTATCATTTACTTTCTGTTCAGCTGCGTATGCCATTTTCAACATTCTTGACCTATATGAGGACTGTGTTATCATCTTTATGAGTTACAATGTGTAAATGGGAAATACGCTGAATTTTAAATGCTTTTATTTTCTAGTAATGAAATACCTCAATGTAGAATGTATTTAATTTTTAGGGCATTTTTATGTTGCAATTGTAAAAATGGACCCCATTTACATGTGCCATAAGGCTGTTGGTGGGTGCAATCATAGAAATGGACCCCATTAACACCATTATCTAATATACAAAATCACATAAAAAATGCTTATGTGTTGTGAAATATATTAAATAACCAAATAGAAAGACTATATTTCAAGAAGCTAATTTGGGTTTCGAAACTCTGATTCAGTGCTTTGAATAATTGAAAATTACCAAACTTGATAGAAAACATTTAACAAGGAGTCAAGGACAAAAGCTAATAAGGTAAATTGTTAACTTTATATCCTAATGTTTTTATTTGTGTGAAGCAGCTTTATGCTTAAGAAACATGCAAACTTGTTTGCAGAAAACTTAACCAGTGAGTAAAAAGGCAAAGAAAAAGCTGCAATTTCAATTCAAGTATCTGATTGCCCTCACTCCAACTTCTCAGTATTGGCTTAGACAATTGAGGTATGCTCATTTGTATAGTATGTTACTCTACTTGTGGTATTCTTAAATTAAAAAAATGAAAATCTACAACTATAATTTGCCTTCTTGCAATTTGAACTAAAACCTATTTTGAGCTTTAGGTTGTAGAACAGTCACCTTACACAAGTCTTGTCCAAGGTGATTTTTTTATAGACAAAATTTAGTTACGAAATTGGTTGTAACTTAAGACTACAATCTTACTCAATAAAATAAACATTATTACATATTTTGAAAATCTAACCGTTGAATTTTGTTCTTTACGCTCTTAATACACATGTCAAATTTTGTGTCCTTACTATATGATCTATATGCTTATATTTTATGCATAATTTTAAATTACAAAAACTTGCAATTTAAATAATTTGTTGATGACATAGCTATTGATCTTTAATTTTCTAGAAATTTTACAAGCATAGAGGATATAAGAATAAGATGTAATCTAATGGTAAATTTGTCAAAATTCACCTCCAATAAAAAGATATTGAATAAAGCTACAACCAATTTTGTAGCTTAACTTTGTCCTTGTCAACAAGTTGGCTTGTAAGTGGCCTAGATGGAACTATATGCAGCCTTGTCACAACATTGTTAGTGCCTGGGCCTGGGCATGTATATCTTAGTGGAAGCCAGGGCACCCAAAATTTAAGACATTAACTTCTTTATGTCCACAGTGGAATAATTTTATAAAAGGTTGATGATACATTCTTAAACTACTCTCTTCTTGGTTCGCTGCCTTATTGAGGCCAATTTTATGCATATTGCATGCCTCTCAAATGAATAAACTTTTTTTTTCTTGTTTTTGTTTATTATATAACCTGGGGTCTTTTTTTAGGGGGACCATAACTTCTTTTTTTGAAGGAAAATATATGCATATTTTAAATAAGGTATGTCTATAAATATATTTTATAAGGAAAGTAAAAATTCTCTAATAAAGACCAATAATTTTTCTGTTGTATTATTGATTTTATGTTAATACTATCAAAACCTGTGACTTTTGAATGGAATTAAGAGTTTGTTATTTTATCCAAAAAAAAAAAAGTGTTTGTGATACCTGCAAAAACTAAGGGGACCATTGTATTAAATTAGAAGAATTGGGGTGTACAACACAAAGGATTGTCTATATACATATAAGAAATATAAAAAACTTCAATCCCATGGGAGACAACATCCACCTTGGCCTCGCTTTGCTTAACTTGTATTGCCCCTGCTGCCTCAGATAAGGTGTTCAGGAAGAAATAAATCTTCATCTTCCTTTTGGGGTACTGTTGTTCTCTTGCCAGATACTATTCTACCTAGATGTAATATGACCTGAGCATTGTTACAGAACCCTGGGAACTGAGAACTTTGATAATTTCTTCTTGTTGAAGCAAATTAAATTTATAGTTTGGTTTATTGACAATCAATCATCTTTCTATACCAATTGTGCAACTGATGAAAAGATGGCAGACAATTTCCTATGCAATAAAATAATGTGTTTCTTGTAACTTTTGCATGTAACTGTTTAGTGTGTGTTTTCCCTAAATTTTGGTAATTGTTGGTATTGTAATTTAGTTTCGATCAATATGGGAGTAATCATGTGTTACTTTGCTCCGAGTTTGGTTTACATTTTCTTCTTTGTGATTTTAGTTAGTATGATTTAAGGCTCTCTATATTGCTGATTTTTTACATATGACAACATATATGTATGATCAATGTTGACTAATATTTTGTTTAGTCAAGGTGGAGGACGTTCTCTAATTTTATAAAGTTTTAGTTTTGTAATGAACTTCCCAAACTAATGATATTTATTACTTCTTGTCGAGTTGAATCTATGAATTTTATACACGATCATGTTTATCTTTTATTTCTCCAAGTGTATGCCTAAGAAAGTTCAAGGAGGAATGACTTTACCTTTGAACTTTAGTATGACTTTTTCATACTTGGTAAAACAAATAATTACTTTGGAGTAGGTAATTAATTTGTCATAGGGTTGGTTTTATTTAATGAATTGAACGGGGAATAGCTTTTCTTTCTACCGTCATGTCATGTTAAAGGCTAGCTTAAAGCAGTTTCTTGAATTTATATCCCTTATTCTCAAGAGCTCCCTTGTAGTAGGTGTGAATAGCCTTTTCACTCTTCCTCTTCACCAAAACTCCACTTCCGTTTTTCTCTTAATTCTCTGACTTAAAGTCTTCAACATGGATTATATATTTCATTAATATTCATATCAAAACAGCAAGGGCTCCCAGAAATCTTCGTAAGTAATTGAGAATCTATATTTTAAATATTACTTGGTTGTTCTTAAACCAACTCCTTCTTGCACTATATCAAGAATCTATTATGAGAATTACCTTCCCTCATTGCTTATTTAAAGGCAAAATCCTGTTACCTTGGTCTCATTTAATGTAAGGGTGCCTATTTTGTCATTGCAGATTGTTACGTTTGACCCAGATTGTGACTAGACAACACATAATCATCATGCACTTCATAGAATAAGCCAAAGTAGAGTAACAACCGGTGACAATACCAACAAGTTCATTAAAATATGTTGGTGCCGCCCATCCCTCAATACGTCCACCCTGATGTCTCTACTCGTTGAGAGAGCTTCTCAAATTGCTTGGATTGCTTGAAGTTACAGACAGCAAAAATATCAACAACCAAAATGACAGCAACGATAATACTCCTACTATGATACTACTCATCTTTCCAACCATGCTGTTTGATACCTAAGGTATAGCACAGGTTGAAATTAAAATAATAGTAGTGTCCTTAAACGCTTCAAGGACATTACTGAGGAGCTTTTTGCAGGTGCCTTTTGGTACTTATTGGCAACATAAACATTCTTTCTATGAATAAAATCAGCCATATTATCACTAATATCTCCCTTTATGTCTGTTTCAAGAATCACGGCCAGTGCTTTTACTCTGCCAGAGTGACTCAAAGCTTGAGATTTCTCATTCCTCACAATGTCACAGAACCTTTCAGATCAAAAATGAGAGAGGAAATAGGTTTTTCACGCAAGGGCTGCTTCCTTGCCTCTCATAAACAAGGGATGGATGCTGAAGTCGTGGGTTAAATCTGAAGTGTAAACAATTAGTATTTACCAATCAAAATAGCAATGTGATTGCTGAATTCTGATTATGAAGCGAGGGCTGGGGAAACTAAGATAGGGATCTTTGTTTTATGATGGCTACTTCGTATGATGTTTAGCCCTGGGGTGACACTGTTTTGGACAAGTTAACAAGATGTTTAGTGTGGGCCTCTCTTTATATGTTCTTTCATTTTTTGGCCATATGTAGAACTTTATTTGATACACTACTTTGGAAAAATTTAAACTGCAGATTGTGTTATTGTGCCTCTAATTATTTTCAGGTTGTCTGGATACTTTTGTACCATATTCATGGTATTCTTATCTAATCCTTGATTTTGTTTGAAAATAGGCAATAAAGGAATGTTAATAACCATTTATTTGTAAAGTTTGAAGAAAAAGAGAAAGTGCCCCTGTATGGCTCGAGTCAATGAACTCTTACTCTCTTAGCCATGCCTTTTTTAAATACCAAATTAATTGCATACTATTGAAAACTTGATCCCAAATAAAAATGGCTTCTAAACTTGATCTTCATGGATTGCAGCATTCCTTATGCAGCTTGTTGCATTGTGGGTCTATTGATACCTATAGTGTTTGAGGTTGCTCAATGTGTAGATTCACCTATTTTTCTGTCTTGTGGGTTTATCCAGAAGAATCATAACAATCAGATTGTGTTCCAAATTGGTTGTTGAGGTGTATTATACTTCCACAAATGCTATTTTATGTTTTACTATGTGGTTGGTGGAAGATATAATAATTTTTTTAGGCATGTATTAGAATAAATACTAGGTTATGTGTGCAGGTTTGTTACTCCAAATTTGGCTGAGATTAATGCACCATGGTTTGGATTAATATTCAAGGAAGGCTAAAGCAAGTTCTTTGACTCGTCTTGTGCCATACTACTATGATAATTGGGTTGTGCTTCTCCTTAGTCCTTGGGAAATCAAGACCGTTGGTCACAAATTTTTACTAGGCAAGCAGATTTTCCTCTGGATTATGCAAAATGATAATCAAATGTAGTTTGCTATAGTTTTCTTTGTAGCCTTGCTATACATCTGTGGAATATGAAATATTGCACATTGACTTAATTACGTTTTCTTTTCTTTCATTACAGTAAAATCAAAATTTTTGAATTTTCCTTTGCTGTGATCCTTTATGATGATTGGCTTATGACATCTATATAAAGATTCCTAGCAGTCTATTTGGAGCAGATGTGGTTTAAAATTACTCCATTTTCATCTACTTTCATTTTTTGGGCTCTTCTTGCATTGAACAGAATTCTTAGCCTACTTTGGGGCCATTTGATTTTATTATACAGGTGACAATGACCCGGTGGAAATTATTCCATTTTAAGTGATTATTTTTGCAATAAAATCTGTCTCTATAGAATAATCAAGCTCTAGATTTTGAGCACTCCTCTTCTTTAACAAAATTCATTATTTACTTTTTAAAAAATGTGTTTGATTGTTCACTTCCTTCAGCTACTCCCTTGGTAAAACAGTTGAGATGTACAAATAGTATTGTCTTAGATAGGAGTGGCTCCCCATTAATTTGAGAAAATGATTGATGTAGCAGACTTCGAAGTTTTATTGATTTGAGTCTTTTTAGTTCCTGAAATTGGGTTGATTTTGCATGGCTTAGTTTAACAAAAGTATGTGGAAGGTAGATAGCTATTGAGTTAACCTGTGTGGCACAACCTTGAGCTTTGTTTGGTTAACTTGTCAATTGCTAGGCTCGACTCTCACCACATGGGGTCGTGGGCTTTGGACTCTAGCTTTGTTGGGCCAAGCCCATAGGGTTAGCCTCATAGTTTCCTTCTCCAAAAGGCCATTAATTCATTTTTATTATTAGAGATTCTTCTTCAACGTGCAAGGAAGTAATATCTTTTTATCATTTCTTTTCATATTCTTAGAATTTTTGTACAGTTTAGACTTCTAAATTTTTGTACCTTGTAACATTTCATTATTTGTTTTCCCTTACAAAGTTATTGGTTTTAAATGAGGTGAGAGAAATCTCAAATCCTAGGAGTCACCTTGTCTCTCCATGGTTAGTCCTGTTATTAAAGCTTGTTGAGCCACTTTCCTGGCCCAGTAAGGTTGGCAATTTTACATTGTGCTCTGCTTCTAGAGCCTAAAATCGTATTGTTTGGCTATAATACCATCCACATCAATGAATTCATAATGTTTTTTTCACACACTGAGGTCAACAGTTCAATGAAGTTACATTCTCTTTAACTAGTCTTTGCAATTTAGTTTGCTAGCAAGGATATGGAGGTGAGAAAAGGATGATATAGAACTTGCTACTGTTTGGGTTTGGAAAAGTTATTATAAGAGTTCAAATTTTGTTTCAATATCTTGTGTTCCAGGCTTTGAGATGGAGCATAAATTTCACAAAACCTGTGCATAAGGGTTAATGCTTCTCTGTCCTTCAAAAATAGGTTTTGTACAAGGCAATACTAGTGTTGTATGTTGCGTAGTTATATATTTTCTTCTATTGAGAGTAACAGGTAGGTACTTGAGAATTCCCATACATAAAAAAAAAATGGGGATATTAAAATTTATAACACTAACACTTGCAAAGATGCTATTCTCATTGTTGTCTACTTTGCCTAATTGCTATGAAATGCATCACTTTACAAATAACTCTTTTTTTTTGCACGAAGATCCCTGGCTCTTGGCAGAACCTTACTCTTTCTTTCCATCAGCACTATCAGAAGCTTTCTTTTCACCGTTTACTATTACACATCATGTTCCATCTAGGTGACTAGAGCATTAGATGGAAGCATACTTTGTCTATATTGAATCATTAATAGAGCCTCTCATGTGTACTGGGCTCACACATTTGTAGATCCATTTTTTGAGTATAAATATTTTGTATGAGATAATTTCCTCTGTATTGAATGGATTAAGAACAAATTTTGTGTATATTAAAATAAATTAATAATATTTGATCAGATTGAACAATCAAGTAGATCAGGTGGAAGCAGTAGCTACTGCTTGAACCTTGGAGTTTTCCCTGGAAGTTGGTATTAACCAAGGTATTTTGCAAGGTGATTCCAAGGTGGTCATGAAATCTCTTGCAGATGAGGTGCAATTATTGGCTTCCTTTGTACTTTTATTAATGGCTTATTTGGATTGAGGGGGGGGGAGGGGGAGTATATATATATATATATATATATAAACATACTTGCGTTTGGTCTATTCTTCCTTTTGTTCTGTATAGCAAAGCATAGTTGCTAAACACACAACAAATAAACTATAAAGATTGGTCATATGCAAGGTTCTAGGTGGGCCCTTTAATGTGGTGTTTTTGATGCCTCAAATTTCTCTACGTATTGATTTTACAATGAGTAAAAGCTCCAATTCTGCAATAATAAAGAGTTTCAAGATAACTACGAAAGCAAAACACCACACTAAGTTTGAGTGGAATCACTAGATTTCCAATGGGTAAAACCTAGGTAGAGTTCCTCAAATGTTGTACCTTAAGGTATTCCAGTCAAATTCAACCATGTGATTGTATTGGCCAATAAGTCACGTGGTTGAATTGAATTGTTATTGGAAAAGATAACATTGTTTGTACTACATTGATCAATCTTCAATGCAACATGTAATTGATTTCTTTTTTCTTTTTGGTGAGATAAAGATAGAAATAACATGTAGTTGAACTTAAGGTATAACACCTAAGTAATTGTATTTGTACCTAAGTTTTATCCATTAATAAACAATGCTATTCTCCATCAAAGGAAAAAGATCATTTAGTAACCCCAGAAAGCTGAACGTACCATGCCCAATTTTCACAAGGTTTGACTAGCTCCTCAACTTTGGAGAACTCCAAATTGATGTTCTTAGAATTTCTAGACAGTACAGACCACAATTTATTTTTCAACTTTTGTACCCACCCCCCCCCCACCAACACACACAAAGTATTTTATTGGTTTTAAAATGAGTTGAGAGAAATCTCAAATTGTTGAAGCCTGTTGGGCCACTTCCCTTGGCCTGATAAGATGGCAATTTTACATCATGCGCTGCTTCTGGAGCCTAAAGTCTTATAGTTGGGCTACACTCCTAATGTTTCTTCTCACACTGAGGTAAAAAATTTGATTAAACTAATCTTTTCAGCTTAGTTTAGTAGCAAGGACAGGAAGGGGGAAAAGGACAATATACAATCTGCTACTACTTGGGTTTGGAAAAGTTGTTATAAGGGTTCAAGTTTTGTTTGAATAACTTATGTACCAGGCTTTGAGATGGAGCATAAATTTCAAAACACCTGTGAATGAGGAATGATGTACCTCTGTCCTCCCAAAAATGCCTTGTACAAGGCAGTACTAATGCTGTATTTTGTGTGAAAGTTGCAAGAAAGAATTTTCTTTTCCAACGATAAGGTTAATTCTAGTTTATGAAAAAGATTAAAATATATTACATATAAAATATATATTGTAGAAACTTACACATTTGCCAAAAACTTCAGGTACAGATTAGAATTACATGTCAAGCATGAAAGTGGCAGCACAATATTTGTGGCATTTGACAAGGAAGCAGAGAAAATTGTTCGTTTTCCTGCTACACAAGTCTGTACTATAGAAATAAAGGTATAATATTTATAGCTTCATGAAGTTAATAAACTTATCATGATTTTTAAGATTTCCATACATCTTTTGAATATTTGGTATTACGAATGAATCTTTCGATTATTTTTATGTTGGACTTGGCTTTGAGGGCAATGATGTTTTGTTTCTAGTTTTTATATTAGATTTTATATTGGCTTTTCATAATATGGATATGAAGTTAGTTTGCCTTCCTTTCTGGTTTGGTTGCATATATAATTATTTTTTCTTGAGGTCTTTTTTTGGCGATGATACGGATCCTAGTTCAGTAATATTTGCTTAGATCCGTAATTAGTTTGGATTCAGATCCTAGTTTTTTTTAATGCTCAAACCTTTGAATACCGGAAGATCTTATGTACAGTGTTTTGATCAGTACTGTTCTTTCAATTACCTCAGGTAGTATTAATGGTTAGTTGTCTATCTGTTACCTCAGGAAAATGCCTCTCTTGTAAGAAAAGTTATTGGGCTCTTGTGTTTGCAGTTTGCACAATTACTGGGTAACACATTATTATTGATCAGTCATGATTTATAAGTTGCTTTTTAATTTTTTGGATAGAATTCAAATTAGGGTCTTAGATCCATTGTTAGAATTTTTCTCATTGGGTGAGCATAGGGATACTTTTAAGAGTTTTGATATGAAGTTGGAAGATTCACTAGCATCAGTGTTACGTTAAGGCTCACGGGTTTGGAAGATGTTTGTGTAAAATGCTGCCTGTGAGGAGAATACCAGGAGACCAATGCTTGTGTTGCTGAAAAAGAATTGGAGCAGTTAACTGTATGCTCCTTTTGAACCTTAAATTGAGATGTATCAAAACAGTGAGGAAAAGGGATGCTTATAATGCTGAACTAGTTAGGATTAAGCTGAAAAGGGTGAACAAGAGTTTGGACGAATGTTCCATGATGATTAATCATGTGTCAAGGGAAAAAATCAACCAAGAAAGCTTTACAACTAGCTTCAGCCTGTTTAAAACATAAATCAATCTAGCTGGAACAAAATATTGAGCTTGGTGTGACGTTTTGTTTGGGATAAGATCCCTCTTCCATGGATTCCTCTAATAATTCTTCAATTTTGATTTAGATGCAAGATAATGATAGGGAATTGGAGGGGTTTCTCGATAATCTGAGTAGATGTTTGAAAGCAATCACTGGATACGTTGCTTTAGGTGCTGCACTTTAAGGCTCTAATTTGTACACTTAGAAAATATGCAATGAGCGTGAGGGACAGCAGCCAACACTTACGTTGCTTATAATTATACAACAAAATCAAAATAGCGCCTTTGATTCCAATTCCAAGGCTTCAATTCACTTCAATTCCAAGAATATTATGTATACCTAAACACCACCTAAATAATGATAGCATGTAATACAAGATTTAGAAATCAGCTTCATCTTCCCCTTTTCCTGCCTTTTCCCAATTGTCCAGATTTTATACCATGTTCTTGTTCTTGAAGGAAAGTTAATGCCTTTTCATACTTCTCTGCTCTTTCTTTTTCCCATGGTGCTCTTTCTTTCTCCTTAACCTCAAGTAAGAAAAATGCATCTTTCCGCAACTCACGAGCTGCCCCCTTAGCTTCATGTTTTACTTGTTTCTGCAACTTTCTCTTCACAACCAGTTCATGATTTGGATCATAATCTCTACCCTTAACAAAGCTGCAAGACGACATGGCAAATTCTCAGTTCCAACCAGTTATTGTAAGTAACATAATCTATTGCAACAAAGTTTTAACATGTGGTTAAAAGCAAGGGAAAGAAAATTACTTCTCCTCAAATTTCAGATTCAGCATTTTGATAGGCACTGGCTTTTGCTTCTGCATTAGAAATTGCTGCCCATTTGAACAAAAAAGTTCGCATTGTTTTGCTTTCCCAACCAGCATCAGCATGAAAAATAGCCCCTGATCAATACAAATGTCACAATCAATACAAAGACAATCAAATGATGTCATGCAGCTACATATGTAATAAAAATAGACTTCAAAGTTGACTGCAAATACAGATATTTAAGATAGTATAATTCAACCCCTATTCTCTCAGTGATCCATCAAACATAATGGGATCCCAAATCAATACATAGAAAAAAACAGTATCAAAGTGCTACAAAACCCAAAAAAATTAAAATAAAGAGAAACAAACTCCACCATAAACACACTCAAAGTTCCAATAGCAAAGTAAATGAGTTTAAATCACACACACATAGAGAGTTCTAGCAACAAATCCATCACCCAAAAAATTTAACAAAAACCCTAAACATTCTATGCATCTAGCAACAAAATCCCAAACAAAAAAAATTGAACAAAAACCTCAACAAACCCGAACAACAAAAGCCCTAGCAAACCCAATAAAAAACCCAAAATTCCAATCCAGCAATGGCAAGAAAAATCCAAAAAGAGAGAGAGAAAGAGAGCCGTAGAGAAGAGAAATACCCTAAATGTTGGCTTGGCCATACTCGTCGCCGCCGCTGTTGCCTCCTTGGAGCTGACCTAGAGCCTTCGATGAACTTACTCATGTCTGGGTTCACAATGCAAGAGCTGGTTGCAAAGCCGATGTGGTGGTCTGGGTTCATGAGGGTTAGGAAGGTAAGGGTTGGGTTCGTGGGTTAGGGAGCCAATTGAGGGCTTGTTTGGTGAGAAATCCCAAACTCACATTTTTATATTTTAAACAACATTACACATATTTTCACACACATTTTCACCCACAGGTATTTCAAAAAACTACAAAAATCTCATCTCAAACTATTCTACCGAACACCCCTTGAGATTTTCTGTTTTGTGGGAAAACGGTGTCCTAGAAGATTTTGTTTGTTTTCTCTTTGGGCAAAACGGTGTCGTTTAGCATGTGCCAAGTCATCACTTCACTTCCATTGCAACTGTGTCATTTTGAGCTTATTTGGCAAAAAAAAAAAAAATGTCAATAAGATGACATAGCAGTTAACAGCAGAAACTAACCGGGGGGTGATTTGCTAACGGAACCAAACATTGGGGTGTACTTTGCAATTTACCTTTTTTTTCTTTTCTTTTTTTTTTGAGGGAGAAAAGTAAGAACTTTATTAAATACACTACTTGATTCTAGGAATTGAACATTTAAGTGTGGGGAAATTATTGTGTAGTCCCAGCCAATAGCTTGCCACCAAATCTAAAGTGGCTTTTTACATCATCTTGTCTCAGCATAATAATTTTTGCTCTCCTGATGTCTGCTCACGTCGTATAGGGTCTGTGCACATTTGAAATTTGAAATTAAATTTATTTAAACAAATTTTTTAGGTTTGTTCCTTCACCTCTTCACTTCACCCACAAGTTCAGACGTCCACAAAGAAAAGAAGCTCCATCTCGTAAGTCTCTACCCACAAGTTCCTCTATAGTCTATTCCTCTCTCATGAACGGTGTCTCAAGCACTCTATTCCTCTCTCCCTCTCTCATCTTTGTTAACATTGCAGCCGATCGCTATGCGGCCACCTTGCTATTGCCACCTTTGGTTTGGCTTGTTCTCTAATATCGTTTCGGTTATTATTTAAAACGAAAACTGATCTAGGCCAGGCCGTGTGGTCCGGCTTCTTTTCCGAGTCCTGAGTCTCAACAACAACATCTCGCTTTGTGGTCCAACTTGAGACCTCTCCATACTCTTTCTCTATGCGTTTTTCCCTCATCTAATCCATAGCTACAGGCCCCATTAGTGAGTGCAATTTTTTTTTTCTTTAATTTTTAGAAATTTCATATATACATTACAAGAAAATCATTATTAATGATTTGAATTGCATATTTTTGTGTTTGAATATACTGTTTGGGGTTTAGGTTGCAATGTGATTTTGATTTGCAATTTTTTTCCTTATTGGGTCTTGCGGTTACTGTTTTTTTTTTATACCACAATTTAGATAGATCTCATTACCCGCACCCTTGTCGTACAGACCTTGTCCAACTTTCTGAGACAGACCAATAAACACATACATTGGTGGGATTGTAAAATATTTTGTTTCTTTGAGTGAACTAGTGAAGTATTTGCTGGTTTTCAATGAATCAATTGACAATTATTGCTTTAGTAGATTCTTTTTATTTAAAGCATTTTTGTACTTGTGAGATTATTACTGGAATTGGCAAGTTGATATTCCACACACGTAAAATATCAAAAGGAGTTGTCATGTTAGGATGGTCTTAATCAAAAACAAATTTCATGAATTCTTATTTTAAAAATGCAGTATCTCTTGAAGAGCCGGGCAGGTAGGTATACAAGCTGTAATTCAGCCTAAACTTCTTGTGGATTTTGCATTCATTAATTCATGTTAATGTGATGCTGAAATAAGTTGATGGAATGTATTATTCTATATTATGGCAATTAAACATTATTTTTCACTTTTCTTTTTGTCATTTTGTTTGGATTGTGTTTTATGGGTGGAAATGGGCAATTAGCCTCAGTTTCTAAACAATATAGTTAGTAGACACTGTTTTGTAACTATATAGGATAGTAACATCTCGATTATAAAAGAGTCGATTTTAGGCTATAAATCGACTCTTTGAGAGTCGATTTTCAAGGTCTATTTACGTCTGATGTGGCACTTTTTCCACATGGCGGCCATTTGGAAATCGAGTCTTTAAGATTCGATTTAGAAACTGTTATCACTTATCACTCTGCCTCTGCATCTTCTCATTTGCACCTTCTCATCTCATCAGAGAAGAAAGAGAGAGGAGAAAAGAGAAAGGTCGCGACCCAAGCCGGCCGTGGGTGAGTTTTTTTTTTTTCTCTCTAGTGGCAGGTCCAGTCTGGTGGCAACCCAGGCCGCGCCGCTCGCCCAGGTCGCGACCCAGGCGCGCGCCCAGGTCGCAACCCAGGCCGCCCTGCGCGCCCAGGTCGCGAAGATCTGAGCAAAACCCACCAAGGCAAGCGGCGGGCCTGGGTCGCGCGACCCAAGCCGCGCCGCGCACCCAAGCCCGCCGCTTGCCTTGGTGGGTTTTGCTCAGATCTTGGTGGTTGGTTGATTTTAAGTTTTTTTTATGATTTATGGGCTTGTAAATCGAGTCCCAGAGAGTTGATTTCCAAGTAGACTCCACATGGATAAAAATGCCACATCAGATGTATCAGACCATAAAAATCGACCTTCAAAAACTCGATTTTTAACTTCAAAATCGACTCTCTTAAACTCGAGATGCTAGTAAAAAATATAGTTTGGAAATTGTGACTACTAACTATATTGTTTAAAAACTGGGGCTAATTGCCCATTTTCACCTGTTTTATGCTATCAATCTTCCTAGAGACTAGTCTATACTCTAATGCTATTGCAACCCCCACCCACACACCCCACCTTCTTTTTATTTTTATTTTTTATTTTTTTATTTTTTATAATCGCTATTGCAACCCATTTGATGTCATAAAGCCTCCTTGGTTATATAATTTTGTGAAGTGCTACTTATCTTTGTTTTGAGATTTTGATAGCACTCTATGGATGATTCATACCTGACCAATTATGTGCGCTAAGTGGTTGGATTCTATTATGATTAATGATTCAAAAAAGTGGTTGTATGCACCAACAGGGGTACTCCATTCTAGCTAAGAATGCTGATGAGGATAAATAACATCAATTTTGTGGATGGCGCCTGCAGCAAAAGATGTAGATGACTAGCAACGTGGGTAAGCATAAAAAGTTATTGTTGGAGTGGTTCCTTTATCCAAGGGAGGTGTTGGCTTAATATAAGAGTTCAGCCAATAAATTACTAGTTTTTAGGAAGAGTTACCAGATTAAGTTATTAAGATTATTATATGTCCAGTTATTTAAGCTTCATTGCTACAATGCAATTCTCACCTTTGCTTTCTATACCATTATTTAAAAAAAATTAAAAAAAAAATGCTTTATATACCATTATTGAAAAGAAAAAAAATCACCGAATTCAACAAATCTTCTAATTGTATTTGAAGATTATCATACTAAAATTAAACCATTTCGCACCAAGTGTTAATATGCATTTCCACTAAATGCTTTCAAATTCAAAGAAACTAAATTAAGATTGGGCATCTTTCTTTTAGTTCAAAAAACCTATACATTACAAGATCATTAAAGCTTTTCTTTGGAATGTAAGCATATAAAATTAGTACATAACTTAGAGCAATCTTATCAGCTTGTGTAAAAATTTTGTCTATTTTACACAAAAAAATCTACTTTTTCTATTTTACACATTCATTTTTACACAACCTCACATCAGTTTGTCTATTATACACATCTTTCAATTAAATAATAAATTTCCTCACATTTTTTTATTATTTTCCTAACTGCCTCTATATATTACGCGCGTCTCTCTCTCTACCATTTCTGTCCGTTGCTCTCTCTCTCTCTATACCCATCTCTCCCCTGAAAAACTCTCCAACTCCCCTGAAAAAAACTCTCATCTCCCTCTCCACTATCCATTAACTCTCCTCTCTCTGTACACCCATCTCTCTCCCTCTCCATTAACTCTCCTCTCTCTCTCGATCAACTCTGCCTCTCCATTAACTCTTCTCTCCGATCCACCATCTCACTCAGATCAACTCCCACTCTCCGATCCACGAGCTCCGAGCTCCGATCCACGGCGCCGATCCACAATACGCCGCTCCGAGCAACGATCCGCGCTCCGATCCAGGATCCGCCGCTCCGATCGACGATCCGCGGCTCCGATCGACGATCCGCGGCTCCGATCCACGTTCTGCTGCTCCGATCAACGATCCTCAACTCCGATCAACGATCCGCGGCTCTGATCCACGTTCTGCTGCTCCGATCAACGATCCTCAACTCCGATCAACGATCCGCGGCTCCGATCCACGTTCCGCCGCTCCGATCACGATTCGCGGCTCCGATCACGATCCCTGCCACTCCAATCTGTGTTTGTGCATCTGTGTTTTTTTTTTTTTATTAAGTGTATCTCTAGGTTGATTTTTAACTGGGTTGTTGAGCTTGGAAAGGAGAGAGAAAAAATGGAGCGAACAGGAAAATATATAATAATGGTATAAACAAGCTACAGTAGCCGTGTAAATATACACGGTTACTGTAGCATGGGGATAGGTTTCCACAGTTTTAGCTTTTTTTACACCCACTGATGCGGGAGCTTTTTTCTTCAAAATGTGTAAAATGGACGTTTTTTTGTACTATACATAATTATAGCTAAACTGATGAGAATGCTCTTACAATGGGCTCCAAGTCAAAATGATTACAAAGAGAATATATATAATAGAGAGTATGATGACAGTTTTTTGTTGACACCATAACTTTCCATGGGCTCCAACTAAAATTTGTATAAGCCTGTTAGTAAAAAAAGTAGTTTCTTTCAAACTAAAGCTGTCTAAAAACAAATTCACTATGTTAGATGAAAACCAAAAAGTAAAACAGAGGACTCCTAAAAGAAAGCTAGGCAGCTAGGCTTCAATGTAGAAAGTACAATTGTTTCCACAAATGAAAGCATCATCAGACATATTTTTCAGCTATCCATTGAAATTTCCTTCTCGATTTTTGTAGTTTTGAGACCTTTCTCTCCACCTCTGCTCATTTTGCTTCTGTAAAGTCTGAACTTCGTCCGCATCATGATAGAATATCAATACTAAATAATGTATAAATATATGTATATATATCACACGATTAATACAAAATAGCATAATTGAAATTTACAGTTATTAATAAACGTCACGAGTGAACTCCAAAATGTCTAAGAACTATCAACAACACGTCCAAGAATGAGTCTTGATGATTAAATTAAGCTTTTCTCACGGCAATAAGCAAGTTTCATGAAAGGTCTATACCAAAATTTTTTAAAAATGACATTGTCTTTACATTGGGGAATTTTATCAAACAATTGGAGTACAGAATGAACCAGAGTTGTGAAACCAATTGGCCATGAATTCCAAAATAGCCAGCATAAAAATAATTCATGACACATCATTCCATCAAATACTAACCATAATCGTCAAAGAGATCAACATGAGTATCAAAGGAAATCAAAGAAAAGCAAATATAAAAATTAAAAAAAAAAAAAAAAAATCTAGAACACCTTTAGCAGAAAATTTTATGGGAGAAGAAAACCTGGGAATTTCATGTGACCAACAGAAAGGGAAAGTGCACTCACCCATTCATTGCTTGAATCTTGGAGCAAGCAGTATCATCCTTGTTGGGAGGAACAACATACCTCTCAGATCTAGACCATTTGGATAATTGGATTTCTCATCAAAGCATTTGTCTATCTACGATGGGGAGGCGAGGGATTGCAGGGGCAGGAAACGTGGAGGAGGCCTGCGGCAAGGAGCGGGGCAGCGGTGAAGTATTCATCGCTGCTGAGTGGGAAGTTGAAGTTGGAGAATGGAAACGATGAACCAAATTCGGCAGAAAAACAGTTTCTTCCACGACCCATGGAAGACATTTTGGATATTTGATATTGTGATTACTTCATAAAACAAAGTTTGGAAAGGTTTCAGGTGTGAAACTTCAGTTTCCGCCCATTCACATCTGAAATTTGAACTTTCTCTCAAAAAGGAAAATTTTGAATCCTGATCGCAAAAGTCAGAACTCAGAATTGATGGGGTTAAAGGGTTAGAGTAGTAGGCTGAGGTGAGGTGACATGGAAATAAACTTATGTCATCAATTTTTTAATGACCTGTCTTCTTCTTATTGGGTCGGAGTACTAGGTCAACAAGCTGATAAGCTCCGGACTACCCAGTAATCTCTCTCTCTCTCTCTCTCTCTCTCTCTCTCTCAATAATAGATAAAGTTAAGATAAAATTCAATTAAATTTTAAATTAAAATTTAATTAGAGTCTAATTTTGTACTATATATCCCATTTAATGTAAGTTTTTAAATTTTTGTACCAAGTGAATTAATATAATGTAAAAATTGAATTTTAATTAGAATTTGATTTTACTACATGTGTCCCATTTAATCCAATTTTTTTAATTTTTTGTGCCAATTGAGTTAATTTAGTGTAAAAAACGATGAGTCCAATATAAATAAACCATAGAAAACATAATTTTAGAATGATTTTATATTTATGAGTCTTTTTTTTTTTTTTTATAGAACTAAAAACAATTCAAGTTTATAAGTCATATATATATATATATATATATATATGTCCCATTTAATCAATTTTTTTTTAAATTTTTGTATCAAATGAGTTAATTTAGTGTAGAAAATGAGAAGTCCAATATAAATAAATCATAAAAAACATAATCATATATCTAACACTATATATAAAATTAGAAAAAAAGAGAGTTTGAATGATTTTATATTTATGAGCATTTTTTTGTATAACTAAAAACAATTAAAATTTATAAGTCATATATATATATATATATATTAATAGGTAAAGTTTAGAGAAAATCCAAAAAAATTCTACAATTGAAATTCAATTTTGTGTTATGTGTCATAAATTATTTATTTTTAGAGAGGTTTTATTTCTTAATTTTGGAACCAAATGTGGGATCATATCATAAATTTCCATTTAAGTGAGTTATTGAGTACAAAAACTAAAGAGCGTAGAATTAATGAACATAAAAATATTTTTAAAATGGACAATTTACATTTTCTACCTAATAACATTCTTACAAAACTTTTTAAATAGTTAAAAAAATATATAAGAATAACTACTAATAATATTTAAATTTTATATGTAAAATTTATACTATGTATTTTAATGTGTATTTTTTAAGTATATTCATGCATATGCATGAGGTTACAAGCTAATTTCCATTAATTGTGATATCATTAAACATTGTTTTTATATTAGTTTGATAGGGACACAAAATAAATCAAATAATTTTTGACAAATCAAAAAAATCCCCTTGCCAATTACATGACTTACGGGGATTGAGCATGCCAAGGAAATCCCATTAGCGGTTATCAAAATTTAACTAATTATTTTGCTTAATTTTTTAATTAATGAAATAAATTAGCAAATAAAATCATGGTTCATCAAATAAATCAATATTAAATTTGAAAATCATATGCAAAATAATTTCTTCAAACTAAAAATTGAATGAATCGTCATCAAAAACAAACATAGAATGCAAATTTTAAAAGATTGTCATAAAAAGAAAAAACAAATAATTATTAACCTATTATTATTATAATTAACATAATCACGAAAGTATAATAGTAACTCTCGGTTTTGATAACATAATATTTATTTCAGGTATGTTGTATTATTCTTTCTATGGTATAATAATGAAAAACAAAACTTTTGGAGTGAATCAATATCTTTTCAAGAAAATCTAGAATCACAGTATTTTGTGCCATAACTCTAGCAAAGTGACCTATAGAAAAGTTCATTGATCCTCATACCACAAATGCTTTCTTCTACAAGATTTCAATTCTGTAGGGCTGAGCAGAGAGACCAATTATTTTTGGCTTTCTTCAGTTAATGGTGGGGTTACATGAACGTTTTTCAACCTTAGTAGCAACTAGCAACAAACAAGGAAGAAAACTCTTTAATCATTTCTTCTTTATTTTTTTTCGACATGCAAGGAAGTAATATGTTTTTACCATTTATTTATTTTTTAAATGAATAGTTCCTTTGCTTTTATAATTTTGTTTGAATAAATAGTTGAGCAATGCAAATGGCTCACACTTCACTGGTATAAAATTTGAATAGTGTGATTGCTTGGGCTTTGTTTATAGATTTTCAATCCATATGATATGGGTTCTTAGTATGAAGTTTTTGATGAAGAATGATTTTAAGAATATGATTTACTATGTGATAACACTGTATCGTTATAACCAAATACAAGCATTGACGGACTTTTTCTGCATGAATTTTCTGTTACTGCTTTATGCCATTGCTGTCAAACTATATCAAGTTAAAAATATAATGAATAGAGAAGATTTGTGCAGTACAAGCACTTTTTTGGAGATGCTGTGTGAGGTTGATGTGTGTGATGTGGAGGCATTGATGTTTAGCAGCAGCCAAAATAGCAAGTTACTATTGCCACTCAAGTGTACATGTTATTTTATAATTATACTATTAAAACAATGTATTGAGCGGCTATATACACGAGCACAACTTCAATGTCATATATAGGGGTTGGTTTTGTTGATAGAAATGTATAGGGGTTGATTAATATAGCTTTTTCCATATGTTGTGGTAATTAAATCTCAAACTAGTTGTTAATCCGTACAATGCATGGGATAGTTGAATGAAAGTTATACACATTTACTTTTATTGGTACAATCATTTGAAACAAATCAAATTTGATAATTCTAATTCAAAATAGTTGTTGAAAATATGTATAAATATATTAGTCAAATAAAAAACATTCATCTAAAAGCCACAATGATATGGTTCAAGCATGTTCCAATAAAAAACCATTTCAAATAATTACAATATATCAATTTCTAGAAAGAAACCGCATCCCCAAGAATAATGAGCTATCCACATCAAACATTGTATTACTTTCTCTTTTTTAAATTATCCACATAAAAAAAATAAATAAATAAGTAGACTCCATACTACCTAGAGATCATCACACAATAAACAATTATATAATTGAAAATAACGGTGGATAAATACTAACAAAATTATATAAAACACAACAATGAGCTATTATACATTTATAGGATTTGAATACCACGTGATTTAGAGGTGGAGCTTAAGAATAAAATTATGATCGTAGACCAATTAAAAATTTTATTAAGCCACTCTACCACTCTCTATGTCCTTAAATTACAAACAAAGTCCATTAAATGCACTCAATTCAAATTCACTAATTCCAAAGAATTTCCAAATATTATTTTCGATACTAGAAGCAACATATAATACCTTATCTACTTTTGACTTCCATCAAGTGTAACAATTTATATATTAATAATTACTAAACAAATGCAAGAGAATAGAATTTTACAAAAAATTTCTGCTTGATAAATCTATTGATATTTTTCTCTTTTAAAAAATCTGAACTATGCAAAAAACTAATCAATTTATACAATGAAAACTATTTGGCTCTCTTAATAGTTCGACAATAAGCTCGCATTTAACTTGTGTAAAGATTCTAATCCCAATCAACATGTGTTTGTTTAAATTATAGACAGCTTTTAGCCTATGAACAAGACATCACCTATTCTCATCCCAAACAATATGTATGTCCGTAGTCTTGGCATAAATTGCAGACAACTTTTAGCATTTGAACACATCATCATTTAATGTTAGTTGGTATGAGAAAAGTTTTTTGCTTCAAGAATTAAAATCAACCCAAAAAAATTCTCACAAAAAGCATAAGTCTAGAAATAATCAATTATGTGTTGAAGAAAATGCAATTGCTCATTTTTCTTTTTTCTTTTTTCTTTTTTTTGAGGGGTACTCATTTTTCTTGTTCTATCGCAACTCTCACATTCAAGAAATAGATGTTGGACCAAATGATCTAGATGACTGTCATATTCTCATTTTCCTTGTCTCTTTGTTTTTCTCTTGTCAACTATGAACTATCACTTGGCCAACCCTTGCAATTTGAATTACTTCTCTAGTCACCTCTTTCTCTTTATCATAGTTTAAAATAAAGATTATATAATATTTACAAAGGGAAAAAAATGTAAAGATTATGTAATATTTACAAAGGGGAAAAAAAAATCATATAATGAGCCAACGAGATTTAGGTTTTAGCTCAAATGAAGTTGGACCCCCCAAATGTTTTAGTTAGTCCAATAATGCTCTTAAAAATCAATAAAATTTGTCAATTGGTCTAGTAGTTATAGAGACAAGATAGTTTTTGTTTTCTCTAATTCGTTTTTTTGTACATGTTTAATATTAAACTAGACAGCTCTTGTATACTCATTGGAGTTTAAAAGATGATAAGTTCTCCTAAAAAATCATCTTACAAATATACATATTTAAAATTTGTTAATTCTAGATACAATATATTTATAAATTATGACCTACTCTACTATCAAAATATTAATGTTTATATTTGTGTGTGTACATTTACGCATGTGTACGATGGTTTATCTTGACTCAAAACTAATATATTAATACCAAAATTCCCCCCCCCCCCCCCCAAACAAAAAATCCTAGCTTAGCCCCTGATTGTAAAAACTTCAATTCTCGTATAGTAGATTTGGTTTATCTTGAGGATAGTAAGGTTAAATCATCTCCAGGTCTTTACCTTGAAACGGTTCGTTTCATTAGTTTTCCTAGGTCATTATCGTGGTGTTATTTGCTTTTCTGAGTCTCTGTATGATATGATTTATTTGTATTTAACCTAGATCTGAAAATTAATCTAAGGAATTACTTGGTTGATATATTAAATTAAACAATCCAGTTTAAGGGGTTTAAACGAACATACATCTTTCTTAGAAACTATTTGAGGGAGAGAAAAGAATTAGTTATTAAATGAACATTGTTAGGACATATGTAGTTCAAGTCTGTGAACATATGTCGCTATTTTATGTAATTGGCTTTGACGGGACTGACGATATTAGTACCGACGACAAAACATCACCGACGAAAAACCTCAGCAGACGATAGAGCTTATGAGGACGAGGATACCATGTACGAAGGCAGGCGAAAACGGCTGGAGCATTTAGTGTCGCCCATAATACCCCAGGCTGGATAAAACAGCTGTACCTCCCGTTGGAGAAGAATTAAAGCCTTACTATTAAGTGAAAGGCGTTACTTGAAGCAACATTAAAACCACCATAAATGCTGCAACGGCTAGAAGGCCAAGGGGGAATATATAAACCCTCCAAAGAAACACCAGAAGAAGGTAAGAACAAAATACAGCAACACATCCACTCTTTGTTATTCTAAGTATAATTTTCGAAAACTGACTTAAGCTTCGGAGCTGTGTTGGCAGGCACCACACCGGTGACCACGTTCACAAGTTTGCCCGCCATTTCCACGTTAAGGACGAGGTTCAGGTTTTTTTCATCCAGTCTCACTGCTTCTTGACTGACGAAGTCTTGCTTCATCAGTTTGGCGCCGTCTGTGGGAAAAGCATTTCAGTATCTATACTTGGAAAGGCAGTTCCCACCTATCCTCGCAGTCAGATGGAATCTAATCAAGATCCTACGTCCTTGACACAACAAATCCAGGCCCTGGCAGCCACCGTCGAAGAACTCACCAGACAGAATCAAGAAATGAAAATGCAACTTCAACAAATTCAACAGGAAGAAAGTCAATCCAGAGGCGGCCCGGAAGATGAAGAGAATAGTCACAGAAGGGCTAGTACCCTCAGGCCAACCACCCCGGATGAGCAAAACTCAGACATCATAAAAGAAATGAGGAAAGAAATGGACGAGCTACGGAATGCCATCAAAGAGAAAACAGAACGGAGTGTGGACAGAATGATTAGGGCCACGGACTCGCCCTTCACTCCAGCGGTCCTCGGGCACCCAGTACCGCCTAAATTTCGCTTACCTCAGTTGGAACAGTTTGACGGGTTAAAGGACCCTTAAGATCACCTCAACACCTTCAAAACAACCCTAGGCCTCCAATAACCCCCTGACGAGATATTATGTCGGTCATTCCCCACCACTCTCAAAGGAGCGGCCAGGGAGTGGTTTACCAAGCTGCCATCATCGTCAATAGACAACTTTGAACAGCTGAGTGGCGCCTTCTTGAGGCACTTTATTGGAGGACAACGTCCGAAGAGGCCAGCGGACTATTTACTCACTGTCAAACAAGGAGAGAAGGAAACCTTAAGGTCATATGTAAAACGTTTTACACGAGAAACCTTGGAAGTGGACGAAGCTGACGACAAAGTGCAGTTGACGGCTTTCAAGGCGGGATTAAGGTCTCGAGACCTCGTAGCATCACTTGCAAAGAATCCTCCAAAGACAATGGCTGAAATGCTCTTGAAGGCGCAAAAATACATGAATGCTGAGGACGCGCTTGCAGCCATAGGGGATGCCGCAAGGCCGGGAAGCGTTGGAGTAAGGGAGAATGAACGAAGGGGGCAGAAGAGAGAACGCCATGACCGGCAATCCAGGGATGGCAATAGGAAAGATGACAAAGGTCCCCGAACGGTAAGGTTTACCCCCTTGATTATGCCCGTTGATAAAATTTTGTCACAAATTAAGGACGAACACCACTTGAGATGGCCGCGGCCATTGCATTCGTCACCTAACGTTCGTGATAAGAGCAAGTACTGCCGATTCCATAAAGACCATGGCCATTACACGGAGGATTGCCGGGATCTCAAGGAGCAAATTGAGGAACTCATATGCAAGGGGAAATTACAGAAGTATGTGAAGAAGGGGGAATACACCAGGCCAAGGAATGAAGATAAAAACCAGTAGGAATCCTCGTCGAGAAACGACAATCACCAAGCCCAGCCAGCGCAGAATGTGATCGGGGAAATAGCGACCATCGCGGGAGGACCATTTGCATCAGGATCTTTTAAGTCACTCAAGAAAGCATGCCAGAGACAAGTGAACAGCGTCCACATGATGCCCCCAGTCAAGCAGAGTCGGACAAACCAGGATATGTCCTTCAACGAAGCAGATGCTAGAGGAGTAAAACAACCACACAATGATCCCCTAGTTATAATGCTAACTCTAGAAGGGTTCAACACCAAGAGGATTCTCGTGGATAACGGCAGCTCGACAGATATTATCTACCTTCCCGCTTTCCAGCAATTGAAGCTAGACCCAAAAAGGCTGCGCCCTTTTGACTCTCCACTCGTCAGTTTTAGTGGAGATCGAGTGTATCCCAAGGGCATGGTGACGCTAACGGTAACAATCGGGAACCATCCAAGGCAGTTAACTCGTCAGCTGGATTTCTTGGTAGAAGATTGTCCCTCCTCATATAATGCCATTATTGGAAGGCCAACACTCAACAAATGGAAGGCAGCAACGTCCACTTATTGTTTAAAAGTGAAATTCCCAACGGACGAGGGAGTTGGTGAAGTGAAAGGAGATCAAGTTTTAGCTCGGGAATGCTACCAGGCCGTCCCAGCTGCACGAGAAAACCATACATGGACGATAGAAGAGAAAGGAGAAGAGAAAGAGAAGGAGAAAGAAGAAGCGCTGGAGGTGGTGGAATTAGCTGTCGGAGAAACAACCAAGACGACGAAGGTGGGGAAAATGTTAAGCCCAGAGATGAAGGCCAAGCTCGTCAAGTTGCTAAGGGAGAACTTGGATGTCTTCGCGTGGAGTCATGAGGACATGCCTGGGATACCCCCCGAAGTTATCCAGCACGAGTTAAGAGTGAACCCCGAGAAAAAGCCCGTCCATCAAGGACGCAGAACTTTCGCCCCAGAACGTGATCAGGCAGTGACGAACGAGGTCAACAAGCTTTTGGCAACAGGTTTCATTCGGGAAGTACATTACCCAGAATGGCTTGCCAACGTCGTCTTAGTGAAGAAATCTAACGGAGCATGGAGAATGTGCGTAGACTTCACGGATTTGAACAAGGCGTGCCCAAAGGATAGCTTTCCTCTGCCAAGGATAGATCAGCTGGTAGACTCAACAGCTGGAAACAAGCTACTGACGTTCATGGACGCCTTCTCCGGATACAACCAGATAAAGATGGTTGAAGAGGATCAGGAAAAAACTGCCTTCGTCACTAGCCAAGGGCTTTACTGCTACAAGGTGATGCTCTTCGGGCTGAAAAACGCTGGGGCCACATATCAGAGGTTGGTAAACAAGATGTTCAAAAGCCAAATCGGCAGGAATATGGAGGTGTATGTAGACGACATGCTCGTCAAGAGTAAGGAAGAACACTCCCATCTTGAAGATCTACGGGAGACATTCGCCACACTCAGGCGATACAAGATGAAGCTGAACCCAAGCAAATGCGCTTTTGGCGTAGCATCGGGGAAATTCTTGGGATTCATGGTTTCCCATAGAGGAATAGAGGCTAACCCGGAGAAGGTGCAAGCCATAATCAATATGGAGTCACCTAGGACAGTGAAGGAAGTTTAGAAGCTAACTGGAAGAATTGCAGCACTAAACAGGTTTGTCTCCAGAGCGATAGATAAGTGCCAACACTTCTTCAAGACCTTGAAAAAGGCCTTTGTATGGACTGACGAATGTGAGGAGGCCTTTCAAGAGCTAAAGTGCTACTTGAGTAATCCTCCCCTTCTAAGCCCAGCTAAAGAAGGAGAAACGTTACAATTATACCTGGCGGTGTCAACCTCCGCCGTGAGTGCAACCCTAATTCGAGAAGAGAACAAGAGACAGTTGCCGGTTTATAATGTCAGTCAAGCCTTCCAAGGAGCCAAGTTTAAGTACCCGATGATGGAAAAGATAGCGTTTGCGCTAATAATGGCCTCACGCAAATTAAGGCAGTATTTCCAGGCAAACCCAATCTTGGTCATGACTGACCAACCTATCAAAAAGTCCATGAACAAACCTGAAGCGGCTGGAAGAATGATCCAGTGGGCGATCGAGCTTAGCCAGTTTGATATAGAGTATCATCCCAGAACGGCTGTCAAGGCACAGGTTCTGGCTGACTTCGTTGCCGAGTTCACTTATGCGAATGAAGATAGCCAGATCATCAACGATGATATGTGGACGATACAGACTGATGGATCATCAGCTCAGAAGAGGGGCGGAGTGGGAGTCGTAGTAACTACCCCTGACGGAGAAAAGCTCAAGTATGGAGTTCAATTGCAATTCCCAGCCACCAACAACGAGGCCGAATATGAAGGAATATTAATAGGGCTAAGACTTGGGAAAGCCCTTGGAGCCAAGAATCTGCTGATCCAGAGTGATTCAAAACTGGTGACCGAGCAAATAAAGGGAGAATACGAGGCAAAAGAAGATAGAATGCAAAAGTATCTCAAACTAACGAGGCATCTTATCCAGGAGTTTGACGTAGTCAGATTTGAACAGATCCCTCGAAGCCAGAACGCTATGGCAGACGAGATATCAAAAATGTCATCGTCAGGGGAAAGCCCACAGGGAACTGGGCCAACAATTGAAGTCCAGAAACATCCCAGTATTGAAGAAATATCAACATTCCAGATCCAAGGATGGAAACCTCCCCCAAGATGCTGACGAGGCCAAAAAGGTCAGAAAAAGAGCAGCGAGGTTCACAATCCTAAACGGCACCCTATACAAGAGAGGCTTCTCGATGCCTTACCTGAAGTGTGTCGACAAAGAGGAAGCCAAATACATCCTAAAGGAAGTCCACGAAGGAATTTGTGGTGACCATGCCGAACCCAGATCCCTGGTAAGTAAAATTGTCCGAACAGGTTATTTCTGGCCAAACATGCAGGTGGATGCAGTGGAGTTCGTCAGGAAATGTGACAAGTGCCAAAGGTTCGGGAATGTCCAACGACTCCCAGCAGAGCGACTGACGACCATATCCTCTCCTTGGCCGTTCGCGCAATGGGGGATTGACATCGTTGGCCCCCTACCGCAAGGCAAAGGTCAGGTAAAATTCTTGTTAGTCGCGATCGATTACTTCACCAAGTGGGTAGAGGCAGAAGCAATAGCAACCATCACGGAATCGCGAATTCGAAGTTTCGTGTGGAGAAACATAGTGTGCAGGTTCGGGATACCACTAACGATAATTTCAGATAACGGCCGACAGTTCGACAGCCAAGGATTCAAAGACTTCTGCTCAGGATTGGGCATCAAGAACAAGTTCTCGTCCCCGGGGCACCCGCAAGCCAATGGACAAACAGAGGTCACGAACCGGACATTGCTGAATATCATAAAGACCAAGTTGGATGACGCAAAGGGCGCATGGCCAGACGAACTACCAAATGTGTTGTGGGCCTACAGAACCACTGCAAGAACCCCGACGGGAGAAACACCTTTCAGACTCACCTATGGCACCGAAGCCGTAATTCCGGTTGAGGTAGGAATCACCAGTTTCCGACGAGAGGCCTTCCACGAAGAAGGCAACGACGAGCAACTCAGAGTCAATCTTGACTGTCTCGACGAAGTAAGAGACCAAGCATCCAGCAAAATGACCAAGTACCAGCAGAAGATGGAAGAATACTACAATAAGAGGGTGAAGCTCAGACGACTTGAAATAGGGGACCTCGTCCTACGTAAGATCAGTACAGCCACAAGAGATTCAGCACAGGGGAAGCTAGGTCCTACATGGGAAGGACCCTACCGAGTCACGCATTACTCCAGACAAGGGAGCTATCACCTGGAAACCTTGGACGGACAGAAACTCCCGAGACCGTGGAATATTGAGCACTTGAAGAAGTACCACCAATGAATGTAATTGATGAATGCATTACAAATTAATGAGAATATTTTGCGCTAATATTTCTGCTTCCGCAGGTTCTCTCAACTAAAAAGTTCAAAAAATTTTTTTTTTTCTAAGTAACAAGATTCCGCCTCGACGGATGTAAGTTACTGACGATCTAAAGAGACATTGAATCTCAAAATTTTCCTAAGTAACAAGATTCCGCCTCGACGGATGTAAGTTACTGACGATCTAAAGAGACATTGAATCTCAAAATTTTTCTAAGTAACAAGATTCCGCCTCGACGGATGTAAGTTACTGACGATCTAAAGAGGCATCGAATCTCAAAATTTTTCTAGGTAACAAGATTCCGCCTCGACGGATGTAAGTTACTGACGATCTAAAGAGACATTGAATCTCAAAATCTTTCTAAGTAACAAAATTCCGCCTTGACGGATGTAAGTTACTGACGATTCAAAGAGACACCGAAGTCTCAAATTTTTCTAAGTAACAAGATCACTTAGCTTAAAAGGAAAGTGCAAGAAGACAACGTCGCTGATGGGCTAAGAAAGGAAACAGTAAAAACAGCTATATTACCAAGGTGCAAAAAGAAAACAAACGCATGCAATTAAAGCCCAAAAACAGAGGGCAAATTCCATTGTTTTAAGACCCATAAACACTGGGCCAAACCACCTTCCAGCCAATTGTTCACAAATGGGGAGCAGTTTCAAAAGTAAAAAAAAAAAAAAAAACACATAGCAATTACAACCAGAGGAGTTTAGTTCAATTGTCAGCAGGCGCGGCGTCATCAGGGGCAGGATCGTCAGCTAGAGCAGTCTCGGAAGCATTGGGCTGAGCAGAGGAAGACTGAGCAGCTTCGTCGGCAGCCAACTCTTGGTCAATCTCCTCGAAGTCGAGGTTTTCCAGATCCACTCCCGTAGGATGCTTGGCCAAGTACCTCCTCAAGAGCTCAAACCCTTTGAAGTACCAGCTAAGCAAGACTGTGTTATACTCTTCAGTAGTCTGGAGTGCCTCGACTGACCTAGCCGTGATCGTCTTTAACTTCTCCTTGTAAGTCGAGAGCTGCTCATCCTTCTCCAGGGTCAACTGACGCTCAGCCCTAAGATCGTCATTTGCCCCCTTCAGCTTCTCCCTTAAATCATTGGCGTCGCCCATAGCTTGGATCAGATCTTTCTTTAATCCAGAGTTTTCTGCCTCCAAAACTCCTACTCTCGATTCTATAGAAACTACCTTAGCTTCCTGGGTTAAATACTCTGAAGTGATATGCAAACTTTCCCCCAATACTTGAAACAAGAACCACGGTCGTCAATACGGGAATGTGGAGAAAGAATCCCAAGGTCACTACCTGTTGAAATCTTACCTGCACAATCTTTTGGACATGGCGACTCGCAATGCTGGTAAAAGGCAGTCCGGAGATAGCCTTCAAATCTTCAGCAGCCACAGCACTGTGTGCCCTCTCAATTGCCAAGCCCTCGTCGTCCCAAATCGTCGACGAACGAAAAGCACCCTTATCCTTTTCCATGGCCAATCGTGGCCTCTTAGAAACAGGAGTAGGAAGCTCCTCGATCGACGTCGAAGGCGAAACCGTCCTCATCACCTCCACTCCAGAGGTGACGGGAGTAACCTGGACTGCGGGGGAAGCAGAAGAGTCTTTCACTCGAACTCCCTTCTTTCCCAGATTTGACAGAGGTTCATTTTTCTTCGATTTAATCTTGGCATACAAGTCCTTGTTAAATCTCGTAGTCATCTCTGCAAAAAAAAAAAAAAAAAAAAAGATTGAGATTACATAGACGAAAACGAAGAAGGACGAAGTTCACTCACGAACTAAATACTTACTTTTCTTTTCTTCTATCTCGATGTTACGGAGGACGAAAGAGGAAGGCTCTGGCCCCAAACAGTAGAAGGCAAGGGTTCTGGGGCTCATAAGATCGTCCCAATCCTCCACGGTTTGTGCGTATTCAATGGCTTTTCGTACTCTCTCCTTATAGCGACTTTTTAGCTTCAGCCGCTTCGTAACTGCAAAAAGCAAACAAAGAAATCATTGTCAGTAAAGGCAACGACTGTGAAAGAACAAAATGGACGGAGATAGATATTGACGCACCTAAAGTCGGGGTTCCCCACCGACGGCGCAATCTCGGGAGATCACCCCATGGCTCACCCGAAGGGGTCTCAAAATCCTCCCCCGACACAAAGAAAAATCGAGACTTCCAATACCTGAATGACGATGGTAATCCCTTGACAATCCTGTTTTTTCTCTCCCATGGCACCAATTCATAGTACCCGTACTCTCTAGACGACTTCAAACGGTACAGATGAACAAGCTCGTCAATCTTGATCATTTCTCCGTCAACGGCTGCCATCCAAATACCCATACAACTGACCACTATTCTCCAAGAGTTAGGCATAAGCTGTCCAGGAGCTATGCCAAAGTGATCCAACATCTCCATCAAAAAGGGATGGATGGGAAACCTCAAACCACACAAAAAGGCCGCCTCGTAGAAGCAAACCTCTCCCGGGAAAAAGTTACAGGCCCGATCATCCCTTCCTAGCAAACGAAGCCTAACCCGATCCGGAAACTGAAACCTATCCCTAAATCTTCCTAAAGTGTCAGCATCAAGACCACATTCCTCCTCAAGAGCGTGAAAAGCCCCACTCTCCCTAAGATTAGAAACAGCTGTGTCTCCTCCCATTGGGTCGTCACTAGACAAAAGCCCTGTCTCCAATTCGCTAGACCTAACCTCCGACATTATTCCTGGCACCCCTTCCCTATTCCTATACCAATCTCTAGATTGACGAAGCAAAAACAGCAGATCCTCCAACACTACCACCAAATGGCTACCCTCACAAATAAAACCCCCTAGACGCGGAGAGTTATCTAAAAATCCCCCTAAACGCGCAAACAAGAAGGAAATTGAAGGGAAAATTATCCTAACCTCCAAACCACTAACCATCAAAGTTTAGGAACAAAAAATAGGAGGAACAAACACAAGATAAAACCCCCATATACAAAAAAAAAAAAAAAAAAAAAAAAAAAAAAAGGGAAGCAAGGAATCAGAGAAGTAGCAAAAGGAAAGAAAACAAGACGAAGTCGAAAGTCGGGGCAAATACCTTGAAAACAGAGGCTCCACCACACAGGGATGCCGCCACGCGGTGCTCCGGTTTGAAAAGGAAAACCCACCGGAAGAAGGATGATGGCAAAAGAAAAAACACCCAGAGCAAGGAGAGCAGTTTTTGAAAAAATAACAGAAAACAAAGAAAGAGAAGTTATAAACCCAAATAGCACAGAAACTGAAGAGAAGCAGCGGGAAAAACGAAAAGGCAAATGATGGGGCATTAACTTCACCTATTGAGACACGCCATGTGGCCACGATCAGTACGGCGCCACCACCCCGCATTCAATGCGGCACGAGAATCCAAGAGTCACCTGCCAAAATTTTCATCTTCCATGGTCGTCGTGACATGTCATGACGACCAAGTAATCCGGGGGCAATTGACGGGACTGACGATATTAGTACCGATGACAAAACATCACCGACGAAAAACCTCAGCAGACGATAGAGCTTATGAGGACGAGGATACCATGTACGAAGGCAGGCGAAAACGGCTGGAGCATTTAGTGTCGCCCATAATACCCCAGGCTGGATAAAACAGCTGTACCTCCCGTTGGAGAAGAATTAAAGCCTTACTATTAAGTGAAAGGCGTTACTTGAAGCAGCATTAAAACCACCATAAATGCTGCAACGGCTAGAAGGCCAAGGGGGAATATATAAACCCTCCAAAGAAACACCAGAAGAAGGTAAGAACAAAATACAGCAACACATCCACTCTTTGTTATTCTAAGTATAATTTTCAAAAACTGACTTAAGCATCGGAGCTGTGTTGGCAGGCACCACACTGGTGACTACGTTCACAAGTTTGCCCGCCATTTCCACGTCGAGGACGAGGTTCAGGTTTTTTTCATCCAGTCTCACTGCTTCTTGACTGACGAAGTCTTGCTTCATTAGGCTTATCCTTAGACAAAACACACTTTACTTGTAATTGGGTAGATTTAGGATGAGTTTAACACTTCAAGAAATAGTGGTTCAAGATTAAGTGTTGAAGCCGTCAAAGTCTGTCCAAGAAACAAGCAAGGAAGTGCAAGTTTTTAAAGCTCGACACATACCTCGACAGATGCATCTATCGAGCTTTAAAGAAGCTGTTTTGCCCGAGCCTCGACAGCTTCTCGACACCTCTCAACACCTCTATCTGTCGAGAATTAAAGAAAACAAATTTCCAAGTCTGTTTCAAGTCTAATCCGTGAGTGTGTCTTTGGGACTTCTTTTCTCCTAACCCTAGACATATAAAAGGATTATTTTAAGGGCCGTCAAGTAGAAGTAGAAGATACAAGTTGCACATTCTTTGAGAACTTGTTGTTCATGCAATTCGTGATCAAAAGACAGAGTTCGTGCCCTAGTTCATCTCTAATGATTTGAAGAACTTTGCAGCCAACTCTCTCTCTCTCTTTATAGTTGGTAATTGAAGTCGCGTACTGAGATCCGCGCATCTGGTTAGTCACGTACTTGGGAGCCGTGCATTGAAAGGAGAAACTGTCACTACAGAACAAGTCCAATTGGTTATTGGGGTAAGAGTTCAACTGTAGGTTGGTGAGGTACTGGGATTCCTTACTTGTAACTGCTTGTTGTGATAATAGTGGAGTTTCGGGAGTGGTGACCTTAAATCACCCGGTGGGGTTTTTGCCGTAAGGGTTTTCCCCATTTGTGAACAAATCACCGTGTTATTTATTTTTCGTTGCATAACTTAGTTTCGGTGATTTGTTTGTGCTGCCACGTGATATTGCATGTTAATTTGATTAATTAAAAACTGGGCTAATTAATTAATCTAAGTTATCACAAGGGGTCAACGCATTTGTGGCCTGTCAAACATGAACCACCTTTTATACCCATATGGTTATAATCCTTCAAAAGGTACCAAGAAAGAGTTATAATATTTTATAAAACTGTTCACAAGGCTCAAAACCTTTTCAAATGTTTAGAACAGTAACTAGAATGTTCATGAGTCTCGATCAATCGAGAGGAATTGAGTATTAATCGAATGTTCTTTTCGATTGATCCTACAGGAATCGAACATCGATCGAGTCAGGCTGAAGCTCCAGGATTATTTTCTTCATCACTTCGATCAATCAATCAAAAGCTTCTACTGATTGAAAAACTTAAATTTCAAATTTTCACTTAGAAAATTTCAAAACTCAAATATTCATTTTATCACTTAACACAAATGAAATACTCTTCAAACTTATAATATTATTACAACCTATCCTTATATACCTATATATAAAACAACATATATGGGAGTATTTTTTTTTTCTTTATATTCCTAAAAACAAGTTTTTGAAAGTAGAAAACGAAAATTATTACCAAACATAACCTTAGGTTTTGATTCTTTCACTCTAATTCTCACACAAAATCTAATTATTATCGGTATATATTAAGAGGGTTTAGAAAGTTAGTTATTACTTTTTTTACTGTCAAAAATACCCCTAAATTAATTAACCAACAACTTAAAAATGGGGTTAAAATAGTAAATTGACAAAAGAAAGTTAGTTATTGGTTTTTTATAGTAAAAAATACCCCTACCTAAAAGTTAAAAATGGGGTTAAAATAGTAAATTGACAAAAATAATAAATTCCTGCTTATACATTGAAATGTTTTCCTACTTCTAATAAATTCGTACTTCTACTCAATAGCTTAAAAAACTCCCCATGTATTTACCTTCCCCACATTTTCTGAATAGAATTTCTCATAAAACAGAAACGTGTACAATAAAATTTCTCCACTTTTCTTCTTAAAAAAAGAACTTCCCGCTACTCATGTTTGAAAGAAAATAACTACCCCTCCAATACACTAAGGAAAAAAAACCCACGTTAAAAAAAAAAAAAAAAAAAATTCAGACTAAACTATCCCATGTTTCTTTTTTAAACTATTATAATATCATTTTTTTTTGTATTTTTTACATTATCAAATTTTTTTTTTGATAACTATAATATCATCAATTGGATTTGGATAAACATGCAAATGCTTCTAATTAAAAAATGAATCCTATTCTCTTTGAAAAAAAAAATCCTATCTATTTTTCAAATTGTCTAAATCCAAAAAAAAGAGCCTCATCACATTGTTTTTTTTTTTTAGAGAGTTTCAACTTATGACGTCTACTCATGTTGTTGTTGTAAGTTGTAATATTAGAATAAAACTTACTATTTATAGTTAGAAAATATCTTAAGGGTTTATGTGTTTTGGGCTTATTCAAAATTTGTGTATGTTGGAGTTCGTTGTGTTTGGTTGGAGATTTTTGTTCCATATGTTTTGTCTAGTCCTTGGGCTTATTTGAGATTTTCTTCCATATATTTCATGGGAAACTGAAGAGCATAGCCGGGGGAGTGTTTGGATCAGGCCACTTGATCAATGGGTAAACCTTAGTTTTGCCTCTGTGGCAAGAAATTGTGAATGCACTTTTAGTTTCTATATTTTAGGGTCATTTTTATCTTAGGCTCTACATTTTTATATTACCACTTTTAGTCCCTAAAATTAAAAATGTGTTTCATTTTGGTCCTTACTATCATGTGGCAAACGGAGTGCACTGTTGACACAATAAATGCTGACATGGTGAATAAAATGATAATAAAAAATTTTATTTGTTATTTAATAAATGTCAAGTCAACATAAAATAATAATTAAAAAAAGACATTTTCATGTTTTTTCTAAATTCTTTTAAAATAAAATAAGATAATTAAATTAAAAAAATTTACTCCTTTCACTATTTTGTCTAAAGAACATGTTCATGGTCTTTGGGTTCATCCCCAGAACATGAGTCATATTCTTATATCAATAAGAGTTTAACAAATTACATTTTATTAAGCATCTTCTTGGCAATTAAATGCAACAAATTTCATTTAGCATGTGTTTGGATTGGGCGTTTTGCTCAATCCACACGTCCGGTGTTTTTTAGTGGGTCTCATGGATACTCTTCATACACCACCAAACTCAGCAAATCACAAGTTTCTAAGTAAATTTGGGTCCCACAGTACTATTTATACATTTAAAAATTATTTTATTATATTATTTTTAACAATAAATTTTCAGTTTTCAACAAATAAGCGGTATCCAAAACACACTCTTGTTAGAGCATCTGCAATTGGGAATGGATATGGCAAATGTAAGAAAATTTTAGCATGTGAGCCCAAAGTGCTCAACAGTTGGACATGGAAACATGTAAAATTTTTTGCCATAGTGCTACACTGCCATCCCACCTTTGGGACGATACTGTAGCACAATGGTATAAAGAAAATTGTTTTTTATTTTAATGTTTAGTTCTTCTCTCTCTTCCCTCATTATTCCATGATCTTTCTCTCTCTTCCTTTTTTTCTCTTTCTTATTTCTGCTCTTTCTTCTTCCTGCTCTCTATTCTTCAAACCCAAAGACTATGCCTTCCTTTCTCTCAGATCGCCATGGTGGCAATGGCGTTGGAGGCTCGATCAGCTTCTGTGGTGGAGGCGTGGGGGACGTGAGCCCTGGTCGGTGTGGAGGTCGTGAGCCGTGGTAGAGCCGTGTTCGGTGTTAGGTTTCGATGATGGGTAATGGTGGCCACCACCAACACAAGACCCATTTTCTTCAAACCCATGGTCTAGATGGTGGCGGTGTGGGGGTTAGTGATCAATGGCGGTTGGATCGTACAATTAGGGTGGGTATGCTAAGTTGCTTGAGATGGCTAAGAAGCACGGGCTCAAAGTCTAGGCCGTCCAAGGCCATGGGTGGCTGAATTTGTGGTGGCTGGGTTTTTTTATCTTTGAATTTTTATGGTTGTTGGTTTTTTTGTTTGGGGTTTATTGCTGAGATTTTATTGCTAGTTTTTTGTTCAGGTTTTATTGATGAGATTTTATTGCGATGGTTGCAAAATTATTCTGGCATGATTCGTGGGTTCTGCGTGTATTGTTGGGTGGTTGTTTTGGGTTTGGGTTGGTGGTGGGTGGATGAGAAAGAAAGAAAAACAGAAAGACGCGAAACAGAGATGAAGAGAGAAGAGGGAGAGATTTTTTTTATATTATTTTATTCTGTAATTTATATTATTTTAATATATTGTAGCCTTGTAGGTAAAAATAAAAGTTTGGATGTTGCTTGTATTGTAAAATGATATTGTATGATTGAAAAAGTAATTTTTTGAGATGGTAAAACAAATAGGATGGAATTTCCATGCCCTTACAAACTCATAAAAAATTCACACAATCAAAATGGACCCAAAACTTCCTTATCAAAAACCGGTTCCCCTACATCACTTCTGTCAAAAAAAAAAAAAAAAAAAACCGGTTCCCCCAACCTTGGCGAAAATGGGAAATTAACATTAATTTTCAAACATTATAATTAGTAGGCACTGTTTAGAAACTATATTTTTTACTAACATCTCGAGTTTGAGAGAGTTGATTTTGGCCTCTAAATTGAGTCTCAAATACTCGATTTTCATGGTCTGATCACGTTTGATATGGCACGTTGGCCACGTGGCGTCCACCTGGAAATCAAGTCTTAGAGACTCGATTTATAAATGAAAAAAAATTTCCATGTACAAACCCAAAAACACAAATCCCAGCACAATGAAATACCAAAAAAAAAAAAAAAAATTAACAAATCCAGAAATACAACAATCTCAACACATGGGTAAGCTCGGAAACACAGAAATCCCAGCACAATGAAATACCAAAAAAAAAAAATTAACAAATCCAGTAACACAACAATCTCAGCACACCCCAGGCCTGGGTCACATGCCTGGGTGCGCGCTTGGGTTGCGCGGCCTGGGTCTCGCGGCCTAGGTCGCGCTGTTGGGTCAGCGACGATGGGTCTGTGGTGGCTGGGCTTGTGCAGATCAGCGTGGAGGAAGAAAGAAGCAGATGGAGAGGTAGTGAGGAGAGAGACACGGAGAACAGATGCACAGAGGAAATGAAACGCAGAAAAAATAAGGGAGAAGGAAAATAAGAAAAGCAAAGTGAACGTATAAATCGAGTTTTAGAGACTCGATTTCCAAGTAGATGCCACATGGAAACAATGCCACATCGGATTTGATCAAAACATGAAAATGAGATGTTACTGAAATATATACTTTCCAAACAGTACCTACTAACTATATTGTTGAAAAATTATGGTTAATTGCCCATTTTCTCCCCCAACCCTTCTTAAACATTCTCAAAGCCCAAATGCCTCAAGCTCCTAGCTCAAATCGGTGCTTTGCTCTCTCTCTCTGGTTTAGATCAATATCTTTCTCTCTTGGTGGGTCTCTCTGCCTCAGACCGGTGTCTCTCCCTCCTTGATTCCCCTTTTTGCTCGCCCATCCTTGTTTCCTCCCCTCTCTACAACCTTCCATAGCTTTGATCTAGGTTTAGAGAGAGGCTGAGATCGGTGTGGTGGACAATGAATATATTAAATCCAAAATTTCACTGCAATAGAACCACCAAGAGGCTTAAAAAACCCAACTTTCCACCCACTTCATGAAACAAACCCCATTTTCTCAGCTTCCAAAGTGAATTTCTCTAGAACATTGAGGACCCACTTCAGCAAAACCTTAAAAACTGAGAAAACAAAGGAAGTAGAACAAAATGTGCAAAAGCAAAGAACCCTTATTTTCCACAAAAACCCTAACCTTGTGGTCTTGAACAGAGTAAAACAGAGCAACCTTTTTTCCAAGCCCCCCAAAAAAGCAAATGGGTTCTTCCGGCCATAGCCTTGTAAAATGGGCCAAAAAAAAGAAACATGTCACCTATGCTATGGAAGACTCTTGATTCAACTACAAAGTTACATGTCAAGGTACTATTATTTCATTTAAGATCCTTCTCCCTCTAAATTAATTGGCTCATTCATGTGATTGGGTACAAATCCAATTTTAAAGGACATTTATGTAAACAAAATCTGAATGAATGAATGAAATTAGTTTCTTTAGATTAGTTGATTTTTTTAATGTACATTCTTTTTTAATTGGTTGAGTGTTATACCTTAATGAGATAGGGAAACCAAATGTTATGGGATTTGAATACTCTTTCATTGAGCTCCTTCAGTTAATATCGTTCTGTATAGTTTCGCTGTGCCAATTGGTTTTATTATGACTTTTATTATTCCAATTGGTTAAATAGGAGTGGAATTTCAGGGTGAGAGGAGGTGTAATGCTTCTGTTAAAGCTGTATGAATAGAAGAAAAAGTTGTAGATATCATTATTAGGATTAAAATTGAATTTTGAAGAAAGACCTTTGGGTGGCTCTATAGTTTGCAATAGATTCAGTAATTTATCTTTTCTTTTGTTGTAATGGTGTCTAATTTTTTCATCATATGGGTAAATTTTAGATTCCCTTTTAGTATAGACTTGCAATTTGTTGTACATTGAATTAAAAGAGATAATTGAAACTATCACTTCATGTTTATTCTCTACTCCCTGCTTGTGTGTGTCTTGTGTGCCATTTATATATACTTTGTTGCAGATTCTTATTTGGTTTAATGGCCTCAAGGGCCAGCTAATCTGATATGTTACGTTAGCTGCTGGTAGCTTGAGCATTAATGGCAACGGGATATTGCAGCTATTACAAAGTTGGCTATTAGGGAGTGTCTCCAGTATGCAAGTAATTGATGCCATCTACTTATCTTAGAAATAATTTATGTATCTACTTTTTACGTACATGATGATGTACCTTGTTGCTAATACTTCACTGTTTTATGTGCAATTATAATTATAATGGTCCTTGAGCTTCTCTAAGTGTGGATAGAAGTAGGATCCAGCAATTTAATAGCTGACATAAAAACTTGAGATTTCTTAATTTGGTTTGAATAAATTAGAAACAACTTATGAAATGGCATCAAGTCTTCTAGGCTAAGATTTGTAGGCACTAATATGAACCTTGAGTATCAATAGGGGTATAATGTCTAACAAGGCAATTTGGAAAAATTAAGATGTCATGGTGCATTCATATAAAAAGGAATTTTCTTTTAGATGTCTAACAGTGTAAATAAGAAAAATGCTAGTGTTATAAGCCTATTCATATCTGTCCCTAAACATTACATCAATAATCTGGGAAGTCTAGGGTATGACAAATATAGAGGCAATTGTATTTGCTATAATAGCTACCATGTAGTTCTTTTTTATGTTAATCAGTGTTAGGACATATGTAGTTCAAGTTTGTTAACATATGTCGCTGTTTTATGTAGTTGGCTAATCCTTTGACAAAACGCACTTTACTTGTATTTGGATAGATCTAGGATGTGTTTAATACTTCAAAGAACATGTTGTTCAAGTTTAGTATTAAAACCATGAAGATTGGACCAAGAAACAAGTGAAGAAAAAGTGTGTACTAAAGCTGGACACCTGGCGGATAGCTGCTGGACACCTGCGGATAGCTGCTGGACAGATAGCTATCTATCGAGCTATCTATCGAGGTATCTATCGAGATTTAATGAGGCTCGACAGCTGCCCGATCGATTGAGCTATCTATCGAGGTTACGGGAATTCAGTTTTCCAGATCTGATTTTTGGGCAAGGCTTTTGTATTTGTGTATTTTTTCTTTTTCACAACCCTAGGCATATATAAGGCATATTTTTGAGGCCGTCACATAAGAGAATACAAGGAGAACACATGCAAAATGACCGAAGCCTAATTCTCTCTGAAAGAAGCTACTGCGTTTATTGCGCCTGAGGGTTTTGTAACCAAGTGCTTATTGTCTTCATCGTGTGTATGAAGTGAAAACTTTGCAGCCAACATTCTTCTTCCTCAAGTTGGTGAGTGAGTCACGTACTGGGATTTGCAAAGGAGTTAGTCACGTATTGGGATCCGTGCATCAAAGGGTGGCGTTCATATATTGAAGAGTTCAGAGGTTCTGAAGCAGTAGAAGGTTTCTGCTGTGAGTTCATCTACGGGGATTGTAGAGTCTAGGGACAAAGGTTTTGTGTAACCTAGATCTGAAACTTCTTTTACTATAGTGAATTGCTTTCTGGGAAGGTTTCCCCCCAGGTTTTTTACTGTGAAACTGGTTGGTTTCATTGGTTTTCTTGGGTCATCATATCTTGTCTTATTTATTTTTCCGCTGCACTTAGTTTTGACATGATATTGATGTTTGTTTGTTTTAACAAGTTTTATGTATAATAAATCTAATTAACAACTTGGATTTAAAACTTGTTAATTCTATCAATCGGGGTCTAAATTTCCCAACAATCAGAAAGTTCATTGGATATGGAGACCATTTGCTCCTTTATAAATGCAAAGCCTTTCATTTTAGTATAATATTGTCTCTCCAAAATTTTTTTTTTCTTTTAAAGAGCTTTCATCTAGTGCTTCATGACCCATTAGGTTGCTTTAACTAAAAAACATTCTGAAGATATTTCATTAAGCTTGTTCAGTGTCTCTTCCTCCAATGTGTGCATTGTGTGAAGGCTTATTTTCTTACATGTAACCATATCATAAATATTTTGCTTATGTCCAGTTTGGTAAGCTTTTTTACATCATTAATAGGTACTCTTATGTGTTGTTTTAAGTCTTTTTTATTTGACAAATAATTATTTTATTGACTGTTAATTTTGTACCATTTGAATAGGTTTGCATCTCAGAATTCCATTATTTTTTCTGCATTATATCAAATGCTGGTTCTTGTATTTTCTACCTTTTCATTTATTATGTGATTCTCATATTTCCAAACCTTTTGTTTAATTTTTTTATGGCAAATCTGATTTAGACCCCAGTGTTGTTGTTGTATTTTGAAACAAATTCATTTCAAGAGCTTTTATATAGTGCTTCATGACTCACTAGAGATTAGACTGCTTCAATAATAAATAAATAAAAATTGAAGACATTTCAATAGGCTTGTTCAGTGTCTTCCCCTATTGCATTGTGTGAAAGATTTTTTTTTTTTTTTTTTTTTTTGTGTAACCATATAATAAATTTTTTGCTTATGTGCAGTTTGGCAAGCTTTTTTTACATCATTAATCGGTACTTTGTGTTGTTTTAAGTCTTTTTCATGTGACAAATAATTATTTTATTGATTTTTCATTTTGTACAATTTGAATATGTTTGCATATCAAAGTTCCCATATCTTTTCTGCATTATCTCAAATTCTGCTACTGGTGTGTTCTACTTTTTCCTTTATCAATTGATTTATTTCTAAGCATTTTTTCAATTGCTTTATGACAAATCTGATTTGTACCCCTATGTTGTAGTAGTATTGTCTCTCCAAAATTTGATTCAGGAGGTCAAGGCCTGTGCTTATGGCCTAAGTGGAACCTTCATTGGCTGCGGTATCAGAATTAAAATCTTCTAGTGTTGAGATATCCTCATTTACCACATCAAGGTACAAGTCCAGATCATTGGCAGTGAAGTTATCAATAACTTGTGTAACATCATGTCAACCTTAAGATGACATTTTTTTATATACAAGTGCAAACCTTGGATTAACCAAAATGGCATCTTCGGCTTTATTAAATCATTAACTAGCAAACAATGATGGAGGTGAAATGTTCAAATAACCAAATAATTTGTTTCCCTGATAAATTTACCCACATGTAGCAAAAATTTCAAAAGATCAAGTATATTTGATGGAGATATATAGTTGAGGCTAGTATAAGGACTGATGCAACTGAAAATCTCCAACTCTTCAATACTAAATGCTCCATGTGAACTTTGACACAATTTATATGCCCTGATGAGTCATTGTCTAAAAGCATTACCCTGTGCATTACAATTATATTATCAATCCTTTTGCCACAGATATATTTGTTATGCTATCTATTTGAGGTTATTATATTTATCTTAAGTTGAGGACTGAACTGTCACTAATAATATTGATAACTTTCATTTATGTAATCCACTATGTAGAGTTGCATCCTCACAGGCAATATAACTTTCATTTGACAAAAATAGGGTTGCAATGGCATTGTAACCTACCCCCTCTATATGTTTACATGGGTTATTGTGTAACATGTTAACTGTTTCAGTTATAGTTCCAATTTTCAAAAGCTCGGATTCTGGATAATTATGATTTCCAGTGAACTATACTTGACATGTTGTCAGAGGATTATTGATGTCATTAAGGGTTTAATGCAGATGTTCTTATCAATGTGTCTCAATCCACACTATATCCTACTTGTTGCTAACTGAAAGGACAAAGTGTTTCACTTTTGGATTCTCTACAGTTGATGGTACATCATGCTGGGACATAGTTTGCATTGATTACTACACTAGATGCACCTACACCCATAGAACATGCACTAACTCATGCCATCTATGCTCTATAGTAGTCATACAGATAAAGTACATGCAACAAGTAATTTTTGGTTAAGTCATGATTTTTACATCTTTCCCATATTTGTAAGAGGTTCAAGAAACTCGAATACTCGATGATACCATATGTTGATAGTTGATAAACTAAATTTTTCCTTCTCCTTTTCATTTGTTTATTGGGTTTTACAATTCATATCCTTATTAAGATTTGTGAACTTTCCATATTTCAAATATGGAAATATAAGTATCTTCATAAACCTAGGCAACAAGAAAAGTTTGAGTGTTAAAGGTAGGTTATTGTATTCTCTGTTTTGTCAAGTAGCCGCTACATGAAAAAGGAGGTAAAGAGTTGATGCAAATGACTCTTGCATATTTTGTTGGGTTACATTTGTGAATAAAGGTCCACATTGAATAATAATGAGAAAAATAAGTGGTTAATATAACATAATTGAGCACATACTCATTGGGCTTAGGCTTTTGGTTTAAAGTGTGTTTCTATATGTTATATTTATTATTCATGACCCAATGTGTTTATCTCACCAACATATTTTCTAATTGACTTTCTCTAAAATCTAGAGTGCATCAATGTTATGTTTGACTGTGTAGGTGTGCATAAATACACTAATACAAGTTTGGGTATGTACTAGAAGTCATTGATATTGGTTTGCATGAAACATTTGCGACATGAAGATGCCAAGAATTGGAAGCTCATATCCATGGATACACTTCCAATACAAGAAAAATACATTTAAGGTGCATAATCCGCTTAATTCACTTACTTTTACCGAAATATCTGTGTGACCAATCTTAAAATGTTAATGTATTATTTCTTTGTGCCAAGGTTGTGGCATCTTTATGATAATATATATATATATATATATATATATATATATTGTCTCTTATTATGTGCAACATTGTTGTGCCCTTCCAAACTAAAAGTAATCTAAATCTCCCATGTTGTGTAAATTTCATTAGGGTTTAATTATATCTGATTTGTATCTTACTATTCCATAGGTGCTTGCACCTTTTATATGTTGTGATCTCTTTATGTTATTAGAACTTGACACTATGGGATATTAACACTTCACGTCTTTGTTCAAAATTATTCGTGATCAAAATGCCTTTTTTTAAATAAATAAAAAATTGTATTTGTATCTTTGATGATTGCAATTTAGTTTGAAAAACTTGGAGTTCTTTATAAAATTTTTTATTTCTCTTTTGTTGAATACATTTATGATATATGGGTTTTATTCTTTAAGTGGAGAAACATGTTTCAAATCTGAATTAATGGTTAATTTTTTGTCATGATGTGAAATTTGACTTTTTTATCTATGAAGTTGTAGTTCGAGATACGGGTTTTTATCCTACTGGATTAGTCTAAAGGAACATTGGGAAAGATTTGAGAAAGACCCAAGTTGAATATGTGACTACAAATTTTTTTAGTAATATGCAAAGATTCTAGAGTTTAAAATGAGACACAAAGATTGTAAATTTTGAAAATGAGATACAGATTGAAGACAATTATCTTTTCTAGTGCTCATTTTTGTCCAAAAATGGGTTGGGTAGAACAGGTTATCTGAATAAGTCATTTTATTGCCAACCTAGGTGGTTAGGTTATTAGAAGCTTGGATGCATTGAGAAACTTACTTGATTTTAAGATATAAGAAAGAATTTTTGGGGTATAAACATAGGTTATTTGATCTGTCTCGCTCTCTCTCATATCATGACTCTAATATTTATTCCATTAAAAATAAAAAAACTTAACATTTATTAGATAGCCTTTTCTTTTTCTTGGTCATTTAAATTCGGTTAGCCTTTATGGATTACTTCTTTGACCTTTTTATCATCCTTTGGTCCTTTCACTTTAACCTCTAGTCCGGGTTTAACTGCTTTACGTATAAGGTTGAGTTTTGTACTTCGATTAAACAATACAAGTATACTGAGTCTGATATGTTCAGAGTGGCAAGAGGTTTTACAAAGAGTTCATTAACCATGGAGACCATGATTCACTAGTCAAATATGAGCAGTTGGGTTAAGTGGGTTAATTCCGATCCACCTTCAACCATATTGCACCTGGTGGTGCAATGTTGGGCACTTGAGGTAACCCTTCTTTTTAAACTTTCCTTTTGAGTGGAAAGTTGATGGTCTTCTCAAGAAGATAGTGAGAGCTTCTTTAATGCATGATCATGTGATGTATCACACGCTAATATGGGGACACTAAGTTGTATCACACACTAATAACACTTGAAAATATGCTATTTTTATTGTTGTCTACTTTGCCAAATCAATCAATCAATCAATATATATATATATATATATAAAAGCAGAGACCTCATACAGTAGTGTATAAGGTTTTGCCAAGTAGCACTCTAACTTTGCATTTAACTTTTTTTTACCTCTTTTATGAAGTTTTTCTATATTAATGTGCTATGATGGTCTCAATCATTTTTACTTTTCAGTTTTCTATTAAAAAGTGATAATACACAATTTGATCGATTCGCCAATATTTCATACTTTTTTTTTTTTTTTTTGATGAAGTTTCATACTTTTGTCACAACCCATAATTTTGAGAAAAGTTTGTGTTTTAGAAATTCTTAGCACAATTTTTCAGATGGTTCCATTATTTTTTCAAAGAAGACCTTTCTTTTGAAGAAATTGTTTAATGCAATCCCTCTATGTACAAATCTCTTTAATTCCCTTACTTTTTCCTCCTTTCTTTCCTTTTCATCTTCCTTACAACCAAACAGGATATTAGTTTTCAAATTTAGCTAATAAAAAAAAATGTTTTGAGGATATTAATAAAAAAGAGTTTGAATTTGGTAAGAATGGGGTGTAAAATTTATATTTTACACCATTTAATAAGAGATGTTACATTAGCTTTTTACTTAAAATTCAGTACATCATACCGCTTTTCAGATGAGTATTATAATTGATTGAGTGTGGTTGTTCTTATTTTTTAATACGTGATAAGATGATGTAGCATGTTGGAATTGGAATGTGGAAAATTTGGGTTTTAAATCACATCCTTATAAAATTTAATCTTTAATAAAAATATGTAAAAAAACATGTTTAATTACCATTTTAGTCTTTCACACTTGTACTATGTATCAAAATGGTTTTTAACATCTTAAACGTGTCAATTTTGTTTCTAAACTTTTGGTATTGTGTCAAAATAATTCTTATTATTAAGTGGTACATGAAAAGAATTGATGTATCCAACATTAATATCAAAATAATATTTTTATGCCATCTAAACTATCCTTTGAATTATCACGTGTCCTTAATTAGAAAATAAAATAAAATATTTGAGAATATATTAATTGCATCTCTATAAGTAAATGAGATGTCGTTTTATTAATAGAAATTAAAAATTTATTTTCTTTTCTTTTCCTTTGCTTTCTCGGAAACCAAATGTGGTCTAAGTCTTGACTTTTTAGTTAAAGTGTTCATGATCATCATCTAAAAAACATGCTATTTACCTAATTTTAAAATGAAAATTAAAAAAAAAACAAAAGTCAAATGTCAATTTTTACATTATCATTTTTTTAAGAAGTTAAAGTTATTACCAATTATATTATAAAAATCTTGTAAACTAACATGGTAATGAATATAATTAGTGTCATGTCAACAAGGTAAGAAATCAATTTTCTAATTATGTCAATTTTTACATTATCATTTTTTTAAAAAGTTAAAGTTATTACTAATTATATTATAAAATCTTGTAAACTAACATGGTAATGAATATAATGAGTGTCATGTCAACAAGGTAAGAAATCAATTTTCTAATTATTTTTCTAATTTGTGTTTTAAAAATTGATGCATTCATTTAATAAAAATAGTATGTAACACTGTGCATATGTACATGTACATTTAAAAATAATCACAATTATATATATATATATATATATATATATATATATGATTTAGAATCTAATTGGATCTAGACTTTTTGGTTTTTGGACAAAATAATTCACTTGCTAAAAAAAATTAAAATATTAGATGGGATACATGACATAAAATTAAACTTCAATTAAAATTCAATTTAGAATCTAATTGAATTTAGACTTTTTGATTTTTGCACCTAATAATTCACTTGACACACATTTAAAAATTAGATGAGACATGTGGCGTAAAATTAGACTTCAATTTAGAATTTAATTAAATTTTCTCTCAGTTTTGGCTATATATATGTGTGTGTGTATGTATGTATGTATAGCAACCTACCATCAGTATATTTAAAATTACATGTTCATGAAATCATAGTCTCATATATGGCCCTTTTTTAGGAGCCACTATCTCAACAAAAAAGCTATCTCATAAAAAAAAAAAAGTTAGTATATTGCAATGTATTTGGAATGGTGAGTCCATTGGTATTTAGAAACAATGTTTTTAAAAAAAAAAAAAAAACCTTAAATTGGATACGTGACACAAAATTAGACAACAATTGGAATCTAATTGAATTTTCTCTCAGTTTTGACTTTAATTATGTATATAAACTGGTAATTGGCCTGTGCATTGCATGATTTTTTTTGGTAAATATTATGACCGGAGAACATATTTTTGAGAAAAAAACTTCTTTCATTTTTATGTAGTGATTTTAAAAATTACAACGAAGCGTTTTATGATAAATTTTGTTAATTTTATGAAATACATTTATATAAAATAAAACTCATAAAATGTATAAGATATACGTAAAGGTATAATTCATGATTACACATGAGAGTTAATGTATTTTTTTAATTTCTATTAGCTAGATCGCATTTCTTAAATAAACTGAACAACTATTTCATCACTCCATTGTACACGTAATGATTGGAATGTTGTTAGTTAGTACATGATTGCTTGATAAACAATATTGAATAAAAATTATTTTAATTCTATTTAAGAATTTTTTTGTGAAATTTTCATTTTTATGTCCATTTTTTTTAATTTAATAGATTTAATTTTTCACATTATTTTAGTTGAATAGTATTGTGTTTATACCTTTTTTCTTAACTATAATTCATAAAATGAGTAAACAATTTATTGAGTATTGCAAAAGATACAAATATGAACATTAACATGAGTATGAACATGAAGGAGATTTCTATTCATTTTCTTGAAGAAAAAATTTACTTATAGAAAACTCCAAACTTTATTAGGTAAAGACGAATCAAAGTTATAAATCAATAAACCAAAAAATTTAGGAGCTTAAGAGGAGCCATTACTCATTTGAAACAATTCAAAATACTCAATGACCAAAAAAAAGAAAAAAACCATCCACTCCACACTTCTATCGCAACTGCTTTAGCTCAAGGAAAACAATATATATCTCTATATCTTTTTTTTTTTTAATTTAGAAATAATTATAATATGCTGGTACTCCCACCACTTGAAACTTCTTTTAAAAAATATATATATTTATCATAATTAAGGGAAATCCTAATGGGCATTTCAGTTGAGCATATGTGAAAAAGGCATATACACACCACAAATGGTAAAGGAGAAAGAAAAAGTTGCTAATCCCTTTTAATATGGTTAATTGTTTTGCCTCAATTAGTCGTCCAAACAACATACCACTTATTCATATCACAACCACAAATGACAATGTAGCATTAGTCATCTATAATTGCTAATTTGAAAGTACAAATTGCTTTAATAGCTCTACTTTCGTTTCTTTTGGCTAATATGTTTTTACTGAATCAAAATTAAACCACAAAAATCATATTAAAATTACCAAATTAGAGTTTAAATTAAAATTAAATTTTTAAAAGAACTTTAGGCATGTTGCACAAAAATTCCATGTAACTAAGCCACACTTAGGAATATTAGACCCCTTTTTCTTTGTATAAATAGGGGGGGTTTCAATGGGGTGAGGAAGTTAATAATTTTTTCTCCAAAACATCTATTGTAGAAACACAAAAGTTTTCTATTGTAGACTTTTCACAATTAAAAAACATGACTTGCCAGCTAATCAAATTAGAGTTTTTAGTACCTACATCAATTTCACAACATCAAGAACAAATTCCAGTGTATACATTGTCAAATTCTATAGTCTCTTGTTACATTAAATGAGTGTTTAATTTTGCTTACAAAGTATTGAATAGTAAAGCTTCAAGGTCATAGTCTCAATTACAACTCTCAATCATGTTGGACTTGGATGATACCTATCAACAACGTATCATTATGAGATACAGAAAAGATTTGGAGTGTACACAGTGTTTAGTGTGGATGGGAAGAAATTTCATCATATTCTAATGGGTTAAGTTAGTAAGGGACCTATTCCAATTTAATAATCTTGGAATTTTGTATACAAGTAATAATCAAGGAAACTTTCACCTAAAATAAGTTGGACTTTTGGCAAAGAAACTTTAATTGGTTAGGTTAGTAAGGGACCTATTCCATATTCTTAATTTCTTATCTCTATTTGTTCCATGTACATGTACAAGACTTATAGTCAATGCTTGGTGTATAAAAGTTGAAGTTTATCTAAAGTCCATCTCTGAAAGCTTGAGAAAAAATTCATTTAAACCAACACAATATATAAATTATAAAGGAATCAAAGAAAAATTGTCAAAAATAATGAAAATTTAATCTATGCTTAAATTCTTATAAGGATCAACACAATAGCATTAAAAAAAAATAAAGATAAAAAAATCTATACTTATTTTGTACGTATGATAAAATCCTATCACAAAGTTTTTTGAGACTCATGTTGATTAGTGATTAGAAGTTATAAAGGAATAATCATCAATATATAGATAAGCAGAGATCTCATGCGGGAGTGTGTGAGGTCTTGCCAAGGCATATACATACCACAAATGGTAAAGGAGAAAGAAAAAGTTGCAAATCCCTTTTAATATGGTTAATTGCTTTGCTTCAATCAGTCGCCCAAACAACATACACTTATTCATACCACAATCACAAATGACAATGTAGGATTAGCTATCTGTAATTGCTAATTTGAAAGTACAAATTTCTTTAATAGCTCTACTTTCGTTTCTTTTGGCTAATATGTCTTTACTGAATCAAAATCAAACCACAAAAATCATATAAAAATCACCAAATTAGAGTTTAAATTAAAATTAAATTTTCAAAAGAAATTTAAGCATATTTGCACAAAAATTCCATATAATTAAGTCACACTTAGGAATATTAGACCCTTTTTCCTTTGTATAAATAGGGGGGGTCCTAATGGAATGAGGAGGCTAATAATTTTTTCTCCAAAACATTTATTGTAGGAACACAAAAATTTTCCATTGTAGACTTTTCACAATTAAAAAGCATGACTTGCCAACTAATCAAACTAGAGTTTTTGGTACTTACATCAATTTCACAACATCAATAACAAATCCTAGTGTATACATTGTCAAATTCCATAGTCTCTTGTAACATCAAATGAGTGTTTAATTTTGCTTGCAAAGTATTGAATAGTAATACTTCAAGGCCATAGTCTCAATTACAACTCTCAATCATGTTGGACTTGGATGACACCTATCAACAATGTATCATTATGAGATGCAGAAAAGATCTAGAGTGTACACAATGTTTAGTGTGGATGGGAAGAAATTTCATCCTATTCTTATGGGTTAGGTTAGTAAGGGACCTATTCCAATTTAATAATCTTGGAATTTTGTATACAAGTAATAATCAAGGAAACTTTCACCTAAAATAAGTTGGACTTTTGGCAAGGAAACTTTAATTGGTTAGGTTAGTAAGGGACCTATTCCATATTCTTAATTTCTTATCTCTATTTGTTCCATGTACATGTACAAGACTTATAGTCAATGCTTGATGTATAAAAGTTGAACATCTTATCTAAAGTCCATCCTCTAAAAGCTTGAGAAAAAATTCATTTAAACCAACACAATATATAAATTATAAAGGAATAAAAGAAAAATTGTCAAAAATAATGAAAATTTAATCTATGCTTAAATTCTTATAAGGATTAACACAATAGCATTAACAAAATAAATAAAGATAAAAAAAATCTATACTTATTTTGTACGTATGATAAAATCCTATCACAAAGTTTTTTGAGACTCATTTTGATTAGTGATTAAGAGTTATAAAGGAATAATCATCAATATATATATATATATATATATATATAAGCAGAGATCTCATGCGGGAGTGCGTGAGGTGTTGCCAAGTGATACTCTAATTTTGCATTTAACATTTTTTTTATCTCTTTCATTATGTTTTTTTTACTGTTACTCAAAAGTTTACATTAACTTATTTTACTGTTATCTCATTAGTCTCTCATTAATTGCCTAAGCTTACATCACACATTTCTCTCTTTTTCATGCTTTTTAGCATACCCACCATTTTAATATTTAAAAAAAGCAAAAAAAAAAAAATTAAGGAATAATAATAATAACTAACTAGATAAGGCCTTGGAGAGAAATAGAGAGACATGAAAATGTTGTTGATTAAATAAAATGCATTGTTTTACTACAAAATCAAAATGAATTGTTTCACTATAAAAGACATGAGACTGACAAAACATTTGAAAGAGAGAGAAAGAGAAATTTGAGGGGACATTGCCTCCGTCATATTGGCCTCCACCACCATCAAGACGTCGAAATCTTTGCGGGGGGTTTTTTTTTTTTTTTTTTTTTAAATTAGGGGATTAAATATAATTTAGGTTTGGGTAATTTGGTTGGATAGTTTTTGTTTTGGGTATATAAGTAGAGAGAATATTTGGTACACAATGTAGAGCCATATTCTACTATGGTTTTAAATCATTTATAAGATACGCGCATATACACTTGCCCACATCATGTTTTAATGTCACACTATCAATGAGTGGAAGACAATGAGAGAGTTTGACATACTTTTATTTCATAGTATTAAATATGTGAACACAACACAACTTATTTGACAGTCCTGTTACTCTTTTGCGTTTATTTTTGGTTTCATGATTTTAAAAAAAATTAATCTTACCTTTTTTTTAGGGTGAAAAATTAATCTTACCTTGAAAAGGCTATAAATATGCAGTGAAACAACAGTTTTGAATTACACACACATAACCATTACAATTATTCAGTTCAAGGAATGAGTAGGAAAAAAAAAAATTGGAGGAATATTGTAGAATAATAGTTGTTACAAAATGTCTCTCTCTCAGAGACCTCATGCGAAAGCGCATGAGGTCCTGTTAAGTGACACTCTAATTTTGCATTTAGTATTTTTTTACCTCTTTCATTAAGGGTTTTTTTATTTTTTTTTATTTTTTATTGTTACCCAAAAGTTCACATTATCTTAATTTACTGCCATCTCATTAATATCTCATTAATTTCCTAAGGTTACACCACACCTTTCACTATTCTTCATGTCTTTTAATTTAGCATACTCACTGTTTTAGTATTTAAAAAAAAAAACATAAAAAAAAAGGCTAATAGTAATAACTAACGAGATAAGACTCTAGAGAGAGATAGAGAGACACAAAAATATTGTAGATTGTTAAATAAAAGCACTATTTCACTATATATTACCAAAATAAAAGACTTGAGACTAACAAAACATTTGAAATAGAGAGAAAGAGGAATCTGAGGGGTCACCACCTCCGTTATACTGACCTCCCACCACCATCAAGACACTAAAACCCCTACGAGTAATCTTTTTTTCTTTTAAAATCAGGGGCTTAAATATGATTTAGGTTAGGTAATTTGGTTAGTTAATTTTTGTTTTGGATATATAAGTAGAGAGAATATTTAATGCGCAATGTAAAGTCATATTCTACTATAGTTTAATTTTAAATCATCTATAAGACACATGCATACACACTTGCCCACATCATATCTTAATGTCGCACTATCAATGAGTGGAAGATAATCAGAGAGTTAGTTATACTTTTATTTCATAATATGAAATATGTGAACACAACACAAATTAGTTTATTTTATGGTCCCGTTATTCTTTTGCATTTATTTTTGGTTTCATGATTTAAAAAAATAATAATCTTACCTCAAGAAGGCTAAAAATATGCAGTGAAGTTATTAAACCAATTTTTAATATCTCAAAATGTATATGTTTCTTTACTCTAATTTAGTTTACTTTTTCCTTATAATTTATGTATAACATTATTCAAAACTATTTTACATAAAATATCACAAAATTATCTGTCCATCGCACGGGCAATTTACTAGTTAATAATAAATGTTACGCTTCAGTTTTTAGATATATACAGTTATAGATTTGTGAACATGAGGTCTCGAATCAACTTTATATAATATTGAATATTTATATGTATACTTGTCGAATTAAAAAATGTTAATATAGACTTGAAATTGGGTTGTATAAGTTTGCAATTGGTTTATATGATAAAAAAATATTATTTGTAGTTTATTCAAAACATAAACAATCCATTTTTAGTAAAAAATTATAGATTTGTGAAGGGGAAAAACATTTTAGTCATAGTTACTATATATAGGAAAAGAATAAGTTAATCAAGTGTAGCTCACAAACAAGCTTAAGTTTGCTTGACAAGTATATGAACCAAACTTGAACATGTAATCTTGTTTGGTGATGAACTCAAACTTTGCTTGTGCTCGAAATAAAATAAAATAAATAAGCCTGACCTTCTAATTCTTAGCTTGTTTACAGCCCTTATTGAGGAAGGTGAAGCCTTTAGCCATGCTGTGGGACAAAAATTTAAAACCATGTTTCCATTTTCTATTCTGTGGGTCAAATAACTTTTGGCAGGAAGATTAAGTGGCAGAATTACTGGGCGAAAGAGAAAGGAAATTGGTTCATTTCGATTTAGTGTCCCATTTTTTTTTTTTTTAATATTGAATTTAGTGTCGCATGTTGAGACCACAAACTAGGTCCGAAAATTAAACACCGAGTCCCCATGCGGCCAAATTATTATAGTACGAAAGAGAGAGAAAATTGGACCATTTTAGATTTAGTGTCACATGTTGAGTCCACAAAATTGGTCCAAAATTTGAACGCTGAGTCCACACACAGCCGAATTATAGGACGAATGAGAAAGAAAATTGGTCCATTTCAGATTTAGGGAACGCAGAGTCCACACACAGCAAAATTTCCTGTCACACGTTGTGCTTCTTTTTTTCTTAAAAAAAAAAAAATTGGTCCATTTCAAATTATTGAATGCCAAAATTATGTCATCTTATCTTTTCATTAGGCCATATAGAATAAAAGTTAACTGGTGTGGATGGAACTTGAGGGACATAAACTGGATAGCTTTCAAAAATTTAGGGATAAAGAACAAACTATTTAAAATTTAGAAAAACTCAAGTTTGACAAATTTTTAAGAAGAAAACATTATTTTTGTGGATAAAGATAGTTCTATCTATCTCTTTAAAATAATCCCTATTTTCTAATATAGATTGGATCCAATCTCATGTCTTTATAAAAGTGGTGGGTTAAATCGTGAATTACCACAGGAGTCCGTTTTCTTCTTTCCACATATGTTTCAATACTACCAAACGCACTAACAAAAACGACCCAGGTAGCTAGCCCTATTCATTCATGTCCCTAGGAGGCCTATATTGCTTCCACAAACATTTTGTCATCAGACACTGCTAAAGGAATCTAGGAGAAAAACTTGGTAGGAAGGCTTGCATACTCAATAGCGATAAATAAAAACATACAATACAATTTTCCGCAATGTTTTTCACAACTTTCGACTTAGCATTTTGAATTAATGCTACGTAAGGTTGTGTACATAGTAAACCCATGTAAAAATGAAATTCTTTCGATCACAATTTAATAATAGGTTGAAAGCTGTGATAAAGATTGTAAAAAGAAAAAAAAAAACTTTGTTCTTCTTGCATTACTCTATTTACAAAAAGTCATGCCCTAAATATTTGAAAAACAAAAGTCATGTCCTTGTAATGAAAGCTATATATATACGTGATCCAATTCCATCAATTGTAATTTTCGGAAGAATGAAAAAGGATAGAATAGTTCTAAAGCTATGCTGAATAAACTTTAAAGCTATTTGTATATGAAAACAACTTGATTTAATAGTTAATTAAGATGATCTTACTATAATCTTGCTTGACCAGAGCTCGCTTCAAATTGCATGGATACATTTTTCTCTTATTAAAAAAAAAAAGGGAAATTTATTCCAACCTGTATTGCTTCTCATAAGTTCATAAGTCATAACTATGAACTTATATTTTCAAGGTATAGCTGAGGGAAGATTTTGAAGAAAAATATCATCAATGTGTTAGAAATATTGTATTCTGCAGTCTCCACCTCTTCCAAAACATAAGCAGCGCAAAGATCATCCCAAAGCCAAATACAAATCCCAACTCTGCACTTAGGCAATTCCAGTCAATCGAAGGCCCGGAGTATGAGGGAATATCTTCAAATGTTAGAGGTGGTGATCTTCAAATGGCACATTTGTCTTCAAAAGGCACCCACATAATCCTTTGTTCCTTTCATAGGAAGCTTCCAAAAATGTACCAATTGCTTGATATATGGAATCAGCCCAACCAATTGATTAAATGAAAGGTTTAGGATTGACAAGAAAATAAGACTAGGTTAATTTTGATTGGTTTCTCAAGAAATGAGGAAATGTTTTCAGTTTACTAGAAGCCAATTTTAATGCAGTAAATTGCAGGGAGCCGTTAAAGTTGTTAGTTGTGATTTCTTCATTTATTTCATACATACTTTATCCTCAACACAATGGCTCTAATATAGACATTGATGTTGTCATTGCTACTGTTTTACAAACCATTCTCTAAAACTCTTGCATGCCTGTACAATTTACGTAGCAATTTGTTAACCAAGACTTGGGATTATTTATACTTGTGCTAAACGAACAAATTAATATTTATTTTAGATGAGATTAGCCTAATCTAAGTGTATATATATATATATATGTATGTATATATGTATGTATGAAGCTCATCCCTACAAACTTAAATTTCGGTTCTTGCCCACCCACCACCTCACAAGAACTTAGTACTTGTGGAGTGACCATCGCACCAATGATGCGCAGTGATAAACCTTAAGGTTTCAAAAGGTAATAAATTAAACTTCATTCTATTTAACTAAAACTATATTGTATTTTGGGTTTAATATAAGCTTTTTTTTTTTTTTTAACTACTTTTTGAAACTTTAGACTATAATTTGTTGCCTTTGAAACTAGAGTTTGATTCATTACTTTTTAAACTTAAAGATTTAATTTGTGACTTTTTGAAAATAGTAGATTTAATTTGTTACTCCTTAAAAAAGTAATTTCCTTTTTTTGTAAATCATTATCAAATTGAAAATTTTATAACAAATATTTATAATTGGACCCAAAAATATAATCCACCGGGCCCAAAGGTGTAATTTGAGGCTGTTGCTCAATTCAAGCAAATAGGATTTGCATTTTGCCAGGTCATTAACAGACATGAAACACTACAAAGATATGGAAGTGGAGGAAAAGTGAATATAAGGGTTTATCGCAAAAAGCCTTGAAAAGAATGAAATTCTCATTAGAGGCTCTAATAAGAATCGTAGCTCATACGAAAAAAATTGAAGAGATAATGAAAGTAAATGTTGATTCTAGAGGGTAAAGACCTATGAACATGGCATTTTGATTTTTGACCTGTGGTCAACTCTAGGTGCGGACCAAATACATCCAGCAGGTCAAGAGAGTGTAGAATGGGAGGTAGACGATAGAAACTTCGTTTCAATTGGAGTAATGGAGACAGCTGATCTTGGAGAAAAAGTTGGACATTATAAGCGTTTACCTATGAAAGTGTGAACAAGTCTTCTCAGCTTGGAAGACTAGCTATGAAATTGTTTTCTCTAAAAAAGTTAATCAGGCTACAAATAGTATTTTCACAGTAGACTATCATATATAGTCTTCTTGGCCTCCAAACAACAATTAACATTCAATTTCTTCACTCTGCCATTCCCATTCTCTCTCAAAAATCCATTCAGAAAAACCGCTTTTTTTAATTTTCATTCACTTTCCTTTGCCTAATTTCTTCAAGCTTTCTTTCTCCTCTTCCTTTCAGATCTTCTCAAACATACCATTTCACTATGGCTTTTCTAACAAACAAACGAGCCTTCTCTTCTTCCATCACCCACCAATACAAATATGATGTGTTCTTGAGTTTCAGAGGGGATGATACCCGCATGGATTTTACGAGCCATTTGAATGGCTTTTTGAAGCTGAAGGGTATTCACACCATTATTGACGATGAACTCCCAAAAGGAGAAGAAATTTCTACTGAACTTCTTGAAGCCATTAGAAGTTCAAGGAGTTCCATAATTGTATTCTCTGAGAACTATGTATCTTCTACCTGGTGCTTGGATGAACTTGTTGAAATTCTTGAGTGTAAGAAAAGTGGACAAATGGTCCTACCGGTGTTTTTTAAGGTGGATCCCTCGGAAGTACGTAACCAAAAGGGAAAATTTGGAAAAACTTTAGCAAAACATGAAGTAAATAATATAAAGAAGATGCAAAAATGGAGGGAAGCTCTAAACAAAGCTGGTAGTATATCTGGTTTGACCTACAAGGACGGGTATTTAATTACTACTCTTTCACCTATATTTTTTATAATAATTTTCAATTATGTGTCTAGTCACTAAATTTTAAGTAAACTAATACCAGTTACCACTAATTTTTTTCATTGATGGCTCTAATTTTTTTTGGGGTCAAATTATGAAAGTATTAATTTTTAATTGCTAATCTAGTTACTACAAAGATCAAATGACAGAAACATAAGAATATACAATCAAGATAATATTACCAATTAATTAGGACTTTCTTCCGCAATATTTAGAAAGTTTTCGAAAAAGTACTTAATAATTTTGTAAAAACATCAAAAGTAGGTCCCTAATAACTTGTTTCCTCACATCTATAAAATTTATGTAATTTACTTTTATTAACAACTAGTGTTATGCATGTGTGATGCAAGGTATAATAAAAAATCATATTTAAACTAAAGAATATGCTTCAATAATATTGTTAAAAGTGAATTATAAATTAGATAATAAAAATTTACTTAAGTTACATGGTGAATACACACCATGTAAAAGTAAAAGTAAAACCAAGTTTAACATAGATTATAAAATCATTTAAAATAAATAATGAAACGCGTTCTAAATTTCTTGAAATTTATAATTGACTTTTTACAAAATTATTATTTTATATTTTTAAATATTTTGTAATATGGTTTTACTTAAAAGTAAACTATGTTAATAATTTTAATTTATTTATAATAAGCGAAAGGGTGGAATTATATCATGCAAATTTGAGGCTTTTTCAAAAAAGCAAAAAGGATTTGCATTTATATTACACACACATATATGTATATACATACAAAATAAAGTGGAAAAAGTGAAATATACTTTTATAACAAAAACACAAAGTTCAATACTTATATTACGCTACATGGTGCAAACATGACTTGTATAATTAAAATTTTATTATTAAACCAAAAATTTGTGGTAGGTCATTAACATAATATAAAATAAATAATGAAATTTCTCACAAAATTTGAAAAACTCTTTGGAGTAGAATTTGAATTGAGTAACTTTTATTTAAATTTTTTTGAAACATTGACGATAGAGTTCAACTTAGAGCAACTATGAAATTGTTATAATTTACTTATAGTACATCAAATGACCTAAAGAGAAAAAGAAAAGAAAAGAAAAATATAAACCAAATAAATAAAGAGGAGGGCATCCACTTAGCACAACTACAATGTAGGATACAACTTTTATTATATAGTATATGATATGATATAATTTGGACATGAGTTCATATAAAATTAACTTTATTGCAAATTTTTTGGTGGCAATAATTACTTGATTGATTATTTTATCATTTTAAAAAATTTATATAGTCTACCAAAGGTTTTATAATTTTACTAATAGAATAAATTATACAATTTAATTTTTAATTTACAATTAACCAATTTTCTTTTTACAGAAATTAACCAAAACTTTTAAAGGCATAGGAGCTTGGCTCGAAGAGAGTATGTCACATGTTGTAACCACAATTTTAGGCGCCAACTTTTTTTATTTATGAGTCATTGGTTTGCATAATGCATTTTTATAAAAAAAAAAAGGTAATACAAATATACCTATTATAATCAATAAAAATTTCTCTATTATCAAATGATAAAAAATTTAATTGAGAATTTAGAAGGTAAAGCATAAAAATATTATCAATAAATTTAGCTATGTTAGAAATTTGATAAATTTTCTTAATATCCAAACTTTGTCTCCCTAATATCAAATCCACGGAAAATGTATCTAAAAGATTTATAAATTAAAAAAAATGAAACAATTACTTTCATGACCTAAAATACATCAACACCTTGATTAAAGGGAAAAAAAAGTCACCTCTAATACCTAAAAGGTAGAAAACTTATCTCAAAATTTTATAAATAAAATAATGTAAATAGCATAAAAAAATTTCCAAACACAAACCCCTACAAAAACATGATTCAAAACCTAAAAGGAACAATATATATATATATATATATATATGTATATATATTGTTTCTACCTCCTGTCAAACAAAAAAAAAGGTGTATATATACAAACACTTTTAGGATCGAAAGTCCAAAAAAAAAAACCAAAATTCAAAAAAAAAAAATCACATCAGCAACCAAATTTCTCTCTCTAATACCCAAAACCCAAAAAAAAAAAACATATCTCAAAATTTTATAAATTGAAGAGGAAAAAAAAATATAAAGAAAGACTTCTAAGACCCAAAACCCAACAAAATCTTGATTAAAAAAAAATTAAAAAAAAAAAAAACACAACGAAGTCATAACTTTTACTTTGTAATATCCAAAAAGAAAAATGCATCTAATTTTTTTTTTTTAAATATTCAAAACATACCTTCGGCAATATCAAAGTTTGATAGGCTGCAATAGTGGTTTTTGATTGATCTTGTTAATTCCTAAATATTATAACATGGCTCTACTTAATGAATAAACTTTGAAACACACATGAAAAATATTAAGTTACTAAGGCCTATTTGGTAAGAGATTTCTAGTAACGTTATTTAAGTTTTGTAAAAATACATATGAGTGAAAAAGTGTGTGAAAATCCATGGTTTAATGTTTAAACAATAGTTTTTGTTGTTTAAACACCCTTACCAAACGGGGCCAAATTATTCAAGTAAACTAGTATGCACTTAGTAACAAAAAAAAGAGTACGTTGATGCTATTATGTAGAAACAATCCAAAAATAAATGTTTAGCATTAATTGCGCCAAAAAAAAAATAATTATCAGCCTGTTAGATAAGTACATAACACATCAAACAACTCAAAACTGTACTTTCTTGCCAAACTATTATCTAGAATTTAGAGAAAATACATCATATATATATATATATATACACACACACACACATACATATATAGAGCTAAAATTTAGAGAAAATTCAGTTAGATTTTAAATGAATTTTAAATTTTGTGCTACGTGTTCCATTTAATTTTTAATTTTGTGCTAAGTAAATTATTGAGTATAAAAATCAAAGAGTCTAGGTGTGTGTTTGGCTACCAATTAAAAAGCCAGCTTACTTTTGCCACTATTCATGAGCTACTAATCAGGCCCTAAATCTAATTAGATTCTAAATTGGATTTTAATTGGAATTCAATTTTCCACTACATGTGCATCTAAGTGTTTAATTTTTGTGGTAAGTGAATTATTAGATACAAAAACCAAAGATTCTAAAACTAATTAAATTCTAAATCATATATGTAAAGGTAATACCATGTAATCTCTTCTAAAAACTGTGTATAATCTAAACCATATAATTGTGATTTTTTAAAATTATACAGATGCATATATACAGGCTACACACTAGTTAATAATTAAAGCTAACAAAGGCAACAGTAATTGGGGCCATTTGAGTGTGTATGTATTGTAATTTGTAAGTATTTAAAGAATTTTATTCTCTCTACTTTTAGTTACCACCTTAGTCTCTTGTTTTAAGTTTACCAAACCAAATATGGATCAAATAATATTAGTAGTAAATAAACATAAATTAATTTGAATACGATAGTTGGGTAACATTATATTGCTAACGCTTAACTTGGAAACTTTTCGGCCATAAGCATAAAATTGCTAACATAAATGAGATGTGACAATCAAATCAACAATAACAAAGAATTTGTAAGCAAAACATAGAATAAATAGAGGGGAGAGATACAAAAGGGGCAATAAGAAATTTAAATGAAAATTTAAAACATTAGAGGAATCGTTGTAGGAAGAATAAGGTTAAAGTGGGATATAATGGAGGGAGAAGCAAAGTTTACAATGAAAAGAGAAAAGGTTAAAAGATAATGTAATGCTAGAATTTAAGAGATCATGAAGGTAAATATTGGTTAAAAAAATTATAGAGATATAAGTTTTTTTTTTTTTTTTGTGGGAATATAGAGATATGAGTTGAGAAGTCATATATTGCCAAAAGATATATGGTTTTATTATGATTGATAAGTTACAATGAGGTTAGAGAATGGGTAAAATCATGGGGTACTATTGAATAATTAATATTGTAAACAAATATATAAAAAATAGCGGTGTGACTGATAATGTGGCTTAACATGAGCATAACAAAATTAAATTCTACGCTTTGACTTTTATATATTATTATTATTATTATTATTATTATTATTATATAGATATAGATTATATGATATTTTAGTTGTATTGCACAGACAAAAAATTTTGACTTTAGTTCATGTTCATGTATTTCTATTTTCTATTCTAACTTATTACATACTTTTTATGTCCTCTAAATGACAGTTGCAGCTGCTCTCAATTTGAATTTATTGAAGAAATTTTTAAAGAGATCTCAAGTGCTCAATTAAATCACATGAAATTATCTGTTGTAAAATATCATGTTGGAATAGATACTCGTGTAAATGACGTCATAAATCGGTGTTTAGATATTAAATCAAATGATGTCCGCATTGTAGGGATCTTTGGCCTTCCCGGAGTGGGTAAGACAACAATTGCAAAAGTTATTTTTAACACAATTCATTATTATTTTGATGGAAGTAGCTTTCTAGATAATGTTAGTGAAAAATCAAGGACAAATGATGGCGTAATTCAATTACAAGAGACACTTTGTTATGAGATCTTAGCGTATCAAAATTTGAAGGTCGGGAGTATATCTAAAGGAATCAATGTGACAATTGAAAGGCTTCATCGTAAAAGGATTCTTATAGTTCTTGATAATGTTGAAAAATTGGATGAGATAGAATTTTTTCTTGAAAATTATGATAGGTTTACTTCTGGAAGTAGAATCATTATAACCACAAGAGACAAACACTTGCTTGATACTCTTACAAAATATATTCTTGTAATGTACTACGAGGTGAAGGAGTTAAATAAACATGAAGCTCATAAACTCTTTTGTCAAGAGGCCTTTGGAAGAAACAATTTTAAGGAAGATTATTCAAAACTGGTCAACCAATTTGTAGATTATGCCAACGGTCTTCCATTAGTTCTAAAAATAATTGGCGCAGATTTGTATGGAAGAACTAAACATGAATGGAAAAGTGCGTTAGACAAATACAAAAGAATTCCCAAGGGAGACATTCAAAAGGTACTCAAAATAAGCTATATTGGATTGGACCAAACTCAACAGGAAATTTTTCTTGATATTGCTTATTTTCTTAAAGGATTCTGCAAAGATAAAGTTATAGATATACTAAGAAGCATCAATAACCATGATCCATATTATGATATTGAAAGACTTATTGATAAGTGTCTTATAATTGTTACTGAAGATGACAAATTATCGATGCATGACTTGATTCAACAAATGGGTTGGGAAATTGTTCGACAAGAATCACCAGAAGTGATTGAGAAGCGTAGTAGGCTATTGTTTTATGAGGATGCTCCTGAAATACTAATTGAAAATACGGTATGAGTTGTTTTGATTTATTTTTTCTATTTTTTCACAAGGGGATTTAGTCATTTTTATTCCTTTTATTTTTTTTAATGTTTAAGAAAATATAATTTTATTAGTGTGGCTTTTATTTAAAGTTTAACAATCTATTATTTTAACATTGTGGTTTACTTAATGTTTTGTTTAATTAGGGGTCAAATGAAATTCGGGGCATAACAATGTGCTTGCCTAAACCAAAAAACTTGAAGTTGAATCTTGAAAAGATGAGGAACCTCAAATATTTAAAAGTTTGCAATGTAATTTGTGAAGACCTTGAATCTCTTCCCAATGGGTTGAGGTTACTTGATTGGAATGAATTTCCTTTATCTTCCTTACCATCAGCCTTTGAGCCTAAAAACCTCGTTGTACTCAATATGCAACAAAGCCACATAAAATTGGACAAGCATTTCAAGGTATGATCATTAGCATTTATAAATTCTTATTAGACTTTTGTTAATGAGTGCTCTTAGGGAACAAGTTGAGGTGCATTTTTTTTTTTTTTTTTTTTTTTGTCGTTAAAACTAAACCATGCATTTAATACTAAATTAAATAATATTTGTATACATTTTCAATGTTGGACCGTGAGTTGTGTCATTCCACCTCAAAACCAATTGGTGATGAGGAAGACACACTCAAATCTTTTATGGCATTCGATATCATGCCACGCGGGCCTGTTTTTAGAGTTGTTGTAGGGAGTCAAATTATGGTCCCCCCAACATTCAATGAACAAAATCAATTTATGCACTTAAAAAAGAGTAATTTTACATGCAGTACAAGTTTTACTACATTGAGTGTACAAATTGATCAAATTGATGTCTTACGAAGCATAAAGAGATAATTCAAATATTTATTTATGAGTTAGTTGAAGCCCAACATTTACATTCATTATTACATTAGTTTGTAAATTTTATGTTGTAATACTTGTAGTATCTTTAGCATTTTTTTAAAAAAATGTTTACAATAATTTGTAATTGAACATGTAGTATTTTTTAATCTATCCTCTTAGCCTATCATTTTAATTTTTTTTTCTTTTTACTAATAAAGTTCAAAAAAATATTTCTTCTTTCTACAGAGGTGTCGATTCGAAACATTGATATATATGGATTTGTCGGATTGTAAAAATATTACAAAGGTACCCGACTTATCTCTGATTGCCCCAAACATAAAGGAATTGAACCTTCGTGCATGCATAAATTTAGTTGAGGTTCATCAGTCCGTTGGACTTCTTGAAGAGCTTAAATTCTGGAATCTCGCCGGATGCCAAAATCTTAGAATTTTACCAAGAAAACTCAAGTTGAAATCTCTAAAAGAGTTATATTTCTGGGGCTGTGAAAGTCTTGGGCAAGGAACGGAAGTGTTGTTTTCATCACTAGGATATCTCATTGGCCTTCATTGCTTAAGTATAAGTTTAAAAAACGTGAAGGAGTTTCCAAGTAGCATCTCAAATTTAAAAAATCTTAGCTTTCTCTGTATGGATGATTGTGACAATTTTCCAAAAGCCATGGATACTCCTGATTGTTTCCCCAAATTAGAAATTTTTGGTATCCGTTACAGCAACATTACTACCCTCCCTGAAATCAATATTAGATTTCAAAGATTAAAAATTCTTTACTTTCAACATTGTTGGAACCTTAGGGAAATTCCAAGACCTCCACCACGTCTAGAAGGTTTATACATAGAAGATTGCGCTTCCTTGGATTCACAATCAAGAAGAAGATTATTGAGTCAGGTCTCTCCCTTTCTCATAGAAAGAAACAATTTTGTTTAAATTTCTCAAATATAATATATGACTAAATTTGCTAAACTGAAGTTTCTTAAATTTGCATCAGTTTGGAGAAATGGTTGGGCTTCCACAAAATATGGTATGTTCAAGGGGATCATTGCAGCAAGTTTCAGTTTCTGAAAAGTGTTGCGATACATCTAAAATGTGTTCTGCACCTGACCTTGCTGATGATGGATTTCAGTTTAACCTTATCCTTCTAGGAACTAAGATTCCAAAGTGGTTCAACCATCAAAGTGTTGGAAGCTCTATATCATTTTGGGTCAGTTCGAAATCTCTACTATTTGCTTTCTGTGTTGCTTTAAAAGTAGAACAGAAGGATATTGGGGCAAATCGATTTAAAACTTTTATTTGTTCTGTCCACATTTTCCACAATGGTTATAAAAAAAGGATCTATTCACTTGAATATCTTTTAGAGTCAGCATCTTTTATGTGTTTTCACTATAGAAGCAATAGCTCATTTGACGGCATAGTCTTAGAGGATTACAACAATGTTGAGCTTCTATGTGAAGTTTCAGATTATGATCCAAAAAAGGCAAAAATTACAATTGAAAGGTGTGGGGCCCATGTAGCATGCATCTGTCCTTCTCGAAATCTTGCTGTAGATAAGATTGCCTGCATAAGAATTCATGAAAGTTTAAGAGTGTCCTTTGATGAAAACTTAAAAATGTTTTTACGTAGAGTCGCTACTCAAAACCTCATCAGATTCTCAAAAACCCATTGCCCTCTCTGTGAAATAGCAGAAGATTCCCTTTTACATCTATTTCAATGTTGTCCCTATGCCAAAGGAGTGTGGTATGGTGGTAGATGGGGTTTTCGAGTCGAAATGATCCGAGCTCAAACTGTAATGGAATTTGTTGAACAAATAATTGACCCCCCAAGTGAGTTACTCGCAGAAAGAATCACCAAAGATGAGTTCACGCTATATGCAGCAGTGGCAATGAAAATCCTTTGGATGGCACGAGAGGAAGCTTTGGTTTCAAACACTAAACCCACCATAAACAATTTAGTCCATCGTCTGAACAAACAGTATGACTTTTACTTAAGACCCCTCACCAAAGAGCAAAATAGGGGAAGTGCTTGGACCAAACCACTTGATCGATTGGTAAAGCTTAATTTTGATGCATCATGTGATCAAAACAACGTAGGTTTGGCTGTGGTTCTCAAAGACCAAGATGGGAATGGGAGAGCTATCAGACGTGGCATAAACATCAACAGTAAGAAGGGAATGCCATTGGCCAAAGAGGAGCGCAAATTGTGGTAGAGGGTACAAAGGTAAGCATTCCATGTATTTGATAAAATTTTTCTATGGGTCGAATGAATGAACTCAACTCTATCTTTTCTAGAGAGGAGTTTTAGTTTCTATATATATATATATATAATGGTAAAATATGGTAAAGATTAAACAATTGGATTGCTATTTCTCTAAATTTTTTGTAGTCAGATGAATCTCCTTTAGAGATACTCTTTATTTTGCTAGCTTATTGTTGAGTATTTTTCTTTTAGATTGTTTTGAATTGCAGAAAACTTCATTGTAAATCTAGCTTGCAAGAGAAATACTACTTTGGCTTTGGCTTCTTCTTCATTTGGAAATTTGGTTAGATCAAGAACATTTAATGCTTTTTCTTAGGAGTACATTCTCTCATTGCTTCTTTAGCAAGCCAAATTATGTTAGCTTCATCTCATGTGATGTCAGGTGCCTATTTTGTGAGTGCAAATTTTTTTGTGGCTGAGTCCATTGTGTCACAAGCAGAAAATTCATGAACTAGGGTGTGATCAGCCATCAAGCACTTTGTAGAATATGCCAAATGTTAGACTAACAACTAGAGGTAGACCTTCTAAAATTACCACTACTGATTGTGACTGCTTTAGTGAAATGCATGATCAACCATCTTGCTCTTCATCTCTAATACTTTTAAGTGTAAAATATGTCTGAGTAAGAAGATTTTTGGTATTAGAGCAACAAATGTTCTCTCATTTCATCTATTAAAAATTGCATGCTGTGGTTTTTTCAGTTTAATTTTCAGTTCATTTCTTTTTACATAATGTCTATGATTTCAACCAACATCAATGGATAGTGGTTAGCTTAAAAAAATATTGTTGCTTTAAGTCATACTTAAGTATAACCAAGCTGTTTGTCTTGTGATGTTACTCTTAAAGTAAGGGGCTGCACCTTGTTGGTGGTTGAAGAGATGTGATTGGTCAAATTTATAATTTTCATGATGATGTTTCAATCTTCAATTCTTTTTCGTCGTAAAGGCATACATAAGTGAAATTTAGAATTCATAAATTATTGAGTTACATATTGATTTCTTTAATTCTTTTCCTATTTTGTTACAAAATCAGCAACAATTATTCTTTGGCTTTGCCTATTGTGGAGACCCCTTAGAAGATTGGCTTTTAGTGTCACTAGAAAGGTTCCTAAGTCACTATATGCAATCCATGTAGTTGAATCAATTTGTTATCATTGTCTTTCTGCTCAACTATGTATGCCATTTTCAACATTCTTTACCTATATGAGGACTGTGTTATCTTGATGAATTACAATGAGTAAATGGGAAATACACAGAATTTTAAATGCTTTTATTTTCTTGTAATGAAACGCATCAATGTAGAATGTATTTAATTTTTAGGGCATTTTTATGTTGCAATCGTAGAAATGGACCCCATTTACATGTGCCATAAGGCTTTTGGTGGGTGCAATCATAGAAATGGACCCCATTAACCCCATTATCTAATATATAAAATCACATAGAAAATGCTTATGTGTTGTGAAATATATTAAATAACCAAATAGAAGGACTATATTTCAAGAAGCTAATTTGGGTTTCGAAAATCTGATTAAGTGCTTTGAATAATTCAAAATTACCAAACTTAAAAGAAAATATTTAAGAAGGATCAAGGACAAAAGCTGATAAGGAAAACTGTTAACTTTATATCCTGATGTTTTTATTTGTGTGAAGCAGCTTTATGCTTAAGAAACATGCAAACTTGTTTGCAAAAATCTTAACTAGTGAGTGAAAAGGCAAAGACAAAGCTGCAATTTCAATTCAAGTATCTAATTGCCCTCACTCCAACTTCTCAGTATTGGCTTAGACAATTGAGGTATGCTCATTAGTATAGTATGTTACTTTGCTTCGGATATTCTTGAATTAAACAAATGAAACTCTACAATTATAATTTTCCTTCTTGCAATTTGAACTAAAACCTATTTGGAGCTTTAGGTTGTAGAACAGTCACCTTACACAAATCTCGTCAAAGGTGAATTTTGAATGGAATAAGTCAAAGGTGACTCTTGAATGGAATTAATGTTTGTGATTTTATTAAAAAAAAAAATGTGTTTGTGATATTTGCAAAAACTAAGTTGTGTTAAATTAGAAGAATTGGGGTGACAACACAAAGGGTTATCTATATACATATACGAAATATAAAAAACTTCAATCCCATGGGAGGCCACAGCCACCTTGGCCTCCCTTTGCTTAACTTGTATGGCCCCTGCTGCCTGAAATAAGGTGTTCAGGATGGGACACGTGTGATTGCAATTTTTTTTAATATCCTACTTAGGAAGAAATAAATCTTCATCTTCCTTTGGGGGTACTATTGTTCTCTTGCCAAATACTATTCTACCTAGATGTAATATGACCTAAGCATTGTTACAAAAACTTGGGAACTGAGAACTCTGATAATTTCTTCTTGCTAAAGCAAATTAAATTTACAGTTTGGTTTATTGACAATCAATCATCTTTCTATACCAATTATGCAACTGATGAAAAGATGGCAGACAATTTCCTATGCAATAAAATAATGTGTTTCTTGTAACTTTTGCATGTAACTGTTTAGCGTGTTGTTTTCCCTAAATTTGGGTAATTGTTGGTATTGTAATTTGGTTTCGATCAATATGGGAGTAGTCATGTGGTCACTTTGCTCCAAGTTTGGTTTACATTATCTTCATTGTGATTTTAGTTAGTATGATTTAAGGCTCTCCATATTGCTGATTTGTTACATATCACAACATATAAGTATGATCAAATGTTGACTAATATTCTGGTTAGTTAAGGTGAAGTGTTCTGATTTTCTAAAGTCTGAGTTTTGTAATGAACTTCTCTAACTAATGAAATTTATTACTCCTTGTCTAGTTGCATCTATGAATTTTATACTCAATCGTGCTTGTCTTTTATTTCTACAATTGTATGCCTAAGAAAGTTCAAGGAAGAATGACTATACCTTTGAAATTTAGTATGACTTTTTCATACTTGGTAAAACAAAAAATTATTTCAGAGTAGGTAATTAATTTGTCATAGGGTTGGTCTTATTTAATGAATTGAACGGGGGATAGCTTTTCTTTCTACCGTCATGTCATGTTAAAGGCTAGCTCAAAGCAATTTCTTAAATTTATATCCCTTAGTCTCAGGAGCTCCCTCGTAGTAGGTGTGAATAGCCTTCTCACTCTTCCTCTTCACTAAAACTCCACTTCTATTCTTCTCTGAATTCTCTGACTTAAAGTCTTCAACATGGATTATAGATTTCATTGATATTCATATCAAAAACAACAACGGCTCCCAGAAATCTTCATAAGCAATTGAGAATCAATATCTTAAATATTACTTGGTTGTTCTTAAACCAACTCCTTCTTGCACTATATCTAAAATATATGATACTATTCTGAGAATTACCTTCCCTCATTGCTTATTCAAAGCCAAAATTATGTTACCTTGGTCTCATTTAATGTAAGAGTGCTTGTTTTATCAGTGTAGATTGTTACGTCTGGCCCAAATTGTGACTAGCCAACACATAATCAACATGCACTTCAAAGAATAAGCCAAAGTAGAGTAACGGCCAGTGACAATACCAACAAGTTCATTAATATATGTTGGTGCTACCCCATCCCTCAATACATCCACCCTAATGTCTCAACTCATTGAGAGAGCTTCTCAAATTGCTTGGATTGCTTGAAGTTACAGACAGCAGAAACAACAACAACCAGAATGACAGCAACGATAATACTCCCACTATGATACTACCCATCTTTCCAGCCATGCTGTTTGATACCTAAGGCAAAGAGAGTATAGCACAAGTTGAAAGTAAAATAACAGTGGCGTCCTCAAACGCTTCAAAGACATAATTGAGTAGCTTTTTGCAGGTGCCTTTTGGTACTTAATGGCAACATAAACATTCTTTCTGTGAATAAAATCAACCATATTATCACTAATATGTCCCTTATGTCTATTTCAAGAATCACAGCCAGTGCTTTTACTCTGCCAGAGTGACTCAAAGCCTGAGATTTCTCATTCCTCACAATGTCATAGTACCTTTTCAGATCAACAATGAGAGAGGAAATAGGTTTGTCATGCAAGGGCTGCTTCTTTGCCTTTCATAAACAAGGGATGGATGCTGAAGTCGGGGTTTTAATCTGAAGTGTAAACAATTAGTATTTACTAATCAAAATAGCAATGTGATCGCTGAATTATGTTTATGAAGTGATCTTTGTTTTATGATGGCTATTTCTTATGATGTTTAGCCCTGGGGTGACACTGTTCTGGACAAGTTAACAAGATGTTACTTGGGCCTCTCGTTATATGTTCTTTTATTTTTTGTCATATGTAGACCTTTATTTGATACCCTATTTTGGAAGAATTTAAACTGCAAATTGTGTTATTGCACCTTTGATTATTTTCAGGTTGTCTGGATACTTTTGTACCATATTAATGGTATTCTTATCTAATCCTTGATTCTATTTGAAAATAGGCTATAAAGGAATGTTAATGACCATTTGTTTGTAAAATTTGAAGAAAAAGAGAAAGTGCCCCCGTATGGCTCAAGTCAATGAACTCTTAGTCATACCTTTTTTTAAATACCAAATTAATTGCAAAAAGATTGATCCCAAACAAAAATGGCTTCTAAACTTGATCTTCATGGATTGCAGCATTCCTTATGCAGCTTGTTGCATTGTTGGTCTATTGATACCTACAGTATTAGAGGTTGCTCAATGTATAGATTCTCTTATTTTTCTGTTGTGGGTTTATCCGGAAGAATCATAATCATCAGATTGTGCTCATAATTGGTTGTTGAGGTGTCTTATACTTCCACGAATGCTTGACTATGTGGTTAGGGGAAGATTTAATAATTTTTTTAGGCATGTATTAGAATAAATACTAGGTTATGTGTGCAGGTTTGTTACTCCAAATTTGGCTCAAATTAATGCACCATGGTTTGGAATAATATTCAAGGAAGGCTAAAGCGAGTTGTTTGACTCGTCTTGTGTCAGACTACTATGATAATTGGGTTGTGCTTCTCCTCAGTCCTTGGGAAATCAAGACTGTTGGTCACAAATATTTACTAGGCAAGCAAATTTTCTTTAGATTATGCAAAATGATAATCAAATGTAGTATGCTATAGTTTTCTTTGTAGCCTTGGTATACATATGCGGAATATGAAATATTGCACATTGACTTAATTACGTTTTCTTTCCCTAATCACTTTACAAATAACTCTTTTTTTGCACGAAGATCCCTAGCTCTTGGCAGAACCTTACTCTTTCTTTCCATCAACACTATCAGAAGCTTTCTTTGCACTGTTTACTATTATACATCATGTTCCATCTAGGTGATTGAAGCATTAGATGGAAGCATACTTTGTCTATATTGAACCATTAGTAGAGCCTCTCACATGTACTGGGCTCACATATTTGTAGATCCATTAGCTAAGTATAAATATTTTGTATGAGATAATTTCCTCTATATTGAATGGATTAAGAACAAATGTTGTGTATATTAAAATAAATTGATAATATTTTATCAAATTGAACAATCAAGTAGACGAGGTGGAAGCAACTACTTGAGCTTTGGAGTTTTCTTTGGAAGTTGGTATTAACCAAGGTATTTTGCAAGGTGATTCCAAGGTGGTCATGAAATCTCTTGCAGATGAGGCACAACCATTGGCTTCCTTTGTACTTTTATTAATGGCATATTCGGATTGAAGGGGAGGGAGGGGGAGTGTATATACATACATATATATATATATAGACATACTTGCATTCGGTCTATTCTTCCTTTTGTTTTGCATAGCTAAGAATAGTTGCTGAACTCAAAACAAATAAACTATAAAGGTTGGTCATATGCAGGGTTCTAGGTGGGCCCTTTAATGTGGTGTTTTTGATGCCTCAAATTTCTCTACATGTTGATTCTACAATGAGTAAAAGCTCCAATTCTGCAATAATAAAGAGTTTCAAGATAACTATGAAAGCAAAACGCCACACCAAGTTTGAGTGGAATCACTAGATTTCCAATGGGTAAAACCTAGGTAGAGTTCCTTAAATGTTGTACCTTTAGGTATCCCAGTCAAATTCAACCATATGATTGTATCGGCCAATAAGTCACATGGTTGAATTGAATTGTCATTGGAAAAGATAATATTGTTTGTACTACATTGATCAATCTTCAATACAACATGTAATTGATTTCATCTTTTTTTTTTTTTTTTTTTGGTTAGTCTTGTTGTTGAAGCCTATTAGGCCACTTCCCTGGGCCTAATAAGATGGCAATTTTACACCATGCCCTGCTTCTGGAGCCTAAAGTCTTATAGTTGGGCTACAATACTACTCGCCAATGAACTCCTAATGTTTCTTCTCACACTGAGGTAAAAAATTTGATTAAACTAATCTTTGTAGCTTAGTTTAGTAGCAACGACAGGAAGGGGGAAAAGGACAATATACAATCTGCCACTACTTGGGTTTGGAAAAGTTGTTATATGAGTTCAAGTTTTGTTTCAGTAACTTGAATTCAAGCTTTGAGATGGAGCATGAATTTCAAAATCCTATGAATAAGGAATGATGTACCTCTGTCCTCCAAAAAATGCCTTGTACTAGGCAGTACTAATGCTGTATTTTGTGTATCTATATGTTTTCTTCTATTAAAAGTAACTGTTAGGTCCTCAAGAACTTCATAGATCAAAGCATGGGGACACTAATGAATCACACTCTAATAACACTTCAAAATATGCTATTTTTTTTTTGTTGTCTACTTGGCCAAATTGCTATTCAAATGGATTACTTGACAAATAACTACCTGTAAAGACTTCTTCATTAAGTTTCCTGCACTAGCAGAACCCTACTCTTTCTATCAGCACTAGCAGAAAGGATTCTTTTCACTGTATACTATTATAACATGGACTGGGATCATGTTTGGAAATTATTTCATCCTTACAATCATTTGTTTTCTCACTATCTAATAGATTTTATCTCATGTATTGAGTTGAGAGTTGAGTGAGACTAGTGATACTTATTGGTTTTTAGCGAGTACAATTTTTCTTTTGGATAAAAAATGGTAGATTCTATGTTGATGTGCCAAAATTGTGATAAATTAGTAGTTATATTTATAAGAAAAGAGAACATTTGTATGTTAACACTCTTAGATTCTGTCCATGTGATAAATTTTTTTTTTTTGTTGGGATAGGGTCCGTGTGATAAAAATGTACCGTCATAAACTTTAAGTTAGTAATATTGAGAGGAGTGGAAGAATGCTTTTCTTTTCTTTTCTTTTCTTTTGGTTAAAAAAGTATGCTTTTCTTTTCTTTTTCTTTTTGGTTAAAAAGTATGCTTTTCTTTTCTTTTTCTTTTTGGTTAAAAAGTATGCTTTGTACCATTGCTGTGAGTAGCATATATCCTTACTATTTGTTTTCTCAAAATGACGTGACATTATATATATTTTTATTTGTGAAAAACTAAGTAATAGGTCCTATGCAAAATTCTTTTAATGACAATCAATCTCAATGTTAAAACTTTTCTTTTTTATCTGATATCATCTATATATCTAAAAGCTAAAGCGTAGCATTTATTGTCGCTACGCTCCTGCTGAGCCACATCAACAGCCACATCGTCGGTCCCACTAAATTTCTTTTTTTATTTTTCTTTTCATTCCTTTTACAAATTAACGTTTTTCCAATTATTATCACAAAAAAAAACCTCCATCTCTTAATTAAAGTATTTTAACTTTTTGACTTTCCATTTATTATTCTATCAATCTCAATCTGATAATAATCAAACTTCCTTCAACTCTATGACTCTCCATCTCCCAAATCAAGCAGTTATGAAAACTGCTCAGTTGCCACTCTATTAGAATTCCACCAACAACAAAAAAAACCTTTCTGATTTGTTGTCTATATATTTGCAATTGCTGTACTTCACTTTTGCAAATTTATATAGTCCCTCTAAAGTGAGTTTTTTTTCCCCATATTACTCAAGTTTTCCAGATTAATTTTGTTGGTGATGTGCCATTGGAGATCTCAAGTGCTAACAACATTGGTTCCCGTAAACCAACCAAAAAAATCTCAAAGCCATGGTTGTTCACAAGGATACTGACACAAGGATTGTTCACGATTTGTAAAACAGATGAAAATATTTCCAATGGAAAAACCATTACGGGATGCAAATAGTCTCATAGAAAGTTCACAAAAAAATATACCGTCAGCAACTTGCAAAACCTTTACCAACCTTGACTCTATGCAACCTCTGCAATTGACCCACTTGCCTTCGATAGTCATAGAACATGTGTACTCTTTCTATATGGTAATTTCCTTTGATATGGCTACGTGGTTTCAATCTCACAAACATTCAAACTGGGATTGACATAAGTGGGCTAATACATACAATGGGTATTTGATCGAGCACTTGGCATGGCTATTTTATGAGAGCTATTTCATGGGGGTGCAAAACAAAGGCTCTAGATCAAGAACACAACTCTCTTGGTGGGTCAAATAGCCAACAACAAAAGAATCGCAATGTTACTACTATAGTTTATATGGTCGTTAATCATGGATGAGTTTTTTTCCATTGATGGATACCTCATATGTGTATTTGTATGATATATTCACCATTGTGGATAAATAATTCTTTGTGTATGCACTTAGTACAGGATTTGTTACTTTTTTTGGTTTTGTATTGTAACAAATTTAGATATTATTATGGGAGAGACAAATTGAATTGAATTGAGTTTCCTATCACAAATCCTCCCTCTTCTTCTTATTGTTTTGATTTAATTTTTGTTTGAGCTACTACTTAGCTATTTTGAACGTAAGAATTTTAATTTATATCAGAACACAATCTTGGCTATGTATTTGAGTGTGTCTATTGGTTATTTGAATAATATCAAAAGTATTTTTGTGATGAGTTTTGATTATCATGATAATATATTTTAAGAGAATAAGAATTTTGAATAACAAATTTGAAACTCAAAAAGTTTAGTTGTAAAGAAAAAAATTAGGAAAACCTAACGCACAATAACATAATTTAGAGGAATATGAACCACCTAAAAATGGATAAATATCAATCAAATACACCCAAAAATAATAGAATGGTATATTTGTAGAGATAGAAAGATGAAAAATAATTTTAGAAATTGTTTAATTTTTTAAAAGTGTTACGCCTACAGCATTTTCACAACATGTTATAGTTGGAAAGTTGTTATCGGTTCTAATTTAAACCTATCACTAAATTTACTTTTTTGCCTACCAATAACAACTTGCTACGTATAATTTGTTGCAGAAGGGTTGTAAAATTATTGTCGACATAACATTTCTCTTAATTTTTAGGGAGAGCAAATTATTTTCAACAAATTTAGGATAACAAATTATACTTATGTCAAAATTACAAAGTAATTATCCATTCCCACGCATCGCGTGGGTCTGTGACTAGTAATGATAAAAAGTAAAGGCAAATTTACCATCCTCTCTCTATTATATTGTGTTACAATATGTCAATATCTACATTGAATGAATTATTTGATAACGACATACCCTGATATCAAAGGCTAACTAAAATCATAAAATTGCTGGCCCCATCTTTGTACTAAAGAAAGAGGCAGTAGGGCACTTGGATGTGAGAGTCTATTCTGCCATGACTATATAACCACTTTACAACTCAATACAGTTCTTTCTTCGAACTTATCTCATTCCTTATTTATTTCACCTTAAATGTTCTTTACCTCTGTATAACTAGTCTTGGTCTGCAAGTCTAAATGCCCTAAAATCATGGATACATATCAGGGAGAGTAAGGTCATTGTGATAATAGATATTGTTTAAGTCTCTTGTCCTTTCATAGTGGTTATTGGGACCTCTCATAGCCTGGCCTACCCAATTATTTCCTTTGTATACTAAGTGCTTTAATTTCCTTTTCTCACTCTTTGATTCTCAACCAACAATTAATCTCTTTTCAAAGCTGGAGCTTGGTCTTTGGAATCAATTTGTTAAGCAGCCAATCATGTACAAATAATATGAGTGCTATGTACTCATTAACTGTATGTCACAAAACAAACTTTATTATGTAATTATAACTCTATTATTTGTATGGTTCAGTTAAATGCTATGCTAACTATTAACTTTTCTTTTATGTAATAAGACCAACTTTCATTGTCTTCCACCTATGCAACAAAGGTTTACATCAACTTGGATAATCAACAGGATTACATCCACTGGGATTCTGAAGAAGTGGTAAAAAATAAAAGGACAATACACGAAATTATAAAATTTCTTGAGCAATCAAAATCCCAAGTAAGTTAAAAATCTAAATAAATAATTGATTAATGACAAACTTTCATGTAATATACTAATAAAAAAATTACTTAGGAAGCAATTTTCTATTGTATGGCTGTCGTGAAAAAATGTAAATGTTGAAATGGATGACATTATTTTTCATGCACTGATTGTCATAAAAGGGCTAAAACAATTGGATCTACATTTTGGTGTGAAAGTTGCAAGAAAGAATTGGATCTAGTTTATGATTTAGAAAATGGATGACATTTTGCCAAAAACTTCAGGTACAGGTTAGAATTACATGTCAAGGATGGAAGTGGCAGCACAATATTTGTGGTATTTGACAAGGAAGCAGAGAAAATTGTTTGTATTCCTGCTACACAAGTCTCTACTATAGAAATAAAGGGATAATATTTATAGCTTCGTAAAACTTCTTGAAGTTAATGAACTTATCATGATTTTAAAGATTTCCATACATCTTTTGAATATTTGGTATTACGAATGAATTATTTGTGTGTGTGTGTATACATATATAAATAAATAAATAAAAACCCCATGACAGGATAAGGATGATGAGGATGTTGTTCCAAAGCCAATAAAGAATTTACTTGGAAAAACATATATGTTCCAGATAAAAATCAATCCATACAACATTTTCACTTCAAAACATATACATTTTTAGACCCCTGTAAACTAGATTATTTTACCTAATTAAGTAACCAAGTAAATACTTAGGTTTATGATTTAGATCTAGGTTAAAACAATAACAATCATATCATGCAAAGCAGCAGAAATATAAAGAACACAATGATATGATAACCCAGGAAAACCAAACCTGTAAAAAACCTGGGAAGGATTTAACCTAGTTATCCTCAAGGTAAAACTAAATCCACTAAGAAAGAATTGAAGTTTACACAATAGTGACTTAGACCATTGACATCCTATTGCTACCTCGAGTAGGAAACTTACTACCACGACCACGTGACAGCTCTGAGTCCACGGACTACTTCTTTCTTGGATTCCCAGCAAGCACAAGCATTCCCGCTTGTATGTCTTTAAGCTCTTGAATCTGCAACTGAATCGATCACCAAGTTCTTGACATCAATCTAGATCTTGATAACCCTAAATGTATGTAAAGGCAAACACCTCTAGATCTCACAAGAGATTCACACACACAGCATAAAGAGAATCAGCAACTCTCTAAAAACGTGCTAGGGTTTTCCCTTTTATACCTAGGGCAAAACATAAAACCCTACACACAAAATGGGCTTGGCCTGCGTAGGAAAATTTTGCAGAAAAAACAATCTGCACAACTTTTGATCGGTCGAGTCTAATTCTCGGTCGATTGATTCAGCCAGGTAGAATTGCACAATAAATTCTGCAGTGCACTCGATTCCAACTTTACATAAGACACATATACTTTGAGTAGGTCTAAATAAGACTAACACATTTTGATCATGATTTGCCAACATTACAAATTAGTGTTCTAATACATTTAAACCTAAAGGTCTTAGAACCTAACAAAACAAAATTTCACAACCATTCATGTGTTTGAAGATAGGGCTGGTCCTTCCACTAGGCCAATCAGGCCATTGCCTAAGGCCCTAAGTGGAAGGGGGCCCAAAATTTTGAGAAATAAAGGGTAGTAGAAAAAAAAAAAGTTTCAAAAGAAACTCCAAAAAATCTTATACATTCTTGTGATCAAAGAACAAAAAATTTAGAATATATTTGTAAATATTGGTAACCCAAAAAATTCTTTGGCCTAAAAAAAAATCATTATCCCAAAAAAATCATCCTTAACCTCTAGACAAATAAAAATTCAACGGGATAAAATGCAAATCCGGTCTAAAAATTACCCACAAAACAATCCCAAATCAAAACAAATCAAAATCTCAAATCCCTAAAACTTACTCTTACCTTTTCTCTCTCTCTCACTTTTGCTCTCTACCTCTCTCTCTCAGCTCTTGCTCTACGCCTTTCTCATTTTTTCTCTCCACTAGTTCAACTCTTAAATCCTTTTATTGGTGGCTCATGCTTCCTTTGATCTAAGGAGTGGTCCTTTTGAACTCTGTGCTCATGATAGTTTGCAAAAATACTGTTTTAAACTTGAATCTTTTCTCAAACTTGATGTTTATTATAATATTGATTGTTTAGATTTATTTTTAGAGTAAAAAGTTTTAAAAGAAATTTTACAAATAAAAGAATATACTCCAATTGACATACTAAATTATATAAAAAGGTTAGATTCATTACTAAATATATGTATTGCTTATAGAATTTTACTAACAATACCTAATACAGTTGCTTTTGTAGAAAGAAGTTTTTCAAAATTATAATTAGTTAAAACATATCTAAGATCGACAATGTCCAAGAAAGATTAAATAAAAATTAATTTAATTAATACATAAATATAAAAAGGCTCTATTTTAGTTCTCGCCTAAGGCCCTAAAATGTCTAGGGCCGGCCTTGTTTGAAGATCATTAGTATAAGCAATTGCAACATGAACAGGTTTGCTAAGTCAATAACAAATAACAACTATTAATTATAGGATTTTTTTACGAGGTTAATCATTTAAATTATCATAACTACATATATTCATGTAGGAGGAGAAAAATTAGATTCTTCCCCTGAAACGAGCTATTGATGTAGATGTTAAGATTGAAAGAGAAGTTCCTAAAGCTAAAAGAAATGGAAAGTAAGTATAATTGAAATATTTTTTGATCACATTTTTGGAAAAAAACAAATCTAATATGATGCGAATTTGAATTTACCTGACCATCCATATCATTTAGAGTTATGGTGGTAGTTGATATTGTGGGAGTAGCTTTCCATACTAATAAAAAAATGGACGTTCGTGATAGCATAATATCCTTATGTAACTCTATGATCATCTTAACCTAAAAGTGTTAGTTACATTTGAAATCTAATGTTGTAAATTACAATGCAGGTTGATTGAGTCTGAGGCAAGTGCAAATGAAGAAGAGGATGTTGATGACAAAAACGAAGAAAAAGAAAAATAATGTAGATCTAGATTCTCTTATTCATTATATATCATTTGGATGAAATATGGCAATGGATATCAAGAAAGCTTCTTTTAGTGGCAATCTTGAGGAAGACATCTATATGATGTAATTAGACTTGTTCATAGCCAAGAACCAGTAGTGTTTAGTATGCAAGTTGCTTAAAGTCCATTTATGGACTAAAGCAAGCATCTGAATCATAAAATATCATTTTTTATCAAGAAATCAAGTTTTTTGATTTTTATCAAGTATTAAAAGGCCTTATGTGTGTAAAAGTTATATAGAATAATAAATTTCTTAATGTATGTTGATGACATTCTAATCATTTAGAATGATGTAGAGTTATTGTTATCAATGGAGTTATTTGTTGTCTAGTCCAGTTTGATATAAAGTACTTAGGAAAGACTGGTCACATCCTAAAAATTAAACTTTGTTAAAATTCAGAAATTAAGATGTTGGGTCTATCTCAAACTATTTAAATAGATTAGATTTTAGCCAAGTATAGCATGTAATACTTCAAGAAATGATTCTTTCCTTTTAGGTTTGAAGTTCCTTTATATAGAACTATAGTCCTAAGACATATAAAAGGAAGAGCATATTAAGATGGTTCCTTATACCATATCAATAGGGAGTCTTTATGCTATGCTATATACTAGGCTAAATATCTATTTTCGGGTGGGCATGGTAAGAGAATATCAATTGAATTTAAGATCACTTAATTTAGTGGGAGTAAAGCATATACTCAAATAAATTAGGAGAATGGGGGATTATATGCTTGTCCACCAAAGTGAGTATTTGATGGTTACTGGTTGTACAAATTTTGACTTGTAGTTTGATTGTGATTCATGAAGTTGGACTTCAAGATATGTGTTCATCCTACGTGGTGAAGATACACGTTAAGCGTAAGTATTATCTCATTAGAGAGATATTAGTACGTGAGATGTAATAGTAGAAAAGATAATTTATGTAATAAATCTGCCTGAAACTTCTTTCCAAACCTTGCTTTTGAGTGATTATGAATTACATTAAAGGGAAATAAGTGTCAGATATATGGTAAATTGTCTTTAAGGGCAAGTGGGAGATTGTTAGGGTTTGTGCTCTAAAATCCATTTTATTGGTATGTCATAATTAATTAAATTGTTTAATTATATGAGACTATTTATAAATGAACTAATGGGACATTATCATAGTCTATGAGATGCATTGTATGTGATTTATGTGAAAAGTCACAGAAGATGTAAATCACAAGTTCCTTGTAAACTCAAAATATAGTTCGTAGTCGGTGATGAAATTGGGTGTTCATCTGCGAAGACTAGAACACATCAACTAAGATGATTTGTCTTGATCATAGAAGTGGATACTTCTAGTTTGATGTGTTGATGTGTCTTAAGAGTTAAGACATATTGAACTGGACTACTGTGAGATTAATTATTCAATCAACAACTGTCACCTGAATAATTAATCTCACTACTTTTAATTTCATAGACTTTCAATTCTAAGATAATAGTGGACCTGATCATGAAATGTAGGTTACTTTGATATATTAGGAGTGAGATCTAATATTCACCGTCAAAATCTCAATATGTTGGGTAACCACACATAGTGTTGAGGGAACACATATTCTCAAGATGGAATCCATAATCTCTTTTTGTAGAGACATGAAATATCCCCTTGAAATAAGCTTAATGAGAACTGGTTATTTAGGGTGCTCACTTTAGTAAGGAGTTACTAAAGCTTATATTTATTGAAATTGGATTTCAATAAATGTGAATAAATAAAAGATTAACCGGGTACTCAAGGATAAAATAATTGTTTACAAAGTGACAGTTTATTATGACTTTGTTCACTATGGATATTTCATGGAGGGGTCAAATAATTTATTAGAGTCTTGGGATATAATTTATTAATAAGGCCTAGAGTGCAATTATATTTATATAGTGGGGAGTTACTAAAGCTTATATTTATTGAAATTGGATTTCAATAAATGTGAATAAATAAAAGATTTACCGGGTACTCAAGGATAAAATAATTGTTTACAAAGTGACAGTTTATTATGACTTTGTTCACTATGGATATTTCATGGAGGGGTCAAATAATTTATTAGAGTCTTGGGATATAATTTATTAATAAGGCCTAGAGTGCAATTATATTTATATAGTGGCATTAAATATAATTAATGATAACTTTGGACTTGTCAAGAGTTGACAGAAAAACCCAAAGCCCATTAAAACTAGAGTCTTATTTGTTCCCTTTGGTCCCATCTCAAGACACAAACTAAAGCCCAATTGGGTAGGTCTAAAAGGCTAACCCAATTAGATAATCAGTTTTTATTTAATAAGAGTTATTAAATAAAGTAACTACCAAGGTAGTTAGAATGTATGTACGATGAAAAGAAAGAAAACAGTTTTTCTCTACAATGAGAAGAAGAAGGATTTTTCTTTGAGAATCAACATACATAAAGACTGATTGAGAGACCACATTTCTTGGGCACCATGTGGAATTGAGATGAAGATTAAAAGTATTCTCAAGTCTTGGTTTTGAATTTCATTGCATCAAGGTGTGCTTTCTATTCTTTGTTCTAAAATTGAAGGTTACATGTTATCTCTCATGAATGAAGTAGATCCGTGTTTGTTGCTTCCGCTATGTGTTTTGTATGAGATGCAAAACCAGTTTTTCCAACACCTCTCTCATCTCCGTTAACATTGTGGCCGGTCACTATGTGGCCACCTTGCTATTGCCGCCTTTGGTTTGGCTTGTTCTTTGATGCTGTTTCGTTGTTACTTAAAAAGAAATCGATCTAGCCCAAGTCGTGTGGTCCGGCTTCCGAGTCCTAAGTCTCAACAACAACATCTCGCTCCGTGGTCCAACTCAAGACCTCTCCATACTCTTTCTCTATGCGTTTTTCCCTTATCTAATCCAAAGCTATAGGCCCCATTGGTGAGTGCAAATTTTTTTATTTAATTTGTAGAAATTTCACATATATATTACAAGAAAATCATTATTAATGATTTGAATTGCATATTTTTGTGTTTGAAATATACTGTTTGGGGTTTAGGTTGCAATGTGATTTTGATTTGCAATTTTTTTCCTTATTGGGTCTTGCGGTTATTGTTTTGTTTTGATACCACAATTTAGAGAGATCTCATTACCCGCACCCTTGTCATACAGACCTTGTCCAACTTTCTAAGACAAACCAATAAACACATACATTGGTTGGATTGTAAAATTTTTTGTTTCTTTGAGTGAACTAGTGAAGTATTTGCTGGTTTTCAGTGAATCTATTATTGCTTTAGTAGCTTCTTTTTATTTAAAGCATTTCTGTAATTATGAGATTATTATTGGAATTAGCGCGTTGATATTCCACACACGTAAAATATCAAAAGGAGTTGTCATGTTAGGATGATCTTAATCAAAAACAAATTTCAGGAATCCTTATTTTATTTTTGGCCGAATAAAAAATGCAGTAATTCTTGAAGAGCCCGGCAGGTAGGTATTCAAGTTGTAATTTAGTCTAAACTTCTTGTGGCTTTTGTATTCATGTTAATGTGGTGTTGAAATAAGTTGATGGAATGTATTATTCTGTATTATGTCAATTAAACATTATTTTTCACTTTTCTTTTTGTCATTTCTGTTTGGATTGTGTTTTATGCTATCAATCTTCCTAGAGACTAGTCTATACTCTCTAATGCTATTGCAACCCCCCCGCCCCCCTTTTTTTTTTAAGTACTATTGCAACACATTTGATGTCATAAGGCCTCCTTGGTTATATAATTTTATGAATTGCAGCTTATCTTCGTTTTGAGATTTTGATAGCACTCTATGGATGATTCATGCCTGACCAATTATGTGCACTAAGTGGTTGGCTTCTATCATGATTTGTGATTCAAACAAGCGGTTGTATGCAGCAACAGGGGTACTCAATTCTAGCTAAGAATGATGATGAGGATAAATAACATCAATTTTGTGGATGGCGCTTGCAGCAAAAGATGTAGGTGACTGGCAACGTGGATAAGCACAAAAAGTTATTGGAGTGGTTCCTTTATCCAAGGGAGGTGTTGGATTAATATAATAGTTCAGCCAATAAATTCCTAGTTTTTAGGAAGAGTTACCAGACTAAGTTATTAAGATTATTATATGTCCAGTTATTATATTTTATTTTATTTTTGTCATTGTAATTATGTTGAAAATTAGCTTGCAACATTGTTTTTTTAACAATGAGATTTGAAGTCTTGTAATTTCAAAATACATATGTTATGTGAATTTGTGTTTTTATTGCCCATTATTATTGAATTCATTGGATGTGGTTGTCAATTTAAATAACACAGTAATTACCTTGTTCATGACTATGAAACAAGACCACTAACCATAATAAAAGCTGAGGTAGGTTAATTTTAAGCTTCATTACTACAATGCAATTCTCACCTTTGCTTTCTATACTATTATTTAAAAAAAAAAATGCTTTATATACCATTATGGAAAAGAAAAAAAAATCACCGAATTCAAAAAATCTTCTAAATGTATTTGAAGGTTACCATACTAAAATTAAACCATTTCACACCAAGTGTTAATATGCATTTCCACTAAATGCTTTCAAATTCAAAGAAACTAAATTAAGACAAGGCATCTTTCTTTTAGTTCAAAAAACCTATACATTACAAGATCATTAAAGCTTTTCTTTGGAATGTAAGCATATAAAATTAGTACAAAACTTTCAATGGGCTCCAAGTCAAAATGATTGCAAAGAGAATATAATAGTAAGTATCATGACAGTTTTTTGTTGACACCATAACTTTCCATGGGCCCCAAATAAAATTTGAATAAGTCTGTTAGAGCATCCACAACAGTGGAGCTAAAAATTTAGCTTTTTAGCTCTACAAAAAGTTACTTTATTTATTTTACTTACTCACTTTACAAAACGTGCTGCAGTAGTGGATCTATTTTAGCTTTTAACACAATAAAATAATATAAACATCGTAATAAAATAATATATCTACTACAATAAACAACAATCACAGCTACCTGCAACTGCTACCGCCACCACCGACTCTTCCACGGCCACTACCGCCACCACCGACTCTTCCACCACCGCCACCGCCACCGCCGCCGCCACATGATAAAATAATATATTTTCTACAATAAACAACAATCACAACCACTGCCACCACTATTATCACTACCGCCGTCACCACCACCACCACCGCAACTGCCACCGTCAAAAAAATAATTTTTTTCTCACCAATATTATATATTAATAACTTATCACTTAAAATTTATTATAAAAATATTATGGTAACATTTCTTAATTTTAATTTCTTATTATCCTTTATTTTATTTTTCTTATTTATCTTATTTAGTTAATCAGAATACACGTTTCTAGCCTTTTTTTTTTTTTTTTTTTCCTCTTTGTTTTTCTCCTCCACACACTTATCCTCTTATTTCTTCCACCCTTAGCCGCACCTTTTGACTTTCAACCCTTTCTTATTTTTCATTGTTTAATCTTTTTTAACTTTTTCTCCTCATCTCCTTCTCCAGTATTCCTTTTTTTGCTGAACCCCTTCTCCAGTATTCAATAACCTCCCATCTCCACCGCTTCATTTCTTCATTCTTCTGTACTTTTCTTTCCATGGTTAGCTTGAGCTTCATCATTGGCATTATCGGTTAGTCTATGCTATCTCACACACAGTTTCTTTAAGCACTTGGTAGTTAGCTTGAGCTTCATCACTGATGAGTGTGGGTATGGTTAGATTTGTGATTGATGTGGTGGTGGGGGTTGCTGTGGTCGGAGCTAGGTCTGTGGCGGCGTGGGTCGGCAGCGTGGGTCAGGGGGCGGAGGCGTGAGGGTCTGAAAGTTGAGAGAGTTGAGAGATTGTGAGAGTTCTGAGAAGGAAAATATATATATATATATATATATATTATTTTAATCTGGCTGAGGAATAAAGAATTATTATTTTTTTATAGCTCTCAGCTACAGTGCTCATGTATTTATACATGTGCACTGTAGCAATTGAGTTAAAAAATTTAACTATACCTCCACTGCTGTAAGGAAATTTTTGTGTTTTGGTGGAGCTAAAATAGCTATATAGCTATTTAGCTCCACTGCTGCAAGTGCTTTTAGTACAAAGAGTAGCTTCTTTCAAACTAAAGCTGTCTAAAAACAAATTCACTTTGGTAGATGAAAACCAAAAAGTAAAACAAAGGACTCCTAAAAGAAAGCAAGGCAGCAAGGCTTCAATGTAGAAAGCATAATTGTTTCCACAAATGAAAGCATCATCAGACATATTTTTCAACTATCCATTGAAATTTCCTCTGCTCATTTTGCTTCTCTAAAGTCTGAACTTCTTCTGCATGATGATAGAATATCAATACTAAATAATTTATGAATATATGCATATATATCACACAACTAATACAAAATAGCATAATTGAAATTTACAGTTACTAATAAACATCACAAGTGAACTCCAAAATGTCTAAGAACTATCAACAACACGTCCAAGAATGAGTCTTGATGATGAAAATTAAGCTTTTCTCACGGTAATAAGCAAGTTTCATGAAAGGTCTATACCAAAATTCTTTAAAAATGACATTGCCTTTACATTGGGGAATTTTATCAAACAATTGGAGTACAGAATGAACCAGAGTCGTAAAATCAGTTGGCCATGAATTCCAAAATAGCTAGTACAAAAATAATTAGTGACACATCATTCCATCAAATACTAACCATAATCATCAAAGAGATCAACATGAGTATCAAAGGAAATCAAAGGAAAGCAAATACAAAAATTCGGCAGTGGTGAAGTCTCCATCGCTGCCGAGTGGGAAGTTGAAGTTGGAGAATGGAGACGATGACCCAAATTCGGCAGGAAAACAGTTTCTTTGGCATGGGGGAAAATGACCCACGACCCATTGAAGACATTTTGAATCTTTGATATTGTGATTACTTCATAAAGCAAAGTTTGGAAAGGTTTCAGGTGCGAAAATTTCAGTTCCCGCCCATTCACATCTGAAATTTGAACTTTCTCTCAAAAAGGAAAAGTTTGAATCCTGATCTCAGAAGTCAGAATTGATTGGGTTAAAGGGTCTGAGTAGTAGGTTGTGGTGGTGGGGTGACATGGCAATAAACTTATGTCATCAATTTTTTAATGACCTGTCTTCTTCTTATTGGGCCAGAGTACAAGGTCAACAAGCTAATAATTTTCGAGACTATTCAATAATTTATGAGATGGATTCAAGTTACACTTAGTGTAATTCTTAAGTTGCACTTTTTTTGTATCGTAGATTTTTAATAGATTCAAAGGTTGAAAAAATAACAATAAATGATTGACGATTTCCACCTTATTTACCTAATTAATATCAGATTACTGTCACACGCTCTTGGTGTAATGGTCACTCCATAAATATAAGTGCTTGTAGGGTGTGGGGTGTGGGGGCAACAGCCAGGGTTCAAGTCTCCAGGAGAAAGCTTCACACACATATACACTTAGATTAGGCTAAAGTATAAATTTTATCTTTTATAAAAAAAATATATATATATATCAGATTTTCTCTATCCTCATTTACTACTTTCCATAAACCTTATTGGGTATTGTTTAACTGTGTCCCTTTCATACTTAAAAAAAAAAAAAAATTGCAAGCTTAGTAATGAAAATTATTTTTAGTATAGAACATACTTTTGACACTCTACCACCTTCTTTTATTGATTGACACTCCACAAGATCTGATGCTTTCTTTACATAAACACTCCTCTTGTCCTACTCCCTTTTTTATTTTATTTTTTGATCTCAAATCCGCCCTATCTTCAACTGTAACTGCTTTAACTGAACCCATAGATATATATATATATATATATATATATATATATATAGTGAATGGATTGATGAATGTGAGCGAGTCAACAACCTTGAAGATGATGGTGCGTAGGAAGCCATTAAGATGTTTCTCTGTTGGAAGAGAAAGAGCAACCAAAAAGTATGTAGCTATTGTGTCTGGGTGTCTTGAGAGGACCTCGTTGGTGAGGTCTCCATATTTCTGAATTCGATGTAGGACTTCTCCATATATAGTAAGTTTGTAATACTTTAGACAACAGTTTGGTAAATATGTGGATCTTAACTTAATCGGGTTGTTTGATGATAATGCCCTTATTGAGTAAAAGATTAAAAAAATTTAAAAAAAAAAAAAAAAAAAAAAAAAAAAGGAAGAAAAGGATACTGTGAAACAACACCTAATGAGGTCTATGGAAAGTAAAAAATGAGAAGAGAGAAAATCTTTTATTAATTAGGTAAATAATGTGGAAAGCAATAATCATTTAATGCTATTTTTTCAACCATTAATATTAGAAATCTACTAAATAAAAAAGATATTACTCTTAAGGAGTTACACTAGGTGTAACTTGAACCCATCTCATAATCTATATATATTTATATATATATATATATATATATATATATAATAAAGTAAAATTGAAAGAAAATCTAATTAGATTTCAAATTGAAATTCAATTAGAGTCTAATTTTGCACTACGTGTCTCATCTAACCTAAGTTTTTAAATTTTTGTGTCAAATGAATTAATTTAATATAAAAATTAGATTTCAATTAGAGTTTGATTTTGCGACATGTGTCTCATTTAATCTAATTTTTATGCGAAATGAGTTAATTTAGTATAAAAAACAAAAAGTCCAATATAAGTAAACCACAAAAAAAAAAAAAAAAAAACATAATTTTTGAATGATTTTATATTTATGAGCCTTTTTTTTTATAGAACTAAAAACAGTTCAAATTTGTAAGTCATATATATATATATATATATATATGTCCCATCTAATCAATTTTTTTTTTTAATTTTTGTGCCAAATGAGTTAATTTAGTGTAAAAACAAGGAATCCAATATAAATAAATCATAAAAAAACATAAGCATATATCTAGCACTATATATAAAATTCAAGGAAGAGAGAGTTTGAATGATTTTATATTTGTGAGCATTTTTTTTGTATAACTAAAAATAATTCAAATTTATAAGTCATCTATACACACACACACACACACACACACACACACATATATATATATATGTGTGTGTGTGTGTGTGTATATATATATATATATTAATAGGTAAAGTTTAGAGAAAATCCAGTTAAATTCTACAATTGAAATCCAATTTCGCGTCATGTGTCATAAATTATTTATTTTTAGAGAGGTTTTTATTTCTTAATTTTGGAATCAAATGTGGGACTATATCATAAATTTCCATTTACGTGAGTTATTGAGTACAAAAACCAAAGAGTTTAGAATTAATGAACATAAAAATATTCTTAAAATAGATAATTTACATTTTTTACCTAATAACATTCTTACAAAACTTTTTAAAAAGTTAAAAAAAAAAACTTAAGAATGACTACCAATAATATTTAAATTGTTCATGTAAGATTTATACTATGTATTTTAATGTGTATCTTTTAAGTATATCCATGCATATGCATGAGGTTACAAGCTAGTTTCCATTAATAGTGATATCATTAAACACTATTTTCATATTAGTTTGATAGGGACACAAAATAAATCAAATAATTTTTGACATATCAAAAAAATCCCATTGCCAATTACATGATTTACAGGGATTGAGCATGTCAAGGAAATCCCATTAGAGGTTATCAAAATTTAACGAATTATTTTGCTTAATTTTTTTAATTAAGGAAATAAATTCACAGATAAAATCATGGTTCATCAAATAAATCAATATTAAATTTGAAAATCATATGCAAAATAATTTCTTCGAACTAAAAATTGAATGAATCATCATCAAAACATAGAATGCAAATTTTAAAAGATTGTCATAAAAATAAAAAACAAATAATTATTAACCTATTATTATTATAATTAACATAATCACTAAAGTGTAATAGTAACTCTCGGTTTTGTATAACATAATATTTATTACAGGTATGTTGTATTATTCTTTCTATGGTATAACAATGAAAAAAAAAAAACTTTCGGAGTGCGTCAATATCTTTCCAAGAAAATCTAGAATCACAATATTTTGTGCCATAACTCTAGCAAGTGACCTATGGAAAAGTTCTTTGATCCTCATACCACAAATGCTTTCTTCTACAAGATTCCAATTCTGTAGGGCTGAGCAGAGAGACCAATTATTTTTGGCTTTCTTTAGTTGGTGGGGTTACACGAACGCTTTTCAACCTTAGTAGCAACTAGCAACTAGCAACTAGCAACAAGCAAGGAAGAAATCTATTTAATCATTTCTTCTTTATTTTTTTTTTCAACATGCAAGGAAGTAATATGTTTTTACCATTTCTTTCTTTTTTTAATGAATAGTTCCTTTGCTTTTATAATTTCTTTTGAATACATAATAGTTGAGCAATGCAAATGGCTCACGCTTCACCGGTATAAAATTTGAATAGTGTGATTGTTTTGGCTTTGTTTATGTATTTTCAATACATATGATTCAGGGAAGGAACTGCCTTGGGGCTGAGGGGGGCCACCCCCCCCCCCCCCCCCTTCTCCACCAAGCCTTTGAAAAAAGTTAGCATAAAAAATATACTTCTGGCTCTAAAATTAATATACTTGGCTCCCCTCTCTCTCAAAAATTTTACAAGCTGACCCACAAAACCAAAAATAAATAAATAAAATTATTAAATCATCCCTTGTCTGGTTGTCCCAAGAATATCAAGAAAAACATTTAGCTAAACATTTGGACAATTTACAAATCCGGACAACAAGGAAAATATTCAAAACAATTCACATATTTAAATAATAATAAAAAATATTTGGACATGGTCTAAGTAAAAAAAAAATTATAAATCCTAGCAAAACAAATCACAAAAACTCAATAATTTTTACCTAATTTCTACCTCTCATATGAGTGCTCTTTGTCCCTCTCAAATAACTCCACCCCATAGTTACAGAAACAACTACTATGCTGCTAATCACCCCATCCACACACCAATTAGTGTCACCAACAACTTGGATCAATTGGTGTCTTTAAATTAATCCATGAAAAAAATTTATTTTTTTTGAATGATAGAATTTTATTAATTTTTAATGTTTTATTAACTTTGGGACACACTTGGCATGCATGCATAAATGTAATACAGGTGTAAAACAACAACAATCTACTGTTTTGTGCCTTACCTAAACTACCACTAGAGCATGTGTGTGACTAGTTTATTGGTTATAAACTTTGTGCCTTAACTAAATTAATGTAGTGATGGGAAAAATTTTATTATTTACATAGTTGAAGACTCAAAGTTACTATTCATTATTATGTGATTGTTTAACAGATCTTTTTTTCTTTTCTTTTTTTACTAATTTTTCAAAATGGCAATTTTTTAAAGGAAAAGATCTCACATCCTTATGCTGTCTCAACCTTAACCAAGTAATTATTAAAAAAAAAAAAAGGTGAAAACCACATTTTCGTCCCTACATTTTCAAGCGATTTCCACTTTGGTCCCTATGTTTTATTTTCACCACTTTTAGTCCTCATTTTGAAAAACGTGTTCTGTTTTAGTCCTTGCCGTTACTCATTTGACAGAATTATCCTACGTGGCAAACGGTCAAATAGTAAATACTGACGTGTCCATTAAAATAATATTAAACGTGTCCACATCAACAATTTCATTTTAAAAAAAAAGCCACATCAGATTAACATAAAAATTTCTAACCTAATTAAAAATTAGTTAAATTAATTTTTTCTTTTTCTTTTTGGAAGAACACGAAGAACAGAGCTATGTGTTCTTCGTTTTCTTCCCCAGGTTTGAAGTTGCCGATCACCCAGATCAACAAAACTCCGATCAACGAAACCCAGATCAACCTAACTCCGATCAACAAAACCCAGATCAACCTTAAATTCAACAACTCATACACCACAAACCCAGATCAACAAAACTTAACCCACAAACCCACTGTCTTTCTTTCCCTTTCCTTGCTCCAATCTCCCTCCAATATCATCACTGTCAACTGGGTATTAGAGCTAAGACCAGATCTCACTAAAGGAGAAAGCATCGCCCAAATTGAAACAAAATTTTTTGGACATGGGTCTGATTGTTCATGGGTCTAATTGTTCATAGGTCTAATTTTTTGGACCCATGCTTCGATCCACCCTTCAATCCACGCTCATAACTCCTTCGATCCATGCTCCAAACCGAAAACCCACACTCCGACCTACAACTCCTTCGATCCATGCTCTGACCCACAAACAATCAGACCCACCCTCCGATCCATGCTCACAAATCACTCGATCCACGCTCCAAACGAAAAACCGACACTCCGACCCACGACTCCTCCAATCCACGCAGACCCATGAAGAGAGAACAAGAACAGAGAACAAAGGGACATTAGAACAAGCCTCGGCAACGGTGGGTGCTAGGTTGGTGGGTCTGGGTCTCAGCGAGAATAGAGAACAAAGAGAGAGAAGTGAGAACAAAGAAAAATGAAGAACGCAAAGAAAATGAAGAACACATAGCTCTGTTCTTCGTGTTCTTCCAAAAAGAAAAAGAAAAAATTAATTTAACTAATTTTTAATTAGGTTAGAAATTTTTATGTTAATCTGACGTGGCTTTTTTTTTTTAAATGAAATTGCTAACGTGGACACGTTTAATATTATTTTAATAGACATGTCAGAATTTACTATTAGACCGTTTGCCACGTTGGATAATTCTATCAAATGAGTAACGGCAAGGACTAAAACGGAACGCGTTTTTCAAAATGAGGACTAAAAGTGGTGAAAATAAAACATAGGAAATAAAGTGGAAATCGTTTGAAAATGTAGGGACGAAAATGTGGTTTTCGCCAAAAAAAAATCCTTAACCAAGACACCAATAATTGTCTCACCCTTTTTTTCACTGAATATTAGTGCATGATATTGATTAACCATTATTTTAGTTGTTTTATTAAAGTAGTACTAGACATGGATTTGAACTTTTAACTATAGTTTTTGTATTTTCTTTTTTTTTTAGAATCTTTTATATATAGCATTATGAGTTATTAGGTATAGAATTATGTGAAAAGAATAAATAGATGTTTAAAAAAAAATTATAATGTAAATAGAATAAAGAATTAGTCTAACCTCAGTCAGACTTTGAAAATATCAAGATGTGCCAATTGACTTACAGAACTCTTGATTATAAATATTTATTGTTGATTTTTAAAAAAGAAAAAAATACAAAAAAGATTAAAAAATTAATGCTAATAATGCATCGCTGTCTCTAGTATTAATATTCCAATTTTTTAAAATTCTTAAACAAAGAACTTTGGCCCCCCCTCCCTAAGTTTGAATCCTAGTTCCATCCCTGCATGTGATATGGGTTCTTAGTATGAAGTTTTTTATGAAGAATGATTTTAAGTAGATGATTTACCCTGTTATAACATTGTATTGTTATAACCAAATACAAGCATTGACAGACTTTTTCTGCATGAATTTTTTGTTGCTGCTTTATGCCACTGTTGTCAAATTATATCAAATTAAAAATATAATGAATAGAGAAGATTTGTGCAGTACAAAACACTTTTTTGGAGAAGCTGTGTGAGGTTGATGTGTGTGATGTGGAGGCATTTGCGTTTTGCAGCAGCCAAAATAGCAAGTTACTGTTGCCACTCAAGAGTACATGATATTTTAAAATTATACTATGAAAATGTACTGAGGGGCTATATACACAATCACAACTTCAATGTCATATATAGGGGTTGATTTTGTTGATAGAAATGTATAGGGGTTGATTTTTTTGCTTTTCCCATATGTTGTGGTAATTAAATCCCAAACTAGTCGTTAACCTATACGATGTATGGGATAGTTGGATGAAAGTTATACACATTCACTTTTATTGGTACAATCATTTGAAACCAATCAAATTTGATAATTCTAATTCAAAATAATTGTTGAAAATATGTATAAATATGATAGTCAAATAAACAATATTCATCTAAAAGCCACAATGATATGGTTCAAGCATGTTCCAATAAAAAAACACTTCAAATAATTGCAACATATCAATTTCTACTAAGAAACCTCATCCCCAAGAATAATGAGCTATCCACATCAAACATTGTATTACTTTCTCTTTTTTAAATTATCCACATAAAAAAAATAAAAAAATAAGTAGACTCCATACTACCTAGAGATCATTACCAATTATCACAATCAAAATTGATATGACTGAAAATAAAGGTGGATAAATACTAACAAAATTATATAAATCACAACAATGAGCTATTCTACATTTATAGGATTTGAATACCACTTGATTTAAAAAGAGGTTGAGCTTAAGAGTAAAATGGTGATCCTAGACCAATTAAATATTTTATTAAGCCACTCTACCACTCTCTATGTCCTTAAATTACAAACAAATTCCATTAAACGCACTCAATTCAAATCCACTAATTTCAAAGAATTTCCAAATATTATTTTCGATACTAGAAGCAACATATAACGCCTTATCTACTTTTGACTTCCATCAAGTGTAACAATTTATATTTTAATAATTACTAAACAAATGCAAGAGAATAAAATTTTACAAAATATTTCTGCTTGATAAATATATTGATATTTATCCCTTTTAAAGAATCTCAACTATGCGAAAAACTAATCAATTTATACAATGCAAACTATTGGGCTCTCTTAATTGTTAGACAATAAGCTCGCATTTAACTTGTATAAAGATTCTAATCCCGATCAACATGTGTTTGTTTAAATTATAGACAACTTTTGGCCAATGAACATGACATCACCTATTCTCATCCCAAACAATATGTATGTCTATAGTCTTGGCATAAATTACAAACAACTTTTAGCCTTTGAACACGGCATCATTTAATGTTTGTTGGTATGAGAGAAGTTTTTTGCTTCAAGAATACAATCAACCAAAAAAAATCCTACAAAAAGCATAAGTCTAGAAATAATCAATTATGTGTTGAAGAAAATGCAATTTCTCATTTTTCTTGCTCTATCACAACTCTTGCATCCAAGAAATAGATGATGGGCCAAATGATCTAGATTAATGTCATATTCCCATTTTCCTTGTCTCTTTGTTTTTCTCTTGTCAACTATGAACTATTATTTGGCCAACCCTTGCAATTCGAATTACTTCTCTAGTCACCTCTTTCTCTTTTATCATAGTTTAAAATAAAGATTATATAATATTTGCAATGAGAAAAAAAAAATAAAGATTATATAATATACACAAAGAGAAAAAATATAAAGATTATATAATATGTACAATGAGAAAAATATAAAGATTATATAATATTCACAAAGGGAAAAAAAATTTAAAGATTATATAATATTTACAAAGGGAAAAAAATCATATAATGAGCCAATGAGCTTTTGGCTTTAGCTCAAATGACACTTTCCCTTCCTGTTAAAGCAAGGGGATGTGTAATTTACCAATTAAAAAAAATGCAAATGGAAATTAAATAAAGAACTTGAAAAATATTGATTCTATTTTTGAAGAGAAAAATTTTCATTTATGTTAAATAGAGTTCAATGCAGCTATGGTAGTTGGGGTTGTGAGAATGGTGGATTGTGACCAATCCAAAAATTCCTATCAACCAAGTGAACTAAAAATATAGGTAAAGAATGTGATGCTATGCTTGCAGCTTCATGAAAAAGAACTTCGCTTTAACTGTCTAAACTTCTCAACTCTCTCTTTATGTCCTCTATAATTGTGTCCCCAATGTGCCGTTGAAGCTCATGAATATATTACAAAGTTGATTACAACTATCATCCCCTTCAAGTATCACTTGAAATCATCACATGTCTCTAACTAACCTTATAGCTTCCATGGCTGCCATTTATTACCTCTGTCGTGGTTGAATCCTTATCGTAACACTTATGCTTACTCAGTGTTGCTATTGTTGCTCCCCTTGCATCTCGGATGATTACTCTAGGGCTTCCTTAAAAAGCACTACACGTTAAAGTTTACATTTACATTCTACTTTGAATTTATAAGGTTTCCAACTCAAATTGAATCCAATTTTTAAATGTATAATACTATTGATATATTAGAAATTAGACATTACATGATTTCATTCTTGTGAAGTGTGAAACTGCCTGGAAATTATTTATACCATTTAATCATCTGTTTCAATTAAATTTAGATAGAAAAATAAAAATTAAAAGGAAACATTTTAGAAGTTTTTTTTTTTCCATTTTCTCCGAATCAATAACCTATTGCCTTATATCACAAAACAACAAAGGCAAAATCATAATAAATAAATTAAGAATAGCTACAAACATTGAGAGAAAATATGAGTTTCAATTTTAATATATAAGTTTCAAGATTGTAGTTTTACTGTTTTAAATAACGCTAATGAGCTAAATCATATAATAACGGGCATAATGCATAATCTAGTCATTGTCAACATAATATTAAAATCAATAAAATATTTAATTAGGATGGATAAGAGGAGGCTTGACTAAGTTCCACCTGAAAGCTCTCTCTAGCTTCAGATTGTACATGCCAATTCAAGAAGAGAAATGAATAGGTTGATAGAAAAACAAAGAATCAAGTCAACCTGTCAATTGACTTCAAGGGGGGAAAATAAAAGGCTGAAGAATTGGAGTTCAATAACATATGATGAGAAAGGATGCTCGCAAAACTATTAAAGAATGATCATTTGAAACACAACCCCTACAAAATGATATTAACTCAACAAAGCAATTAAAATTTTACTTTTGGTAATATTAAAATTGATGCATTGTTCAAAAGAGTGGCATGTATTTTTTTTTAATAAGCATGGAGGTGAAAGCTTCCAACTACATACTATATTAAACCTAATTTATTGAAAATTATAGATTTTTATTATGTAAACAACAATGTACAATGGTTCAAACAAATGTGCTAAGAAAGGAGGGCAACCCATCCAAACACCCTCCACTTTGTCAACCATATTTGCACTTGACCTAATGATGTATATGAAAGAAATAGTTCTAAACTGAGAATTGAAAGAGTGAATTCAACAACCAGACCAAGGTAAGTGAGATTCGGGAGATTGCTATCAAAAGCCTAGACTACACTTTGATTATCACCTTTACAATAATGTTCCTTAGCCCAGTCTTGATTGCCAACTAAGCTACTTCCCTCATCACCCACCCAACTACCATCATTGCTTCTATTTTAACTGGAAGAGCTTTGTTCAAGGGAAATAAAACTCACCTAGAGTGATCCTTGGCCATAGTTCCTATTCTAATTCGTTTTTAGCACATTAGCGACACACCAAAAAGACATATCTAATGGTTCCAATATTATGGTAGGTCCTTAGATTCTGAAGAGGTCATTTCATTGCTAGCTATAGGTCAACAGCTTTCTCTTGCATATGCAGGGATGCAAAATTCAAAATAAATAAATAAATAAAAATCAATCTAGAGGTAGATGTTCATATCTATATAGATGTAACAACCATCATTAATTAACCAAATCAACTAACATGTGTAACCCAATTCACGAAGGCCTCTTGCCCATTGCCTTATCTTCTTGCAATAATTGTTTCTCTAGAGAATTAGTGATTCAATTGGAACAATTTTTTTATTTCAATACATTATCTTCCATGCTTAATTTATTTCAATATGAAAACATCATATTTTGGGAAAATTAAAAAGAAAGAAACAAAAAACAAAGGAAATCTTACATTCTTAGTACACAAATGGTGGTAAGCTTTTAACACCCTAATCTCTTAGAGGCCTTTGGTCGAACACCTAACAAATATAGCTATTTGATTTTTCCACATTATCTTTTTGCACAAACAGGGTAAGTTTTTAACACTTGCAATCCATGAACCATAGCATTACAATTAAATGCAAAAGGTTAAATGATAAGATTAAAAAAAAAATGATGTTTGGAGCTTTATATAACAAATTGAACATTAAGTTGTAAGTCTTCTTCGGCATGCCATTCCAAAATCTCAACCACTGTCTTTAAGCTTCTCTTGTCCTACGCTATGTGTTGTTCTTCTGGAGCGATTCCAATCTGTGAACTTGAGTTCAACTTGCTTCTAATTATAATATACCAATTGAAAGTGGAACAATACCACATATGTGCTGCAATTATGGGAGATGAACACAAACCGACTAACAATCACCTAAAACTCCTCGTCATAACATTGAATTTTTTATGGTTATACACTTTCAATCCGATTTATTTAGTAATAGAAACTTAAGGGCAAACATTAGGACAAGGAAGGACACTGAAAAGGCACAATCAATACTAAATAGAGAGACAAAGAAAGACAGTTATGTTGTGGACTTTAAAATGAAGAGGGAAAACCAAAGGTCCAAGTTGAATTTAAGGTTAAGGAAAAGGGAAAAAAAGAAAATAGAAAAAAGAAAAAAAGAAGTATGACGTGGCCACTGATGTGACTCAACAAAAACATAGTAACAATAAATTCTTCGCTTTAGCTTTAGATATATATAGAATTATAGATGGATTATAGTATGGTGGGTGAACATGGGCAGTATTGTTATATTGTACGGTATTTTGTTAATTCAGATTGATAATCAGTACCAAATGGCTTCTCCTTTGCCTTTCATAAACAAGGGGAGAATGTTGACGTCATGGGTTTAATCTGAATTGTGCTAATGATCTGTATTTTACCAGTTAAAACAATTATGTGATTTGCTGAATTCTTTTTATGAAAAAAGGGATGGGGAAGCTAAGATAGGGAGCTTTATGTTTCGATGGCTACTTATTAATGTTTAGCCCTTGAGTAACACTGTTTTGGAAGAGCCAACAAGATGCTTGGTGTGAGCCTTATTTTTTGTATATTTTCTTTCAGCTTTTGGCCATGTGAACCTTTATTTCATATCCTACTTTGGAAGAATTTATATTGAATAATGTTAATGAGCTTTATATTATTTTCAAGTCACCTGATTACTTTTATACCTAACTAATTTTATACGCTATAAACAAATGTTGATCATCTTTCATTCGTAAGAATTTGAAGAAAAAGAGTGTTCCATAGTCATCTAGCATTCCACAGAATTTGAGTTTCATGACAACAAATTTACTGCTTTGCTATTCCTGAACTTGAGTCATCCAGCTCCTGATATTATATCAAACTAGCTGTATATTCACAAACCTACTTCTTACATTTGAAAACATTTTACAATGAAATAAATGGAGCCTTAAACCATGTTGTATTGATTTTTTTAAGAAAAATTCATAAAGAAAATATTGCTTATGGTCCAGTATTTAGAATGATAGGAAACAATTGATTTCTGAGTAAATATTAGCCTATTATACTAGTAAGTATTGAATAGTAATGAAAACTTTGATTCAGATCCAATCAATTTGAGGCCCACGACAAGCTCTCAAGGAACTTTTTGTTTGTCTCTTTTAATAGTAGGATTATAATTCGTTCATATAATGCGATGTAAGATTTGAGGGCTGAGAAGCTAGAAAAGCAATGTTTTTCGTTAACAAATTTGCTCAATCAAGTGTTGGGTGAACGTTAGGCGAAACATTCAAACCAAAAACTTTTTGAATATGCTTGATTTCGTTCAATTGATCTTCACTTCTTGACCAATAAACTTGCACAGTAAACAATTTTCTTCAAACTTCAACCTCCCTTACACCAAATTATTACAATGATCTTGAAAAACAATTACAAAGAAACTTTTTCCTTACATCTTTATAAAAGATTCATGTGCCTCTCAATGATCCAAACCTTATATAAGAATAAACAACTCCACTATACATTAATTAAACTGATGATTTAAATTCACGTAATTGAGAATTCATTGCAACATAACATTTTTACAACAAATCACAAGTGGTTAGTTGTTATTAGTTCAAATTTGAACCTAACACTAAAATTATTTTTTTGCCCCAATAATTACAACCAGTAACAACCTGCCACTTAGGATTTGTTGTAAAAATGTTGTGAAAATGTTATGGACATATTATTTCTTTAAAAATATACACTTAATAATGATGCACAATTATAAAGTCATATTATTGATGCCCAAATTAACCTCATCTTTTAGCATAACAATTATTTTTACCTAGAACATTTATGTTGCGTGCCATACAAAATGGTATTGCTATATAGTACGTAAAGTACCACTCTCATTCATCTATAAATTTTTATAAGCTCTTTTTATACCATAAACAGTTCCTTTTGGATTGGACTTTGGAGCTAATTCTGAACCCGAACCACGGTATTGTCTCTAGGTTTTTGAGGCCTACGAGGCTAAACAATATTGGACCAATCAAGTCCAGTATGTCCTACCACGTCCCTCATTGCATACCTATTGTTGGGCCGATTTGTTTAGTCCTCCAATGTTGACTCAGAAATAAGTAATAACAATGAATAAAAAAAATGAAACAAGATAAATAAGATTAAAAAATAAATATAAAAAGATTTAGAAAATAAAGAAAATAAAAATACAGATTGTATATGTGCAACATATGTTGGGGATTTCATTTTCAAGAAGTAACAATGAAAGAATAAAATGAACACAACAAGTAAATAGAAATTATGATTGACTTGGAGGCATAATTGAATATTATCCTTAGACAATATTTGTCCCCATACACAAGTTGTTAAAAGGTTACTACAAATTTGTCCCAAGGATATAACCAAGTTTATTAGGTTCTACAAATAGCAATTTTGGAAAACACCCACAAAATTTCTTGTGTTTTGTTAGGTTTTGAGTTTGTAGTGTTGGTAAACCATGGCAAAAAGTAAGTATTATTGAGTTAGAATGGTGTACTTTCAAGTCCAAGACAAAAAACTCAAGTTCAGGATGAAAAAAAATTAAGTTACAATCTGGTCCTCTCAATTCTTGTTCGATTCCTCTTGGTTCTTGTTCGATTCCTCTCGATCTGTCAGAAGTCACATATCAGCAAAAAATCAGAAAACGTAAAAAGCTAGATAGGGGTTTTAGAGATTTTTAGAGAGAAAAGAGTGCATCTTGTGCCTCTAATTGTAGATCTAGGGTTTTTGTACCCAAAGCTCTCTAAAATCTTCTACTGGCAATATTCCTTGAAGAATCTCAAGATCCGATGTTATAGAAGTTGCTACTATAAAGATCAACAAGTGAAGGTGATCTGAAACCTTTGAGTGAGATCTCAAAGTCACAAGCAAGGGTGCTTGTGCTGGTGTAAATCCAAGAAGAGAAAGACTTAGTGGATTCGGAGCTTGCACATGGTTGTAGCAATAGATTTAGGGTTAAATCTGATTGTAAAAACTTTAACTCTCTTATAATGGATTTGGTTTACCTTGAGAATAGTAAGGTTAAATCTTCTCCAGGTTTTTACCTTGAAACGGTTCATTTCATTGGTTTTCCTGGGTCATCATATCGTGGTATTATTTACTTTTCCGCATCTTTGTATGATATAATTTATTTGTATTTAACCTAGATCTGAAAATTAATCTAAGTAATCACTTAGTTAATATATTAGGTTAAAAATCTGGTTTAAAGGGTCTAAACGAACATGCATGTTTCTTAGAAACTATTTGAGGGAGCGAAAAGAATTAGTTATGAAATGAATATGAACAACTTTTTATATCCATAGGGTCATAATCCTTCAAAAGGTACCAATAAAGAGTTACAATATTTTATAAAACTGTTTGCAAGGCTTAAAACCTTTTCAAATGTTCAGAACAGTAACTAGAAAATTCTGCAAAAATTCAATTTTCATGTGTCTTGATCAATCGAGAGGAATTGAGTATTAATCAAAAGTTTTTTTCGATCGATTTAACAAGAATCGTGTTGGGGACATATTTTTATGTAATTGACATATCTTTTGACAAAACGCACTTTACTTGTATTTGGGTAAATCTAAGTAGGTTCAAGATGATCATTACAAGTAGTTAAATTGAAGACATGAAGATTACTCAAGAACTGCTTAAGAAAAGTGCAAACTGCAGGTCTCGATACCTCCTCGACAGAAGCTCGATCTATCAAGATTCATCAAAACTCGACAGATATCTAGATCGATCAAGCTTACGGGAGTCAGATTATAGCCAGCAACGTTTTTTCTCTAAAAGGCTAATTGTTTATGAGTTTGTATAATTCTTATTAGACTAGGAAAGCCTAAGGTTTGTGTAAACCTATTTGGAATAGGAGAGCCTATTAAGCTCCTATTTAAAGGAGGTGGAAAAAGAAAAACCTAACCCTAGAGAGCTTCATAAGGTTTTCTTTTTGAAACCCTAGCCTCCTCCTACAGAAGAAAGAGTTCTTGCTGCGTTTCTTGTATGCCTTTGGGTTTTGTAACCAAGCAAAGTTTCTTGCACCAACATTGAAGATCTTATTGGTGTTTCTATATGAAGCTACTGAAAATCAACTACAACAATCAAAGGGTTGCTGTGGAGTTGGTCACGTATTGAGATTCGTGCAAAGGAGTAAGCCGCATACTAGGATCTGCACATCAAATTGGTTAGTCACATACTTGGGAGCCGTGCATTGAAAGGAGAAATTGTCACTACAGAACAAGTCCAATTGGGTATTGGGGTAAGGGTTCAACTGTAGGTTGGTATAAGGTACTGGGATTCCTTTACTTGTAACCGCTTGTTGTGATAATAGTAGAGTTTCGGGAATGGTAACCTTAAATTACCCAGTGGGGTTTTTGCCGTGTAAGTTTTCCCCATTCGTAAACAAATTACTGCGTCATTTAATTTCCACTACATACTCTAGTTTATTGGTGATTTGTTTATGCTACCACGCTATTTGCATGTTAACTTGATTAATTAATAACTTGGCTAATTAATCAAATTAATTCATCACTAGGGGTCAACGCATTTGTGGCCTATCAAATCGAACATCAATCGAGTCAGGCAGAATCTCCAGGATTATTTTCCTCATCACTTCGATCGATTAAGCAAAAGTTTTACTAATCGAAAAACCTGAATTTCAAATTTTTACTTAGAAAATTTCAAAACTTAAATATTCATTTTATCACTTAACACAAATGAAATACTCTTCAAATTTAGATTATTAGTACAACCTATCGTTCTATACCTATACATACAACAACAACATAGTAATTCTTTCACTCTGATTCTCACACAAAAATCATACAAAAGCTAATTATTATTGTTGTTGTCGTTGTAAGTTGTAATATTAGAATAAAACTTACTATTTATAGTTAGAAAATATCTTAAGGGCTTATGTGTTTTGGGCTTATTCAAAATTTGTGTTTGTTGGAATTTGTTGTGTTTGGCTGGAGATTTTTGTTCCATATGTTTTGTCTGGTCCTTGGGCTTGTTTGAGATTTTCTTCCATATATTTTGTGGAGTGTTTGGACCAGGCCACCTAATCAATGGATAAACCTTAGTTTTGCCACTGTAGCGAGGTGCTGTGTAATAGACTTTTAGTTCTGGATCATTTTTATTTTGGTCACTACATTTCTATTTTACCACTTTTAGCCCTTAAAACTAAAAACACATTTTATTTTGGTCCTTACCGTCACTCACTTAATGGAAATATTCTACATGGCAAATGGAGTGAATTGTTGGCCCAAAAAATATTGACATGGTGATAAAATAATTAAAAAAAAAAATTTATTTGTTATTTAATAAATGTCAAGTCAGCATAAAATAATAATTAAAAAAAGACATATTCATGTTTTTTTTCCTAAATTCTTTTAAAATAAAATAAGATAATTAAATTAAAAAAAAAATTTATTCCTTCCTTTTTTTTTTGTTTCTTTTGAAGTACATGTTCATGTTCTTTGTGTTCATCCCCATAACATGAATCAAATTCTTAGACCAATAAGATTAAACAAAATTATATATATGGTACTTTAAGAGTATTCAATAATTATCCCTCATAGATACTTTTCATAAATCACCAAACTCAGCAAAACACAAATTTCTAAATAAATTTGAGTTTTACAGTATTATTTACACATTTAAAAATTATTTTATTACATTATTTTTAACAATAAATTTTTAATTTTCAACTTATCCAAATGCACCTTTATTACAAACCAAGAAAAATTCCACGCAATCAGAATAGAAACTTCAACTCAAAACTTATTACTCATCAAAAGCCGGTTCCCCCAACCCCTCTAAAACATGGATTTAGATCTTCTAGAGTTTCTAGGGTACTCTACCAAATAGATTTCTCTTAATCTTAACTCTTCATTTTATAATGAATGACTCAGATGATGCCACATCATTAATTTAATTAAAAATATTCTTAAAATACAAGTGACACATCAGCTATTAAAAAATAAAATTGACACATTAGATTTTAAGTCAGAAACTCTATTACCGTCTCTTTCGTTTCACCTCTCTATTCACCGCTGGTTCTGCCAACACTGACGCCACAGCTTGTCTCCAACGAGATCTTGACAGCAACGACGATAGACAATTTGATCAAGATGAAGTCCCACACAACCCAATCTCTAAGATCTTAACATCTAAACCTACACAACACTCCCTCTCTCTTTGAATATATCTCAAAGAGTGCAATTTATATAGTTCAACTCGTTCCAATGAAATTATATCCTTATTATGTGCTTTTTTTTTTTTACTTAATACGATGTAAACCTTCATTGGTATAATGCATTGTGATTTGTCTGTGAATAAGGCCGCATCTATATCATAGATTTATGCAAAATCAATTTCAAGCCGTAAAGAAAAAGAGAAAGGTAATTAATAAAAGAACAAAGAAAGAGAAAAGAAGAAAGCCAATGATGGCACCAAAAGTTGAAATGTAACCATGAGATTAAGGACTTGCTATGATCATGAAATTGGTGGACACTGATGGCACAATCTACCTCCGGCGAGTCATAATTGTGAGATTGGGTTTTAGATCTGTATTTTTAAACCTCCGGCGAGGGTCACGGCTGTGAGATTGGGTTTAAGATCTGTGTTTTTTAAAGTTTATGAAAATTAGAAAAATATTAAAATATCTAATGTGTCATTTTTTTTTAATTAGGTGACATGGCATCATTATTTTAAGCTTTTGTTATTAAATTAATGATGTGGCATCATCTGAGACATTCGTTACAAAATGAAGAGTCAAAATTAAAAGAAATCTATTTGGTAGAGTATCTAGTAAGTCTAGAAGATCTGAATCCTGAAACATTCTCCAAGCTTCCTCTCTCTCTCTCTCTCTCTCTCTCTCTCTCTCTCTCTCTCTCTCTCCCAAAGCTCAAAACTTCCTCTCTCTTTTTCAAAAAACGGTGATCTCTCTCTTCCAAAACACGTTCATGGCCAAAAGCTTCGAGCTCTACCTCCTTGCTCATCGCCACCGCCACCGCCACCACCACAACTGGTTGTGATGCTTTTTTTTCTTTCTCTGACTGACCCATTCCCTTTATCTCTTGATTTTGCTTAAACCCAAACCCAAATGCCTCAAGCTTCTCGCTCAGAACGATGCTTTGCTCTTTCTCTGTGGCTCATATCGATGTCTTTCTCTCTTGGTGGGTCTCTTTGTCTCAGACCGGTGTCCCTCCCTCCCTTCCCGATTCCCCTTTCTGCTCGCCCCTCCTTGTTTCCTCCCCTTTCCACAACCTTCCATAGCTTTGATCTAAGTTTAGAGAGAGGCTGAGATTGGTGTGGTGGACAATGAATATATTAAATCCGAAATTTCATTGCAATAGAACCACCAAGAGGCTTAAGAAACCCAACTTTCCACCCACTTCATGAAACAAACCCCATTTTCTTAGATTCCAAAGTGAATTTCTCTAGAACATTGAGAACCCACTTCAGCAAAACCTTAAAAACTGAGAAAACAAAGGAAGTAGAACAAAATGTGCAAAAGCAAAGAAACCTTATTTTCCACAAAAACCCTAACCTTGTGGTCTTGAACAGAGTAAAACAGAGCAACCTTTTTTCCAAGCCCCCCAAAAAAGCAGATGGGTTCTTCTGACCATAGCCTTGTAAAATGGGCCAAAACAAAGAAACATGTCAGCTGTGCTATGGAGGGGTTATTTGCAGGCTAGCTGTGCAAGGGTCTACAATGTAGTAAGTTAACGTGCGGTTGAATCGAATAAGCAAACTAGCATCTCGAGTTTAAGAAACTCGAGTCTCCAAAACTCGATTTACGAGCTTGTGCCGGATGAGCTGGACAGGAAATGCCACATAGATCTCGAGTCTTAAAGACTCGAGATCTAAATACAAAGATTTTGGCTCACACCTAAAGAACAAGAAGAATGACAAAGGAACGATCTGATGGAACGATCTGACGAAGAACAGAGACCAACGCAACAGAGACGTTGGGTGTATAAAGACGAACGATTTGCCGAAGAAAACAATCTGATTGAACAAGACGTTGGGTGTACAAAGAAGACGAACGATTTGACGAAGAAAATGATTTGATTGAACGCTGGGTGGTCTTATTAGCACAAAGAAGAACTCAGATGAAAGCGAGGAAGAAGAAGAAGGATCTGAGAGGAAAAATGGTGGAAGGTGGAACTCGAGTTTTAGAAACTCGAGTTCCACGTGGAATTTTTTCCGCATCGGCTTCTACCGCTTGGGTCTCGAGTTTTAAAAACTCGAGTTCTACTATTGAACTCTAGTTTTAAAAACTCGAGATGCTAGTTTTCCAGTTTGTTTTGCAACAGGACAACTAATGATATTCTTAGAAAATTAATGCTAAATAAAAAAAAATTTCGTGCTATGGAAGATTCTTGATTCAAGGTACTATTATTACATTTAAGATCCTTCTCCCTCTAAATTAATTCGTTCATTCATGTGATTGGGTACAAATCCAATTTTCAAGGACATTTATGTAAACGAAATCTTAATGAATGAATGAAATTAGTTTCTTTAGATTAGTTGATTTTTTTTAATGTACATTCCTTTTTAATTGGTTGAGTGTTATACCTTAATTAGATAGGGAAACCAAATGTTATGGGATTTGAATACTCTTTCATTGAGCTCCTTCAGTTAATATCGTTCTGTATAGTTTCGCCGTGCCAATTGGTTTTATTTTGACTTACGTTTTTCCAATTGGGGAAAGCTAATAATACTCGGTTAAATAGGAGTGGAATTTCAAGGTGAGAGGAGGTGTAATGCTTCTGTTAAAGTCGTGTGAATAGAAGAAAAAAGTTGTAGATATTATTATTAGGCTTAAAATTGAATTTTGAAGAAAGACCTTTGGGTGTCTCTATAGTTTGCCTAATATGCATTTTGTGGTGCAGTTTATTTAGTGTAGCCAAGTAATCTATAGTATAATGAATTATAAACAAATAACGATCTTGATTTTAGGTGCTTAATATTCTATAATCATTACTTTTTATAATATATGCCATAGCCAACTTAGACATGATGAGAAGCATGTCTTATTTTGCAATAGATTCAGTAATTTATCTTTTCTTTGTTGTAATGGTGTCTAATTTTTTCATCATATGGGTAAATTTTAGATTCTCTTTTAGTATATACTTGTAATTTATTGTACATTGAATTAAAAGAGATACTTGTAAGCATCACTTCATGTTTATTCTCTTTTCCCTCCTTGTGTGTGTTTTGTGTGCCATTTGTATATACGTTGTTGCAGATTCTTATTTAGTTTAATGGCCTTAGGGGCCAGCTAATCTAATATGTTACGTTAGCTGCTGGTAGCTTGAGCATTAATGGCAACGGGATATTGCAGCTGTTACAAAGTTGGCTATTAGGGGGTGTCTCCAGTATGCAAGTAATTGATGCCATCTACTTATCTTATAAATAATTTATGCATCTATTTTTTGGGTACATGATGATGCACCTTGTCGCTAGTTCTTCACTGTTTTATGTGTAATTATAATGGTCCTTTAGCTTCTCAAAGTGTGGATAGAAGTAGGATCCAGCAAATTTAATAGCTGACATATAAACTTGAGATTTCTTAATTTTTTTTTAATAAATTAGAAACAACTTATGAAAAGGCATCAAGTCTCCTAGGCTAAGATTTGTAGGCACTAATATGAACCTTGAGTATCAACAGGGACAATGTCTAACGAGGCAATTTGGAAAAATTAAGATGTGATGGTGCATTCATATAAAAAGGACGTCTTTTACTATCGTGAGCGAGGAATTTTCTTTTAAATGTCTAACAGTGTAAATAAGCAAATGCTACTATTATAAGCCTATTCATATCTGTCCCAAAAAATTACATCAATAATCTGGGAAGTCTAGGGTATGACAAATATAAAGGCAATTGTTTTTGCTATAATAGCTACTATGTAGTTCTTTTTTCATGTTAAGCAGAAAGTTTTTTGGATATGGAGACCATTTGCTCCTTTATAAATGCAAAGCCTTTCATTTTAGTATAACTAGCATTTAACCCGCGCAATGCGCAGGAACATTTTACATATTTAAAAATAATTGAAGGACGATTCTTTCATGGACTAAACTAATAATGACTCTAATATCATAACATGATTGAGAGTACTTAAATATACAGCAATACTACCAAGTTTTTTTTGTAAGGATATTCAGGTGATAATAATTTAAGAAACAGGGTAGTATAAATAAATTGTCTAGGACAATGTTTCCTAATAACTACAGGGAAGAGCTATTAAATGAAACTGGTGCAACCAATCATAGTAAATATATATTGTACCACATTTCTCTACAATAAGTTAATAATGCAATTATATCTTTACATCTTCTTCTCTAATTTGCCAATGCAACTTGGATAGACTTAGATCCAAAATTACATCTTCTTCTCTAATTTGTCTCTCTATCTTCAATTTCAAAACTATTAAAAAGTTACGAAGCATTGTTTGATATTTTAACCTTAAATTGCAAAAAAATGTAAAACTAAAGCCAATGGTAACAAACTATTTTTCTCAGGTAGATTTCTTGCATCAAATCCAAAGGTCAAAATAAAATTATAATATTTAACTAATGCACTATAGTATACAGTTTATAACTACTCAAAAAAAAGTATACAGTTTATAAAGCAATCCGTAAGTGTGTTTTGTTGCTAGTTTAAATAATGCAAAACTCATAATATAACAATACATATAATTAATAGAAATAAAGAACTGCATTTATTCAAAAATAATAATGAATTAAAATGAAAAAAGAAGAAGAAGAAGAAGAAGTTATACTTATTAAAATCTTTCAAATATTTTATTCCTTGCTTAATGACTTCAGGCTTCATCTCTAAATCTTGTAGGTCCAAAGTTGTAAACAACCATGCCTTTGAACATGGCATTTAATCTCATAATTTCTTCATCTGCTAAACATATCAAAAATATCATCAACCAATGTCAAAAATATTCCTAAACCTTACATTGCAAAGAGGACAATTAATTCCAAGAATACAAAGTCAAACAAAATATATATCTTGAGGTAGGGGGGAGAGAAAAGAGATCCCCTAAAGCCAATCCTTATTTTGCACTTGCATTGATTGAAACTAAAAATTGGTCCCTCAAGATCAAATGTCCAAGCCTATGTAAGTGCAAAGAAAGTGGCTATGGTAGGCCTAACCAAGTCTTCCATTATAGAATTTTCTCAATAGCAATCATTAAAAAATAAGAACTGGTTAAATAGAAATTTGCATTGTCTTGCTCTTTCCTTGAGCCGTGTACATTTTGTTTTCAATTTCTTGATACTTCCTACCACTGTCCTTTTCCATCAACGCCTACTTCATTAGGATCTTGATAATATTTGCACTTTTCTCAATTTCCCCAATATTCATTTTCTTATTTGTCTCTATCTCTTTTTCAACTACTCTCTGGCTCTAAGTAGCAATTAAGACCTAGCAAAATAAAAAATAAAGTATTCATAAAAAACAGCATTAGCATAAAACATAAATGATGCATTGAGTTGCACTCTATAAAACTAAAAGGAAGATTTCCTTCTACTTCACTCTTGTAGACAACATCCATCCCATATAGCATCTTGCCAAAGACAACATGGCATTCCATCCAACCTTTAAAAGGAAACAAAAAGCAGGCATGTATGAAAGAAAAAAAAAAAAAAAAAAGTTCTAGTTATGAAAAATGTGCGCAAAACAGTTACTACAAATTACCGCTGTTCAAATACATTTAAAAATAAACAAAAAAAACCTCCACTCCATTGTTCATCATTGCTAGTTTGTCCCTACTTAAATTTCATCATTCAACCATTAACAAAGCTGACAAATGTCACCATATTATAGTTCACACTTGCTGTTAAGGTGCACATATGTTGTTAATTCAGAATATGGACACTCAAAGCCATGTAATAAGTCTACCCACACACCTAAATATGAAAAAAAAAAAAAAAAAAAAAAAAAAAAAAACATCTTGATCTACCTTAATTGAGCACCACACTAATATGCAAAATTCAATGAAATTAAGATAAGTGCACAAAGTTCGAAAATAATTCAACAAAACAAAGTGTTCAACAATATGAGTGATAGAAACTAACAATAAAATAGATACTAAGATACCTAAACTTGTAATAAATATTTAGGTATTTGGGTTTCGTCACACATTCAAGCATTTATTTTAATACAAAATCAATATATATATATATAGTTTTTTAGGATAGAGAAACCAAATAGTGCCCTTTTGAAAAAATAGAACCCCTTAGTTGTCAATATTCCAAGGACAGAGAGAGATTGACATTAAAAAAAATAGACATATTTGCATGTTCCTCTTTCTCTCAAAATCATACTAACCTGACCCGCTTAAAAAAGCAAGATATATACTGTGTTTTTCTTTAGAAGAAATTGATCGGAGTAGCAATTAAATATAAACACAGCATACACAATAAGAGAAGTAGAAGTTTGTTTAGCGAAAACGTTGATCTGTTTTGACTTTGGAGCTATGATGGTTATGAAATAGGGTACGAAAGTGATATCCTTTGCCATCTCCAAGAAATGTAGTACCTGATAGCAACTGAATCATAGGCTGAAGATATTTCATGAGTATAAAAATATCTGTATAAAAACAACATAAAAAATATGCTCATTAGTTCAAAGAAAAAATAACAGCACAAATTTTAAAAATCTAATTTGTATGTAAAGCTAACTAAAGAAAAGGCTAAGAGAAAACTATCTAAGATGCCAAGATTTAGGCTTGGATTTGTTGTTTTTACCACCCGCTCATCATCATAAGCTTGAAATCAATGCCACCAATTGAAAAAACATACCACATATTAATTCCAAAATTAAAAGATTTAAAAAAAAAAAAAAAAGGAGACGATGAATATATATTAACCACAGTTGACATCTTGAATAGATGACTTATGAAGTCACTTAAGTCCATTGGTCTTTATAAATCCATTGAAAGAATATTCATTAACACTTTCTATGAAATAAAAGAAAAGAATTTTGAATTAACAAAACTATTCCATAACAAAAAAAAACATTTTTGCCAGTAATTATTCCAAAACTACCTGCATCATTATGTTTCAAAACTTTTTAGAAAAGAAACCGCAAAAATTTCTTTGGCGATCTCTGTTCAATCAAACAAAACACAAAGATCAGCACTATTAATAGAACTAAAAGATTAGCAACCATTTCCAATAGCTACACTTCAAACATCCATCTGTATATACAACATTTGATATGGCTTTAAAAATATATTCACCACAAACATAACATGCCCCAGGAAATCATTCATGCTTAAAGCACATACTTATTCTTATTGTAAACGGATATGGATATCATAAGCATGTTTTAGGCTAAATTGAATTCATGAAAACAAACCAGATATTGATGCGAACCATTTGGTGTTATTCAAAGTACGTCTACCAAACCACTTATAGAAATGCAGGTTTATATATCAAATCGTATTTTTTGTTACATGATGCATATTTAGATGATCACATTCTTCAATCATATTTAGTCTCTTAGTTCTAAAGGGTCAACTAACAGTCAACAAATCCAAACAACTAAAGCGCTATGATTATGGAATATAAATTTAGGAGAAAGAAAATTTGAGAAAGAAAATTTGAAAAATAAATCAAGGTGGAAGTCAGTACCAACTGAAGGTAAAATTTAGTGAAGTCAGGCATACCTTACAAATTGATTGTTAAATCTTAAAGTAAATAACAATCTGAGCTATTTTCTTGATCCTACTCCTAAATGAGAAATAAATACTATCAATCTAAATTTATGGGTTTATATAATGACATACCAAAGCAATCAAAGCATCCATCATGCCTCCAACAACAACACCAGCAATTATGCAGCTAATTATGCCTCCAGCAGCAGCACCAACATCAGTTATGCAGCAACTAAAGTTGAGCATTATTGCCACCAACCATGAGCATTGATTCAGCCATCATAAATCCTGAAAATCAGTCTCATTCTGGTAAAAACTCGAACATAGAAAATCATTGCATCAAATCAAATCATTGCCAAACTCAAAGTAGAATATTATGCAATAATAGATCATGACAAATCATATTTAACCTGTGCATCAAAACTTTCCTTGTAACTTGTATAATCTTACTTGTACAACTATAAGTAAATATCAATGACAATCATTCCAATCTGGAGAATTATTTCCAAAGACCTTGTACTTTGATTTTTTATATTATACAAAATTGAGAAACATTTAAAACTCTAGAATTTTATCTTAGCTTATTTTCCTTCATTTTCTCAATTACTAAACAATGGGAAAAAAAAAAAAAGAAGAAGAGTAATGCATTATATTAAAATATAGTAAGCTATTTTATTACTTAATAAATATAGAATATGTTAAAAGTCATCAAGCAACACTTGTGATGTTGCTGCTGAAGTTGACTTGTTGCCATAGCTGTTATTGTTGATGTTGCTTAACATACACCTGTTCTAAGCCGCTGCATTAGAGTTAGGGAATTGTTAGTCTTTTACCATAGAATCTATTAACATTTGTTATTTGCTGCCAGTTAGTTAGAAAGGTTGTTAGAATGCAACATATATGGCTTTACTTGGAATAGCTTTGAATACTCAACAAAATTGGATATAAGTGGTTTACTAGAGTAGGGATTGTAAGGACCATTGAATGAAGTAAGCAACAGTTTCTCTCCTAATCTTCTCTATTCTCTCTAAATCTTATTTCTCATTCTTGGAGGCCAGTTGCCTTGAATAAAGTATTCTCATAGAATCTACTCACTCTCGGGTAGATCCTTATCAAAATACGTTATACTTTGACCATGTTGTGTGTTTGAAGTTAATGGAGTTCTTAAAATAATCAGATATGAATTTCATATTATGTTAAAGCTCTAAGCATAAAAGTTTGTGGAAAGTAAAAGATGCAATAATAATGAATTGTTATAAAGTTAGTCCAAATGGTTTGGCAGTGTGTAGTAACTAATATATATTTGCACATAGGCTATTAGATTTTCTATTAGACATTTCAACAAACATTTGGCATTCAAATATGCTTCAAAACACAGTTCTTATACATGGATAGGAGATGTTAGTTAAGAACTCAAACATGGATACCTTTATTTTATTTTTTGTGAATACGTGGAAGAAGAACAATTGAATATATGCTCAAACATGGACACTATTTTCTGTGATACTGATTTACAATAATGCTTTATGCTCAGTGTGAAGCAGGTTAGTACATACATATCTGATGAGCAAGGAGAGAGGTACCAATCTCCAAAGTTGTGAGAACGCCCCTGCAATATCAAACCACGGTATCTTAAAGATGTTAACAGTACTATAGAAAGTGAAATAGATTATAACAAAAAAAAGTGGTTATGGCAAAAAATTACAAAATTTTCAATTCCAATATCAAAAGGGAACCAAAAGGAAAAACACCCACAAATACAAACCCACCAAAATTTAGGCACTTAAAAGCATATAGAGTAGAAAGTCGCAACATAAAAGATTAAAAAAGAAAGTAAAGTAAATAAAATTACAATCAAGACAATGGTCGTGGAGGAGGACATAACGTGTGGGGACTGTAGTGCATCTAATCAATTATTGGGCAGAGGGAGAGCAAAAAGGGTTTGAAGGAGTGGTAGAGGGAGGCCAAGAGATTCAAATATAAGGAAATAGATTTTTTTTTTTTTTTAAAGAAAAGAAGAAGAAAGGAACGGGTTGTAAACAAAAAGGAAAGAGCCCAAATTGATTGAAACAAAACAACCTAGGTGTGGCCTTTGTGTCATGTGTTGCTGAAGAAAACCCACCCTTTCACCAGTTCAGTCTAACGCCCTTTCAACAATTCGAATGATAAAAAGCAATTGTGAGAAGTTCCAAGAAAATCATGCGTACCTTCCGAATACACCGTTGAAAAGAAGTGATGGAGGCAGACAACGAATAGAGCAGAGAAACATAACCCTAAACCAAAATCACCGTTGAGGCTATGATTGAATGGAGCCAGAGATGGGTGGTGCTAGACCAAAAACGTAACCCTAAACCAAATCAAGTCTTTCAAAAGCCTAAATCATATTTAAAATTGAAAAAAAAAAAAGATAGAGAATCCAAAAACCCAAAACAAAAACAAATCAAATCTAAACCTATCCAACAAAAAAAATCAAAATGCAAAAGGCAAAAAAAGAAAACTCACTCTGTAACAGGGTACCGCCAATTGAGGGAAGCAAGATTTTTGATGGTCAGAGTCCACGATGGTGCTGGCCTGAGATGTCTCTCTATCTTGCTAATCTCTGCCTCCTTCTCTATGCTCTATTTCATCTCTATGTCCCAGGCCTCATCGCCTCTTTCTCTATTTCTCTCCGTGTCCCAGGCTTCTTTGTATGTTAACCGGTTATTTTACTTTTATACTAAGAGGCTATCAAACGGTGTGTTAAGACAGGAAAACAACATAATTTATTCCTTTTAAACGGTTTTGCAACATTACTAAACAGTATAATTTATCGCTTTTTAATTATACGTGTCTGAATTGGTGCGAACCTTTCGCCGGAATAGCGCTGATCTCTATCTCTGTATCTCAATATTCTTATTCTTGGGACGTTTGATCGTATTTAACTTTGAATCCCTGAACCAAAAATAGAGTTTTTTACGAAAACTAAGCCAATCGTAACAAAGAACAACAAAATCCTAAACCAAAATTAGTATATATAGATATATATTCAAAGAATTTTTAAATGGCGATTATAACAAAACCCTAGAATCAGGAGCACGCGCATTCAAAGTCAAAGATTTTAATCGCAAAACAGATCTAGAGTATTCTGCAAATTCACGAAAACAGGGGAAACTTATCCCGAAATCACAAGGAAGTTTTAAAACCGACTCAAAACAACAAAAAATCATAGAGAGAAAGAGAGGGAGAGAGAGAAGAACGTACTTGAAAAACTCAAAAGGAGATGGCGATGGCCGGCCGAATGAATCTCCAGTGAGGCGCAAGGTTTTTTTTTTCTCCTTCCCTTTCTCTCTATCGCAGTATCACCAGCGGCTTTTTTAGAGAGAGAAAATGTTAAGAAGAGTATGATGAGAAGAGGCTAGGGTTTTTTTAGTTTAGTTGTGACGTTTTTCTTTTTCTTTTTTTAACCGATTTGTTTTTAATATATACCCCATCACCGTGAAACGGTGTTAACCTTGCAAACGTGGCAGGGTTTTTAAAAGCTAAATGTTGTAACGTGCGGCTTTTTTAAAAAAAACTGTATATATGGCAACATTTTAATGTGTTTTTTTTTTTTTTTTATTTGGCAACACCTCCTTAATTGTAGGAATTTATTTTCTCTCAGCTTCTGCTATTATATATACTAGCTTCTAACCTGCACAATGGGCGGAATCATTTTATGTATGAATGAGCTTACTTTCAATATAAACTTAGTTCTCATTCTTCCACTGCATACATTCAAGTATATATGTTCCACCTATAATTTGTTCTACTAAAATAATTTTCCTCCTTTTTTGTTTGTTTTTGGATATGAATTTTTTTTCAAAAGATAAGAGGTGAAAACGATAACCTGTGTATGGCTATAAAAATGGTTTCATTAGAAGTAATAAAGTTATAAGAATTAGATATCATTATGTTTCTTTAAAAAAAAAAAAAAAAAAAAAAAAAAGGAAGAGAGGAAAAGAAATGGGAAGAAAATTTTAGATTATTAGATTTATATATCTGAACCATGGCATACTATTTCAAAAAAACGTCATGTTTTAACTTATCATATTTCTTGGGTAAAACTCCACAATGTTCCATTAAGCAACTAAGCATGAATTCACCTACTTAAAAGATTTTCTCAAAAAAAAAGAAAAAATACTCAACAGATGATGAGAAGAAAAAATAGCCTATTTGACATCACTACATTATAGTTATGATACAAATTCTTACGCAAAATTCAGTAGACATTATAAGGAAAATTTTGATGCATTCAAACAAATATATAACTGATTCAGCTAAAAAAAAAAAAAAGAAAAAAAAGACAAGTATATAACTGATCCAAACAGCCACAATACAATTATATACACTATATTGACTTGGTTGGAAAATTAAAATAACTAAAAAGATAGAAATCAAAGATGAAAAAAGTACCCTTTCCAAGCTCTCCAATTTGTTTCATAGCAATAGACACAACAAAATTATTGATAAAACATGAATATTCAAATAAAATTTAACCTTTTGCATGTTTAACTTAGCTCTGTCTCTCTGTTACAACAGGAATGAAAGCAGCTGAAAAAAATATAACTATAAAAAATTCATGTTTCCTCAGTTTATTTTATATATAAAGTGTGTGAGGACACCATTTTTGTTGATACAAATTTAATATTATGCTTTGTGTTCATTGTAAGTAGGTTACTCTGAACATATCTGTCAAGAGGGGTGTAGTAGTCTCTAAATTTGTGAGAATGTCCTTGCAAATCAAAATGGGAAATTGCTATTAACGTACAAAATGCAATTAATCCATTCACTTTCAAGCTGCAAATTCCCTCTCAAACTTTGATTTTGACATTAAATCCTGAGTTTGGCATCAGGATGAAGCTGCAAACGAAGAAAAGAAGAAGTTTAATATTGTTTACCCAAGAAAGAAGAAGAAAAAAAAGAAGCCAAAAACTGGGAAAACGATTCCAAAGGATAGATTAAGCAGTCTACATAATTCATTGAAATAATCCAATATTAAATCCTAATTTATGTTCAAGTGCAGATTTCTTCTTGGCATTCTCTATTCTTTAAAAAGACTTTTGAGAGAGGGCTTAGTTTTTTGTTCTTTTGAGTCAAAGTAGTGTAAATCTCATTCAAAACTCTAATGTGATTCTGATTGACAACAATAATCAAACACATTCAAGGCAATTCATCAAATGACAAAACACCCAACTCACATTTGCACCAAATCTAAGCTGCCTAACTCACCGGCCTGATGAAAGAAAGTCCAAAACCTCAGCTAAAATTTTTTTACTACAAAGAGGTAAGTACTTTTAGCTGGAAAAAAAAGAAAAGAAAATGGAAATCTAAAACTCTTTTTTTTTTGATAGATAAACCGAAATCTTATATTAGATAGGAAAAAACAGAGACAGAGAAAAACAAGTTGTTCATGATGATGAACAACGAAAGAAACAAGAGCACTAAACACAAGAACAAGAGAGAAGCTAGGAAATTAGGCTAAGGGAAGACATAAACATAGAGAGAGAAGAACACTCAGTGAAACCCCAATAGCGAGACCACTCTAATAAAATGTGTTGGCATGAAGACTTTAACTCCTCCACTGTCTTCTCTTTATCTTCAAAAGCACGACGATTTCGTTCCAACCACACGCTCCACATAATACACCCTGGAACCAAATTCCAAATATCCGAATTATGCTTTCCAAGCCACTGATGCCAACTAGATAGAAGACCCGTCAACGAACCCGACATAACCCAATGAATGCCAAAAGTCTGAAGCATGGCAGCCCATAAGGAAAGAGCAAAAGGACAATGAAGAAGAAGGTGGTCGACTGACTCTCCATCACAACGACACATACAACACCAATTAACCAAAGGGCGGCCCTTAAGCATTAGATTATCCAAAGTGAGGATCCGACCATGAGCAGCAGTCCACAAAAAAAACGCCACACGCTTAGGAATCTTTGGTTTCCAAACACCTTTCCAAGGAAACAAAGAATTCGAAACCCCCCGAATCGCATGGTAGTAAGACCGGGTATTAAACTTCCCATCCCCTTTTAGCTGCCAGCAAAGACTATCTCTCCTATCACCCCGAGGAATACAAGGTTGGATAAGCTGAAGAAGGGAAAAAGAAGCAGCCATCTCCCAATCTTCAAAAGCTCTATAAAACCTTAAATTCCACACTCTGACAGAACCCCCTTCAGGAACCCACAAAACATCCGAGATACAAGCATCCTTAACCGCTGAGCACACAAAAAGCTCAGGATATCGATCTTTAAGAGTATTCTCACCAATCCATCTATCATGCCAAAAGCGGATACGAGATCCATCACCCACTACAAAGGATAGGTGTTTAGAAAAACTCTCCCACCCTTCATTAATACTTCTCCAGAGGCCACACCCATGAGATCTCGTACAAACTTTAGTGCACCAACCCCCTTGCTCCTCACCATATTTTGTGGAAATAACTCGCCGCCAGAGATGAGTAACTTCATGGCCAAACCTCCACAACCATTTCCCTAAAAGAGCTTGGTTAAAAGACACCACACGTCTTATCCCCAAGCCACCCCGCTCAACGGGGGAACAAACCTTATCCCAAGCCACCAACGGATACTTAAAACTCCCCTCAAAAGACCCCCATAGAAAATTCCTCTGAATACTTTCCAATCTAGCCGCCACAGCTTTAGGAATAGTAAATAGGGATAAAAAATACGTAGGAAGGCTTGAAAGAGTACTCTTAAGTAACATGAGCCTACCCCCCTTAGATAAATAGAGGCGCTTCCACCCAGAAAGCTTCTTCTCCATTTTCTCTAAAATAGGATTCCAAATAGCAGCGGTCTTAAAGGAAGATCCCAACGGCATCCCCAAATATTTCATAGGCAACCTGCCCACTCTACATTGAAGAATATTAGCCAAAGCATCAATATTACTCACCTACCCAACGGGGATGATCTCACTTTTCCCAATATTGACCTTCAACCCCGTAAAAGCCTGAAAACAAGACAACACCAACCTTATAGACAACAACTGTTCCCTAGAGGCATCACAAAATAAGATAGAGTCATCGGCAAATAACAAATGTGAGATACGCACACCAACAGCATTTACAGCTCCCACATGAAATCCCTGGATAAGATTACCCTCCTCTGTCTTCTTCAAAAGTCTACTTAGAACCTCCATTATCAAGAGAAACAAAAGCGGGGATAAAGGATCTCCTTGTCTCAAACCACGCGAGCTTCCAAAGAAACCTTCCGGAGAGCCATTAACTAGGACAGAAAAACGAACAGATGTAACACAAGCCTTTATCCACCCCCTCCATTTCAGACCAAAACCCATCCGGTCCATCAAATAGAACAAAGCCTCCCAATTCACATGGTCATAAGCTTTTTCAATATCAAGCTTGCAAACAACCCCTGGACTTCTGCTCTTCAACCTGCTGTCCAAGGTTTCATTTGCAATAAGCACAGAATCCAAAATTTGCCTTCCGCCCACAAAAGCATTTTGAGTCTCAGAAACGAGCTTATCCAAAACCACCCTCAACCTATTAGCCAACACCTTGGACATCAACTTATAAACACTACTCACCAAGCTGATGGGACGAAAATCCTTGATGTTGACGGCATTACTCTTCTTAGGGATTAAGGTGAGAAACGAAGCATTCAGAGACCGTTCAAACTTAGAGTGCAGATGAAAATAAGCGAAAACATCCATGACATCCTTTTCTACCACACTCCAACATTTTTGAAAAAAGGCCATGGTGAAACCATCAGGACCAGGGGCTTTATCCCCCTCCATCTCCCCTAAAACCTGGATGACTTCCTCCTTAGTGAACTCCTTCTCTAACGATAACCGCTCCCCCTCTTCAATAGAAGCAAAATCTAACCCATCCATGGTAGGGCGCCCCACTTCAGTTTCCATAAACAAACCTTGATAGAAAAGAACTAACTGAGAGCGGACATCAGACTCATCCTCAAAAAGAACACCATCCACCTCAATCCTTTTAATTTGATTAGCATTCCTATGAGAGTTTGCTAATCTATGGAAAAAGCGAGTATTATTATCACCCTCCTTAACGTACAAGGCCCGAGACTTTTGCCTCCATGAAGTCTCCTCAAGAGAAGCCAACCTATCAATGTCTCCTTTGATTTGAAGGCGACGAATCTGATCCTCGTCAGAAAGACCCACCAACTCCTCCCTCGCATCTAAACCCATCAGCTCAGTTAGCAAGTTCTTCTTTCTAAAAGCCAAATCACCAAAAACCTCCCTATTCCATTTTTTTAAATCTGCTTTCAGAGCCTTCAATTTTTGAGCCAAGATGTAGCTAGGAGAACCCACAAATCTGTACCCCTCCCTAAAACTCTTCCTAAACCTATATAAAAAAGAGGGGGGAAAAAAGAATGAAAGAAAATGTTCATCAAAGTATCCTTCACAGTAAAATATATATTAGTGCAAGGGCATGTTGTACAGCCCCTCATTTGTCCTACTTGCAGGAATGCTATGTATAAAATACAATATCACTCCATTTAAAATCAACTCCAACTATCTTTTATAGAATTTAAAAAATATATATCATATGTTACAATGATGTCCATCTAGAAACAAAATATCAAGCACAGTATGACACAAAACATAGAAATTAGCAGAGATCAAAATACTTGCAGCAAGTAAACTATTTAATAGAATTTACAAATTTCTCAAATTAGCATTAAAACCAAATTATGCTCAAGTAGAAATTGTCCATCAAAAGAATAATGCCTACTACAAAAAAGCTTACCATAGATATAGGATGGCAAGATGCAAAGAAATAAGTTTCAAAGAACAAAATGCCCATTGTTCCTAATTTCCTGCTTCTTTGCCAAGTTTGCATTCTATTACATGTTCGAATATATATTTTTTACATGTTCAAATATATATATATATATATATATATATATTAAATCAATAGAAATAAAAGGGAAAACCCTAAACTTACCATTAAATTATGATATTCATTCTAAAGCAATTACATGCATCAATCATTGTGATTTGTGAACTCTTTGACCTTTACATCACAACCCCAGGAAAAATAATTAAAAAAGAAGCCCTCAAAGAACTTGTAAACAAATAAAAAGAACATAGGAAACCAAATTATAAAGAGGACCAACATGTGAAGAATAACACCTAGTATGAATTTCAAATTAAATACATAGATAACTATCACAATCAAATTTATAAATGATTGGATTATAGTATTTTATGAATTGCATCAATAACTAATAAGCAGAATTTTTGAAAAAAAAAATTGGTTCAATGAACGAAGCAAGTTAAATTATTGATAATGAGGAGATATCTGACAGAATTTTAATAACAATAATTAATAGTTCTTATATGATTATTTAATATTAAAAAAGTCTATACTGACATACCACTTACAGTTTCATTACAACCTAAACTAACTTGGATTTGGTTAATAACCCAAAACAAAATGAATTCTAACCCAAATGCCTTAATCAAAACCAATCCATTATTACATTACATTACATTACTCCAGTATACCAGAAACCAAACACAGCCAGCCCAACATGAATGATATGTAAGTAAGTATTAACATAAAGAATCCAGGCTAGCTGGAAAAAAAAAATCACAATCAGATTTTTTTTAGGGTAAAAAAAGAGCTTTCGGTAAAAAATTGCGATAATAAAATGAAAAAACTACTTGATGGGGGAACATTGTTGCCACCACCATCATCATTATCGCCATACCCAACTATAGACATGGCTTCTTTACATTGAAACTCCATTCAAAATTAACACCCATTTATAACAAAAACTACTTCCTACTTGAATAATTAAAAATTTTCCTTCACCACCTTAGCAAGCTCTATAAACATGCAAGAACCATCTAGAAATCCTACTAAAAAAGAGCTAATCTTCACTGCCTGTTTTACAATGCATGTCAAACCTCGCTTGAACCCTCTGACATTCAGCCTGTGTTTGTCTTTTCTATACTTTCTTTCTTCAAAAATATATTGGACAATCCTGACTGTGAACAAATAAGTAAATCACAGCCACAATAACTGAGCCAAACACCGCATCATTTTTTCTCATATGCTCAATTTTTTAAAAAATATATTGGACAAGCATTGTTTTATTTTAATACTCTTCACATGTAAGCAATCACTCAAACTTGTTTTCATAACTCATAGCTTTCTAAGCCCTGCAACCCATAAAATAAAAAAAAATAAAAAAAAAAACTTTACTTGTAGTAGCAATTTTTTTTTTTCGGACATGGGTTCTCATTTAAACTCTAATTTTCTTTTCTAAAAAATGCTTCCTTATCTGTATATATCTAACTATGTTTTCTAAATAAGCAATAAGTAGTTCAAAATTCCTAGTTATTATGCTTTTCATAGGAATAACCCACCAAATTGTTCAAAAAGTTTTTCATTGGTACAAACCATAGTAGAAAATTATGAAAGCAGTAAATGATAATAAACCAAAATAAAAAACTAAAACAATATGATCTATACAAACAAAGAACTATAATAAGTCTTTACATTGGAATGGTAAAGGTTGAGCATAGGAAAATAAATTCATAGCTATTAATAATTATAGATATAAACACATTCAAAACTTTGTTTTTAAATAATTCAGTGACAGGAAATTACAAAAGGCCACAGATATAACAAAAATGGATGATGATCATTTGACAATCCCAATTTTTTTTTTTTTTTACAAATCAAATAGAAGACACAAATTTAAAGGAAGCAAACACTTACAGAAAGATTTTAAGTTTGGCAGCTTTTCAGCAGCAATTGCATGATGGTAATCTTGCCTACCACATCCACTTTTGGGTGCTTAAATCTTTTTTCTACACCTACACATCAATAATACTATCAATGTTAACTTTGGAGAAAATAGCAGATCACTAATTTTGTCGGTCCATGTTTCTAAGAATTTACAAATAAAATAAAAACTAAACCTTTAGCTTACTATTGTCATAAGGTAAGGCAGTATTTATTACATTTGAATTAATACCAATATCAATCGATCGTTTTTATTACTAATGTCATAAATAATGACATTGTTTGTCTTCATAAAGGATGGATGAACATAATTCTTTAGAATGTAGCTCCTAATCTACAAATAAAAATATTAACTACAAAATAAGATCATTCTTATCTAATTAAAATCATTATAGAAGGAAAAAAGAATAATTGTTTATAATATTTAGCTTTCTGCATCAAATAGGGAAATAAACACCAAACAACAAATTTATTTTAGAAAACAATAAAGCTTTTATGAGAAATTCCATAAAACGTACTCTAAATTTTCAAAATTTAGCCTATCAACTACTCAAAACACATAGATTTTAGAAATATATACATATTGGGCAGTGTTGGTGTAGTAATCTAAAGCTTTTTCTTATCTTTCTTATTCTCTCTCTCTCCCCTTCACTCTCCTCTGTCTCCCTCACTTGCTAATCTGGCATCAAGCTACTATCCCAACTCTTATAACCTGCATTTAGTAGGTAAAATTTTCTGAGTTGTTTTCCATAGTATTTTCAAATTCCATCACTTCTTCTAGACTGATCTCTGTGCTTGACATCACCCCTTGTTGCAAAAAATATTCTGACCTCACTATAAACCTCCCTTGAGCATTTATTATCCCCATAATCTTATCTGGTGTATTCCTTATTGAGTGAGGATTTTAACAATGGGTTGGGTAAGTACACTTTGGGGTGTGGAGCTATGCGGTTTTTGCATGTAACAAAAAAGTAGTTACCATTACCAGTAGAACAATATTTTAACATAAAGACCATCAATTACATGAAGTTGGTTGATGTTTGGGTAGAAAATGCCTGAGAAATTCTTGGAGGACTGTTAGCTATGAAAAAAAAAAAAAAAAAAAAAAACTGGGTACATGTTATGTAATATTACCAAATGCATCACATTTGGTTCAAAATTCATTTCATACACCATGCTAATATCTTCTAGCCTTCATCCTTCTAAACTTTTGTTCATATTCATCGTTGATATATAAATGAATAAATCATTTATATTTATCACAATATGGGGTGGGGAAAATCAATCCAAACATCACATATTAAGTCTAAGAGGGATTTCAGCAAACATGTTGAATGCAATAAAAACAAATATGTAGAACAGTGTAAATTTTTATCTGCAGTCAAAGAAACCCAAAAATTCAAATCGGGTCCAATTTAGTAACATCATAGATACAACAGCAAACAACTAAACACAGAGAGTATCTGAAACAGGAAAATTAACAACATTATGCTGACCTTGTGTGTATGAAGTTGCAGAAACAAAATGAACAAAGCATGAAAAGGGGAAGAGTTTCCTTTTCTTTTGCCCATTTTTGTTGAATGAATGGCAATAGAGGATGATAAACTTTTTTGTTGAGATACAGCACCAAATTGAAACATGAAGATCTGAAGAGTAAAGACATACACCCAAAACGAATTGAACCCAAATATCCTAAAAAGAAACCAAATCTAAGATAGATAACTGATATTAAAAACCATTAAAACCCAAATTCCTAATTTAAAACCGAATCTAAGTCAAAACCTGAATTAGATGGATATAGATACAGATTTTTTTTTTTTTTTAAAATTAACCCAAAAACCCAAAACATAAATCTAACCCAAAAACCTAAGTCAAAACCAACCCAACCAAAATACCCAAAACTAATTCATAAGTTCATAACCAAATCGAAGAAAAAAAAACATGGCAAATTTCAGAAAACAAAAACAATATTTGAAGAGGAAAAACAGTATACAGACCTTCAAAATATGCTGTTGCAGAGACGAACTAGGGAAATTTGATGCATCTGTAGCCTTCTTACAATGAATCAAAGTCACCGTTGAGGTTGTGATTGAATGGAGCCGGAGATGGGTGGTGCTGGACCAAAAACGCAACCCTAAACCAAAATCAAGTCCTTCAAAATCCTAAATCATATTTAAAATTGAGAAAAAAAAAACATTTTGATAGAGAATCCAAAAACCCAAAACAAAAATGAATCAAATCTAAACGTATCCAACAAACAAACAAAAAAAAAAAAAAAAAAAAGAACTCAATCAAAAGTAACATTTCATACCCAAATCTAAAAAATGGAAAAAAAAAAAAAAAAAAAAAAGAACAATGTACCGGTGCCGTACTTCAGTTGGTTCTTCCTCTTCTTCTTCTTCTTCGAGGCGATCTGGTGGGCGTGACAGCAGTAGTAGTAGGGTTGAAGTTGAGTTGGTCTGATGAATCGGTGGCCATTGTGTGAGAGAATTGGAGATTACATGAGAATGAAGTTTTGGATTTTGATTTGGGGGAAGGATATGGTTTTTATTTTTGGGTTTCTAGGAAGAGAGAGGAGTTACGGGTTTCTCTTCTTTCTCCGTATACCAATTTTTCTTTCTTTTTTTATTATTTTTTTAAGCGGATAATTTCTTTTTATAACATGAGGCTCCCAAACAGTGTTTTAAAACATTCTAATTTATCACTTTTTTTTTTTTTTTTTTTTTTGCTTTCGTGTCAACGCCTCCTTAATTGTAGCAAAAGACTTCTGCTATTATATATAGTATTAGATTAGATAATAATAATAATAATATAGATATAGATATTGTCTCTCCAAAATTTTTTTTTCTTTTAAAGAGCTTTCATCTAGTGCTTCATGGTCCATTAGGCTGCTTTAACCAAAAAAACATTCTGAAGATATTTAATTAAGCTTGTTCAATGTCTCTTCATACAATGCGCGCATTGTGTGAAGGCTTATTTTCTTACAGGTAATCATATCATAAATTTTTTGCTTATGTGCAGTTTGGTAAGATTTTTTACATCATTAATAGGTACTCTGTGTTGTTGTAAGTCTTTTTGTTTTTTTCAAAAAATTATTTTATTGATTGTTCATTTTGTTCAATTTGAATAGGTTTGCATCTCAGAGTTCCATTATTTTTTCTGCATTATGTCAAATGCTGGTTCTTGTATTTTCTACCTTTTCCTTCATTATGTGATTCTCATATTTCTAAACCTGTTTTTAATTGTTTTATGGCAAATCTGATTTAGACCCCTGTGTTGTTGTTGTATTCTCTCCAAAAAAATTCATTTCAAGAGCTTTTATATAGTGCTTCATGACTCACTAGAGATTAGACTGCTTCAATAATAAATAAATAAAGATTGAAGACATTGCAATAGGCTTGTTCAGTGTCTTCCCCTATTGCATTGTGTGAAATTGTTTTTTTAAGTGTAACCATATAATAAATTTTTTGCTTTTTGTTAAGCTTTTTTACATCATTAATCAGTACTCTGTGTTGTTTTAAGTCTTTTCCATGTGACAAATAATTATTTTATTGATTTTTCATTTTTGTACAATTTGAATATGTACGCATATCAAAGTTCCCATATCTTTTCTGCATTATCTCAAATTCTGCTACTGGTGTGTTCTACTTTTTCCTTTATCAAGTGATTTATTTCTAAGCATTTTTTCAATTGCTTTATGACAAATCTGATATGTACCCTGTACGGGCATCATCCCCCTAGGCCATCCACCCGCAGGCCCACAAGAATAACTGCTCATACCGACCATAACCTGGGCCCGTTTGCCCCTGGGCCCAGGAGAATGATCGTCCCTTTCTGGGCCCCGACACTGATCGGTCCAAAGGGCTTTACCCCGGACCAAACTAGCATGTATCAAGCACCCTGAAGGCCAAGGCGAAGCCACCCGAAATATGGTAGGTAGAAGCAAACCTCGTGTCGTATACACCTCATGCCCGAGGTCCCGCCGAGGTGTCCGACCACCAACCAAGGTTGCCATGCCGGGTCATGCGACTCACTTTGGAAGCCTTTCTATCAGGAAACAAACGTGGCAGTGGAATCAAGTTCCGGTGCCACCATTGTTCTCTTTACGCTCATAACTACTCACCACTTAGAGAGGATGGCATTGGACCTCTCCATCCACTAAACTAGAAAATGGCCACAACAACCCAGCAAGCTGTGGCTATAAATAGGGGAGGGGGTATCAGAGGCGAGGGGCGCAAGGGAGAAAGAGAAAAAGAGAAGGGAGAAGAAGGAGAAGGAAAAAGAAGATAGGAACATTGGAGCAGTCAAGCAAGGAATCACTCCACTGCAGGAAACACTAAAAGCCCACCATACAAATAGATTGTGAGCCCAATTTATCTCAGGCCCAGTCGCTGTTTTTGGGTGCGCACATACCCCTATGTTGTAGTAGTATTGTCTCTTCAAAATTTGATTCAGGAAGTCAAGGCCTGTGCTTATGGCCTAAGTGGAACTTGGATGCATTGAGAAACTTACTTGATTTTAAGATATAAGAAAGAATTTTAGGGGTATGAACATAGGTTATTTGATCTCTCTCGCTCTCTCTCATATCATGACTCTAACATCTATTCCATCAAAAAAAAAAAAAAAAAGACTTAACATTTATTAGATTGCTATTTTCTTTTTCTTGGTTGTTTAAATTCTATTAGCCTTTATGGTTTACTTCTTTGACCTTTTTATCATCCTCTGGTCCTTCCACTTTATTGCACCTGGTGGTGCAATGTTGGGAACTTGAGGTAACCCTTGTTTCTAAACTTTCCTTCCAAGTGGAAAGTTGATGGTCTTCTCAAGAAGATAGTGAGAGCTTCTTTAATGCATGATCATGTGATGTAGCTTAGCTTGGTTACCGGAAGCGAATAAAATTTGAAATTGATTTGGAATAAATGCGTACATCGTGATCATCTTGTATGGCCTGTTTGGATGTTTAAAAATGGAGGGGGAGTAGAGTAGAGGGAGGGAGAGTAATTTAATACCCTTGTTTGGAAGTTTTTTAAGGAAGGAATGGAAAGGATTTGGAGGGGTTTGGAGGGATTTCAACTCCCTCTAACCCCTCTTTTTTAATTCCCCCAAATTGGAGAGATTTGGAGGGAGAGTGGAGGATAAAAATGTTTGGCCAAATGAATTACTAAATTTGCTCTTACTATATTAACAAAATTACAAATGAAAAGACTAATTACTTCCTTCCCCCTTACTTAATTTTAAAAACATCCAAACAAGGTAGAGGATAACCATTCCCCTCTACTATCCTTCCCACTACTCTCCTCCCTTCTACTCTCCTCCCTCTCTAAACTTCCAAACAAGCCAGTAATTCTTTTGCCATAAGCTTGTTGTAAGCAGTCTCTTATCAAGCAGAGGATTAGGTGCAATGCATCGGTATGTCCTCTTGTTCATGTAATTATTTTTAACTTTTTAAATAATAATTGCCCCAAAAAATCTAGGATTTATCTTTGCTTATTTTTAATGATTAAATGTGATTATTGAAGAAAAAAGAATGGTAGGGACAAGGTTGGATTTAGGAGTTCCCTTACTTTGTAGAGTGGGAACATAGCTGGATTTATATTAGATGATCAGCTCCTTTTAAATTTCTTTATGGTTTAAATCTACTGTGCAGGAGCAGCCTGGCTTTGGCAAACAACTTTGCAAATGAAAATCTAAAGTGGCATGGAACTTGTTTTATTTGTAAATCTAGAGATTGTTAAACCATGAGAGCATAGTGCTATTTGAACATAGTGCATGGAACTTATAATAGTTGATGATTGAATTTGAAGTAATGACTCAACCCATGAGAACATAGTGCTATTTGATTGCCTAGAACCCTCTGGCTTTTTGTAATAACGAATTGATAATGGAAGACGTTGCAATGATCGCCTAGAAGTATTAGACCGAGATAGATTACAATGAAATGGATCATCAGGGCCATCTAACACTTTTCAATTTTAGGCCCACGTCAATTCCTATTTTAGGCCCAAAATACGATTTCAAGTGTTAGGCCCACTGCTTCTAAGAACAAAGAGTGTTGGGCCCGCGAACATATGCATTTCTATGGCCCAAGACACGTTAGAAGCAGGATATTATTTGTAGTCAATGCACACTTTCCTGGATCTTTCCTGGGTCAGAGACGTAAACGAGGAAATCTTTTCCTACTTTCATAAGGAATAATTTATCACGAAGTCAAAGATTTTCTTTCTTATTTAAAAGGAAAGAAATTGCTTTTCTTTTCTATATATAAAGTTTGAAAATTAATCAGTGTACCTAGGAAAGTGTGAATCTGTGTGGAAAGCCATTGGTTGTCCAAAAAAAAAAAAAAAAAAATCTGCATGCTATTACTGAAATAGCCCTATTTGCGTGGGAAAACGAGAAAAAACGTCAGTATGATGTCAGCATATAAAACATCAAATGTTGCATTATCTTACTTTAGTACCCATACACCCTAAGCAAATTTTACCTTCTTCATATTGTTTATCCTTATCTTTTTTATTTTTTTTTTATTTCTTTCCTTCTCCTTCACGGCTCCAGATCTGGATGGCACCATTTTTGTATTTTTTTTCGTTTCATTTGACTTTTTGAACTTTGGACCCACCCAAAATTTCCCCCAACTTTAACTTACATTAGCGCCACGGACGTTAATTTACAGTGGAGTTTTGATAGTCGAGATCTGAATGAGGATGATTTGCTTGCGGAGAGTTTCGTTTCAAGCATCATCTGGAAGAAATTTAATGATTTCTCTTTCTTCAATAAAAGTGATGAGACATGTAAAAAATTTATTATTAAACTCCTACTTTCTCAAAAAAAAAAAAAAAAATTCCTTCTTTACGGGTGCTGCACATGCACCCGTTAACAAGAGTATTTACTATTTTGAGCCTGAAACGATAGAAATTTTTTATTTAAAAAGATCAAATGTACAGGGTATTAAACTAGACCAAACATCTAGCCTTTGGGTGGACTATCAGCAAACAACATAGACATGTTGCGATGTCCCACAAGATTTTGTTGTACATACAATCCATAAAAGAATTAGAAAGCACCTTCACCAAGTCCCAACTATACACGTTGTGCATCATTTAGACATTGATATTCCTCAAGCCATTGTATTGCACTCTCAAATATGACCTTCAGATGGAGCTAGACCCTCTCAACTATTTTGGGCCACCAACTATGAAATTCTATTCTTTAAAAAAGTTAATCAGACTGCAAATAGTATTTTCACAGTAGACTATCATATAGTCTTCTTGGCCTCAAAACAACTAACATTCAATTTCTTCACTCAGCCATTCCCATTCTCTCTCAAAAATCCATTCAGAAAAACCTCTTATTTTAATTTCATCAAGCTTTCTTTCTCCTCTTTCTTTTAGATTTTCTCAAATGTACCATTTCACTATGGCTTTTCTGACAAACAAACAAGCCTCCTCTTCCTCCATCACCCACCAATACATATATGATGTGTTCTTGAGTTTCAGAGCAGAGGACACCCGCACGGATTTTTCAAGTCATTTGAATGGCTTTTTGAAGTTGAAGGGTATTCACACCTTCATCGATGATGAACTCCCAAGGGGAGAAGAAATTTCTACAGAACTTCTCGAAGCTATTAGAAGTTCAAAGAGTTCTATAATTGTATTTTTTGAGAATTATGCATATTCTAGATGGTGCTTGGATGAACTTGTTGAAATTCTTGAATGTAAAAAGAATGGACAAATGGTGCTACTGGTGTTTTATAAGGTGGATCCCTCGAAAGTACGTAACCAAAAGGGAAAATTTGGAGAAACTTTAGCAAAACATGAAGTAAATAATATAAAGAAGGTGCAAAGATGGAGGGAAGCTCTAAACAAAGCTAGTAGCATATCTGGTTTGACCTACAAGGACGGGTATTTAATTATTACCCTTTTCACTTTTTTATTTTTATTGTTATAATTTTCAATTGTGTGTCTAGTCACTAAATTTTAATTAAATTAACACTAGTTACCACTAATTTTTTTCATTGATAGCTTTAATTTTTTTTTTTTGGGTCAAATTATGAAAGTATTAATTTTTAATTGCTAATCTAGTTGCTACAAAGATCAACGACTGAAACATAAGAATATACAATCAAGATAATCTTACCAATTAATTAGGACTTCCTTCTGCAATATTTAGAAAGTTTTCAAAAAAGTACTAAATAATTTTGTAAAAACATCAAAATTAGGTCCCTAATAACTTGTTTCCTCACATATATAAAATTTATGTAATTTACTTCTTTTTTTTTTAGGGCGTAATTTACTTTTATTAACAACTAGTGTTATGCATGTGTGATACAAGGTATAATAAGAAATCATATTTAAACTAAAGAAAATACTTCAATAATATTTTTAAATATTTTGTACTACGGTTTTACTTAAAAGTAATCTATATTAGTAATTTTAATTTATTTATAATAAGCAAAAGGGTGGAACTATATTACGCTAAAAAGTGCAAACATGACTTGTATAATTAAACTTTTATTATTAAACCAAAAATTTGTGGTAGGCCATCAACATAATATAAAATAAACAATTAAATTTTTCTCAAAATTTGAAAAACTCTTCGGAGTAGAATTTTAATTGGGTAACTTTTATTTAAAAATTTTGAAACATTGATGATAGAGTTCAACTTAGAGCAACTATGAAATTGTTATAATTTACTTATAATACACCAAATGATCTAAAGAGAAAAAAAGAAAAAGAAAAATATAAACCAAATAAATAAGGAGGAGGGCATCCACTTAACTACAATGTAGGATACAATTTATATTAGTATATAGTATATGGTATGATATAATTTGGACATAAATTATAAAATTTAGTTTATTGCAAATTTTTTGGTGACAATAATTACTTGATTGATTATTTTATCATTTTAAAATCTTTATATAGTGTACTAAAGTTTTTATAATTTCACTAACAACATAAATTATACAATTTAATATTTAATTTATAATTAACCATTTTTTTTATTTTTCTTTTATGGATATTAACCAAAACTTTTAAAGGCATAGGAACTTGCCTCAACGAGAGTATGTCACATGTTGTAACCACAACTTTTAGGGTTTCAACTTTTTTTATTTATGAGTCGTTGATTTGCACAATGTGCATAAATGTTTTATAAAAAGGTAATACAAATATACCTATTATAATTAGTAAAAAAAAATTCTATTATCAAATGAAAAAAAAAAATTATCGAGAACTTAAAAGGTAAAGCATAAAAATAACCGTTTCCATATATTATTTACAATATAGTTAGCTATGTTAGAAATTTGACAAATTTTCTCAATATCCAAACTTTGTCTCTCTAATATCAAATCCACGGAAAATGTATCTAAAAAATTTATAAGTTAGACAAAAAAGAAAAAAAGAAGAAAAAAAAGAAAGAAACAACTACTTTCAGGACTTAAAATACATCAAAACCTTGATAAGGGGTAAAAAAAAGTCACCTCTGATACCTAAAATGTAGAAAACTTATCTCAAAATTTTATAAATAAAATAATGTAAATAGCATAAAAAAATTTTCCAAAACCAAACCCTTACAAAAACATGATTCAAAACCTAAAAGGAACAAACATATATAAATAAATATATATATATATATATATTTAAATTGTTTCTACCTCCTAAAAAAAAAAAAAAAAAAAATTGTACATATACAAACACTTTCAAGATCTAATGTCCAAAAAGAAAAAAATCACATCAACAACCAAATTGCTCTTCAATTTTTCGCCGCATGTTTATCTAAGTTTTTTATTTTTGTGGCAAGTGAATTATTAGATATAAAAATCGAAGAGTATAAAACCAATTAAATTCAAAATTATATATATATATATATATATATATATAAAGCTAATACCATGTAATCTCTTCTAAAAACAATGTATGATTTGACCTGTATAATTATGATTTTTTAAAACTGTACCCATATATATGCATGGGCTACACACTAGTTAATAATTAAAGCTAACAAAAGCTACAGTAATTGAGGCCATTTTTAAGCTTCCAAAAAAAAAAATTTTGTGGCCATTTTGAGTGTGCATGTATTGTAATTTGTAAGTATTTAAAGAATTTTATTCTCTCTACTTTTTTTTTTTTGAAAAATAATTATAATATGCTGCTAACCCCGCAACTCGAACCCTTTCCTTTTCTAGACCTCCAAGCACTTTGTACATGGGAATGTATCAATCCAGCTACAAGACTTTTAACTTTTCTCTCTACTTTTAGTTACCACCTTAGTCTCTTGTTTTAATCTTACCAAAAACCAAATATGGATCAAATAATATTAGTAGTAAATAAACATAAATTAATATGAATATGATAGCTGGGTAACATTATATCGCTAACACTTAACTTGGAAACTTTTTGGCCATAAGCATAACATTGCAAACATAAATGAGATGTGACAATCAAATCAACAATAACAAAGAATTCGCAAGAAAAACATAGAATGAATCGAGGGGAGAGATACAAAAGGGGCAATAAGAAATTTAAAACAATTCAGGAATGGCTGTAGGAAGAATAAGGTTAGAGTGGGATATAATGGAGGGAGAAGTAGAGTTTACAATGAGAAGAGGAAATGTTAAAAAATAATGTAATGCTAGAATTTAAGAGATAATGCAGGTAAAAATTGATTAAAAATTGTAGAGATATAAGGGTTTTTTTTTTTGAGGGAATATAGAGATATAAGTCGAGAAGTCATATATTGCCAAAAGATATATGGTTTTATTACGATTGATAAGTTACAATGAGGTTAGAGAATGTGTGAAGTCATGGTGTACTATTGAATATATTAATATTGTATAATATATATATATATATATATATATATATAAAATGGTGGCGTGGCTGATGATGTGATTTAACATGAGCGTAACAAAATTAAATTTTACGCTTTGACTTTTATAAATTATTATTATATAGATATAGATATAAATTATATGATATTTTAGTTGTAGTGCACAGAAGAAACATCTTGAAGTTAGTCCTTGTTCATGTGTTTCTATTTTCTATTCTAACTTATTACATACTTTTTTTGTTGTGTAAATGACAGTTGCAATTGCAGTCAATTTGAATTTATTGAAGAAATTTGTAAAAAGATCTCAAGTGCTTAATTAAATCACATGAAATTATCTATTGCAAAATATCTTGTTGGAATAGACACTCATGTAAATGACGTCATACATCGGTGTTTAGATATTAAATCAAATGATGTCCGCATTGTAGGGATCTTTGGCCTTCCTGGAGTGGGTAAGACAACAATTGCAAAAGTTATTTTTAACACAATTCATTATTGTTTTGATGGAAGCAGCTTTCTAGATAATGTTAGTGAAAAATCAAGGACAAATGATGGCATAATTCAATTACAAGAGACAATTTGCTATGAGATCTTAGGGTATCAAAATTGGAAGGTGGGGAGTATATCTAAAGGAATCAATGTGACAATTGAAAGGCTTCATCGTAAAAGGATTCTTATAGTTCTTGTTAATGTTGAAAAATTGGATGAGATAGAATTTTTTCTTGAAAGTTATGATAGGTTTACTTTTGGAAGTAGAATCATTATAACCACAAGAGACAAACACTTGCTTGATACTCTTACAAAAAATATTCATGTAATGTACTACGAGGTGAAGGAGTTAAATAAACATGAAGCTCACAAACTCTTTTGTCAAGAGGCCTTTGGAAGAAACAATTTCGAGGAAGATTATTCAGAATTGGTCAACGAATTTATAGATTATGCCAACGGTCTTCCATTAGTTCTAAAAATAATTGGCACAGATTTGTATGGAAGAACTAAACATGAATGGAAAAGTGTGTTGGACAAATACAAAAGAATTCCCAAGGGAGACATTCTAAAAATACTCAAAATAAGCTATGATGGATTGGAACAAACTCAACAAGGAATTTTTCTTGATATTGCTTATTTTCTTAAAGGATTCTACAAAGATGAAGCTGTAGATATACTAAGAAGCATCAATTACCATGATCCAAATTATGATATTGAAAGACTTATTGATAAGTGACTTATAATTGTTACTGAAGATAATAAATTATCGATGCATGACTTGATTCAACAAATGGGTTGGGAAATTGTTCGACAAGAATCACCCGAAGTGATTGAGAAGCGTAGTAGGCTATTGTGTTATGAGGATGCTCCTGAAATTCTAATTGAAAATATGGTATGAGTTGTTTTGATTTACTTTTTTCTATTTTTTCACAAGTGGATTTAGTCATTTTTATTCCTTTAATTTTTTTTAATGTTTAAGAAAATATAATTTTATTAGCGTGGCTTTTGTTTAAAGTTTAACAATCTATATTTTTTGGTGAATTATTTTTACATTGTGGCTTACTTAATTTTTTGTTCAATTAGGGGTCAAATGAAATTCGAGGCATAGCACTGTGCTTGCCTAAACCAAAAAACGTGAAGTTGAATCTTGGAAAGATGAAGAATCTCAAATATTTGATAGTTTGCAATGTAATTTGTGAAGACCTTAAATCTCTTCCCAATGGGTTGAGGTTACTTGAATCGAATGAATTTCCTTTATCTTCCTTGCCATCCGCCTTTGAGCCTAAAAACCTCGTTGTACTCAAAATGCAACAAAGCCACATAAAATTGAACGAGCATTTCGAGGTATGATCATTAGCATTTATAAATTCTTATTAGGCTTTTGTTAATGAGTACTCTTAGGGAACAAGTTAAGGTGCATTTTTTTTGTGGTTAAAACTAAACCATGCATTTAATTCTAAATTAAATAATATTTTTATACATTTTCAATAAACAAAATCAATTTTTGCACTTAAAAAAAGAGTAATGTTACATGCACTACAAGTTTTACTATATTGAGTGTACTAATTGATCAAATTGATGTATTACCAACCATAAATAGACAATTCAAATATTTATTTATGAATTAGTTGAAGCCCAACATTTACATTCATTATCATATTAGTTTGTAAATTTTATATTGTAATACTTATCTTTAGCATTTAAAAAAAAAAATGTTTATAATAATTTGTAATTGAACATCTAGTATTTCTTATTCTATCCTCTTATCCTATCATATTAATTTTTTTTTCTTTTTACTAATGAATTTTTAAAAAAATATTTCTTCTTTCTACAGAGGTGTCGATTCGAAACATTGATGTATATGGATTTGTCATATAGTAAAAATATTACAAAGGTACCTGACTTATCACTGATTTCCCCAAACATAAAGGAATTGTACCTTTTTGCATGCATAAATTTAGTTGAGGTTCATTAGTCCATTGGACTTCTTGAAGAGCTTAAATTCTTGAGTCTCTCTGGATGCCAAAATCTTAGAATTATACCAAAAAACCTCAAGATGAAATCTCTAAAAGCATTATATCTTTGGGGCTGTGAAAGTCTTGAGCAAGGAACAGAAGTGTTGTTTTCATCAATAGGATATCTCATTCCCCTTCATGAGTTAAGAATAAGTTTAAAAAACTTGAAAGAGGTTCCAAGTAGCATCTCTAATTTAAAAAATCTTAGCCGTCTCTGTATGGAAGATTGTGACAATTTTCCAAAAGCCATGGATAGTCCTGATTGTTTCCCCAAATTAGAATCTTTAGGTTTCCGTTACAGCAACATTACTACCCTCCCTAAAATCAATATCAGATTTCAGAAATTAAAAATGCTTTACTTCCAACACTGCTGGAACCTTTGGGAAATTCCAATGCCTCCACCACGTCTACAAGATTTATATATTAAAGGGCGCAATTCCTTGGATTCACAATCAAGAAGAAGATTATTGAGTTAGGTCTCTCCCTCTCTCATAGATAGAAACAATTTTGTTTAACTTTCTCAAATATAATATATGACTAAATTTGCTAAACTGAAGTTTCTTAAATTTGCATCAGTTTGGAGAAATGTTTGGGCTTCCACAAAATACTATATGTTCAAGGGGATCATTGCATCAGGACTCTGTTTCTGAAAAGTTCTACGATACATCTAAAATGTGTTCTCTACATGACCATTTTTATGATGGATTTATGTTTAGCCTTGTCCTTCCAGGAACTAAGATTCCAAAGTGGTTCAACCATCAAAGTGTTGGAAGCTCCATATCATTCTCGGTTAGTTGGGAATCTCTAGCATTTGCTTTCTGTGTTGCTTTGAAAGTAGAACCGAAGGATATCGTGGCAAATTGATATGATACTTTTCTTTGTTTTACCTACATTCTCTTCAATGGTTATAAAAAAAATGATCTTTTCAGATTATTTTTTTATAGATTCATCATCTTTTACGTGGTTTCAATATAGAACCAATAGCTCATTTGACGGCATAGTTTTAGAGGATGGCAGCAACGTTAAGCTTCTATGTGAAGTCTCAAATTATGATCCAAAAAAGGCAAAAATTACAATAGAAAGGTGTGGGGCCCATGTAGCATGCATTTGTCCTTCTCAAAATCCTGCTGTAGATAAGATTGCCTGCATAAGAATTCATGAAATTTTAAGAGTGTCCTTTGATGAAAACTTAAAAAAGTTTTTACGCAAAGTCACTACTCAAAACCTCATTAGATTCTCAAAAACCCATTGCCCTCTTTGTGAAATAGCTGAAGATTCCCTTTTACATCTATTTCAATGTTGTCCCTATGCCAAAGGAGTGTGGTATGGTGGGAGATGGGGTTTTCGAGTCGACATGATCTGAGCTCAAACTGTAATGGAATTTGTTGAACATATGATTGACCCACCAAGTGAGTTACTCACAGAAAGAATCACCAAAGATGAGTTCACGCTATATGCAACAGTGGCAATGAAAATCCTTTGGATGGCACGAGAGGAAGCTTTGGTTTCAAACACTAAACCCACCATAAACCATTTAGTCCATTGTCTAAAAAAACAGTATGACTATTACTTGAGAACACTCACCAAAGAGCAAAACAGGGGAAGTGCTTGGGCCAAACCACTTGAACGATTGATAAAACTTAATTTTGATGCATCATGTGATCAAAACAATGTAGGCTTGGTTGTAGTTCTCAAAGATCAAGAAGGGAATGGGAGAGCTATCGGACGTGGCATAAACATCAACAGCAATATGGGAATGCCATTGGCCAAAGAGGAGTGCAAATTGTGGTAGAGGGTACAAAGGTAAGCATTCCATGTATTTGATAAAATGTTTCTATGGGCTGAATGAATGAACTCACCTCTTTCTTTTCTAGAGAGGAGTTTTAGTGTATATATATAATGGTAAAATATGGTAAAGATTAAACAATTGGATTGCTATTTCTCTTTATTTTTTGTAGTCAGATGAATCTTCTCTAGAGATACTCTTTATTTTGTTAGCTTGTTGTTGAGTATTTATCTTTTAGATTGTTCTGTTTGAATTGCAGAAAACTTCATTGTAAACAAGCCAAATTCTGCTTTGGCTTTGGCTTCATCTTCATTTGGAAATCTGGTTAGATCAAGAACATTTGATGCTTTTTCTTAGGAAGTACATTCTCGCATTGCTTCTTTTCCGAGCTAAGTTTTGTTAGCTTCATCTCATGTGCTGTCAGGTGCTTGTTTTGTGAGTGCAGATTTTTTTGTGGCTGAGTCCATTGTGTCATGAGCAGAAGATTCATGAACCAGGGTGTGATCTGCCATCAAGCACTTTGTAGAATGTGCCAAATGTCAAATTAATAGCTAGAGGCAGACCTTCTAGAATTGCCACTACTGATTGTGACAGCTTCAATGGCATGCATGATCATCTCTAATACTTTGAGTTTAAAATTTGTCCAGAGTAAGAAGATTTCGAGTATTAGAGCAACAAATGTTCTCTCATTTCATCTATTAAAAATTGCATGTTGTGGTCTTTTCAGTTTAATTTTCTGTTAATTTTTTTTTACATAATGTCTATGATTTCAACCAACATCAATGGATAGTGGTTAGCTTAAAAGAAATATTGTTGCTTTAAGTTAGTGGAATATATTTATAAAAGGTTGATGATACATTCTTAAATTACTCTCTTCTTGGTTGGCAGCCTTATTGAGGCCAATTATATGCATATTGCCTACCTCCCTAATGAATAAACTTTTTTTTTTCTTGTTTTTGTTTATAATATAACCTGGATATTTTAGGACAATAACTTCTTTATTTGAGGAAAATATATGCATATTTTAAATAAGGTATGTCTAAAAATATATTTTATAAGGAAAGTAAAAATTCTCTAATAAAGACCAATAATTTTTCTGTTGTATTATTCATTTTATGTTAAGATTATCAAAACCTGTGACTTTTGAATGGAATTAAGTGTTTGTGATATTTGCAAAAAGTAAGGGGATCGTTGTATTAAATTAGAAGAATTGGGATGTACAACACAAAGGATTATCTATATACATATAAGAAATATAAAAAACTTCAATCCCATGGGAGGCAACAGCCACCTTGGCCTCCCTTTGCTTAACTTGTATTGCCCCTATTGCCTCAGATAAGGTGTTCAGGATGGGACACATGTAATTTTAATTTTTTTTTTAATATTCTACTTAGGAAGAAATAAATCTTCATCTTCCTTTTGGGGTACTATTGTTCTCTTGCCAGATACTATTCTGCCTAGATGTAATATGACCTGAGCATTGTTACAAAACCTTGGGAACGGAGAACTCTGATAATTTCTTCTTGTTACAGTTTATTTTATTGACAATCAATCATCTATCTATACCAGTTATGCAATTGATGAAAAGATGGCAGACAATTTCCTATGCAATAAAATAATGTGTTTCTTGTAACTTTTGCATGTAACTGTTTAGAGTGTGTTTTCCCTAAATTTTGGTAATTGTTGGTTTTGTAATTTGGCTTTGATCATGTGGGAGTAATCAAGTGGTCACTTTGCTCCAAGATTGGTTTACATTTTCTTCATTGTGATTTTAGTTAGTATGATTTAAGGCTCTCCATATTGCTGATTTGTTACATATGACAACATATAAGTAAGATCAAATGTAGACTAATATTATGGTTAGTCAAGTTGGAGCAAGTTCTCTGATTTTCTAAAGTTTGAGTTTTGTAATGAACTTCTCAAACTAATGATATTTATTACTTCTTGTCTAGTTGAATCTATGAATTTTATACTCAATCATGTTTGTCTTTTATTTCTCCAACTGTATGCCTAAGAAAGTTCAGGGAAGAATGACTTTACCTTTGGACTTTAGTATCACTTCATACTTGGTAAAACAAATAATTACTTTGGAGTAGGAAATTATTTTGTCATAGGGTTGGTCTTATTTAATGAATTGAGCATGGGATAACTTTTCTTTCTACCATCATGTCATGTTAAAGGCTAGCTCAAATCAGTTTCTTGAATTTATATCCCTTTGTCTCTGGAGCTCTCGTGTAGTAGTATCGAATAGCCTTCTCACTCTTCCTCTTTGCCAAAACTCCACTTCTATTTCTCTCTAAATTCTGACTTAAAGTCTTCAACATGGATTATAGATTTCATTGATATTCATATCAAAAACAGCAAGGGCTCCCAAAAATCTTCACAAGTGATTGAGAATCTATATTTTAAATATTACTTGGCTTCCCTCATTTCTTATTTAAATGCAAAATCCTGTTACCTTGGTCTCATTTAATGTAAGGGTTCCTGTTTTGTTAGTGCAGATTGTTATGTCCGACCCAGTTTGTGACTAGCCAACACATAATCAACATGCACTTCACAGAATAAGCCAAAGTACAGTAACAGGCATTGACAATACCAACAAGTGCAATAAAATATGTTGGTGCCGCCCATCCTTTAATACGTCTACCCTGATGTCTCTACTCATTGGGAGAGCTTCTCAAATTGCTTGGATTGCTTGAAGTTACAAACAGCCAAAACAACAACAACCAGACTAGCAGCAACGATAATACTCCCACTAAGATACTACCCATCTTTCCAGCCATGCTGTTTGATACCTAAGGCAGAGAGAGCATAGCACAGGTTGAAAGTAAAATAACAGTGGTGTCCTTGAACGCTTCAAAGACATAACTGAGAAACTTTTTGCAGGTGCCTTTTGGTACTTATTGGGAACATAAACATTCTTTCTATGAATAAAATCAGCCATATTATCACTAATATCTCCCTTTATGTCTATTTCAAGAATCACAGCCAGTGCTTTTACTCTACCAGAGTGACTCAAAGCCTGAGAGTTCTCATTCCTCACAATGTCACAGAACCTTTTCAGATCAACAATGAGAGAGGAATTAGGTTTGTCATGCAAGGGCTTCTTTGCGTCTCGTAAACAAGATATGGATGCTGAAGTCGTGGGTCTAATCTGAAGTGTAAACAATTAGTATTTACCAATCAAAATAGCAATGTGACCACTGAACTCTGTTTATGAAGCAAGGGCTAGGGAAACTAAGATAGGGATCTTTGTTTTATGATGGTTCTTATGATGTTTAGCCCTGGTGTGACCCTGTTCTGGACAAGTTAACAAGATGTTTAGTTTGGGCCTCTCTTTATGTGTTCTTTCATTTTTTTGGCCATATGGAGATTTTTATTTGATATCCTACTTTGGAAAAATTTAAACTGCAGATTGTGTTACTGTGCCTTTGGTTATTTTCAGGTTGTCTGGATACTTTTGTACTATATTAAAGGTATTCTTATCTAATCCTTGATTCTGTTTGAAAATAGGCTATAGAGGAATGTTATTAACCATTTATTTGTAAAATTTGAAGAAAAAGAGAAAGTGCCCCCGTATGGCTCGAGTCAATGAACTCTTAGTCATACCTTTTTTAAATATCAAATTAATTGCGTACTATTGAAACTTGATACTAAATAAAAATGGCTTCTAAACTTGATCTTCATGGATTGCAGCATTCCTTATGCAGATTGTTGCATTGTTGGTCTATTAATACCTATAGTGTTAGAGGTTGCTCAATGTGTAGATTTACCTATTTTTCTGTCTTGTGGGTGTATCCGGAAGAATCGTAATCATCAAATTGTGCTCTGAATTAGTTGTTGAGGTGTCTTATACTTCCATGAATGCTATTATATGTTTGACTATGTGGTTGGGGGAAGATTTAATAGTTTTTTCTAGGCATGTATTAGAATAAATACTTGGTTATATGTGTAGGTTTGTTACTCCAAATGTGGCTCAGAATAATGCACCATGGTTTGGATTAATATTCAAGGAATGCTAAAGCAAGTTGTTTGACTCGTCTTGTTCCAGACTTCTATGATAATTGGGTTGTGCTTCTCCTCAGTCCTTGGGAAATCAAGACCATTGGTCACAACTTTTTACTAGGCAAGTAGATTTTCCTCTGGATTTTGCAAAATGATAATCAAATGTAGTTTGCTATAGTTTTCTCTGTAGCCTTGCTATACATATGTGGAATATGAAATATTGCACATGACTTAATTACATTTTCTTTTCTTTCATTACCATGACATCAAAATTTTTGAATTTGCCTTTGCTGTGATCCTTTATGATGATTGGCTTATGACATCTCTATAAAGATTCCTAGCAGTCTATTTGGAGCAGATGTGGTTGAAAATTACTTCATTTTCATCCACTTTCATTTTTTTGTCTCTTCTTGCATTGAACAGAATTCTTAGCCCACTTTGGGGCCATTTGATTTTATTATACGGGTGATAATGACCCAGTGGAAATTATTCCATTTTAAGTGATTATTTTCCAATAAAATCTGTCTCTATAGAATATGCAAGCTCTAGATTTTGAGCACTCCTCTTCTTTAACAAAATTCATTATTTACTTCTTAAAAAATGTGTTTCATTGTTCACTTCCTTTGGCTACTCCCCTGGTAAAACAGTTGAGATGAACAAAGAGTATTGTCTTAGACAGAAGTGGCTCCTCATTAATTTGAGAAAATGATTGATGTAGCAGACTTTCGAAGTTTTATTGATTTGAGTCTTTTTAAGCTCCTAAAATTGTGTTGATTTTGCATGGCTTAGTTTAACAAAAGTATGTGAAAGATAGATAGCTATTGAGTTAACTTGTGTGGTGTAACTTTGAGCTTTGTTTTGTTAACTTGTCAGGAGAGCTAGGCCCTTGTTAGAAAGAATCTGATGGAGGATTGCTAGGCTTGACTCTCACCACATGGGGGTTCACGGACTTTGGACTCTAGCTTTGTTGGGCCAAGCTCACAGGGTTAGCCTCATAATTTCCTTCTCCAAAAGGCCATTAATTCATTGTTATTATTAGAGATTCTTCTTCAACATGCAAGAAAGTAATAACTTTGTATCATTTCTTTTCATATTCTTAGAATTTCTGTACAAGATAGACTCCTAAATTTTTGTACCTTGTAACATTTCATTCTTTGTTTTCCCTTACAAAGTTATTGGTTTAAAATGAGGTGAGAGAAATCTCAAATCCTTAGAGTCACCTTGTCTCTCCATGGTTAGTCCTGTTGTTAAAGATTGTTGAACCACTTTCTTGGCCCAGCAAGGTTGGCAATTTTACATCGTGCTCTGCTTCTAGAGCCCAAAACCTTATTGTTGGGCTATAATACCAACCATGTCAATGAATTCCTAATGTTTTTTTCACACACTGAGGTCAAAAGTTCAATGAAGTTACATTGTCTTTAACTAGTCTTTGCAATTTAGTTTAGCAGCAAGAACATGGAGGTGAGAAAAGGATGATATAGAACTTGCTACTGTTTGGGTTTGGAAAAGTTATTATAAGAGTTCAAATTTTGTTTCAATATCTTGTGTTCCAGGCTTTGAAATGGAGCATAAATTTCACAAAACCTGTGCATGAGGATTAATGCTCCTCTGTCCTCCAAAAATAGGTTTTGTACGGGGCAGTACTAGTGTTGTATGTTGTGTAGTTATATATTTTCTTCTATTGAGAGTTGATAGGTGCTTGAGAATTCCCATACATAAAAAAAAATGGGGATATTAAAATTTATAACACTAACACTTGCAAAGATGCTATTCTCGTTGTTTTCTACTTTGCCTAATTGCTATGAAATGCATCACTTTACAAATAACTCTTTTTCTGCGTGAAGATCCCTAGCTCTTGGCAGAACCTTACTCTTTCTTTCCATCAGCACTATCAGCAGCTTTCTTTTCACTGTTTACTATCATACATCATGTCCCATCTAGGTGATTGGAGCATTAGATGGAAGCAAACTTTGTCTATATTGAATCATTAGTAGAGCCTCTCGCATGTACTGGTCTCACATGTTTGTAGATCCATTTTTTGAGTATAAACATTTTGTATGTGATAATTTCCTCTGTATTGAATGGATTAAGAACAAATTTTGTGTATTTAAAATAAATTAATAATATTTTATCAAATTAATCAAGTAGATGAGGTGGAAGTAGTAGCTGCTGCCTGAGCCTTGGAGTTTTCCCTAGTAGTTGGTATTAACCAAGGTATTTTGCAAGGTAATTCCAAGGTGGTCATGAAATCTCTTGCAGATGAGGCGCAACTATTGGCTTCCTTTGTACTGTTATTAATGCTTATCTGGATTGAGGGGGAGGGAGCGGGAGTACACATATATATCGGCCAATAAGTCACATGATTGAATTTAATTGTCATTGGAAAAGAAAACATCGTTTGTACTATATTGAAATCTTCAATGCAACATGTAATTGACTTCTTTTTTTTTTGGTGAGATAAAGATAGAAACAACATGTAGTTGAACTTAAGGTACAACACATAAATAATTGGATTTGTACCTAAATTTTGCCCCTTATAAAACAATGATATTCCCCATCAAAGGAAAAGATCATTTTGTAATCTGGAAGCTAATTGTACCATACCCATTTTTCATAAGATTTGACTAGCTCCTCAACTTTGGAGAACTCTAAATTGATATTCTTAGAATTTCTGGACAGTACAAACCACAATTTCTTTTTTCAACTTTTGTTCCTTATAACCTTCCCCCCCCACACACACAAAGTATTTTATTTTTTTTAAAATGAGTTGAGAGAAATCTCAAATTTCCATGCTTGATCCTGTTATTGAAGCTTGTTGGGCCACTTCCCGGGGCCTGATATGATTGCAATGTAACACCATGCCCTGCTTCTGGAGCCTAAAGTCTTATAGTTGGGCTACAATACCTAGCATGCCAATGAACTCCTAATGTTTCTTCTCAAACTGAGGTAAATAATTTGATTAAACTAATCTTTGCAGCTTAGTTTAGTAGCAAGGACAGGAAGGGGGGAAATGAACAATATACAATCTGCTACTACTTGGGTTTGGAAAAGTTGTTATAAGAGTTCAAGTTTTGTTTCAATAACTTTTGTACTAGGCTTTGAGATGGAGCATACATTTCAAAATACCTGTAAATGAGGAATGATGTTCCTCTGTCCTCCAAAATGCCTTGTACAAGGCAGTACTAATGCTGTATTTTGTGTATCTACAGGTTTTCTTCTGTTAATAGTAACTGTTAGGTCCTCAAGAACTTTATTGATCAAAGCATGGGGACACCAAAATGAATCACACACTAATAACACTTGAAAATATGCTATTTTTGTTGTTGTCTACTAGGCCAAATTGCAATTCAAATGGATAACTTGACAAATAACCACCTGTAGAGATTTCTTCATTAAGTTTCCTGCACCAGCAGAACCCTACTCTTTCTATCAGCACTAGTAGAAAGGACTCTTTTCACTGCTTACTATTATAACATGGACTGGGACCATGTTTGGAAATTATTTCATCCTTACAATTATTTGTTTTCTCACTATCTTATAGATTTATCTCATGTATCAGTTTGAGAGTTGAGTGAGACTGGTGATACTTTTTGGTTTTTAGTGAGTTCAATTTTTCTTCTGGATCAAAAATGGTAGATTCTACGTTGATGTGCCAAAATTGTGATCAATTTAGTAGTTATATTTATAAGAAAAGAGAACATTTGTATGTTAACACTCTTAGATTCTGTCCATGTGATAATATTTTTTTTCTTTTGGATTGGGACCATTGGATAAAAATGTACTGTTATAAACTTTAAGCTAGTAATATTGAGAGGAGTGGAAGTATGCTTTTCTTTTCTTTTTTTCTTTTTTGGTTAAAAAAGTTTGCTTTTCTTTTCTTTTTTCTTTTTGGTTAAAAAGTATGCTTTTCACCATTGCTGTGAGTGGCATATATCCTTTCTATTTGTTTTCTTGAAATGACGTGACGTTATATACATTTTTCTTTGTGAAACACTAAGTAATAGGTCCTATGCAGAATGCTTTTAATGACAATCAATCTCAATGTTAAAACTTTTATTTTTTATCTGTATTTGATAACGACACACCATGATATCAAAGATTAATTGCTGAAATCATAATATTGCTTGGCCCCATCTTTGTACTAAAGAAAGAGGCAGTAGGGCACTTGGCTGTGAGAGTCTATTTTGTTATGACTCTATGACCACTTTACAACCGAATACAGTTCTTTCTTCAAACTTATCTCATTCCTTATTTATTTCACCTTAAATGTTCATTCCCTCTGCACACCTAATCTTGGTCTGCAAGTCTAAATGCCCTAAAATCACGGATACATATCACGGAGAGTGGGGTCATTGTGATAATAGATATTGTTTAAGTCTCTTGTCCTTTCATTGTTGTTATTTGGACCTCTCATGGCTTGGCCTACCTAATTATTTCCTTTACATATTGGGAGCTTTAATTCTCTTTTCTCACTCTTTGAATCTCAACCAACAGTTAATCTTTTTTCAAAGCTAGAGCTTGGTCCTTGGAATCAATATGTTGAGCAGCCAATTATGTACAAATAATACGAGTGCTATGTATTCAGTAACTGTATGTCACAAAACAAAATTTATTATGTAATGATGAATTTATTATTTTTATGGTTCAGTTAAATGCTATGCTGACTATTAACTTTTCTTTTATGTAATAAGACCAGCTTTCATTGTCTTCCACCTATGCAACAAAGGTGAACATCAACTTGGATAATCAGCAGGATTACATACACTGGGATTCTGAAGAAGTGATAAAAAATAAGAGGACAATACATGAAATTATAAAATTTCTTGAGCAATCAAAATCCGAGGTAAGTTAAAAATCTAAATAAGTATTTAATTAATGACAAAGTTTCATGTAATATACTAATAAAAAAAATTACTTAGGAAGCGATTTTCTATTGTATGGTTGTCGTGGAAAAGGTAAACGCTAAAAATGGATGACATTATATTTCATGCACTGATTGTCATAAAAAGGCTAAAACAATTGGATCTACATTTTGGTGTGAAAGTTGCAAGAAAGAATTTTCTTTTCCAACAATAAGGTTAGTTCTAGCTTATGAAAAAGATTAAAATATATTACATATAAAATATATATTGTAGAAACTTACACATTTGCCAAAAACTTCAGGTACAGATTAGAATTACATGTCAAGGATGAAAGTGACGCACAATATTTGTGGTATTTGACAAGGAAGCAGAGAAAATTGTTCGTATTCCTGCTACACAAGTCTGTACTATAGAAATAAAGGTATAATATTCATAGCTTCATGAAGTTAATGAACTTATCATTATTTTTAAGATTTCCATACATCTTTTGAATATTTGGTATTACAAATGAATTTTTTTATTATTTTTATGTTGGACTTGGCTTTGAGGCCAATGATGTTTTGTTTCTGGTTTTTATATTAGATTTTATATTGGCTTTTCATAATATGGATATGAAGTTAGTTTGCCTTCCTTTCTGGTTTGGTTGCATATATAATTATTTTTTTCTTGAGGTTTTTTTGGCGATGATATGGATCCTAGTTCAGTAATATTTGCTTAGATCCATAATTAGTTTGGATTCAGATCCTAGTTTTTTTTAATGCTCAAACCTTTGAATACCGGAAGATCTTATGTACAGTGGTTTGATCAGTACTGTTCTTTCTTTTGCCTCAGGTAGTATTAATGGTTATTTGTCTGTCTATTACCTCAGAAAAATGCCTCTATTGTAAGAAAAGTTATTGGGCTCTTGTGTTTGCAGTTTGCACAATTACTGGGTAACATGTTATTAGTGATCAGTCATGATTTATAAGCTGCTTTTTAATTTTTTGGATAGAATTCAAATTAGGGTCTTAGATCCATTGTTAGAATTTTTCTCATTGGGTGAGCATAGGGATACTGTTAAGAGTTTTGATATGAAGTTGGAAGATTCACTAGCATCAGTGTTACGTTAAGGCTCACGGGTTTGGAAGATTCAGATGTTTGTGTAAAATGTTGCCTGTGAGGAGAATACCAGGAGACCAATGCTTGTGTTGCTGAAAAAGACTTGGAGCAGTTAACTGTATGCTCCTTTTGAGCCTTAAAGTGAGAGGTGTATCAAAACAGTGAGAAGTTTGGGATAGATCCGTCTTCCATTGATGATTAATCATTTTGATTTCAAGGGAAGTTTTCTTAAAATGCTTATAGGGATAGTTAGGATTTATAATGCTGAACTAGTTAGGCTTCAATTTACTTCAATTCCAGCTTGGTGTGAGAATATTGTGTAGATACCTGAAAACACCACCTAAATAATGATAGCATTGTAATACAAGCTTATAATTTCTTAATTCAACAAAATCAAAATTGCGCCTTTGCTTCATCTTCACTTCAATTCCAAGAATATTATGTATACCTAAACCCTAAAGAATGATCATGTAATGCAAGATTCCTCAGCTTCCTTCCCCTCTTCCTGCCTTTTCCCAATTGTCCAGATTTTATACCATGTTCTTGTCCTTGAAGGAAAGTTAATGCCTTCTCATACTTCTCTGCTCTTTCTTTTTCCCAAAGTGCTCTTTCTTTTTCCTTAACCTCAAGTAAGAAAAATGCATCTTTCCGCAACTCACGAGTTGCCCCCTTAGCTTCATGTTTTACTTGTTTCTGCAACTTTCTCTTCACAGCCCATTCACGACCTAGATCATAATCTCTACCCTTAACAAAGCTGCAAGACGACATGACAAATTCTCAGTTCCAACCAGTTATTGTAAGTAACATTATCTATTGCAACAAAGTTTTAACATGTGGTTAAGAGCAAGGGAAAGAAAATTACTTCGCCTCAAATTTCGGATTCAACATTTTGATAGGCACTGGATTTGCTTCTGCATTAGAAATTGCTGCCCATTTGAAATTGCTGTCCATTTGAACAAAAAAAATTCTCATTGTTTTACTTTCCCAACCAGCATTAGCATGAAAAAATAGCCCCTGATCAATACGAATGTCACAATCAATACAAAGACAATCAAATGATGTCATGCAGCTACATATGTAATAAAAATAGACTTCAAAGTTGACTGCAAATACAGATATATAAGAGAAACAAACTCCACCATAAACACACTCAAAGTTCCAATAGCAAAGTAAATGAGTTTAAATCACACACACATAAAGATTTCTAGCAACAAATCCATCACCCAAAAAATTTAACAAAAACCCCAAACATTCTGTGCATCCAACAGCAAAATTCCAAACAAAAAAAAAAATTGAACAAAAACCTCAACAAACCCAAACAACAAAAGCCCCAGAAAACCCAATAAGAAACCCAAAATTCCAATCCAGCAATGGCAAGAAAAATCCAAAGAGAGAGAGAGAAAGAGAGCCATAGAGAAGAGAAATACCCTAACTGTTGGCTTGGTCGTACTCGTCACCGCCCCTGTTGCCACTTTGGAGCTGACCTGGAGCCTTCGATGAACTTACTCACATTTGGGTTCACGATGCAAGAGCTGGTTGCAGAGTCAATGTGGTGGTTAGGGTTCATGAGGGTTAGGAAGGCAAGGGTTGGGTTCATCGGTTAGGGAGCTAAGGGCAACCAGCTCCCTAACAAATACTTTGATTAGGAATAGAGTGCTTGAGCCACCGTTCATGAGAGAGGGATAGACTATAGAGGAACCCGTGGGTTAGGACTTAGGAGATGGAGCTTCTTTTCTTTGTGGACGTTTGAACTTGTGGGTGAAGTGAAGAGGTGAAGGAACAAACCTCAAAATTTTGTTTAAATAAATTTAATTTCAAATTTCAAATGTGCACAGATCTTTACGACATTAGCAAACGTTAGGAGAGCAACAATTATTATGCTGAGACAAGATGGTGTAAAAAGCCACTTAGATTTGGTGGCATGCTATTGGCTAGATTATACAATAATTTTCCTAAAATATTCATTTCCTAGAATCAAACAGTGTATTTAATAAAGTTCTTAATTTTCTCTCTCAAAAAAAAAAAAAAAAAGTAAATTGCAAAGTACACCTCTAATGTTTGGGGGTGATTGGATTTTACACCCAACATTTCGAAACTTTGGTTTTACGACCAACGTTTGGTTCTGTTAGCAAATCATCCCCCTCGGTTAGTTTCTGTTGTTACCTGGCATGTCATCTTGTTGATGTGTTTTTTTTTTTGGCCAAATAAGCTCAAAATGACACAGTTGCAATGGAAATGAAGTGATGACTTGGCACATGCTAAACGGCACCGTTTTGCCCAAAGAGAAAACAAACAAAATCTGCTAGGACACCGTTTCCCCACCAAACGGAAAATCTCAATTTCCTAAAACTAAACCCACGTTCACTAAACACATACATTGGTTGGATTGTAAAATTTTTTGTTACTTTGAGTGAACTAGTGAAGTATTTGTTGGTTTTTAGTGAATCTATTATTGCTTTAGTAGCTTCTTTTTATTTAAAGCATTTCTGTACTTGTGAGATTATTACTAGATTTAGCAAGTTGATATTCCACACACGTAAAATATCAAAAAGAGTTGTCATGTTAGGATGATCTTAATCAAAAACAAATTTTAGGAATCCTTATTTATTTTTGGCCAAAAAAAAAATGCAGTAATTCTTGAAGAGCCCGGCAGGTAAGGTATACAAGCTGTAATTTAGTCTAAACTTCAATTGGCTTTTGTATTCATGTTAATGTGATGCTGAAATAAGTTGATGGAATGTATTATTCTATATTATGTCAATTAAACATTATTTTTCACTTTTCTTTTTGTCAGTTCTGTTTGGATTGTGTTTTATGCTGTCAATCTTCCTAGAGACTAGTCTATTCTCTAATGCTATAGCAACCACCCACCCCCCCCGGCCTTTTTTTTTTCGATAATCGCTATTGCAACCCATTTGATGTCATAAGGCCTCTTTGGTTATATAATTTTGTGAAGTGCAGCTTATCTTTGTTTTGAGATTTTGATAGCACTCTATGGATGATTCATACCTGACCAATTATGTGCACTAAGTGGTTGCCTTCTATTATGATTTATGATTCAAACAAGTGGTTGTATGCAGCAATAGGGGTTCTCCATTCTAGCTAAGAATGATAATGAGGATAAATAACATCAATTTTGTGGATGGCGCTTGTAGCAAAAGATGTAGATGACTAGCAACGTGGATAAGCATAAAAAGTTATTGTTGGAGTGGTTCCTTTATCCAAAGGGAGGTGTTGGATTAATATAAGAGTTCAGCCAATAAATTACTAGTGTTTAGGAAGAGTTACCAGATTAAGTTATTAAGATTATTATATGTCCAGTTATTTAAGCTTCATTGCTACAATGCAATTCTCACCTTTGCTTTCTATACCATTATTAAAATAAATAAATAAAATGCTTTATATACCATTATTGGAAAGAAAAAAAAAAATCACCGAATTCAACAAATCTTCTAAATGTATTTGAAGATTATCATACTAAAATTAAACCATTTCACACCAAGTGTTAATATGCATTTCCACTAAATGCTTTCAAATTCAAAGAAACTAAATTAAGATAGGGCATCTTTCTTTTAGTTCAAAAAACCTATACATTACAAGATCATTAAAGTTTTTCTTTGGAATGTAAGCTTATAAAATTAGTACACAACTTTCAATGGGCTCCAAGTCAAAATGATTACAAAGAGAATAAATATAATAGAAAGTATCATGACAGTTTTTTCTTGACACCATAACTTTCCATGGGCTCCACGTAAAATTTGAATAAGTCTGTTAGTACAAACAGTAGTTTCTTTCAAACTAAAGCTGTCTAAAAACAAATTCACTTTGGTAGATGAAAACCAAAAAGTAAAACAAAGGACTCCTAAAAGAAAGCTAGGCAGCAAGGCTTCAATGTAGAAAGTATAATTGTTTCCACAAATGAAAGCATCATCAGACATATTTTTCAGCTATCCATTGAAATTTCCTTCTGGATTTTTGTAGTTTTGAGACCTTTCTCTCCACCTCTACTCATTTTGCTTCTCTAAAGTCTGAACTTCTTTTGCATGATGATAGAATATCAATACTAAATAATGTATGAATATATGTATATATATCACATGATTAATACAAAATAGCATAATTGAAATTTACAGTTATTAATAAACATCACAAGTGAACTCCAAAATGTCTGAGAACTATCAACAACACGTCCAAGAGTAAGTCTTGATGATTAAATTAAGCTTTTCTCACAGTAATAAGCAAGTTTCATGAAAGGTCTATACCAAAATTCTTTAAAAATGACATTGTCTTTAAATTGGGGAATGAACCAGAGTCGTAAAATCAGTTGGCCAAGAATTCCAAAATAGCTAGTACCAAAATAATTCATGACACATCATTCCATAAAATACTAACCATAATCCTCAAAGAGATCAACATGAGTATCAAAGGAAATCAAAGAAAAGCAAATACAAAAAAAAAAAAAAAAAAAAAAAAATCTAGAACACCTATAGCAGAAAATTTTATGGGAGAAGAAAACCTGGGAATTTCATCTGACCAACAGAAAGGGAAAGTGCACTCACCCATTCATTGATTGAATCTTGGAGCAAGCAATATCATCCTTGTTGGAGGAACAACATACCTCTCAGATCTAGAACATTTGGATAATTGGATGCGGAGGCAAGGGATTGCAGGGGGAGCAAACGTCGAGGAGTAGGCTGTGGTGGGGTGACATGGCAATAAACTTATGTCATCAATTTTTTAACGACCTGTCTTCTTCTTATTGGGCTGGAGTACAAGGTTAGCTTAATTGTGATATCATTAGGAACACTATTTTCATATTAGTTTGATAGGGACACAAAATAAATCAAATAATTTTTGACATATCAAAAAAACCCCATTGCTAATTACATGACTTACAGCGATTAAGCATGTCAAGGAAATCCCATTAGCGGTTATCAAAATTTGATGAATTATTTTGCTTAATTTTTTAATTAAGGAAATAAATTAGCAGATAAAATCATGGTTCATCAAATAAATCAATATTAAATTTGAATATCATATGCAAAATAATTTCTTCTAACTAAAAATTGAATGAGTCATCATCAAAAACAAACATAGAATACAAATTTTTAAAGATTGTCATAAAAAGAAAAAATAAATAATTATTAACCTATTATTATTATAATTAACATAATCACTAAAGTATAATAGTAACACTCGGTTTTGTATAACATAATATTTATTCCAAGTATGTTGTATTATTCTTTCTATGGTAAAAAAAGAAAAAGAAAAAAGAAAACGTTCAGAGTGCTTCAATATCTTTTCAAGAAAATCTAGAATTGTGGGTTCTAGTTAGCTTAGCTGATAAAGTCTCTGATGGTTGTATAAGAGATCTGGGATTCAATTTCCGTCTACGCCAAAAACTGATTGGTGTTTTGGTCTGATAATAAAGAGCAATTATTAGAAGTGGACGCCATAAGTTGAAACTCTCTCAAAAAAAGAAAATCTAAAATCACAATATATTGTGCCACAACTCTAGCAAGTGACCTATAGAAAAGTTCCTTGACCCTCATACCACAAGTGCTTTCTTCTACAAGATTCCAATTCTGTAGGGCTGAGCAGAGAGACCAATTATTTTTGGCTTTCTTTAGTTGGTGGTGTTACCCGAACGCTTTTCAAGCTTAGTAGCAACTAGCAACTAGCAAGGAAGAAAACTCTTCAATCATTTCTTCTTCATTTGTTTTCAACATGCAAGGAAGTAATATGCTTTTACCATTTCTTTGTTTTTTTAATGAAGAGTTCCTTCACTTTTATAATTTCTTTTGATTAAAGAAATAGTTGAGCAATGCAAATGGCTCATACTTAGCCGGTATAAAATTTGAATAGTGTGATTGTTTGGGCTTTGTTTATAGATTTTCAATCCATATGATATGGGTTCTTAGTGTGAAGTTTTTGATGAAGAATGATTTTAAGTAGATGATTTACCTTGTGATAACATTGTATCGTTATAACCAAATACAAACATTGGCAGACTTTTTCTGCATGAATTTTTTGTTGCTGCTTTATGCCACTGTTGTCAAATTAAATCGAATTAAAAATATAATGAATAGAGAAGATTTGTGCAGCACAAACACTTTTTTGGAGATGCTGTGTGAGGTTGATGTGTGTGATGTGGAGGCATTGGTGTTTAGCAGCGACCAAAATAGCAAGTTACTATTGCCACTCAAGAGTACATGTTATTTTATAATTATACTATGAAAACAATGTACTGGTTCATCAAAAAAAAGAAAAAGAAAATAATGTCCTAAGGGGCTATACACACGAGCACAACTTCAATGTCATATAGGGGTTGATTTTGTAGATAGAAATGTATAGGGGTTGATTAATATTGCTTTTCTCATATGTTGTGGTAATTAAATCTCAAACTAGTCGCTAACTCATACGATGCATGGGATAGTTCAATGAAAGTTATACACATTCACTTTTATTGGGACAATCATTTGAAACCAATCAAATTTGATAATTCTAATTCAAATAATTGATCAAAATATGTATAAATATATTAGTCAAATAAACAACATTCATCTAAAAGCCACAATGATATGGTTCAAGCATGTTCCAATAAAAAACCATTTTAATTAATTACAACATATCAATTTCTAGAAAGAAACCTCATCCCCAAGAATAATGAGCTATCCATATCAAACATTGTATTACTTTCCCTTTTTTAAATTAGGCATAAATGCACTTTAGTCCTTATATTTTTACTTTTTTTCATTTTGGTCCCTACATTTTAATTTTACTACTTTTAGTCCCTAAACCAATTAGCGCGTGTCATATCAGTCCTTGTTGTCAGCCAACTAACAAAAAAAATTGACATAGTTGGCGGCACTATTAAAAAAAAAAAAAAACCTAAAATACAATTTAATTAAAAGTATTTCTTAAATAACAAAAATCATTATCTTTTTTATTCTTATTCTTTTTTTTTTCTTTAAGGTGTCAGTCATCAGATTTTTTTAAAAACCCTAACCAACTTCATCTATCTCTAATTCTCTCTTTCTCCCTCTCCCTTTCTCTCTTCGGCCTCCATGGACGGAATCTCCTTCTGATCTCAAAATTCTCTCCACTGTAGCTCCATGGCTGGAGCTCACAAGGTCGGCCTTCTTCTCCACCATACACCGCCGATTTGACCTAAGCTTTCTCTAGTCTAAAAATCTCATCTCCGCTCAAAACCTTACACCCAATCTCAACCAATTGCGAGCAAATTAGGGGCTGATCTTTGAGGTTTTCATTATGGAGACCATGGGTCTTGATGCGGAGAAAATAACGGGAAAAATTTTGAGTCTTGCAGGTGGATGTTGTGAAAAACGGATCGGTGGTTGGTGGTTGTGGTGTTGTGAACTCCAAGCGGTGGTGGTTGTGGATTAGTTTGGTTTCGTTGGTTGTGGTGGGATTTTTGTTGGTGTGGGTTGATTGGTTGGGTCCGTTGATGATTTTGGCTTGGGTTGATGATAGTGGGTTTTCTCTAAGATTGGTGGTTGTGGCGTTGTGAACCCCAGGCAGTGGTGGTTGTTGATTGGTTTGGATTCGTTAGTTGTGGTGGGTTTGATGATTTTTCTGGGTTGGAGGTTTGATGATTTTTCTAGGTTGGTTTTTTAATGTGGGTTTGATGATTTTTTCATGTTGGAGGTTTCGATGGACAGGGACGGAGCCAGGACTTGAAGTTAGGGGAGGCGATTTTATTGTTAGTTATATGTAGTGGCTTTGACTTTCAATTCTATTGCTTAGCCGGCAAAGGTTTTCTTTTATTATTATTATTATTTTTCATGTGTGTGTAGAGTGTGTCTTTTGTTGGTAAGGACAAAATTATTTTATTTAAAATTTTGTGAAAGGCTAAGTTGTTTATTTTTGGTAAAATTGGTTGATTAGTCTCAAAGTTTTTTTTTTGCTTTGCTGTTGCCTATTGATACTTTTTGTTGTTGGGCTAATATTTTGGGGTTGTATTTTTTTTTTTTTTAAGATTTTAGATCTATAAATTTTTTTATGGACTTTAAAAGGAGGAAAATACTAAATCTACAAATTTTTTTACAAATTTTTGTTGTGATTAATGGTTATTAGTAAGTAAAAAAGTAATGTAAGTGGTAGATAAAATTGTTGGTAGTAAGAATTTGCAAACTAGTAAGAATTTGCTATCTCAATAGTCTATAAAATTGTTGTAAAAAAGTTTGTAGTTGTAGCATTTCTCTTATAATGATCAATAAGGGGGACAAAATGTAATTTTATTGAACAAAATTGCTAAAATTAGTACCTAAATATATATAGTTATATAATTATATTATTTAAAAAAAAATTAGGGGGGGCAAGTCCATGAATGGCTCCGTCCATGTCGATGGAGGATAGGGATTTTGTATGAATTTTTGCATGTTTATTTGATAAGAAAATACAAGAAAAGAAAAGAAAATCTTAGATTATTTTATTTTCTGGGCAACCTGAAGAACATGAAGAAAATTTACCCATTGTTCTTTCGAAAATAATGAAATTTTTTTATTTAGTTAAAATTAATAATTTTTTTTAATTTAGATACTAATGTGGCATTTTTTAATACCAAAATATTTTTTTTTTGTTATTATTTTAGTAGAGCTGTCAGCCACGTCAGCTTTTTCTGTTAGTTGGTTGACGGCAATGACTGATATGACATGCGCTAATTGGTTTAGGGACTAAAAGTGGTAAAATTAAAATATAGAGACCAAAATGGAAAAAAGTCGAAATGTAGGGACTAAAAGTACAGTTACGCCTTTAAATTATCTACATAAAAAAAAATTAAAAAAAAAGTAGACTCCATACTACCTAGAGATTATTACCAGTTATCACAATAAAAAATGATATGACTGAAAATAAAGATGGATAAATACTAACAAAATTATACAAATCACAACAATGAGCTATTGTACATTTATAGGATTTGAATACCACATGATTTAAAAAGAGGTTGAGCTTAAGAGTAAAATGGTGATCCTAGACCAACTAAATATTTTATTAAGCCACTCTACCACTCTCTATGTCCTTAAATTACAAACAAAGTCTATTAAACGCACTTAATTCAAATTCACTAATTCCAAAGGTTATTTTTGATACTAGAAGCAACATATAACACCTTATCTACTTTTGACTTCCATCAAGTGTAACAATTTATATTTGAAGAATTATTGAACAAATGCAAGAGAATAAAATTTTACAAAATATTTCTGCTTTTTAAATCTATTGATATTTATCCCTTTCAAAAAATCTGAACTATGCGAAAAACTAATCAATTTGTACAATGCAAACTATTAGGCTCTCTTATTAGTTGGACAATAAGCTCGCATTTAACTTGTGTAAAGATTCTAATCCCAATCAACATGTGTTTGTTTAAATTATAGACAACTTTTAGCCTATGAACAAGACATCACCTATTCTCATCCCAAACAATATGTATGTCCGTAGTCTTGGCATAAATTACAAACAACTTTTAGCCTTTGAACACGGCATCATTTAATGTTAGTTGGTATGAGAGAAGCTTTTTGCTTCAAGAATACAATCAACCAAAAAAAAAATCCCACAAAAAGCATAAGTCTAGAAATAATCAATTATGTGTTGAAGAAAATGCAATTGCTCATTTTTCTTGTTCTATCGTAACTCTCACATCCAAGAAATAGATGTTGGACCAAATGATCTAGTTGAATGTCATATTCCCATTTTCCTTGTCTCTTTGTTTTTCTCTTGTCAACTATGAACTATCATTCGGCCAACCCTTGCAATTTGAATTACTTCTCTAGTCACCTCTTTCTCTTTTATCACAGTTTAAAATAAAGATTATATAATATTTACAATGAGAAAAATAAATAAAGATTATACAATATTTACAAAGGGAAAAAAAATTAAAGATTATATAATATTTAAAAAGGGAAAAAAAAATCATATAATGAGCCAATGAGCTTTAGGCTTTAGCTCAAATGACACTTCTCCTTCCTGTTAAAGCAAGGTGATGTGTAATTTACCAAATAAAAAAAAATGCAAATGGAAATTAAATAAAGTACTTTAAAAATATTGATTCTTTTTTTGAAGGGAAATTTTTTTATTTATGTTAAATAGAGTCCAATACAGTAGTGACCAATCCAAAAATTCCTTTCAACCAAGTGAACTAAAAATATAGGTAAAGAATGTGATGCTATGCTTGCAACTCTATGAACAAAACTCAACTTTAACAGCCTAAACTTCTCAGCTCTTTCTTTGTCCTCTATAATTGTGTCCCCAATGTGCCATTGAAGCTTATAAATATATTACTAAGTTGATTATAGTTGTCATCCCCTTCAAGTATCACCTGAAATCTTCACACGTCTCTAGCTAACCTTATATCTTCCATGGCTATTGAATCCTTATCGTAATTCTTATGCTACTCAATGCTGCTATTGTTTCTCCCCTTGCATCTCAGATGATTACTCCTGGACTTCCTTAAAGAACACTGCACATTAAAGTTTACCTTTACATACTGCATTGAATTTATAAGGTATTCAAGTAAAATTGAATTCAATTTAATTTTAAATGTATAATACTGTTGATATATTAGAAATTAGACATTACACGATTTCATTCTTGTGAAGTGTGAAACTGCCTGGGAAATATTTATACCATTTAATCATCTGTTTCAATAAAATTTAGATAGTTAGAAAAAAATAAATAAATAAAAGGAAACATTTTTAGAAGTTTTTTTTTTTTTTTTCATTTTCTCTGAATCAATAACCTATTGCCTTATATCACAAAACAACAAAGGCAAAATCATAATAAATAAAGTAAGAATAGCTACAAACATTGAGAGAAAATATGAGTTTCAATTTTAATATATAAGTTTCAAGATTGTAGTTTTATTGTTTTAAACAACACTAATGAGTTAAATCATATAATAACAGGCATAATGCATAACCTAGTCATTGTCAACATTATATTAAAATTAATAAATATTTAATTAGGATGGATAAGAGGAAGCATGTCTAAGTTCCACCTGAAAGCTCTCTCTAGCTTCAGATTGTACATGCCAATTTAGGAAAGAAATGAATAAGTTGATAGAAAAACAAAAAATCAAGTCAACCCATCAATTGACTTCAAGGGGGGAAAAAATAAAAGGTTGAAGAATTGGAGTTCAGTAACATAATGAGAAAGGATGCTTGTAAAACTATTAAAGAATGATCATTTGAAACACAACTCCTACAAAATGATATTAACTCAACAAAGCAATTAAAATTTTACTTTTATTAATATCCAAATTGATGCATTGTTCAAAAGAGTAGCATATATTTTTTTTAATAAGCATGTAGGTGAAAGCTTCCAACTACATACTATATTAAACCTAATTTATTGAAAATAATAGATTTTTATTATGTAAACAACAATGTACAATGTTTCAAACAAATGTTCTAAGGAAGGAGGGCAACCCATCCAAACACCCTCCACTTTGTCTGCCATATTTGCACTTGACCTAATGATGAATACAAAAGAAATAGTTCTAAACTGAGAATTGAAAGAGTGAATTCAACAACCAAACCAAGGAAAGTGAGGTTCGGGAGATTGCTATCAAAAGCCTAGACTACTCTTTGATTATCACCTTTACAATAATGTTCCTTAGCCCAGTCCTAATTTCCAATTGAGCTACTTCACTCATCACCCACCCAGCTGCCATCATTGCTTCTATTTGAATTGGAAGAGCTTTGTTCATGGGAAATAAAATACACCCAGAGTGATCCTTGGCCATAGTTCCTATTCTAGCTCGTTTTTACCACATTAGCGGCATACTAGAAAGACATATTTGATGGTTCCAATATTCTAGTAGGTCCTTAGAGTCTGTAGGGGTCATTTCATTGTTGGTTGTAAGTCAACACCCTTCCCCTGCATATGCAGGGATGCAAATTTAAAAAAAAAAAAAAAATCAATCTAGAGGTAGATGTTCATATCTATATAGATATAACAACCATCATTAATTAACCAAATCAACTAAGATGTGAAACCCAATTCACAAAGGCCCCTTGCCCATGAAAAAGGTGGGGTTGAAGACCTTATCTTCTTGCAATAATTGTTTCTCTAGTGAATTAGTGATTCGATTGGAATGATTTATTTATTTCAATACCTTATCTTCAATGCTTAATTTATTTCAATATGAAAACATCGTATTTGGGGAAAAAAAAAAAAAAGAAGAAAGAAACAAAAAACAGAGGAAATCTTACTACACAAATGGTGGTAAGCTTTTCACACCTTGCAAATCTCTTAGAGGCCTTTGGTCGAACACGTAGCAGATATAACCATTTGATTTTCCACACATAATCTTTTTGTACAAATGGGGTAAGTTTTTAACACCTGCTATCCATGAACCATAGCATTACAATTAAATGCAAAAGGTTAAATGATAAGATTAAAAGAAAAACAATGATGTTTGAAGCTTTATACAACAAATTGAACAATAAGTTGTAAGTCTTTTCTAGCATGCCACTCCAAAATCCCAACCATTGTCATTAAGCTTCTCTTGTCCTACGTTATCTGTTGTTCTTCCTGAGCAATTCCACTCACTTCTCTCCATGAACTTGAGTTCAACCCGCTTCTAATTATAATATACTAGTTGAAAGTGGAACAATACCACGTTTGTGCTGCAAATATGGGAGATGAACACAAACCAACTCTCTAAATTCCTTCAAAAGTAACTGTAATCTGAAACTTCCTGTCATAACATTGAATTTTCTATGGTTATACACTTTCAATCTGATTTATTTAGTAACAGAAACTTAAGGGCAAACATTAGGACAGGGAAGGACACTGAAAAGGCACAATCAATACTAAATAGAGAGACAAATAAAGACATTTATGTTGTGGACTTTAAAATGAAGAAAGAAAACAAAAAGTCCAAGTTGAATTTGGAGTAAAGAAAAAGGGAAAAAACAAAAAAAGAAGTATAACGTGGCTGTTGATGTAGTTTAACAGGAGCATAGCAACAATAAATACTTCGCTTCAGCTTTTAGATATACTAGTCGTAGACCCACATGTTACGCAGGATAATTTTTTTTTGTTTTTTGGGTGATCTCATTAAATATATTATATTTGGGGTAATAACACTTTTCTCCCTTGAGATTTATAGAAATGACCTTACACCCCAGACCTAAAGGGAAAAAACACTTCCCTCCCTTGGAATTTGAAGAAATTAGTACTCTCCCCTTCTATTTATATTATTAACAAAATGTTTTAGATTTCTTTAAGAATCTATTTATAAATATTTAACCATGGTTAGAAAACCATCACTCATAAATTTAGAATGAAAATACAAAATTTATTATTTTGAAATACACTTTAATTTAAAATTTTAAAATTAGAGATTTGAAATTGAGGATAATTTTTGAAACCTACCCTTAAGCATAGGCAAGTTAGTACACAATATTTTGACATTAACTTAATAAAGTTTGGTCAAACAAATGTAAAGGGAGGAAATTTTTTTTCTCTTCAAGTTTGGGGTGAAGTGTCATTTCTCCAAAACTCAAGGAAAGGGAATGTAATTAGCCCTATATTGTTGTTGTTGTTGTTGTTGTTGTTGTTAATAATTGATTTTTCATTTTCTTTTAAGTTAATAAAAACCTTACATTTACCTTTTTTTTTAATAGAATATACTTTTTTTTTTAACCCTTGCATATACTTTTTTTTAATGTGAATCTTTACATGTACTTTAAGTAAACTCTATATATTCCACTTCTTTAGATGTGTAAAATCATAGACTACTACTTCATAATAATAGTAGCTAATTAGTTTTATAATTTTTTTTTTCATAATCTCATTTGTAACGTTTTTTACTATTATCATATATTCACTGGCTGATGATTTTAGGGGTGTCCTTAGGTTGGACGGGTCGAGTTTGTGCCCAACCTGCAACCGACCCGTTAAGAGGGTTGGGTTTCGCAGCTCAGTTTGCCGATGGGTGACATTGGTTTTGGGTGAGGTTGAAACCTGACGGAAAACACCGAGAATCGCCCAAATTGTTAAATCGACGGAAAGAAATCGACAGAAAACATCGAGAATTGCCCAAATCGAACACCGGCCAAGATTCGGTGAGGATTTCGTTAAATCCAACAATTTTTCCCCTAATCGTGCCGAGAATCGTCGGATCTGGTGTATCTATGCTGGATCTAATTGTTTTGGTCACCAAAATTTGCCAAATCAAGCTGAAAACTCGTCGGAATCGCTGGAGAATTCGCCAGAATTTGATGTCTTTGGGCAAGTCGGGTTTCACGGGTTTTGAAGGAAGGGACTCGAAACCGACCCGTCCGGCATCGGGTTTTGGAGCTGGGGACTCACATCCAACCACTAGAGCAATCGGATCGGGTGAACGCGAGCCGGGTATGGGCAAGTTTGGCGGGTCGCCGGGTGTGTTGGATAGCCCTAGATGATTTGCATAACAAAGGTGTTAAATGAGATGTAGCATCGTTCATTAGATTTTTAAAAGTAATTATGTATGGATGGAAATATGGTTTCCATGATTAAAGTTTGATTAGTTCTAAGTTTAAAGGTATTACTATGAATATGTTTAATTATTGTTTATTGATATAATTTTTAAGTGAGTGTAACGGTTGATTTTATTGCACTATATAGTTTTTAATGTTCTCCGTATAGTCTTTTTTTTTTAAATTTTTACTTCCCCTTATAGCCTCTTTGTTTTCCAATTAACAGTTACTAATTGACATTTGACTTTTTTCATTATCTACTCTTTATTACTTGTATTGTTTTTTTTCTTTACCATCTCTCTCTCTCCCCATTGGCAACCTATTATTTTCTAAAATTTGATGATGATTTTATTGCATTAAATATGCATTGTAGTTTTTTTTTTTTTTTTTAAATTTAATTTTGCTACCCTTAAGTTAGTATATCCATAATTATTAGTTTCTTTATGTTATATTTGGTCTGATATCCTTGTTATTATTATTATTATTATTTTAATTTAGTGTTTCCTAATTGGCATTTGTTTTGTATTACATTTTTCCTTTGATGAATTGGGTTTGAGAATGAGTGTGTTTTTAGCATGAGTAATTATTGCGTATTCCCGAAATAATATAAATGCGTTATCCCTCATCTCACATAACTTTGGGTCCTACTAATTAAATTTATTATAAGACCCGCAATTCATGTGAGAGGAAAGAGTACACATTTATAATACTCCCGGAGTATTCAATAATTTTCCCTTTAGCATTGCTCTACTTTATAAGGACACTTTAATTGATTGAATTTAAGTAAAATTTTAATTTTTTTAAATAAAAAGGAGAGAAATTATAAAAAATATTTAATGATATGGAAGATGCGGAGAGATGAAGAGTGATATTAAGGTAGAGGGTAGTGGGGAGATGAAAAGATAAAGGGAAGGAGAAAGGCTAGACAAAGTGTAAATGTAAAAAAAAAAGAAGATAATTTTATTTATTTGAATTTAAATTGAATAGCATAAGATGATAAAAAATAAAAGATATAACAATAAATACCAACAAAGAGAAAAATTTCACATAAAAGATTTTTGTTCTTTCTTATAACTCTAATTAAGGTTATGGTTCTTTTTTTTTTTTTTTTTTTTTTTTAAATATGTGTTTTAGTATTGTGTTTTGTTTTTTTGATTTCCCATCATAAGGTCTTCTCTTTCCCTTTTATAGCTTTGATTGAATTTTGCTTTGGATTAATAATTAGTTGTTTTTGGAGATTGGAATTTGTATATGCCTACCAATTGTTTGACTAATCAAATTATTATAAAATCTTTTTTTTTCTTTAGTTTAATTTAAATTTTGGTTAAGATAACATTGTAGTTTTGTGATGAATTTTTGTTATTATGATAATTTCCTTATTCCTTAAGAGATGAGTTGTATATTAGGCAAATACAACACAGTACAAAAGAATTAGAAGAATATGGTTCACCTTAAAAAATATTAATTAAAAAAAACAAAAAATAATAAAATGATAAATTTGTAGAAATAAAAAGATTAAAAAAAAATACGTGTAAAAATGCAATAATGTTTTCCTAGAATACTGCCCTTATCCCCACCCAAAATGTTTTCCTATAATGACATACTTTATTTTTTATCCTCTAAGAAATTCTATGCAATGGCCAAATGATATGCCCCTTTAATATCTTGTTTTTAATCCAACAAACAAAGGTTCCTGTCTCCTTTAGGTATAGGTCTATACAAAATTCAATTGTTTTCAATCTTTTCTTTTCATTGTAAGAAAGAACCATCAACCTTAATTAACAAAGAAATGCCCATCAACGTCAATTAGAGTTATAAGAATGAACAACAATATGATAACATTTAACAATTAAAGAGAGAAAAAAGGAAAACAGCAACAATTTAAAGAACAAAACTAAATCGCATTAACTCAAAGTAGAGTTTTAAAGAACACAAAAAATTATCAACCTAAAGCAGAGATGCAAGAAAAGTAAAAATAAAAAATCCATTCAAAAATTGAGAGAGAGAGAGAGAGAGAGAGAGAGAGAGAGAGAGAGACTGAGAGAGAGAGAACTATGCATAGAAATGGAAGAGATAGTTACAAATTTATAATAAGAGATTGTGAATAAGAAAAGACAAAATAAAAGAAGATGAACAGAAAGAGGAAGAATAATATTAATGTAGAGAGTAGTAGGGAGATGAAAAGATAAGGGAGAGAGAAGGTTAGAAACAGTGTAAATATTTAAAAAAAAAAAAAGAGTAAATGTTAAAAATAATTATAGGAAAATTGGAAAAAAATGATAATAAGGTGGACGCTGATGTAACTCAATTGGAGCGTAACAACAATAAATACTATATTTCAATTTTATTTATTTATTTATTTATTTTTTATACAAGATAGAATTTTTACTCTTTATATATATATACACACACACACGATCCAATAACAATAAGTGAAGCAATGAGAAGAAGCAGGTTTCTCTCTCTAGGTCAGATGCTCTCTATCTGCCCTGCGAGTGTAGAATGGTTGTCCCTTCTTTGAAGGTGGTTTTCGTTCCTCACGGTGACAAGTGCACCTAGAGGCTTGTGGGTTTTTTTTTCTGGGTTCCTGGGAAACAGTCACGACCTTATACCCTCATTATATATTTCAACTCCCTCTATCTCCCCCCCTCCCCCTCGGTCCGATCCCCCCTGTTTCTCGGAACTTCCCCTTTTCTTCAGGCCTTCATAGGGTGGCTGATGGACGACCTTACTAAAACCTGGAACAGACTAAATCTGTCAGAATGCGAAGGTTCTAAAGTTAGATTATTGGAAAAACAAGCCGAATCAGAATGGGTACTGGCCGCCAAACTTATGACACGACGTGCTATTAACCTTGATGCAATAGCTAGGACCTTTTCTCCCATATGGAGAGCATCAAAGGGATTCAAAGTCAGAAAGGAGGGAGATCATATTGTTCTCTTTACGTTTGGGGATAAAGTTGAAATGATGAAAGTTCTTGAAGGGGAACCTTGGAGCTTTGATAAGTATATAATGGTAATGCAAATGTACGACGGATCGAAGGAGGTGAATGAGCTGTGTTTCGATCTTGCTCCATTTTGGGTCCAAGTTCACGACCTCCCACTCAGGTTCAGAAATCGTGGGGTTGCCGAGCAGCTTTGCGAAGCCATAGGAGAGGTGACCCACGAAGAGATGGATCCAAGCAGAGAAGGTGATAGGTTTATTCGGGTCAGGGTCACGCTCAACGTTTCCAAACCGCTATGTAGAGGAAGAGTGATTACTTTAGACGATGGGAAAGACTTGTGGATCCCATTCAAATATGAACGGCTCCCAAACCTTTGCTACTGGTGCGGGAGCCTTGGCCATGATGATAAGAGCTGTGAGTTGTGGTTTGATAGTAAAGGAAGTCTTACAGTAGAAAACCAACAATACGGTCCGTGGATCAGAGCTCCAACTTATGCAGCGTCTAAGAGTAAGGTTGTTTCGGTCCCTGGTTACTACGAGACCAGGAAAAAAGGCACCCCTCCTTTAAACCCAGTCCGGAGCAATAATTCTCCAGTGGTGGTGCTCCGCCCCGACAGCCCATCTCCGGAGGTTATTTGGCCCGAATCTCAAGATAGATCCTCAAGTCCAAAGGATACGGGTGCCCCGGGGTTTCAGCCGACGTCTACGGCTTTTCCAGAGATGCAACAGGCTGGGATGTCAGAAGGTGGTAACGTGTACGCCAAGGCTGGGACTTGGGAATTCGGAACAGAGCATACAGACAACTTCAAAGAAACTTTAGTTTCGTTGGATAAGGAGATTGCTAAGTTTGACTCAGCTACCACTGAGTGTGTGAAGAACTTAGACCAATTGGACCCTCCCAACCCCGGCCCAAAGTTATACTCTAGCAATCCTAACCCAATAAGCCCCCTTGCCAATATTACCAACTTAAGCCCACCCCTGGAAGTCCAGACAGTTTCAGGCCCTCCGAAGTGGACTCGGTATAAAAGACAATTGGGATTAGTTGAGGAACCTGAAGGTCTAAGCACGGCGCTGGGAAAAAGAATTGCTCTCCTCCCTCCTAGCGAGTCCAAGCCACCTAAACGCAGAGTCTCTAATGGCTCTGTTCAGAAAGAAAACTCCATCGGCGGAGGCTGGAATCCAGCTCCGCCGCGACCAATGAGTTGCATATGTTGGAATGTGCAGGGGCTTGGGAACCTCCGTACGATTTGTGAGCTTGCAAAATTGGTGCGAGCACAAGATCCCGCTGTCCTGTTCCTAGCCGAAACTTAGGCAGATGAAGCTAGGCTAGAAAAATTATGTGATGATTTGAAGTTTGATGAGAAATGGGTAGTGCCCAGAATCACTAGAGCTGGAGGCTTGGCTCTTTTTTGGAAAAATTCGGTTAGCCTTAGGGTGGTTGGTTCTTCCCCTAACTTCATAGATGCAATTGTTAATGTTGGCCAGGTGGACTCTTGGAGATTTACTGGCGTCTATGGTTTCCCGGAAGCTGGGCGAAAAGCGGAAACTTGGCAAATGTTACGTGGGCTCAACGGTAAGTTCGGTCTTCCTTGGGTCTGTGCAGGAGACTTTAATGAGATTCTTAGAGGCCATGAGAAGTTAGGTGGGCCGCCTAAAAGAGAGGCTGATATGGTTGCTTTTAGGGACTTAGTGGATGAGCTTGGTTTGGTTGATCTTGGGTTCTCCGGAAGGAAATTCACCTGGAGAGGAAAAAGGGGTGAAGCCCTTATTTTGGAAAGGCTGGACCGTGCACTAGCCACTTCTCCGTGGATTGATATCTTCCCTGCTTCCCAGGTGCAGCACCTATACTCCAATGCATCTGACCACAACCTGATTCTCATCAACCCCGGAGGTATCACACACAATAAAAACAAACCTTTTCGCTTCGAAAGCATGTGGATGAAAGAAGCTGGATGCCGGACAACGATTGTTGAGTCCTGGGGTGACACGTCTGTTGAGAGTAGCATGGCTCTGGCCGCTTCAAAAATCAAACGTTGTGGTGATAGGTTAATTGAGTGGAGCCAGACCTCCTTTGGGTGTATTAACAAACAGATTTCAGAGGTATCAAACAAGCTGGTATTAGCCGAAATGGCTGCGGCTAGGGGGGCCTCTTGTGACTTGATTAGCACCTTGAAACTGGAACTTAATGCACTACTCGACAAGGAGAGTATGATGTGGTTTCAAAGGGCTAGGGCCCTCTCTCTGCAGTCGGGTGATAGCAACACTCGCTACTTCCACAACAGGGCCTCTCAAAGATATAAGAGAAACCGGATTATTGGGTTGAGGAATGCTCAAAACTCCTGGTGCACAGCAGAACCGCAAATTCAGGAAATTGCTACTTCCTTTTTTCATGCACTTTTCACAACTTGCAACCCAGATGAAAACCATCCCATTTTTGAGGAAATACAACCAGTGGTAACTGAGGAGATGAACAACGTTCTAACTCGCAGATTCACAAAAGATGAGGTGGAAGAAGCTTTTAAGTCAATGAAACCCCTCTCGGCCCCGGGTCCGGACGGTATGCCCCCTACATTCTTCCAATCTTACTGGTCAGTGCTTGGTATGGATATATCTTCTGCTGTGTTAAACTGTCTTAATACTTGCTCCATGCCTGATGATTTTAACCATACATTTATAACCCTCATTCCGAAAGTTAAGAGCCCAGAAAAAATCACTGAATACAGACCCATTAGCCTTTGCAATGTTATATACAAACTAGTGTCCAAGGTTTTAGCTAATAGGCTTCATGGGCTACTTCCTACTATTATCTCTGAAAATCACAGTGCTTTTCAAGCCGGTAAGCTCATTACTGATAATATTTTGTTGGCCTATGAAACTTTGCATTATATGAAACACCAACCTGGAAAATCGGGTTTCATGGCAATAAAACTAGACATGAGCAAAGCATACGATAGGGTGGAATGGTCTTTCCTAAAGCGGCTTATGTTAAAGATGGGTTTCCATGAAAAATGGGTTGACTTAATGATGATGTGCATTTCTACGGTGTCCTATTCTCTCCTAATCAATGGTGAGCCTTCTGGTAAAATTTTTCCTTCCAGAGGCATTAGACAGGGGGACCCTATATCCCCCTATCTATTCCTCCTCTGCTTCGAAGGGCTGCATTCGCTGCTAGTTAAGGCAGCCAGTGATGGGCATATTAGGGGCATCTCAATAAGTCGAAATGGGCCTAGGCTTACACATTTATTCTTTGCAGACGATAGCCTCCTTTTCTGCAGGGCTACTCTCCAAGAATGCAACCACATCCAAACCATTCTCTCGAATTATGAGGCGGCATCAGGCCAGAAGATTAACAAGGACAAAACGTCCCTCTTTTTTAGCAAAGCAACCCATCCAGGGACTCAGGAAGCCATCATTAATAAACTTGGTGTTCCGGAGATTAGACAATACGAGAAATACCTGGGCCTTCCTTCCTTTGTAGGGAGAGGGAAGAAGGCAAGTTTCTCCTTCATCAAAGAGAGGGTGTGGTCTAAGTTAATGGGCTGGAAGGAAAAACTCCTATCCCAAGCTGGTAGAGAAGTTCTCATTAAGGCAGTTATCCAGGCTCTCCCAGCTTTCGCGATGAGTTGCTTTAAACTACCTGCCACTCTATGCCACGACATTGAGGTATTGATCAGAAAATTCTGGTGGGGCCAAAGAGGTACTCGGAGGAAAGTTCACTGGGTGAAGTGGAACACACTGTGCCGTTCCAAATCTGAGGGTGGTATGGGTTTTCGGGAGTTGCAAAAGTTCAATGATGCTTTACTGGCTAAACAAGTTTGGAGGTTGGCTTCCAATCACGACTCCCTTTTTTGTCGCGTCTTCAAGGCCAAGTTCTTCCCTCATGGCTCTATTTTTGATGCTAAAGAGGGCATGGGGTCGTATGCGTGGAAAAGTATCTTAAAAGGTAGGGACATCATTCTTCGGGGCATGAAATGGCGGGTTGGTGATGGTCACTCTATCAGCATCTTCAGGGACCATTGGCTGCCTGGTGAGAGCACTGGGTTGGTGTCTTCTCCTCTATTTGTTCTTGATCCGAATATGCGGGTAGATGAATTAATTGATCATGAACTTCACTGCTGGAAGGACGAGACCATTGATGCTAATTTCACTCCAGGGGTTGCTGGTTTGATTAAAGCCATCCCTTTGAGTTTATGCGATACACCTGACTGGCTGTTTTGGCCTAGAAATCGAAATGGAACCTACTCGGTCAAATCCGGGTATAAGCTGCTGCGTGAAACGGAGGAGGTGGATGATCGTAGTGATCCCACTGCCTCTAATAATTCTGAGCTGTGGAAGAAAATCTGGTGCCTCCATGTCCCAAACAGAATTCGCAACCTCCTCTGGCGGGCCTGCATTGACTCTCTCCCCACTCGGGTTAATCTCTGTCGCCGAAAGCTCCTCCAAGACAATACTTGTCCTAATTGCAACCTGGCACCCGAATCTATTACTCATGCTCTCTGGTCCTGCCCGAAGCTTGTGGAGGTGTGGCGCCCTCATTTTGCTAGGCTTGTGGAGACAACTGCTTCTCTCTCGGCCTTTTCTGAGGTTGTGCACTTCGCGCTCCAAGACCACAACAGTGTAGAGATGTTTGCCAACTCTGTATCCCTTATTTGGATGAATAGAAACAGGGTTGCTTTTGGTTCTGCTAGTCCGGGCCTTAGGATTATCCCAGCGCAGGCTAGAGCACTAGTGTATGAGTTCCAACAGCTTCGTCCTGTCCATGCTAAAATCTCAAGAACAGCCCGAGCAGTCCGTTGGAAACCCCCTCCTACAGGTTCGGTTAAGATTAACTTCGACGGCGCTATTTTCTCAGCACAATCCTCAGCAGGTCTTGGCATTGTCATTCGGGACCATGCTGGTTTGGTTTGGGCTGCTCTGTCACAAAAAATTCCCCTGCCCACCTCGGTGGAGACAGTGGAAGTGATAGCAGCAAGAAGGGCTCTCGTCTTTGCTAGTGAGCTGGGGTTTGACAAGGTCCAGATTGAAGGTGATTCTGAAGTGGTTATTAACGCCATCAAAGAGAAATCTCTCCTCTCCTCTGACCTTGGGCATCTCCTGCGAGACATCCACGCTCTATCCCGCAATTTTAGTTGTATTTCTTTTCTGCATGTTAAGCGCTTGGGCAATGGTGTTGCGCACCGCTTGGCCCGTAGATCAATCTGTAATCCTCTAGTGGTCTGGATGGAAGAAGTTCCGCCGGATGTTGTTGATGTTTACACCTCTGATCTTAGCAATATTAATGTTTAATTTGGGCCTCTCTGTAGGCCGGTTTCTCAAAAAAAAAAAAAATATACACACACACATAAGATATAATTTTTATTTTAGCATAATCTAAGTGTATATATGTGTGTGAAGCTCCTTCTTGGAGACTTGAACTCCGGCCCTTGCCTCCCACACCCCATAAGCACTTATATTTGTGAAGTGACCATCACACCAAGGGTATACGGTAGTTACGCTTTAGCTTTTAGATATATATATATATATATATATAGTTTATAGTATGGTGGGTGCACATGGGCAGTATTGTTATATTTTAAGGTATTCTGTTAATTCAGATTGATAATTAGTACCAACTGGCTTCTCCTTTGCCTTTCATAAACAAGGGGGGATGTTGAAGTCATGGGTTCAATCTGAAGGTTCAATCTGAATTGTGCAAATGATCTGTATTTTTACCAATTAAAACCAAGGTTGTCAAAATCTGGATCTTACGTAAGATCGTGAGAGGTAGGCGAGATCGTGGATCGTAGGATCGAATCGTAAATCGTAAGATCCTACATATTTTCATATTTATAGCAAAAAACACATTGATAATGACTTTTTATATAGAATAATCAAGTAAATTATGAATTTATCCATAAAAAAACAAAGATTTGCATTATATAATGTAATTTGCACATCTTACATTGCTACGTCTATACTAATGAAACAAATATATTTACGTTTTGACCCAATGTATTTAAAAAATTCAATAAATGTTTAATTAACAACCAAATACCAAAATATATATCAACAATATGGAAATATTTTCCAAGTTCTAAGTTCCAAGTTTAAAATCCAAAATAAGTTGTCAAATGGAAACTAGCTAACTAAAATATGAAATCCAAATGTAAGATTAATATTAAGGTGAAGTGAATATTTAATTATTCTCATTATAGGGTTTATGACCATTGTCCTAATCATCATCAACTATTTTATCATCTATGTAGACATTGTATATTTGTATAGTAGAGCTGCAAAAAAGATCCAACTTCACACTCAACCATTCAAGTTATACCACTCAGCAACAATTACAAAGCGTGCTCGAAAAAATCAATCAATCAATATACAAATACAAGCATACTAATAAAATTATATATAAGAAAAACATTTTAGTAATATTATAACACAAATTAGTATATGGATCAAACAAATTTAACAACATTATAGCTTAAAATATAGCAAAGCCCATATAAATTCTTCATTTAGAAATGATGAAGCATTCCTTCATTTTTATTATAAGTGAACTAAAAACTAGAAAACGTTTGCTTAAGGTAACATAATTTTATAAAAAATAAAAATAAAAGCCATTCCATCATAACATAGAAAAATAAAAACCCTTAAAGTTTCATCAAAACCAAAAATTTATCCCAAAAAAAAAAAAAAAAAACAACCAAAAACTGATGTTTTGGTAGGATCGGTAGAATCGGTAGGATCTCATACGATCCTATGATCCTATACAATCCTACACGATCTTACATACGATCTTAGCATTTTTACGATCCTAGTGCGATTTTAAACATTTTGGTGAGGTGGGATCGTAAAATCGTGCGATCCTACGATCCAGATCGCGATTTTGACAACCATGATTAAAACAATTATGTGATTTGCTGAATTCTTTTTATGAAAAAAGGGATGGGGAATCTGAGATAGGGAGCTCTATGTTTCAATGGCTACTTGTTAATGTTTAGCCCTTGAGTGCCACTGTTTTGGAAGAGCCAACAAGATGCTTGGTGTGAGCCTTATTTTTTTGTATATTTTCTTTCTGCTTTTGGCCATGTGAACCTTTATTTCATATCCTACACTGGAAGAATTGATATTGAAGACTCTGTTACTGTGTTAGTGGGCTTCATCTTATTTTCAAGTCACCTGATTATTTTTATACCTTACTAATTTTATACGCTATAAACAAATGTTAACCATCTTTCATTTGTAAGAATTTGAAGAAAAAGAGCGTTCCACAGTCATCCAGCGTTCCGCAGAATTTGAGTTCCATGACAACAAATTTACTGCATTGCTATTCCTGAACTTGAGTCATCCAGCTACTTAAAATCAAACTAATTGAGTATTCATGAACTTGCTTCTTACATCCGAAAAAATTTTTACAATGAAGCAAATGGAGCCTTAAACCATGTTGTATTGATTTAAAAAAAAAAAAAATCATAAAGAAAATATTGCTTATGGTCCAGTATTTGGAATGATAGGAAACAAGGGATTTCTGTGTAGATATCAGCCTACCATACTAGTAAGTATTGAACAGTAATGAAAACTTTGATTCAAGTCCAATCAATTTGAGGCCCATGACAAGCTCTCAAGGAAATTTTTGTCTTTCTCTTTTAATAGTAGGATTATAATTCGTTCATATAATGCGGTGTAAGATTTGAGGGATGAGAGGCAAGAAAAGCAATGATTTCCGTTAACAAATTTGCTCAATTAAGTGTTGGGGGAACGTTAGGTGAAACATTCAAACCAAAAACTTTTTGAATATGCTTGATTTTGTTCAATTGACCTTCACTTCTTGATCGATAAATTTGCATAGTGAACCATTTTCTTCAGACTTCAACCTCCCTTACACCAAATTATTACAATGGTCTTGAAAAAAAATTACAAAGAAACTTTTGTCATAAAATTTAGTCAACACCTAAAATCTTAACAATTTATGCTCATAACAATAAACTCTCATTTTTAATGGTAGTTTTTTCATGATTTCTAAAGTCAAGAACAAACAAATATCATTAATTATAAAAGATTCACGTGCCTCTCAATGATCCAAAGCTTATATAAGAATAAACAACTCCACTATACATTAACTAAACTAATGATTTAATTCACGTAATTAAGAATTCATTGCAACATAAAAATATACACTTAATAACGATGCACAATTATAAAGTCATCTATATAATGCCCAAATTAACCTCATCTTTTAGCATAACAATTATTTTTAGCTAGAACATTTATGTTACATGCCATACAAAATGGTATTGCTATATATAGTCCCCATAAGATTGTTTGCAAAAACTGTACGTAAAAAATGAAATTAAAAAAAAAAAAAAAACTATATTTTGAAAAGGTGCAAATTTATAGCACGTTGTCAAATGGTCTCTAATGGTTTTAAAACTTTCTGGGAGTCCATGGCCGCTTCGTCTTAGAGCAATTTCGTCCATGTTTGTTGGGCATCCAAATTTGAACCATACCATAAACAGAGTTCCTTTTGGGTTGGACTTTGGAGCCAGTTCTGAACACAAACCACGGTACTATGTCTAGGTTTCTGAGACCCACAAGGCTAAACAATATTGGGCCAATCAAGTCCAGTATGTCCTACCACGGTCCTCGTTAATACCTGTTGTTAGGCCGATTTGTTAGTCCTCCAATATTGACTCAGAAATAAGTAATAACAATGAATAAAAAAAATGAAACAAGATAAATAAGATTAAAAATAAATATAAAAGATAAATATAAAGATAAATATAAATATTTAGAAAATAAAGAAAATAAAAATGCAGATTGTGTACGTGCAACATATGTTGGGGATTTCAATTTCAAGGAGTAATGATGAAATAACAAGATGAACATAACAAGTACATAGCAATTATAATTGACTTGGATGCATAATTGAATATTATCCTTAGATAATATTTGTCTCCATACACAAGTTGCTAAAAGGTTACTACAAATTTGTCCCCAAGATACAACCAAGTTTATTATTATGTTTTACAAATAGCAATTTTGAAAAATACTCACAAGATTTTTTGTGTTTCTTAGAAACTATTTGAGGGAGAGAAAAAAATTAGTAATCAAATGAACATGAATCACTTTTTATACCCACTAGTCGCGAACCCCGCGCGTTGCGCATGATAATTTTTTAGGGTGGTCTTATTAAATTTATTTATTATTTCATTTTGGACTAATTTAATAAATAGTAATGTAATTTATAATCATATTTTAATTTATTATAGGGACAATCACAAATGTAATATATATATATATATTATTTTTGTCGAACAAATCAAAACAATACAATTTTTTTCAAGAATTCAAAAAGTAAGTTAGCAAAAATATTAATTTTTTAATGGAAGTTATTTATAATATTTTGTGTATCATTAAAAATTATATAAAATCTGAAAATTTTGTTTTAATTTTAAACAAACTTTCTCAAACCAGAAATTTTGTACCATACAATCAAAAATACCGAGAAACTTATCTAAAAAATTAATAAAACTCAACAAAACTACAATTAAAAAAAATAAATAAATAAAAGAGTGCAACTCTTTTTCCTTAAAAAAAAAAAAAAAAAAAAAACCGAGAGTACAATTCCAAAGGGGAAAAAGTAGAGAATTTTTTTTGGAAAAAAAGTATTGTGTTAATGTTGTCATAATCTAATCTAACACCTAATCCAACATATGAAAAATGAATAGATAAATAAATAATTTTAAACACAAAATAGAATTTGTTTTCTTAAAAATCTCAAAGAAAACACTAACAAAATAAAGAAGATGAAAAACAATATAAAATATTCGTAAATGCTTAAAATAATTACTTAAGCATCTAAGAACATCATATAATAAAGACATAACAATTTGCTACTAATATATTAAACTTAATATTTACAAACAGTGAAAAGAAATTGCACAAAGACCATTGCCTTCAATTACACTAACTGTTCTTCATTAGCTTGTCCAGATTACCTGTTTTTTTCCAAATAAAATAAAATCTAACAACAATCCAAAATATGACATATTATAATATGATTTTCCCTAATTCAGATCAACATTAAACACCATTCATTAAAAGCATTTAGTGTTGTAAATAAAATGATAAAAAAAATACTTGCATCAAGGAACACATGAATTAATTGATAATAGGACAATAAGGGAACGAACCTCTAAGGTAGAGATACAAGGAAAATTTAAAAAAAGTAGAATTACAAAAAAAAAAAAAAATATTCATTAATCTAAGGTAGAGATACAACGAAAATTTAAAAAAAAAATCCAACAAAAAATGAAAAAAAAAATTGTGTGTGTGTGTGTGTGTTTGAGAGAGAGAGAGGGAAATAACCTTTTTCTTTTTTTTTTTTTATGGGAAAAATATGCATAGAATCTGAGTGAGTGGCAAGTTTATAGTAAGATGATGGGAATGAGGAGCAAAAAAAGGGAAGATGAAGGGGCAAAATAATATGTAAAGTTAAAACTGCCCATGATGAATATATATAGACAATACTTTTATTTTATTTTCATTAATTTATTATATAGATTATAATATCAAAATTAAAGAAGATGAATATATAAAGTTAAAAGCGCCTAAGATGACCACCACATACCCTTGGTGCGATGCTCACTCCTAAAATATAAGTGTTTGTGGAGTGTGGAGGACAAGGGCCGGGGTTCAAGTCTCTAAGAGAAAGCTTTACACACATATACACTTAAATTAGACCAGAGTAGAAATCTATCTTGTATAAAAATAAATAAATAAAAATAAAAAACTCTTTCCTAAGATGAATTTATAAAGCCAATATATTTATATATTTAATATTGTAAAAAAATTAAAGGTAATATGAAAAAGAATAATTATGTGTTTAATGATGTAGCGATGAGGTGGCTCAACAGGAGTGTAGTAATAATAAATACTACGCTTTAACTTTTAGATATATATAGTTATGGTTATAATCCTTCAAAAGGTACCAATAGAGAGTTACAATATTTTATAAAACTGTTCACAAGGCTCCCTTAATGAGGTAGTGATGGAAGCAAGGAATTCGACGTAGTCGTCAGAGTGGAAGCAGTGGATGTCAGAGGGGTTGGCCGAAAAGGGGCGGTTGATCTCCATGCGGTGGTGGAGGGAGTAGTGGACGATCAAGTTGTGGGCCATGCGGATCCAGTGGGATTTCATTAGGTGGCCTTGGCCACAGTAGTAGTCGTTGATGCTCGGCTCGTAGAAGTAGCTCACGCGCCGCTTCTTCGCGTCAGGTCCCGATGGAAGTGACACACCTCCCCTACTTTCTTCCATTACCGAAAAGCCCAGATCTCTCTCTCTCTCTCTCACATCGCAGAGTTGGGATGTGAAGTTTGGTAGTACAGAGCAATGTCTCTCGCATGGAAAAGTGACTGTATTTATATAAAGATAATATAGATTGGGCTGAACTAAATAATCTATGGGCTGATTGGGAAGGTTTAGCCCAAAGTTTATGCCTCCATCAAGATTTATGACTGAAAAGTGATAATGCTAAGGCCAAACTATTATTTTGGTATATGAGAGCCGTTTGCTGGTTACATGTTTTCAGTTTTAAAATATAACATTATACGTATTTTTACACATTTTTTCACCCACATATATTTAAAAAAAATACAAACAATGTAACTAAATGGCCCGTAAATTTGCCGAATAGCATAATTTTAGGGAATATTTTGAAAAAAAAAAAAAGTATTTCAACAAAGTTATTTAGTTGTGTAGCAATTTTTTTAATTCGATTTTGTCAAACTTGAGTTCCAAGCATTATGGCAATCTGATCAAATATAATGCTTGAAACCTGAGTTCGGTAAACTCAAGTTTCATTTGGAACTTGAATTTGACAAAATCGAGTTAAAAAAAATGCTACATAACTAAATTACTTTGATTCAATACTTTTGCTACCTTAATGAGGTAGGGAAACCAAATGTTATGGGATTTAAATACTCTTTCACTGAGCTCCTTCAATTAATATCGTTCTGTATAGTTACTCTCTGCCAATTGGTTTTATTATGACTTATATTTTTCCAGTTGGGGAACGCTAATACTCAGTTAAATAAGAGTGGAATTTCAAGGTGAGAGGAGGTGTAATGCTTCTGTTAAAGCCGTATGAATAGAAGAAAAAGTTGAAGATATTATTATTAGGCTTAAAATTGAATTTTGAAGAAAGACCTTTAGTTGTCTCTGTAGTTTTCCTAATATGCATTTGTGGTGCAGTTTATTTAGTGTAGCCAAGTAATCTGTAGGATAATGAATTATAAACAAATAAAGATCTTGATTTTGGGTGCTTAATATTCTATAATCGCTACTTTATATAATATATGCCATAGCCAACTTAGACATGATGAGAAGCATGTCTTATTTTGCAATAGATTTAGTAATTTATTTTTTCTTTGTTGTAATGCTGTCAAATTTTTTCATCATATGGTTAAATTTTAGATTCCCTTTTAGTATATACCTGTAATTTATTGTACATTGACTTTATGCATTGCAAGGTTTTTGCTTTGTTTTTTTGGGTGGGAAATGGGGTATTGGCCCTTTTTTCTTTTCTTTTCTTTTTTTCATTTGTGATTGGTTGCATTAAATACCTTTTACAGATTCTACCCATGATTTTGTTCAGTTTATTGAATGTTCTCCCTGTTATTGTCCCCCAGCCTTACCAATAGCTAATTTTCTTGGGATGATATCATAATAACTACTTGGACTCAGCCTTCTCAAGTAAGCAAGATTAGTGGATTATTTTCTCGAAATACTTAAGTAGATGCCTTCTCTGCTAACAAGTTATAAACATGGGTTAGCTCAACATATTTACGTTGTCCAATTGGTTGATTTCTTCTTGTTTATTCTCTTTTCCCTGCTTGTGTGTGTCTTGTGTGCCATTTGTACATACGTTGTTGCAGATTCTTATTTAGTTTAATGGCCTTAGGGGCCAGCTAATCTGATATGTTACGTTAGCTGTTGGCAGCTTGAGCATTAATGGCAACAGGATATTGCAGCTATTACAAAGTTGTCTATTAGGGAGTTTCCCCAGAATGCAAGTAATTGATGCCATCTACTTATCTTATAAATAATTTATGTATCTACTTATTGGGTACATGATGATGTACCTTGTTGCTAGTACTTCACTGTTTTATGTGCAATTATAATTATAACGGTCCTTCAGCTTCTCAAGTGTGGATAGAAGTAGGATCCAGCAAATTTAATAGCTGACATAAAAACTTGAGATTTCTTAATTTGGTTTGAATAAATTAGAAACAACTTATGAAAAGGCATCAAGTCTTCCAGGCTAAGATTTGTAGGCACTAATATGAACCTTGAGTATCAACAGGGACATAATGTCTAATGAGGCAATTTGGAAAAATTAAGAAGTCATGGTGTGTTCATATAAAAAGGACGTCTTTTACTATTGATGGGACTGACGAAATAAACGCTGACGACGAGAGCGTTACTGATGAACAAATTACGAAAGACGAAGATATCCTGTACTGACGATAGCAGGTGCAGGAACGGGCGAAAGCGGCAGGAACGTTTAACACCCCAGGCTGTATAAAACAGCTGTACGTCCCGTTGAAGAAGAATTGAAGTCTTGCCATTAAGTGGAAGGCGTTACTTTAGACAGCATTAAAACTGCAGTAAATACCACAACGGCTAGAAGGCCAAAGAGGGATATAAAAACCCTCCAAAAACTCCAGCCAGGAGGTAAGAAAAACACACGGTAACACATCCTTTCTTTATCATTCTAAGCTTAATTTCTAGAAAACTAACTTAAGCATTGGAGGTGTCTTGGCAGGCACCACACCGGTGACCCCATATTTAGATTTCTCTGCTAGCTTATTCACTGCTTCAAAGAGGAAATACAGGTTTGATTCCGTCTAGACTCATCTTTTCTCACCTGACGAAGATCTTGCTTTATCAGTTTGGCGTCGTCTGCGGGAAGTCAAATCGCATTTCCATAGTCATACCTGGAGAAGTGATTCCCACCAATTTTCGCAGTTAGTTGGAATCCAACCAGGATCCAGTTTCCTTGACCCAGCAAATCTAGGCCCTGGCGGCCACCGTCGAAGAGCTCACCAGGCAGAATCAGGAAATGAAGGTACAACTTCAGCAGATGCAACAAGAAGAGAGTCAATCCAGGGGCAACCCAGAATATGAAGAGGATAGTCACAGAAGGGTCAGCGCCCACAGACCACTCACTCCAGATGAGCACAATTCGGACGTTATAAAAGAAATGAGGAAGGAAATGGACGAGCTACGAAATGCCATCAAAGAGAAAACGGAACGGAGCGTGGACAGGATGATTAGGGCCACAGACTCTCCCTTCACTACAGCGGTCCTCAAGCACCCAGTGCCTCCCAAATTCCGTCTACCTCAACTCGAACAATTCAATGGGCTGAAAGATCCTCAAGATCACCTCAACACATTCAAAACAATGCTAGGTCTTCAACAACCCCCTGACGAGATACTGTGTCGCTCCTTCCCCACCACTCTCAAGGGAGCGGCTAGGGAATGGTTTGCCAAGTTGCCAACATCGTCAATAGATAATTTCGAGCAACTGAGCGGCGCCTTCTTGAGGCATTTTATAGGGGGACAACGTCCGAAGAGGCCAGCGGACTATTTACTCACGATTAGACAAGGGGAGAAGGAGACGTTGAGGTCATATGTAAAGCGTTTCACACGAGAAACTTTGGAAGTGGACGAAGCTGACGATAAAGTATAGCTGACGGCTTTCAAAGCAGGGCTTAGATCTCGGGATCTTGTAGCATCACTTGCCAAGAATCCCCCAAAGACGATGGCACAAATGCTCTTAAAAGCACAAAAATATATGAATGCCGAAGATGCGCTCGCAGCCATAGGGAACACAGTGAGGTCAAGTGGCATGAGCATGAGGGACAACGAACGAAGAGGACAAAAAAGAGAATGACAAGACCGTCAAGCCAATGACGGAAGCAGGAGGAAAGATGATAAAAGTCTCCGAACGGTAAAGTTTACTCCTTTAATTATGCCAGTTGACAAGATTCTATCGCAGATAAAGGACGAGCATCAATTGAAATGGCTGCGGCCATTGCATTTGTCACCTAACGTTCGAGACAAAAGCAAATACTGCCGGTTTCATAAGGATCACGGCCACTACACCGAGGATTGCCGTGATCTCAAGGAGCAAATTGAGGAGCTGATACAGAAAGGCAAGCTGTAGAAGTATGTGAAGAAAGGAGAGTACCATAGACCAAGGGACGGAAACAATAACCAGCAAGAATCGTCGTCAAGAAATGACGATCGTCAATCCCAACCAGCACAGAATGTGATAGGGGAGATAGCAACCATTGCAGGAGGACCCTTCTCCGGGGGATCTTTTAGGTCTCTCAGGAAAGCATGCCAGAGGCAAATTAACAGTGTCCACATGGTACCTCCAGCCAAGCAAAGAAGAACTGACCAAGATATGTGCTTCAATGAAGTAGATGCAAGAGGGGTGAAGCAGCCACACAATGATCCCTTGGTGATAATGCTAACCCTAGAGGGATTCAACACCAAGAGGATCCTCGTGGATAACGGCAGCTCAGCCGACATCATCTACCTCCCCGCATTCCAACAACTGAAACTAGATCCAAAAAGACTGCGCCCTTTTGACTCCCCACTCGTCAGCTTCAGCGGGGATCGAGTATATCCCAAGGGCATGGTGACGCTGACGGTTACGATCGGGACCTATCCGAAGCAGTTAACCCATCAGCTGGATTTCCTGGTGGTAGACTGCCCTTCGTCCTACAACGCGATCGTTGGAAGACCCACACTCCATAAATGGAGGGCGGCGACGTCTACGTATTGTTTGAAAGTGAAATTCCCGACAGACAAAGGGGTCGGCGAAGTAAAAGGAGACCAAGTTTTAGCTCAGGAATGTTACCAGGCCGCACTAGCTACACGAGAAAACCATACTTGGGTGATAGAGGAGAAAGATGGAGAGAAGGAGGAGAAAGACGAATGTGCGGAGGAAGCGCTGGAAACGGTTGAATTAGCTGACGGAGAAGTAACCAAGATGACGAAGATAGGAAAGACGCTGAGTCTAGAGATGAAGGCCAAGCTCGTCAAGTTGCTCAGAGAGAACGTGGATGTCTTTGCATGGAGTCACGAGGACATGCCTGGGATATCCCCCGAAGTTATCCAGCATGAATTAAGGGTGAACCCCGAGAAGAAGCCTGTCCATCAAAGACGCAGAACCTTCGCCCCAGAACGAGACCAGGCAGTGACGAAAGAGGTCAGCAAGCTTTTGGCGGCAGGCTTCATTCGAGAAGTTCACTACCCAGAATGGCTTGCCAACGTCGTTTTAGTGAAGAAATCTAACGGGACATGGAGAATGTGCGTAGACTTTACGGATCTGAACAAGGTGTGCCCGAAGGATAGCTTTCCTCTGCCGAGGATAGATCAGTTAGTAGACTCAATGGCTGGAAACAAGTTACTGACGTTTATGGACGCCTTCTCCGGGTACAACCAAATAAAGATGGCTGAAGAAGATCAAGAAAAAACTGCCTTCGTCACGAGTCAAGGACTCTACTGCTACAAGGTGATGCCCTTCGGGCTGAAGAATGCTGGGGCCATGTATCAGAGGTTGGTGAACAAGATGTTCAGAAGTCAAATCGGAAGGAATATGAAGGTATATGTGGACGACATGCTCGTCAAGAGTAAGGAAGAACTTTCCCACCTTGAAGATCTAAGGGAGACATTCGCCACCCTCAGTCAATACAAGATGAGGCTGAACCCAAGCAAATGCGCTTTTGGTGTGGCATCGGGAAAATTCTTGGGATTCATGGTCTCCCAGAGAGGGATAGAGGCTAACCCCGAGAAGGTGCGAGCCATAATCAATATGGAGTCGCCAAGAACAGTGAAGGAAGTTCAGAAGTTGACTGGAAGAATCGCAGCACTAAACAGGTTCGTCTCCAGAGTAACGGATAAGTGCCAGCCCTTCTTCAAAACCTTAAAAAAGGCCTTCGTATGGACTAACGAATGTGAGGAGGCTTTTCAAGAGCTCAAACGCTACTTGAGTAATCCACCCCTTCTAAGCCCAGCCAAAGAGGGAGAAACTTTACAGTTATACTTGGCGGTTTCAGCCTCGGCCGTGAGTGCAACCCTAATTCGAGAAGAGAACAAGAAACAGTTGCCAGCTTATTACGTCAGTCAGGCCTTCCAAGGGGCTGAGTTTAGGTACTCGATGATGGAAAAGATAGTGTTCGCACTAATAATGGCCTCACGCAAATTAAGGCAGTATTTCCAGGCGAACCCAATCCTGGTCATGACTGACCAACCCATCAAGAAGTCCATGAGCAAACCCGAAGCAGCCAGGAGAATGATCCAGTGGGCAATCAAGCTTAGCCAGTTGACATCGAGTACCAGCCCAGAACAGCCATCAAGGCACAAGTCCTGGCTGACTTCGTGGCCAAATTCACCTCGGCAAACGATGAAGACCATGCCAGTCACGATGATCAGTGGACGATACAGACTGATGGTTCATCGGCCCAAAAAAGAGGTGGAGTAGGGGTCGTCATAACCACCCCTGACGGTGAAATACTCAAATATGGAGTCCAGTTGCAGTTCCCGGCCACCAACAACGAGGCTGAATACGAAGGGATACTGACAGGACTAAGACTGGGAAAAGCCCTAGGAGCCACGAACTTGCTGATTCAAAGTGATTCAAAACTGGTGATCGAGCAGATAAAGGGAGAATACGAGGCAAAGGAAGATAGGATGCAAAAATACCTCAAGTTAACGAGGCACCTTATCCAAGAGTTCGACATCGTCAGGATCAAACAAATCCCTCGGAGCCAGAACGCCAAAGCAGACGAAATATCAAAAATATCATCGTCAGGAGAAGCACCATCAGGAAGCGAGCTAGCAATTGAAGTCCAGAAGTATCCGAGCATTGAGGAAGTATCAACATTCCATATCCAAGGTACAAACAGCTGGATCACCCCTATTATGTCTTTTTTGCAGGATGGACACCTCCCCCAGGATGCTGACGAGGCCAAGAAGGTCAGGAAAAGAGTAGCCAGGTTCACGATCTTAAACGACACCCTGTACAAGAGAGGTTTCTCCATGCCTTACCTGAAGTGTGTTGACGAGGAGGAAGCCAGATATATCCTAAAGGAAGTCCATGAGGGAATTTGTGGGGACCACGCCGGACCCAGATCCCTGGTAAGCAAAATTATTCGGACAGGCTATTTCTGGCCAACTATGCAGGCGGACGCAGTTGAACTCGTCAAGAAATGCGACAAGTGTCAAAGATTCGGGAACGTTCAACGACTTCCGGCGGAGCAACTGACGACCATATCCTCTCCTTGGCCATTCGCACAATGGGGAATTGACATCGTTGGCCCACTACCACTAGGAAAAAGGTCAGGTAAAATTCTTATTAGTTGCGATTGATTACTTCACCAAGTGGGTAGAAGCAGAGGCGATAGCAACCATCACCGAGTCACGCATTCGAAGCTTCATCTGGAAGAATATTGTTTGCAGGTTCGGGATACCAATGACGATAATATCAGATAATGGTCGACAGTTTGACAGCCAAGGCTTCAAGGACTTTTGCTCAGGTTTGGGCATCAAGAACAAGTTCTCATCTCCAGGACACCCGCAAGCCAACGGTCAGACGGAGGTGACGAATCGGACACTGCTGAAGATCATAAAAACCAAGCTAGACGATGCAAAGGGCTCGTGGCCAGACGAACTACCTAATGTATTGTGGAGCTACAAAACGACTGCAAGAACCCCAAAAGGGGAGACACCCTTCATGCTCACTTATGGCACTGAGGCTGTAATCCCAGTGGAAGTGGGCGTCACCAACACCAGGCGAGAGCTATACCACCAGGAAAGCAACGACGACCAGTTGCGAATCAACCTGGATTGCCTCGACGAAGTTAAGGACAAGGCCTCCGACAAAATGTCCAGGTATTAGCAAAAGATGAAAGAGTACTATAACAAGAGGGTGAAGCTTAGACAGTTTGAAGTAGGTGACCTTGTTTTACGCAAGGTCAGCACAGCCACAAGGGATTCTACACAGGGAAAATTGGGTCCTACATGGGAAGGGCCCTACCGAGTTACTCATTACTCCAGACGAGGGAGTTACCACCTGGAAACCACTGACGGGCATAAACTTCCACGACCATGGAACGTTGAACACTTAAAGAAATACCACCAATGAATGTAACCAATAAATTCATTTAAAGTTAATAAAGAAGTTTTCTTTTTTACTAATACTTCTGCGTCTACAGGGTCTTTCAGTTAGAAACTTCAAATAACCCCTCCCTGCCTTGACGGATGTACGTTACTGACGATTATAAGAGACATTGAATCTCAAAATTTGACTAAGTAACAAGATTCCGCCTTGACGGATGTACATTATTGACGATTATAAGAGACATTAAATCTCAAAATTTGACTAAGTAACAAGATTCCGCCTTGACGGATGTAAGTTACTGACAGAGACATTGAATCTCGAAATTTGGCTAAGTAACAAGATTCCGCCTTGACGGATGTAAGTTACTGACAGAGACATTGAATCTCGAAATTTGGTTAAGTAACAAGATTCCGCCTTGACAGATGTAAGTTACTGACGATTATAAGAGATTGAATCTCAAAAATTGACTAACAAGTTACCGACGACCGCAAGAGATTGAAAATTCTGCCTCAACGGAGCAAGTAAAGAAAGAAACCATCGAAAATAACTAAGTCACAAATATGCAGAAAAGAAACAAGTATATCTAATTAGAGCCCAAAAACCAAGGGCAAAATCCATTGTTTCTAGACCCATAAACACTGGGCCAAACCATTATACAAAAAAATTTTTGTTCAAGAAAGACAAGCTGTTTCAAGATTGGAGCTAAAAAAAAGAAAAAGGAAAAGAAAAAGAGACAACAAACGGTAGAATCTTGTTCAGCGATCAGTAGGAGCAGCAGCATCATCAGGAGTAGGTTCGTCAGCTAAGGCATTCTCGGAAGTATCAGGTTGAGCAGAAGAAGATTAAGCAGCCTCGTCCACAGCCATCTCTTGATCAATCTCCTCGAAGTCGAGGTTCTCTAAATCCACTCCCGAAGGGTGCTTGACGAGATACCTCCTCAGGAGCTCGAACCCTTTGAAATACCAACTGAGTAGAATGGTGTTGTACTCATCAGTAGTCTGGAATGCCTCGACCGACCGAGCCGCTATGGTCTTCAATTTCTCCTTAAATGCCAGGATCTGCTCGTCCTTCTTCAGAGTCAATTGACGCTTGGCCCTCAGGTCGCCGTTCAAACCCTTCATCTTCTCCTTCAACTCGTTGGCCTCCCCCATTAATTGAATCAGTTCTTTCTTCAAACCGGAGTTCTCTGCCTCCAGAACCTCAACTCTCGATGCAAGGGAAGCCGCCTTAGCCTCCTGGGTTAAATACTCCGAAGTAATGTGTAAGCTCTCCCCCAGCACCTGAAACAAAAAGTAAGACCGTCAGCACACGAAGTTTCAAAAAAGGATCCCAAAACCACCTCGCCTTAAGATTTTACCTGAACAATTTTCTGCACATGGCGGCTAGCGATACTATTGAAAGGCACTCCAGTAAGAACCTTCAGGTCGTCCGCGGCCACGGCACCATGCGCCCTCTCGACCGCCAATCTTTCATCGTCCCAAATAGTCGACGAGGAAGAAGCAACCTTGTCCTTCGCCGTCTCTAAACGTGGCCTTTTAGAAACGGGAGTAGGAAGCTCTTCGATCGACGTAGAGGGGGAGACCGTCCTCGTCACCTCTACTCCAGAAGTGACGGGAGTAACCTGGACTGCTGGGGAAGCAGAAGAGTCTTTCACTCGAACTCCCTTCCTCCCCAAATTTGACAGAGGCTCATTTTTCTTTGATTTGATCTTGGTGTACAAATCTTTGTTAAATCTCGTAGTCATCTCTGCAAAAAAAAAAAAAAAAAAAAAAAAAAAAAAAGGGAGATTATGTAAATGAAGATGAAGAAGGGCAAACTCTACTCACGAACCAAACACTTACTTTTCTTTTCTTCAATCTCGATGTTACGAAGGACGAAAGAGGAAGGCTCTGGCCCCAAACAGTAGAAAGCAAGAGTTCGGGGATCCACAAGATCATCCCAATCCTCAACCGTCTGCGCGTACTCAATGGCTTTTCGTACTCTCTCCTTGTACCGACTTTTTAGCTTTGGCCATTTTGTCACTACAAAAAAAGAGAAACGAACAATGGAAGCGTCATCAAGCGCGACGGTGAGCAGGAAAGAACTTAACTGACGGAGATGGATATTGACGCACCTAGGGACGGGTTTCCCCACTGACGGCGTAATCTCGGAAGATCACCCCAAGTCTCACTCGAGGGGGTCTCAAACTCGTCCCCCGACACAAAGAAAAATCGGGACTTCCAGTACCTGAAAGACGAAGGCAATCCCTTGATAATCCTATTTTTTATCTCCCAAGGCACTAGCTCATAGTACCCGTATTCTCTAGACGATTTCAGACGTACAAATGGACAAGCTCGTCGATTTTGAGCATGTCTCCGTCTACAGCTGCCATCCAAATACCCATACAACTCACCACTATTCTCCAAGAATTAGGCATAAGCTGTCTAGGAGCTGTGCCAAAGTAATCCAACATTTCCATCAAAAAGGGATGGATGGGAAATCTCAACCCACACAAAAAGGCTGCCTCATAGAAACAGACCTCCCCTGGGAAAAAGCTACAGGCCCGGTCATCTACTCCTGGTAAACGAAACCTCACCCGTTCTGGAAATTGGAACCTATCCCTAAACCTCCCTAGTGTTTCAGCGTCAAGGCCACACTCCTCCCCAAGGGCGTGAAAAGCCCTAACCTCTCTAAGACTTGAAACAGCTGTGTCTCCCCCCACTGGATCGTCACTGGACGAAAGCCCAGTCTCCAACTCGCTAGATCTAACATCGGATATAATTCCTGGTACCCTTTCCTTACCTCTATACCAATCTATAGACTGATGAAGTAAAAATAGCAAATCAGTCAATACAACCCCTAGGCAAGTACCCTCGCAGACAAAACCCTCTAGACACGGAGAGCTACCTAGAAATCCCCCCAGGCGCGCAAATAAGAAAGAAACTGAAGGACAAGCTATCCTAACCTCGGAACCACAAACCATCAAAATCTAAAAAGAACAATACAAGCAGAAACCCCCACATCCATAAAAAAAGAAAAAGGAAGAAGAGGAAACAAAAATCAGACAAACCGCAAAAAAAAAAAAAAAGAAAAAAAAAAAGGAAAGCAAAAGCCAAGAGTTGAGAAAGGAAATACCTTAGAAAACAGAAGCGCCACCGCACCACCACACGCCGCGTCGGTTTGAGAAGGAGAGTCTCCGGAAAAAAAGTGCAAAGACCAAAGGAGAAGAAAAAACCCAGAGCAATAAAGATACTTTTGAAAGAAAGCGAAGAAAGGAAGTTAAAAACCAAAAGAACACAAAAACTGAAGAGACACCGCGGGAAAAACGAAAGGCCAAATGATGGGGGCATTAATTTCACCAATTGAAGCATGCCACGTGGCCACGATCCATACGGCGCCACCACCACACATTTAATGTGGCACGAAACTCCAAGAGTCACCTGCCAACTTTTCACCTTCCATGATCGTCTCGACACGTCATGACGATCAAGGAAACCGGGGGGCAACTGATGGGACTGACGAAATAAACGCTGACGACGAGAGCATTACTGACGAACAAATTACAAAAGACGAAGATATCCTGTACTGACGATAGGAGGTGCAGGAACGGGCGAAAGCGGCAGGAACGTTTAACACCCTAGGCTGTATAAAACAGCTGTACGTCCCGTTGAAGAAGAATTGAAGTCTTGCCATTAAGTGGAAGGCGTTACTTTAGACAGCATTAAAACTGCAGTAAATACCACAACGACTAGAAGGCCAAAGAGGGATATAAAAACCCTCCAAAAACTCTAGCCAGGAGGTAAGAAAAACACACAGTAACACATCATTTCTTTATCATTCTAAGCTTAATTTCCAGAAAACTAACTTAAGCATCGGAGGTGTCTTGGCAGGCACCATACCAGTGACCCCATATTCAGATTTCTCTGCCAGCTTATTCACTGCTTCAAAGAGGAAATACAGGTTTGATTCTGTCTAGACTCATCTTTTCTCACCTGACGAAGATCTTGCTTCATCAACTATCATGAGCAAGGAATTTTCTTTTAGATGTCTAACAGTGTAAATAAGAAAATGCTACTGTTATAAGCCTATTCATATCTATCCCAAAAAATTACATTAGTAATCTGGGAAGTCTAGAGTATGACAAATATAGAGGCAATTGTATTTGCTATAATAGCTACCATGTAGTTCTTTTTCATGTTAATCAGAAAGTTCTTTGGATATGGAGACCATTTTGCTCCTTTATAAATGTAAAGCCTTTCATTTTAGTATAATATTTTCTCTCCAAAAATTTTTTTCTTTTAAAGAGTTTTCATCTATTGCTTCATGACCCATTAGACTGCTTTAACCTAAAAAAAAATTCTGAAGATATTTCATTAAGCATGTTCAGTGTCTCTTCCTCCAATGCGCACATTGTGTGAAGGCTTATTTTCTTACATGTAACCATATCATAAATTTTTTGCTTGTGTGCATTTTGGTAAGCTTTTTTACATCATTAATAGGTAGTAGTACTCCATGTGTTGTTTTAAGTCCTTTTTATTTGACAAATAATTATTTCATTGATTGTTCATTTTGTACAATTTGTATAGGTTTGCATCTCAGAGTTCCATTATTTTTTCTGCATTATGTCAAATGCTGGTTCTTGTATTTTCTACCTTTTCCTTTATTATGTTATTCTCGTATTTCTAAACCTTTTATTAATTGTTTTATGGCAAATCTGATTTAGATCCCTGTGTTGTTGTATTCTCTCCAAAAAAAATCATTTCAAGAGCTTTTATATAGTGCTTCATGATTCACCAGAGATTAGACTGCTTCAATAATAAATAAATAAAAATTGAAGACATTTCAATAGGTGAAATGTCTTCAATTTTGACATTTCCCTATTGCATTGTATGAAGATTTTTTTTTTCTTTTATGTGTAACCATATAATAATTTTTTTGCTTATGTGCAGTTTGTTAAGCTTTTTTACATCATTAATCAGTACTCTGTGTTGTTTTAAGTCTTTTTCATATGAAAAACAATTATTTTATTGATTTTTCATTGTACAATTTGAATATGTTCGCATCTCAAAGTTCCCATATCTTTTTTGCATTATCTCAAATTCTGCCACTAGAATGTTCTACTTTATCAAGTAATTTATTTCTAAGCATTTTTTCAATTGTTTTATGACAAATCTTATTTGGACCCCCTTGTTGAAGTATTATTGTCTCTCCAAAATTTGATTCAGGTGGTCAAGGCCTGTGCTTATGGCCTAAGTGGAACCTTCATTGGCTGGGGTATCAAAATTAAAAGCTTCTAGTGTTGAGATATCCTTGTTTAGCACATCAAGGTACATGTCCAGATCTTTGGCAGTGAAGGTATCAATAACTTGCGTAACATCATGCCAACCCTAAGATGACATTTAAAAAAAAAAAAAAAATACAAGTACAAGCCTTGGATTAACTAAATTGGCATTTCTAGGTTTATTAAATCATTAACTAGCAAACAATGATAGAGGTTGTTGGGAAATTTAGACTCCGATTGATAGAATTAACAAGTTTTAAACCCAAGTTGTTAATTAGATTTATTATGCATAAAACTTGTTAAAACAAACAAACATCAATATCATGTCAAATATAAGTGCAGCAGAAAAGTAAATAAGACAAGATATAATGACTTAGGAAAACCAATAAAACCAACCAGTTTCACAGTAAAAAACTTGGGGGGAAACCTTCCCTAAAAGTAATTCACTATAGTAAAGAGAAGTCTTTGTCCCTAGACTCTACAATCCCCGTAGATGAACTCACAACAGAAACCTTCTACTGCTTCAAAACCTCTGAACTCTTCGATATATGAACGCCACCCTTTAATGCACGAATCCCAATACGTGACTCACTCCTTTGCATGAATCCTAGTACGTGACTCACTCACCAACTTGAGGAAGAAGAATGTTGGCTGCAAAGTTCTTCAATTCATCCACACGATAAAGATTAAGAGGCACTTGGTTACAAAACCCTAAGGCGCAAAAGACGCAGTAGCTTTTTTCAGAGAAAATAAGGCTTCGGTCACCTTTTGCATGTGTTCTCTTTGTATTCTCTTATGTGATGGCCTCTAAAATAAGCCTTATATATGTCTAGGGTTATGAGAAAAAAAATCCTACACAAATACAAATGCTTGGCCCAAAAATCAGATCTGAAAATTTTAATTTCCATAACCTCGATAGCTACCTTGATAGATAGCTGGTGTTGAGCCTTATTAAACCTCGATAGATAGCTATTTGTCGAGCAGCTATCGAGCAACTATTTGCAGCTGTCCAGCAGGTGTCCAGCTTTAGTGAACACTTTTTCTTCACTTGTTTCTTGGTCCAATATTCATGACTTTAATACTAGACTTGAACAACATGTTCTTTGAAGTATTAAACACATCCTAGATCTATCCAAATACAAGTAAAGTAAAAAAACCACAATAAACAAATGAACATATGAGAGAAGTCATAAATCACTCAACTTATACTCACTTGTTGAATACAATAAAATCTACCCTAACACAAACTCTTAAAAAACTTTGCAAGAAGAGAGTTCATGGCATGACAGACTTTGACAACCTGTATTTCTAAAACACTTTAAACAAAACACATTAAGGCATCTTTGTGTGAAGTAGAAATAATAGATTGCATACAAAATAAATAAACATGTGTATAAAGATAGAAAAGAAACAACACATGTAGAGATAAGTGAATAAAACATACATCATCACATATATATATATATATATATATATATATCAAAGATAAGCACAATGTATGTAAACATGGTCACAAGACCTAAGGTACAAGAAGAAGAAGCTAAAAGAAGAAGAAGCTAAAAGAAGCTCTTAGAACAACAAGGAGATAAATGCCCCCCTAACAAGATGAAACACAGCTTCCCCTTACAAGGGCATGTATTTCTCCTCCTAACTTGTAAAATCTTAAAAAGAAACCACAAATTCTGCAATTTCTCCCCATTTTTGTCACAATTGACAGAGGGTACAAGAAATTATAAAGCCTCACCCGAGAAATATAAAGATGATCAAAGATGATCAAGGGGACACAAAGAATCCATAAAAATGCATGAATGTAATGAAACAAGATGCTATGGATGACAAGATAAGAGAAACATGCAAAACAAAGAAAAATAAAATGCATGCAAGGATATCTCGATCGATCGGGAGGTGTTGAGAAGCTATCGAGCCAACCTTAATGGATCGAGAAGGTGTCGAGGATCTATCGAGTAGTCAAAAGATATCTCGATCGATCCACCTAGCTATTGAGAGGTGTCGAGATTATGATAAGATGCAACTGAAGATCTTGACAGATAAGCTAGGTATCGAGAGGTGTCGAGCTAGCTTTCAAAAGCAGTTTTTTGAGAAGAGAAAAACACAGATATGAATGCAATCAAGCACGCAACTCAACCAAAGATCCAAACAACATTTCAACCTCTCAAAAACATCTTTCAATAGAGAAAATGTCATGCAATGAGATCCCAAAACACTCACACACACACTAAACAAGTCTAACCAATTTTATTTTAAAAACAAGTTAAGACAGTTTAGTGAGTATACATCAACGCATGTAAATCTTGTGATGGCCAAATCACATTATACCTACACATGTATCAAAAGTAACAAAGAATATTGAGTGTTCTTTGTTAAAAACATCGTAAGATTGTGTAAGTGTCTCAAAGTTATGACAATTTGAGATATAAGAAAACCACTTTAACTCACACACAATCATAACTGTTTGATGGGGATTATCACCTTCGAGGTACATCCTATAACTCCCACATCTCTTAGAAAACATGCATGCAATCATATTTTAAAGCATTTTGTTCTTTTTGCTTTTTATTTTCTTTTGCATGTTTTTCTTTTATTAAGCATATCATGCATGAGCATATAAGAGAGAAAAGAAATACTCAATTATGTTAAACTTTTTGACATTACACTTTTGTTATGCCGAAGCATACAGATGTCATTAACATGATTGGCGGGTAACAGCGGTAAGATGGTTATTTATGCCTTTCTCTTAGGATTTTCTAGTCCTATCCGTCAAAAAGAGTGATACGAGTATTAAGTACAAGAGATCATTTAACCTTACTCATCACAAACAAAGAGCCACAAAGCTCACTTGCTTAGTTGTGCATAAGGATGCTCATCTAAGTTACAAGAGATACAAAATTTAGAAAACTTTGATTCAATGGCCATTTTAAGGCTCACAAGAACTAATGTACACAAACACACACTGTTTTTGTATTTTTCTGATTTTTTTTTTTTTTTTAATTTTGAAAACAAAACAAAAAAAAAACTAAATAGCCAAACAAAAACAGACAAACAACATGAAAACATGACAGAAAGATGCAAATGCATGAAAACATGATAGAAGGATGCAGATGCATGATAGCATGATTCCAAAAAAAGATAAGAAATCAAGCAAAGAAAGTCCTACTTTAGATAGAAAGAATTAAAGCAGAGGACAAAAAGGAAAGACAATTAAATCGTAGGCTACTTTCTCACCCACACGACACGAGTCTTTGGCCGTGAAGATGAAAAGACACGTGTCCTAGTATGACTACTAAAGGACGTGGAAGAATTAAAATTCTCCTGAAATTTAGTTAAAAAGTTCAAGGTTTTTAATAACTCTCCAAACAATGGTGTACGTCCTTGAGAGGAAACTTGTGACCGTTTGGACATTTGCTTTTGAGGATACAACTTAAAGCAATTAAGATGAATGTGTCAAGAAACACCACAATGGTGACAAACATGAGTAGTTTTAGAGCTACTTGGCTTCCTAGAAGGAGGTCTAACCTTAGAGGTTGACAGAGTCCTCAACTTAGGACAATTTAGCCTAATATGACCAACAATGTGACAATGATGACAAGTGGGGACAAAAACATATTTTTCTTTCATCCTAGGAGGAGTTTTAGACATAGGTTTAGAATCTTCAGCATTAACATTAGATTGTTTACCTTTGTCTATCTTAGCAGTATTAGCCTTCAACTCTTAATCATTCCTTTTAAATGGAGGAATATAAAAATATTTTTCTTTTGAGTTGGGCTCAACAACGAGTTTGACACTAGTTAAATTTTCAACTTCAATTTTAAATTCAACTAGTTGCTCTTCCAAACTCTTAATTTTTTCCACTTGAGATGAAATTTGATTTTTAAATTTCTCATTCAAATTATTTACTTCATCCAATTTTACAATCAAATCATCTCTTTCAAGTTTGACCTTTTTAAAATTAGCTTTTAATTTTGTAGAACACTCAATAGATTTCATACAAATATTATAAAGCTTGTAATAGGCATCTTGAAAATCATCATCATCATTCAACACAAGATCATGCAATTCAAAACAATCAAGAGCTTCCATGACAATAAGGGTCAAGGATCACACTTAGAAAATTAATCCAATCAGAGTGTACCCGCTCTAATACCACTTGTTGGAAAATTTAGACCCCGGTTGATAGAATTAACAAGTTTTAAACCCAAGTTATTAATTAGATTTATTATGCATAAAACTTGGTAAAAAAAACAAACATCAATATCATGTCAAATATAAGTGCAGCGGAAAAGTAAATAAGACAATATATGATGACATAGGAAAACCAATGAAACCAACCAATTTCATAATAAAAAACCTGGAGGGAAACCTTCCCAAAAAGAAATTCACTATAGTAAAGAGATGTTTCAGATCTAGTACAAAACCTTTGTCCCTAGACTCTATAATCCCCGTAAATGAACTCACAGCAGAAACCTTCTAGTGCTTCAGAACCTCTAAACACTTCAATATATGAATGCCATCCTTTGATACACGAATCCCAGTACGTGACTCACTCCTTTGCACGAATCCCAGTATGTGACTCACTTACTAACTTGAGGAAGAAGAATGTTGGCTGTAAAATTCTTCAAGTCATCCACACGATGAAGATTAAGAAGCACTTGGTTACAAAACCTTAAAGCGCAAAAGATGCAATAGCTTCTTTCAGAGAGAACAAGGCTTTGATCACCTTTTGCATATGTTCACCTTATATTCTTTTATGTGACGGCCTCTAAAATAAGCCTTATATATGTCTAGGGTTGTGAGAAAAGAAACCTTACACAAATACAAATGCTTGGCCCAAAAATCAGATCTGAAAATTCTGATTTCTGTAACCTTGATAGCTACCTCGATAGATAGCAAGTGTTGAGCCTCATTAAATCTTGATAGATAGCTATCTGTCGAGAAGCTGTCGAGCAGGTGTCCAGCTATCTGTCCAGCTATAGTGAGTACTTTTTCTTCACTTGTTTCTTGGTCCAATCTTCATGGCTTTAATACTAGACTTGAACAACATGTTCTTTGAAGTATTAAACACATTCTAGATCTACTCAAATATAAGTAAAGTGCATTTTATCAAAGGATTATCCAACTACATAAAATATGTCCTTAATAGAGGTGAAATGTTCAAATAATCAAATAATTTGTTTCCCTGATAAATTTACTCACAGGTAGCAAAAATTTTAAAAGATCAAGTATCTTGATGGAGATATGTAATTGAGGACAGTATAAGGATTGATGCAACTGAAAATCTCCAACTCTTCAATACTAAACACTCCACGTGAACTTTGACACAATTTATATGCCATGTGATGAATCATTATCCAAAAGCAGAACCTTATGCATTTCAATTATATTATCAATCCTTTGGCCACAGACATATTTGTTATGCTATCTATTTGAGATTGTTGTACCCAATTAGACTTGATCTTGTAGTAGCCTTCTTTCCCTTTAATGCACAAACCTCTAATTTGTGACTAACCCATTGCATGGATCGCCAACAATTTGAATAGATGTTGTTGGCTGCAAAGTTCTTCACTTCATCAACAATGAAGATATGAAAGCACTTAGTTACAAATCCTATGGTGTATAAATGCAGTAGCTTTACACAGAGAAAATAAGTCTCTTGGTCTCTGTATCTGTGTGTGATAACTTTTAAAATAAGTCTTATACATGTCTGAGGTTGTGAGAAAAGAAACCCTACACAAATGCACAAGACTGGGTTGAATTTTAGATCTAGAAATTTTGAAATCGTATTTTTGGACAGATTGAGCTGTTGTCAAGCTATCTATCGAGCTTCACATTAAGTCTCGATAGCAGGTATCTGTCAAGTTATTTGTTGAGACTTAATAAACAGCTTTTCTTCACTTGTTTCTTGGACCAATCTTCATGTCTTTAATACTTAACTTGAACAACATGTTTCTTGAAGTACTAAATCCATTTTAGATCTACCCAATTACAAGTAAAATGCATTTTGTCAAAGGATTGGCCAATTACAATAAAATATGACCCTAACAACAAGCAATATAACCTTCATTTGACAAAAATAGGGTTGCAATGGCATTGTAACCTACCCCATCTATTAGTTTACATGGGTAATTGTGTAACATGTTAATTATTTAAATTATAGTTCCAATTTCCAAAAGCTCGGATTTTGGATAATTAGGATTTCCAGTGAACTATACTTGGCATGTTGTCAAAGGATTATTGATGACATTAAGCTTAAGGGGTTAATGTAGATGTTCTTATCAATGTGTTTCAATCCACACTATATCCTACTTTTTGCTAACTAAAAGGACAAAGTGTTTCACTTTTGGATTCTATACTGTTGATGGTACATTAGGCTAGGACATAGTTTGCATATATTATTACACTAGATGCACCTACACCCATAGAACATGCACTAACTTATGCCATATATGCTCTATGGTAGTCATACAGATAAAGTACATGCAACAAGTAATTTAAGGTTAAGTCATGATTTTTACATCCTTCCTATGTTTGTATGAGGTTAAACACACTCGAACACTCGATGATACCATATGTTGATATTTGATAAACTAAATTTTCCTTCTCCTTTTCATTTATTTATTGGGTTATACAATTCATATGCTTATTAAGAGTTGTCAACTTTCCATATTTCAAATATAGAAATATAAGATCAAATTTCTATTTGAACTTATCTCCATAAACCTAGGCAACAAGAAAAGCTTGAGTGTTATAAGTAGGTTATTGTACTCGCTGTTTTGTCAAGTAGCCGCTACACGAAAAAGGAGGTAAAGACTTTATACAAATGACTCTTGCATATTTTGTTGGGCCTTGTGAGTGAAGTCTCACATTGAATAATGATGCTAAAAATGAGAGGTTAATATAACATAATTGAGCACTTATTCATTGGGCTTAGGCCTTTTAGATTAAAGTGTCTCTATATGTTATATTAATTATTCATGAAGCTAGCCAATGTGTTTATCTCACCAACATATTTTCTAATTGACTTTCTCTAAAATCTAAAGTGCATCAATGTTATGTTAATGGTGTAGGTGTGCATATATATACCATTACAAGTTTGGGCATGTACGAGAAGTCATTGTTATTGGTTTGTGTTGATGCCTACTTTAGCAAGAAGGCCCAATAACAAGAAGAAGCCCAACAATATAGAAGGGAACAAGGAAAAAGAATTAGCAAAGTGAGAAAAAGAAAACCATTAAACCCGAATGGCAGGAATTTGTTAGAATGTGTGCACTTAAATCCTATTTTATGATGCTATGTATGACATTATGTATGACTTAATGTTATGATTGATAAAGTTATTTTATTTTTTATCTAAAATAATGGTAATGTGAATATGGGACATTATCATATAGTCCATGAGATGCATAGTATGTGATTTATGTGGCTTAGTCACAGAAGATATAAGCCACAAGTTCTTTGTAAACTCAAAATTTATAGTTTGTAGTCAGTGATAAAATTAAGCATTTCATCTGCGAAGACTATAACGTATCAACTAAGATGATTTATATTGATCATGGAAGTGGAGACTTCTACTTGATATGTTTTAAGAGTAAAGACATATTGAACTGGACCGTTATGAGATTTATTATTCTCCTAATGATTGTCAAATGAATAATAAATCTTACGATTTCTATTTGTATAAACTCTTAATCTTGAGAGAATAATGGACCTGATCATAAAGTGTAGGTTGCTTTGATATATCAGGAGTGAAATCTAAAGTAACAGGTCAAAACTCCAGTATGTTGGGCAGCCACATTTAGTGTTGATGGAATTCATAATCTCTTGATGGAGATATAAAATATTCCATTGAGATAAGTTTAATGGGTTTAGTTATTCAGAGAGTTAGGCCTAACCACTTTGGTAAGAAATTATTAAAGTATATATTTATGAAATTTGATTACATAAATATATAATGAATAACTTTAAAAGATTAAACTGGGTACTCAAGGATAAAATGTAGTAATTTTCAAAGTGGTAGTCTATATTCATGACTTTGTATTACTACGAATATTTTATGAAGAGGTTGCATGTACAATAAAGTCTTGGGATATAATTTATTAATAAGGCCTAGAATAAAATTATATTTATATAGTGGTATGAAATATAATTAATGGTAACTTTGGACTTGTCAAGAGTTGACGGAAAGCCCAAGGCCCATTGGAGCTAGTGTCTTATTGGTCCCTTTTGGTCCAATTCCAAGCCACACACTAAAGCCCAATTGGAAAGGCTCAATAGGCTAGCCCAATTAGATAATCAGTTAGTTATAAAGGGAGAAAACATACAGAATTTTTTAGAAGCGTAGAGAAAAAATAAAAAAGAGAAAGTGAGGCACACTTTCATTCTTCCTTGGAAATTGATTGAGAGACCACACTTCTTGGGCGTAAAGTGGAATTGGAGTGAAGATTAAAAGTGCTCCCAAGTACTTCTAATCTTTGTTTTGAATTTCTCCACCCCAAGGTACGCTATCTTGTTCTTAATTCTAAAATTTGCATAGTGCATGTTATCAATCATAAATGAAATAGATCTATGTTTGTTGCTTCTACTATGTGTTTTGTATGAGATACAAAACTAGATTTTTTTTCCAATAGAATAATGGTTCACGGGCTTATGAAATAGTAAAAATGCCCTAAAAAAAGTAAACGGACCCAAAGGAGCCCAAAGAAAGAAGTAGTAAGCCCATAAGAATTATATGAAATGGAAAGCAAACAAAAATGGGTCAAAGGAGCCTAAAGAAAGAAATTAGTAAACAGGGTTGGTACAAAGGCCAACAAACCCTGAAAGTAAAGGATGTGATAGTTGGGTAAGGGAAGCCCAATAGACATAGTAAAAACTCATGGGAATGTAAGAATGGAATGGGTCAAGGATGCCTAAAGGAATAAAATAGGCCGAGGATGCCTCAAGGAAATGAAATGGGCTACGAAAGCCCAAGATGGTATGAGAATTAACCCAGCAAAAACATTGGGCAACATGAATTGAATAAGAGAAAAGTGCATGGCAAGCCCAAAAGAGGCCCTACAAGCACAAATCAAATGGTAACATGGCAGAAGCAACAAAATGGTGTGGCAGGAACGTTGGTTGACCAACAAACCAAAAGTAAAGAGAGATAGGGGTCGACCAGGAGGAAGAAGGGCCCATACCCAAGCAAGACCCAACCCAAAAAAGAAACGAGGTGCAAAGAATGAAGAACCAGCAACTCATTCATGCCACAAGAGGTTAAGAATGAGTAGCAGAACGTCAAACAAAGACCAGACATGTAACACCCCAAAATCATAAGTAGTAAAAGTCTATTCAATCTGAATAATCCATAAAAAATTAAATAAAAGTAACCAACAACCTAAAATCTCAGCATAAATATTAGAGCTCTAATCCACCAAAGACAAAATATCCTCAAAATGATTCTCCAATACAATGTTTAATGTCATAAAAATAGTAATAGTCTTCTAAGAATCTCTACTCCAATAATCCCTCTAATATATCTGTAAGGGAAAAATAAAAGGGATTGAGATAACTCAATAAGTGGAATTCACTAACATTGGGGTGTGAGAACAAACCTTTCAAATAAATAATTCTTGCAATGAATTCATTAATTGTAACTCATCAATCTTTTATCATCAAACATTTCATGTAAAAAAATATCTTTATATTGTGAGCCATCATAATATATACATATACATATATATATATATATATATATATATATCAATACCAACATATACACATTTTCCTAGGCTTTTCTAGTGGTCAACGTTTACGGCCCATTGACAGGGTTATGTTGTCCCCTTTTTAAGACTAAAACCTCTCATCCCCTTTCTTAAAGGTGGCTCCTTTAGAACCTAAAGGTGCACTCCTTTGCGAAGGAGCTTCCTTTTTGGATCCTCAATAGTATACTCCCTTACTAAGGAGCTATCAAATGTGCACTGTCCCATTTTTTAGGTTTGTCCCTTGTTAAGGACTAGCTGCAGTATGATTGTCTCTTACTAAGGACTAAATACAATACTTAGCTTTTAATCATGACTTGCCATAGGTTTTCAAAACACATTCAATATGCTCACAAAAATAATCCATTCATAATTCTCAAAGATATAAAGATATATTCAAGCATACAAGTTTAAATAAATTTAGGTTGCGCCACAAGTTTTTCATAAAACGAATAGTCAATGTGCACATCAAATATTTATAAAATATCAATTTATATATAGAATCTCAACATATTTCTTTAATATAAAATAGTTTAATAATCAATATTGTTTTAGGAAAACTCTCAAAATTAGTAAACGTCACTTATCACTTAGTTGCAAAAATATGAAACCAACCTCTCTTGAATCACAACAAATCAGTAGAATTAGAACCTAGCAACACCAAAGATAGGTCCATCAATACACAATTTCCCTCTTAAAATCAGTTTTCACACTTAAATAGTTTAATCTATCATCAATAAGGCCTACGGAGGTGTCTAGTTTCTTTGAAATACATTTCAGCTTTGTTAGTGGGCTTGGCTATTGAATTCGTGGCCATCACCACTTGGGATTGCAATTATTAAATTGATAAAGGGAAGCATTGAAATGCCCCGTTTGATGCCTGAACTTGTCAATTAGGTTTCCAAAATTTTCACAACTATTCTAATTATAGTTTCCGCCTATATCTACCACCATAAATCCCTTGATGTCACAAAACATAAGATATTGCAAGTCAATTTTCTGAACAATGGCAGTGCGTGGGTGGAAAATTGGTTAACTTAAATAATATATAATTTCACGTTCCTACGTTATAGGGGCTAACAAGATATTCTAGGCTTGAAAAGCATTGCTACCTTCTACAATAATTTAGAGCTAAATACACGTCACTAGAAGGATGATAAAGAAGATAAATATCAACCATAAAGCAACCTTTTCCCTTTCACATGGTGACAAACTTGAATTGATAAGGTCCAAGCCTATTACTTTATTACGTACAATTTCAAAGCCTATGGAGTACCCTTTCTTGACATACACCCATATTGACCATTCCTAATCTAATATAATAACAATTATAGGAGCCCTTTTTTTTATTAATATAATGATAGTCTAGGTTCATGATAGATGCTAGCTATTGAATATTCAAACTTCTTAAATTTAGAGCATGAGAAAATCATACTTGCAGGTTTCCATCCACAGCCGCATAAAAGAAAAGAAAACCTTAATTGAGTGTTTTAGCTAAAACAAAAAGGAACCTTCTTATGTATATACATGTGTAACTTAAGAGGCCAAAGGCTAGGGTTTTTTTTTTTTTTTTTTTTTTTTTTTTTTTTTTTTTTTTTTTTTTAAGCTTATCAAGGCCCCCACACACACACACACACACACACACACACTCATGCCATCTCACTCAGGCCTCTTTTACCATAGTAACTATCAGATTTAAATATCTTAGGCCCAAACTAATTAAATTCATTTAATTGTGGGCCTCCTTTTTAACTTATAAGAAAGAAATTAGTAATAAAATTATGGGGTGTTACATCTTTCCCCCTTTAAAAAAATTTTTCTCTCGAAATTATACATACCTTCGTTAGTGAACAACTCTGGATAATTTGATTTCATCTCATCTTCTTGCTCCCAAGATGTCTCCTCCACTATGTGATTCTTCCAAAGGACCTTAACCAATGATATGGTCTTGGTGCGTGGCGCTTGATCCTTGCGGTCAAGAATTTGGATTGGAACTTCTCATAAGTCAAGTTGTCTTTAATCTTGAGTGGCTCATAGTTCAAAACATGTGAAGGGTCCAGGATATACTTCCTTAGCATGGAAACATGAAACACATTATGCACTCCTGTAAGTGTAGGCGGTAAGGCCAACTCGTAGGCAACTTTACTAATGCGTTTTAGGATCTCAAATGGACCAACAAATCTGGGACTCAACTTCCCCTTCTTCCCAAATCTCATCACACCCTTCATTGGGGCAACTTTCAAAAATACCATATCTCCAATTTCAAATTCTACTTCCCTTCTTGAGTTGTCATAATAATTCTTCAGTAGACTTTGTGTTATTTGCAACCTTTTGTGAATCAGATTAATCTTCTCAGGTGTTATTTGAATGATTTCTAGCCCCAACAATTTCCTCTCACCAACCTCCTCCCAACACAATGGGGACCTGCATTTTCTACCATACAAAGCCTCATAGGGAGCCATCTCAATACTAGAGTGATAGTTATCATTATAGGAAAATTCCACTAAAGACAAGTATTTTTCCCAACTTTCTTTGAAATCCAATACACAAGCCTTTATCATATCCTCCAAAGTATGAATAGTCCTTTCTAACAAGCCATCTGTTTGCGGGTGGAAGGCTGTACTACAGTTGAGATTAATACCCAAAGCTTTATGTAGGCTTTCCCAAAACTTTGAGGTAAATCTTGGGTCTCGATCAGACACAATTGATGCTGGAACTCCATGAAGACTAACAATTCATCAATATATATCTGTGCCAGTTGTTCAAGTGAGTAATTCATCCTAACCGAAATAAAATGTGTTGTTTTTGTTATCTGATAGGCCACAAACGCGTTGACCCCTTGTGATTAATTAAATTGATTAATTAGTCGAGTTGTTAATTAATCAAGTTAACATGCAAATTCATGTGGCAGCACGAACAAATCACCAATAACTAAAGTATGCAGCAGAAAATAAATGACATGGTGATTTTTTTACGAATGGGGAAAATCTGACGACAAAAACCCCACTGGGTGATTTAAGGTCACCACTCCCGAAACTCCACTATTATCACAACAAGCGGTTACAAGTAAGGAATCCTGGTACCTCACCAACCTACAGTTGAACTCTTACCCCAATACCCAATTAGACTTGTTCTGTAGTGACAGTTTCTCCTCTTGATGCACGGCTCACAAGTACGAGACTAACCAATTGCGCGCATCCTAGTATGCGACTTCAATTCACCAACTAGAGTGAGAGTTGTTGGCTGCAAAGTTCTTCAAATTATCCACACGATGAAGATCAAGAAGATGCTTAGTTACAAAACCCTACGGTGCACATTACACAGCAACTTCTTCACAAGAGATGAACTAGGGCATGAAGTTTGTCTTTGATCACAAATTGCATGAATAAGGATTACTCAATACTTGTATAACTTGTGTCTATTTGACGGCCCTTAAAACAATCATTTTATATGTCTAAGGTAAGGAGAAAAGAAGTCTCAAAGACACATTCACGGATTGGAATTAAAACAGAACTTGGAATCTGTTTTCCTTAAATCTCGACAAATAGAGGTGTCGAGGATCTGTTGAGAAGCTGTCGAGCCTCGGGGCTGAAACAGCTTCTAAAGCTCGATAGATACATGTGTCGAGACTAAGTGTCGAGACTAAGTGTCGAGCTTTAGTAACTTGCACTTTCCAGCTTGTTTCTCGGACATATTTGATGACTTCAACACTTGATCTTGAAACACAATTTCTTGAAGCGTTAAACACATCCTAAATCTACCCAATTACAAATAAAGTACGTTTTGTCAAAGAATAAGCCAATTACATAAAATACTAACATATGTTTGAAATCACTTGAACTACATATGTCCTAACATTATCCTATCCACAATTACCCAAATGGCCTCATGTCCCTTAGGAGATCTTGGTAAATGAAGATATTTCTTCCTAATTTACCACGAAAGTCAAAGGGTCTCTTTCTTATTTAAGTGGAAAGTAGACTACTCAACTTTCGTGTTTAAGCCACCAACTATGACATTGATTTCTCTAAATAATTTAATCAAACTACAAATAGTATTTTCACAGTAGACTATCATATAGTCTTCTTGGCCTCAAAACAACAACTAACACTCAATTTATTTACTTTGCCATTCCCATTCTCTCTCAAAAATCCATTTAGAAAAACCTCTTATTTTTATTTTCAATCACTTTCCTTTGCCTAATTTCATCAAGATTTCTCTCTTCTCTTCCTTTCAGATCTTCTCAAACGTACCATTTCACTATGGCTTTTCTAACAAACAAACGAGCCTCCTCTTCCTCCATCACCCACCAATACAAATATGATGTGTTCTTGAGTTTCAGAGGGGATGATACCCATATGGATTTTACGAGCCATTTGAATGGCTTTTTGAAGCTGAAGGGTATTCACACCTTAATCGATGATGAACTCCCAAGGGGAGAAGAGATTTCTACAGAACTTCTCGAAGCTATTAGAAGTTCAAGAAGTTCCATAATTGTATTCTCTGAGAACTATGCATCTTCTAGATGGTGCTTGGATGAACTTGTCGAAATTCTTGAGTGTAAGAAGAATGGACAAATGGTGCTGCCGGTGTTTTATAAGGTGGATCCCTCGGAAGTACGTAACCAAAATGGAAAATTTGGAGAAGCTTTAGCAAAACATGAAGTAAATAATATAAAGAAGGTGCAAAGATGGAAGGACGCTCTAAACAAAGCTGGGAGCATATCTGGTTTGACCTACAAGGACGGGTATTTAATTACTAACCTTTCACTTTATTTATTTATTTATTTATTTATTTTATTGTTATAATTTTCAATTGTGCGTCTAGTCACTAAATTTTAAGTAAATTAGCGCCAGTTACCACTAATTTTTTTTCATTGATGGCTTTAATTTTTTTTTTTGGGTAAAATTTATTAATTTTTAATTGCTAATATAGTTGCTACAAAGATCAATGACAGAAACATAAGAATATACAATCAAGATAATCTTACCAATTAATTAGGACTTTCTTCCACAATGTTTAGAAAGTTTTCAAAAAAGTACTTATTAATTTTGTAAAAACATCAAAAGTAGGTCCCTAATAAGTTGTTTCCTCACATTTATAAAATTTATATAATGAAATGCATTCTAAATTTCTTGAAATTTATAATTGACTTTTTATCAAAATATTATTTTATATTTTTAAATATTTTGTACTATAGTTTTACTTAAAAGTAAACTATGTTAATAATTTTAATTTATTTATAATAAGCGAAAGGGTGGAATTATATTACGCTACATAGTGCAAACATGACTTGTATAATTAAACGTTTATTATTTAACCAAAAATTTGTGGTAGGCCATTAACATAATATAAAATAAATAATGAAATTTCTCTCAAAATTTGAAAAACTCTTTGTTGGGGACATATTTTTATGTAATTGGCATATCCGTTGACAAAACGCATTTTGCTTCTATTTGGGTAAATCTAAGTAGATTCAAGATGATCATTACAAGTGGTTAAATTGAAGACACGAAGATTATTCAAGAACTACTGAAGAAATGTGCAAACTGTAGGTCTCGATACCTCCTCTACAGAATCTCGATTTGTCAAGGTTCATTAAATCTCGACAGATGTCTCGATCAATTGAGTTTACGGGAGTTAGATTATAGCCAGCAACGTTTTTACTCTAAAAGGCTAATTGTTTATGAGTTTGTATAATTCTTATTGGACCAGGAAAATCCAAGGTTTGTGTAAACCTATTTGGAATAAGAAAGCCCATTAAGCTCCTATTTAAAGGAGGTGGAAAAAGAAAAACCTAACCCTAGAGAGCTTCATAAGGTTATCTTTTTGAAACCCTAGCCTCCTCCTACAGAAGAAAGAGTTCTTGCTACGTTTCTTGTACGCCTTTGGGTTTTGTAACCAAGCAAAGTCTCTTGCACCAACATTGAAGATCTTATTGGTGTTTTTATGTGAAGCTGCTGCAAATCAACTACAACAATCAAAGGGTTGCTGTGGAGTTAGTCACGTACTAGGATTCGTGCAAAGGAGTAAGTCACGTACTAGGATCCGCGCAATTGGTTAGTCACGTACTCGAAGCCGTGCATCAAGAGGAGAAACTGTCACTACAGAATAAGTCAAATTGGTTATTAGGGTAAGGGTTCAACTGTAGGTTGGTAAGGTACTCGGATTCCTTGCTTGTAATCGCTTATTGTGATAATAGTGGAGTTTCGGGAGTGGTGACCTTAAATCACCCTGTGGGGTTTTTACCGTCAGGTTTTTCCCATTTGTAAACAAATCACCGTGTCTTTTATTTTTCACTACATACTTTAGTTATTGATGATTTGTTTGTGTTGCCACGTGAATTTGCATGTTAACTTGATTATTTAATAACGCGGCTAATTAATCAATTTAATTAATCATAAGGGGTCAACGCGTTTGTGGCCTGTCAAGTGGTATCAGAGCAGGCACACTCTGATTAGGTTTTAATCTTTAATGTGTGATCCATTGACCCCTGTTGTCATGGAAACTCCTGATTGTTTTGATTTGCATGATCTCGTGTTGAATGATGATGATGATATTCATGATGCCTATTGCAAGCTTTATAATTTTTGTATGAAATCTCTTTAGTGTTCTACAAAATTAAAAGCTAAATTCAAAAAGGTCAAGCTTGAAAAAGATGATTTGATTACAAAATTGGATGAAGCCACTAATTTGAATAAGAATTTTAAAAATTAAATTTCATCTGAGGTAGACAAAATTAAGAGTTTGGAAGAGCAACTAGTTGAATTTAAAACTAAAGTTGAAAAATTAACTAGTGCCAAACTTGTTGTTGAGCCTAACTCAAAAGAAAAGGATTTTTATATTCCCCCATTCAAAAGGAATAATGAAGAGTTGAGGGCTAATATTGCTAGGATAGACAAAGGTAAACAATCTAATGTTAACACTGAAGTTTCTAAACCTATATCTAAAACTCCTCCTAGATTGAATAAAAATTCTAAATTTGTCCCTACTTGTCATCATTGTCACATTGTTGGTCATATTAGGCCAAATTGTCCTAAGTTGAGGACTTTGTCAACCTCTAAGGTTAGACCTCCTTCTGGGAAGCCGAGTAGCTCTAAATCTACTCATGTTTGTCACCATTATGGTGTTTCTAGACACATTTGTCCTAATTGCTTTAAGTTGTATCCTCATAAGCAATTGTCCAAATAGTCACAGGTTTCCTCTCAAGGACCTACACCTTTGTTTGTAGAGTTATTAAAAGCCTTGAGTTTTTTAACTCAATTTCAGGAGAATTTTAATTCTTCTATGTCCTTTAGTAGTCATACTAGGACACATGCCTTTTCATCTTCATGGCCAAAGACTCGTGCTGTATGGGTGTGAAAAGAGCCTAAGACTTAATTGTCTTTTCTGTTTATCCTCTACTTTAATTCTTTCTATCTGTAGTAGGACTCTGTTTGCTTTCATGCATTTGCACATTTCTATCATATTTTCATGTATATGCATCTTTCTTTCATGCTTTCATGTTGTTTGTCTATTTTTGTTTGGTTGATTAGTTTTTATTTTGTTTTATTTTCAAAAATAAAAATAAAAAAATTGAAAAATACAAAAACAATGTGTGTTTGTGTACATTGGTTCTTGTGAACCTTAAAATGGCCATTGAAACAGAGTTTTATAAACTTTGTATCACCTGTAGCTTAGATGAGCATCTTTATGCACAACTAAACAAGTGAGTTTTGTAGCTCCTTGTTTGTGATGAGTAAGGTTAAATGATCTCTTATACTTAACACTCGTATCACTCTTTTTGATGAGTAGGACTAGAAAATCCTAAGAGAAAGGCATAAATAACCATCTCACCACTGTTACTTGTTAATCATGATATGACATCCATATGTTTCGGCATAGCAAAAGTGCAATGTCAATGACATCCGTATACTTCGGCATAGCAAAAGTGCAATGTCAAAAGATTAACATAATTGGATATTTCTTTTCTCTCTCTTGTATGCCCATGCATGATATACTTAATAAAAGAAAATATGCAAAGAAATAAAAGCAAAAAAATTAAAATGCTTTAAAATATGGTTACAAGCGTGTTTTCTAGGAGATGTGGGAGTTATAGGATGTACCTCGAAGGTGATAGTCCCCATCAAACAGTTATGATTGTGTGTAAGTTAAAATGATTTTCTCATATCTCAAATCATTATAACTTTGAGACACTTATGCAATCTTGCGATATTTTCACACACAACACGCAATATTCTTTGCTATTCTTGATACATGTGTAGGTACAATGTGATTTGGCCATCACAAGGTTTACATGCGTTAATGTATGCTCACTAAACTGTCTAAACTTATTTTTGAAATATAAAATTGGTTAGACTTGTTTAGTGTGTGTGTGTGTGTTTTGGGATCCATGTGCTTTTAATTTGTTGTTGAGAGATGTTCTTGAGAGCTTAATATGTTGATTAGATCTTTAGTTGAGTTGCATGCGTGATTGCATTCACATATGTGTTTTTCTCTTCTTGAAAAACTGCTTTTAAGCCATCTCGACACCTTCTCAACACCTCTCGATACCTGGCTTATCTGTCGAGATCTTCAATTGCATCTTATCGAAATCTTGACACCTCTCGATAGCTAGGTGGATCGATCAAGGAAGTTTCTGTCTGCTCGCTAGATCCTCGACACCTTTTTGATCCATCGAGGTTGTTTAGATAGCTTCTCGACACCTCTCGATCGATTGAGACACCCTTGCATGCATTTCATCTTTCTTTGTTTTGCATGTTTTTCCCTTTGTGTCCATAGCATCTTATTTTTCTTTCTCTTGTATGTCTATGGTTCTTTGTTCTCCTCGTTCCCTCTATATTTGTTTTCTATCTTTCTCCGGTCAAGTCTTTTGGCTTTTTATACCCTTTGTCAATCGTGTCAAAAAGGGGGAGAAATTTGAGTTTTGTATGTCATTCCTCAGGGGGAGTAATAAACTTAGGGGGAGAACTTCATGTTAAAGGAAAGAAAGTTTTTGTTGTAACTAACTTAGGGTAAAAGTTAGTTTGATACACATTAATATTGATATATTTTTTGTGTTGTGTATCTTTTGGTTTTGCAACCATTTTTACATACATGATGCTTATCAAGTGGTATATGTGATGATGTATGTGTTTCACTCTTTATCTCACATGTGTTGTTTCTTTTCTCTATTTATACACATGTTTCTTGTTTATTCAGCTTGTCATTGTTTTCCATATGGTACCTTGATGTGTTTTGTTTAGTGCCTTTTAGGAAAGACAAGTTAAAGCCAAGTCAAGATTCCGAACCTTCTTCTTGTAGCAACTTCCAAGGTTCAAATCTTTTAGACTAGGCTTATTTATTCTTGAGTAGAATGTATTCCAGGACACTCAATGTACTCTTGTGGTTTTGTCACGGATTGCCAAAGGGGGAGATTGTTGGGGACATATTTTTATGTAATTGGCATATCCGTTGACAAAACGCGCTTTACTTGTATTTGGGTAAATCTAAGTAGGTTCAAGATGATCATTACAAGTGGTTAAATTGAAGACACGAAGATTACTCAAGAACTGCTTAAGAAAAGTGCAAACTATAAGTCTCGATACCTCCTCGATAGAATCTTGATCTGTCGAGATTCATTAAATCTCGACAGATGTCTCGATCGATCGAGCTTACGGGAGTCAGATTATAGCCAATAATGTTTTTACTCTAAAAGGCTAATTGTTTATGGGTTTGTGTAATTCTTATTGGACTAGGAAAACCCAAGGTTTGTGTAAACCTATTTGGAATAGGAGAGCCCATTAAGCTCCTATTTAAAGGAGATGGAAAAAGAAAAACCTAACCCTAGAGAGCTTCATTAAGTTTTCTTTTTGAAACCCTAGCCTCCTTCTACAGAAGAAGGAGTTATTGCTGCGTTTCTTGTACGCCTTTGGGTTTTGTAACCAAGCAAAGTCTCTTGCACCAACATTGAAAATCTTATTGGTGTTTCTATGTGAAGCTGCTGCAAATCAACTACAATAATCAAAGGGTAGCTGTGGAGTTAGCCACGTACTAGGATTCGTGCAAAGGAGTAAGTCACGTACTAGGATCCGCGCAATTGGTTAGTCACGTACTCGGAGCCGTGCATCAAGAGGAGAAACTGTCACTACAGAATAAGTCAAATTGGGTATTGGGGTAAGGGTTCAACTGTAGGTTGGTAAGGTACTTGGATTCCTTGCTTGTAATCGCTTGTTGTGATAATAGTGGAGTTTCGGGAGTGATGACCTTAAATCACCCGGTGGGGTTTTTGCCGTCAGGTTTTCCCCATTCGTAAACAAATCACCGTGTCTTTTATTTTCCGCTGCATACTTTAGTTATTGGTGATTTGTTTATGTTGCCACGTGAATTTGCATGTTAACTTGATTATTCAATAACTCGGCTAATTAATCAATTTAATTAATCACAAGGGGTCAACGTGTTTGTGGCCTGTCACTCTTCGTTGTAGAATTTTAATCGGGTAACTTATATTTAAAATTTTTGAAACATTGATGATAGAGTTCAACTTAGAGCAACTATGAAATTGTTATAATTTACCTATAATACACCAAATGATCTAAAGAGAAAAAAAGAAAAAGAAAAATATAAACCAAATAAATAAAGAGGAGGGCATCCACTTAGCACAACTACAATGTAGGATACAATTTTTATTAGTATATAGTATATGGTATGATATTATTTGGACATAAATTATAAATTTACTTTAATGCAAATTTTTGGGTGACAATAATTACTTGATTGATTGTTTTATCATTTTAAAAATTTTATATAGTGAACCAAAGGTTTTATAATTTCACTAACAACATAAATTACACAATTTAATATTTAATTTATAATTAACCAATTTTTTTTTATGGAAATAACCAAAACTTTTAAAGGCATAGGAACTTGGCTCAAAGAGAGTATGCCACATGTTGTAACCACAACTTTTAGGGTTTCAACTTTTGTTATATACGAGTCGTTGATTTGCACAATGCACATAAATGTTTTATAAAAAGGTAATAGAAATATAAAAAAAATTTCTCCATTATCAAATGGAAAAAAAAAAATTAATCGAGAACTTAAAAGGTAAAGCATAAACATAATTGCTTCCATATATTATTTACAATATAGTTAGCTATGTTAGAAATTTGACAAATTTTCTTAATATCCAAACTTTATCTCCCTAATATCATATCCACAGAAAATGTATCTAAAAAATTTACAAGTTAGACAAAAACAAAAAAAATGAAACAACTACTTTCAGGACCTAAAATACATCAAAACCTTGATTAAGGGGAAAAAAGTCACCTCTGATACCTAAAATGTAGAACACTTAGCTCAAAATTTCATATATAAAATAATGTAAATAGCATAAAAAATTTTTCAAAACCAAACCCTTGCAAAAACATGATTCAAAACCTAAAAGAAACAAATATATATATATATATATATTTAAATTGTTTCTATCTTCTGTCAAACCAAAAAAAAAAAAGTGTATACAAACACTTTCAGATCTAAAGTCCAAAAAAAACAATAAATAAATAAATAAAAAAACCTCACATCAACAACCAAATTTCTCTTCAAATTTTCGCCACGTGTCTCTAAGTTTTTAATTTTTGTGGTAAGTGAATTATTAGGTACAAAAACTGAAAAGTCTAAAACCAATTAAATTCTAAATTATATATATATATATATATATATATATATATTTATAGGGTTGGGTTCAAGTTACACCTAGTGTAACTCTAAGAAACGTTACACCACCCAATAACTTATAACTGAATTCATATTTTAAAAATCCAACCATTAAATTACATGTTCTATATGTTCTTAACATGCATGCCAATATTGATATCAATCAGATGTAATTTGTTATTCGATCTATAAACTTATCTTTTATGCATTATTTTAAACTATAAAAACTTGAATTTAAACAATTGACTGATGACATGGCTATTAATCTTTGATCACCTTGAAATTTTGCAACAATGGACAATATAAGAATATAATGTAATTTGATGGTGGATTTGTCAAAATTCACATTCAATTAAGAAATATTGAGTGGTGTAACATTACTTAGAGTTACACCTAGTGTAACCCTAAGAAACGTTACACCACCCAATAATTTATTACTGAATTCATATTTTGAAAATCCAACCGTTGAATTACATGTTCTATATGTTCTTAACATGCATGCCTATTTTGATATCAATCAGATGTAATTTATTATTTGATTCATAAACTTATCTCTTATGCATTATTTTAAACTATAAAAACTTGAATTTAAGCAATTGATTGATGACATGGCTATTAATCTTTCATCACCTTGAGATTTTGCAACAATGGAGAATATATGGCTATTAATCTTTATATATATATATATATATATAAAGCTAATACCATGTAATCTCTTCTAAAAAAATGTATAATTTGAACCGTATAATTATGATTTTTAAAAATTGTACCCGTTTATATGCAAGGGCTACACATTAGCTAATAATTAAAGCTAGCAAAAGCTACAGTAATTGAGGCCATTTTTAAGTTTCCAAAAAAAAAATTGAGGCTATTTTGAGTGTGTATGTATTGTGATTTGTAAGTATTTAAAGAATTTTATTCTCTCTACTTTTAGTTACCACCATAGTATCTTGTTTTAATTTTACCAAAAACCAAATATGGATCAAATAATATTAGTAGTAAATAAACATAAATTAATTTGAATATGATAGTTGGGTGACATTATATCGCTAACACTTAAGTTGGAGACTTTTCAACCATAAGCATAACATTGCTAACATAAATGAGATGTGACAATCAAATCAACAATAACAAAGAATTTGCAAGCAAAACATAGAATGAATAGAGGGGAGAGATACAAAAGGGGCAATAAGAAATTTAAATGAAAATTTAAAACAATTGATGATTGGATGCAGGAAGAATAAGGTTAGAGTGGGATATAATGGAGGGAGAAGTAGAGTTTACAATGAGAAGAGGAAAGGTTAAAAAATAATGTAATGCTAGAATTTAAGAGATGATGTAGGTAAAAATTGATTAAAAAATTATAGATATATATATATATTTTTTGGAGGGAATATAGAGATATAAGTTGAGAAGTTATATATTGTCAAAAGATATATGGTTTTATTATGATTGCTAAGTTGCAATGAGGTTAGAGAATGTGTAAAGTCATGGTGTACTATTGAATATATTAATATTGTAAATATATATATATATATATATATATATATATATATAATGGTGGTGTGGCTGATGATGTGGCTTAATAACATGAGCGTAACAAAATTAAATTCTATGCTTTAACTTTTATATATTATTATATTATATAGATATAGATATAGATTATATGATATTTTAGTTGTAGTGCACAAACGAAACATCTTGAATTTAGTCCTTGTTCATGTATTTCTGTATTTTGTTCTAACTTTTACATACTTTTTATGCTATGTATGACAGTTGCAGTTGCTCTCAATTTGAATTTATTGAAGAAATTTTTAAAGAGATCTCAAGTGCTCAATTAAGTCACATGAAATTATCTGTTGCAAAATATCTTGTTGGAATAGAGACTCGAGTAAATGACGTCATAAATCAGTGTTTAGATATCAAATCAAAAGGTGTCTGCATTGTAGGGATCTTTGGCCTTCCCGGGGTGGGTAAGACAACAATTGCAAAAGTTATTTTTAACACAATTCATTATTGTTTTGATGGAAGCAGCTTTCTAGATAATGTTAGTGAAAAATCAAGGACAAATGATGGCTTAATTCAATTACAAGAGACACTTTGTTATGAGATCTTAGGGTATCAAAATTTGAAGGTGGGGAGTATTTCTAAAGGAATCAATGTGACAATTGAAAGGCTTCATCGTAAAAGGATTCTGATAGTTCTTGATAATGTTGAAAAATTGGATGACATATAATTTTTTCTTGAAAATTATGATCGATTTACTTCTGGAAGTAGAATCATTATAACGACAAGAGACAAGCACTTGCTTGATACTCTTACAAAAAAATATTCATGTAATGTACTACAAGGTGAAGGAGTTAAATAAAGATGAAGCTCATAAACTCTTTTGTCAAGAGGCCTTTGAAGAAACAATTTCAAGGAAGATTATTCAGAACTGTTCAACAAATTTATAGATTATGCCAAAGGTCTTCCATTAGTTCTAAAAATAATTGGCGCAGATTTGTATGGAAGAACTAAACATGAATGGAAAAGTGCGTTAGACAAATACAAAAGAATTCCCAAGGGAGACATTCAAAAAATACTCAAAATAAGCTATGATGGATTGGACCAAACTCAACAAGAAATTTTTCTTGATATTGCTTGTTTTCTTAAAGGATTCTACAAAGATCAAGTTGTAGATATACTGAGAAATATCTATTTCCATGAACCATATTATGATATTGCAAGACTTATTGATAAGTGTCTTATAATTGTTACTGAAAATAACAAACTATTGATGCATGACTTAATTCAACAAATGGGTTGGGAAATTGTTCGACAAGAATCACCAGATGTTATTAAGAAGCGTAGTAGGCTATTGTGTTATGAGGATGCTCCTGAAATACTAATTGAAAATATGGTAAGAGTTGTTTTGATTTACTTTTTCTATTTTTTCACAAAGGGATTAGTCATTTTTTATTCCTTTTATTTTTTTAATAAAAAATATTATTTTATGTGTGTGGCTTTTGTTTAAGGTTTAACAATCTATCATTTTTTGTTGAATTATTTTTACATTGTGGTTTACTTAATGTTTTGTTCAATTAGGGGTCAAATGAAATTCGAGGCATAACAGTGTGCTTGCCTAAACCAAAAAACATGAAGTTGAATCTTGAAAAGATGAGGAATCTCAAATATTTGAAAGTTCGCAATGTAATTTGTGAAGACCTTGAATCTCTTCCCAATGGGTTAAGGTTACTTGATTGGATTGAATTTCCTTTTTCTTCCTTACCATCAACCTTTGAGCCCAAAAACCTCGTTGTACTCAATATGCGACACATCCACATAAAATTGGACGATCATTTCGAGGTATGGTCATTAGCGTTTATAAATTCTTATTAGGATTTTGTTAATGAGTGCTCTTAGGGAACAAGTTACGGTGCATTTTTTTGTGGTTGAAACTAAACCAAGCATTCAATACTAAATTAAATAATATTTTATACATTTTCAATGAACAAAATCAATTTGTGCACTTAAAAAAAGAGTAATGTTACATGCACTACAAGTTTTACTATATTGAGTGTACAAATTGATGTGTTACCGAGCAAAAAGAGACAATTTAAAAATTTATTTATGAGTTAGTTGAAGCCTAACATTTACATTTATTATTACATTAGTTTGTAAATTTTATACTGTAATACTAGTAGTATCTTTAGAATTTTTTTTTTTTATAAAATTTTTTTTACAATAATTCGTGATTGACATGCACTATTTCTTAATCTATCCTTTTAGCATATCATATTAATTTCTTTTCTTTTTACTAATAAATTTCAAAAAAATATTTCTTCTTACTACAGAGGTGTCGATTCGGAACATTGATATATATGGATTTGTCATACTGTAAAAATATTACAAAGGTACCCAACTTATCACTGATTGCCCCAAACATAAAGGAATTGGACCTTTTTGCATGCATAAATTTAGTTGAGGTTCATCAGTTCGTTGGACTTCTTGAAGAGCTTAAATTCTGGAGTCTCTGCGGATGCCAAAATCTTAGAATTATACCAAGAAACCTCAAGTTGAAATCTCTTAAAAGGATTTATTTCCATTGTTAGGACATATGTAGTTCAAGTTTGTTAACATATGTCGCTATTTTATGTAGTTGGCTAATCCTTTGACAAAACGCACTTTACTTGTATTTGGATAGATCTAGGATGTGTTTAATACTTCAAAGAACATGTTGTTCAAGTTTAGTATTAAAACCATGAAGATTGGACCAAGAAACAAGTGAAGAAAAAGTGTGTACTAAAGCTGGACACCTGGTGGACACCTGGCGGATAGCTGCTGGATACCTGCGGACAGATAGCTATCTATCGAGCTATCTATCGAGGTATCTATCGAGATTTAATGAGGCTCGACAGCTGCCCGATCGATCGAGGTATCTATCGAGGTTACGGGAATTCAGTTTTCCAGATCTGATTTTTGGGCCAGGCTTTTGTATTTGTGTAGGGTTTCTTTTCTCACAACCCTAGGCATATATAAGGCATATTTTTGAGGCCGTCACATAAGAGAATACAAGGAGAACACATGCAAAAGGTGACCGAAGCCTAATTCTCTCTGGAAGAAGCTACTGCATCTTTGCGCCTTAGGGTTTTGTAACCAAGTGCTTCTTAATCTTCATCGTGTGTATGAAGTGAAGAACTTTGCAGCCAACTTTCTTCTTCCTCAAGTTGGTGAGTGAGTCACGTACTGGGATTCGTGCAAAGGAGTTAGTCACGTACTGGGATCCGTGCATCATAGGGTGGCATTCATATATTGAAGAGTTCAGAGGTTCTGAAGCAGTAGAAGGTTTCTGCTGTGAGTTCATCTACGGGGATTGTAGAGTCTAGTGACAAAGGTTTTGTACTAGATCTGAAACTTCTCTTTACTATAGTGGATTGCTTTTCAGGAAGGTTTCCCCCCAGGTTTTTTACTGTGAAACTGGTTGGTTTCATTGGTTTTCCTGGGTCATCATATCTTGTCTTATTTATTTTTCCGCTGCACTTAGTTTTGACATGATATTGATGTTTGTTTGTTTTAACAAGTTTTATGTATAATAAATCTAATTAACAACTTGGATTTAAAACTTGTTAATTCTATCAATCGGGGTCTAAATTTCCCAACATCCATGGCTGTGAAAGTCTTGAGCAAGGAACAGAAGCGTTGTTTTCATCAATAGGATATCTCATTGCCCTTCAGAGGTTAAGTATAAGTTTAAAAAATGTGAAAGAGGTTCCAAGTAGCATCTCTAATTTAAAAAATCTTACCTTTCTCTGTATGGATTATTGTGACAATTTTCCAAAAGCCATGGATACTCCTGATTGTTTCCCCAAATTAGAATTTTTTGGTATCCGTTACAGCAACATTACTACCCTCCCTGAAATCAATATCAGATTTCAGAAATTAAAAATTCTTTGCTTTCACCACTGTTGGAAGCTTCGGGAAATTCCAATGCCTCCACCACATCTAGAAGATTTATATATAGAAGGGTGCTATTCATTGGATTCACAATCAAAAAGAAGATTATTGAGCCAGGTTTCTCCCTTTCTCATAGAAAGAAAAAATTTTGTTTAACTTTCCCAAATGTAATATATGACTAAATTTGCTAACTGAATTCTCTTAAATTTGCATCAGTTTGGAGAAATGTTTGGGCTTCCACAAAATATGGTATGTTCAAGGGGATCATTGCATCAGGACTTAGTTTCTAAAAAGTGTTGCGATACATCTAAAATGTGTTCTGCACCTAACCTTGCTAATGATGGATTTCAGTTTAACCTTGTCCTTCTAGGAACTAAGATTCCAAAGTGGTTCAACCATCAAAGTGTTGGAAGCTCCATATCATTCTCTGTCAGTTCGAAATCTCTGGCATTTACTTTCTGTGTTGCTTTAAAAGTAGAACTGAAGGATATTGTGGCAAACCGATATAATGGTTTTCTTTGTTCTATCTACTTTTTCTTCAATGGTTATGAAAAAGGTTCTACTAAAGTGACTTTTTATTTAGATTCATCATCTTTTATGTGGTTTCACTATAGAGGCAATATCTCATACGATGGCATAGTTTTAGAGGATTGCAACAACATTAAGCTTCTATGTGAAGTTTCAAATTATGATCCAAAAATGGTAAAAATTACAATAGAAAGGTGTGGGGCCCATGTAGCATGCATCTGTCCTTAGAATCCAGTTGTTGATAAGATGGCCTGCATAAGAATTCTTGAAAGTTTAAGAGTGTCCTTTGATGAAAACTTAAAAATGTTGTTATATAGAGTCGCTGCTCAAAAACTTGTCATATTCTCAAAAACCCATTGTCCTCTCTGTGAAATAGCAGAAGATTCCCCTTTACATCTATTTCAATGTTGTCCCTATGCCAAAGGAGTGCGGTATGGTGGTAGATGGGGTTTTCGAGTCGAAATGATCCGAGCTCAAACGATAATGGAATTTGTTGAACATATAATTGACCCCCCAAGTGAGTTACTCTCAGAAAGAATCACCAAAGATGAGTTCACGCTATATGCAGTAGTGGCAATGAAAATCCTTTGGATGGCACGAGAGGAAGCTTTGGTTTCAAACACTAAACCCACCTTAAACCAATTAGTCCATCATTTGAACAAACAATATGACTTTTACTTAAGACCACCCACCAAAAAGCAAAACAGGAGAAGTGATTGGACCAAACCACTTGATCAATTGGTAAAGCTGAATTTCGATGCATCATGTGATCAAAACAATGCAGGCTTGGCTGTGGTTCTCAAAGATCAAGATGGGAATGGGAGAGCTATTGGACGTGGAATAAACATCAATAGCAAGATGGGAATGCCATTGGCCAAAGAGGAGCGCAAATTGTGGTAGAGGATTCAAAGGTAAGCATTCCATGTATATGATAAAATGTTTCTATGATGGTAAAATATGGTAAAGATTAAACAATTCGATTGCTATTTCTCCTTCTTTTTTGTTGTGTAATGAATCTCCTCTAGAGATACTCTTTATTTTGTTAGCTTGTTGTTGGGTACTTATCTTTTAGATTGTTCTGTTTGAATTGCAGAAAACTTCATTGTAAAACTAGCTTGCAAGCCAAATTTTGCTTTGGCTTTGGCTTCATCTTCATTTGGAAATTTGGTTAGATCAAGAACATTTGATGCTTTTACTTAGGAAGTACATTCTCTCATTGCTTCTTTTCCAAGCTAAAATCTATTAGCTTCATCTTACATGCTATCAGGTGCTTGTTTTGTGAGTTTAGATTTTTATATGGTTGAGTCCATTGTGTCACGAGCAGAAGATTCAAGAACCAAGGTGTGATCAGCCATCAAGCGCTTTGTAGAATATGCCAAATGTCAAATTAACAACTATAGGCAAACCTTTTGGAATTGCCACTACTGATTTTGACTGCTTTAGTGACATGCATGATCAGCCATCCTACACTTCATCTATAATACTTTGAGTTTAAAATATGTCTAAGCAAGAAGATTCAGAGTATTAGAGCAACAAATGTTCTCTCATTTCATCTATTAAAAATTGCATGTTGTGGTTTTTTCAGTTTAATTTTCTATTCATTTCTTTTTACATAACACCTATAATTTCAACCAACATCAATGGATAGTGGTTAGCTTAAAAGAAATATTGTTGCTTTAAGTCATACTTAGTATAACCAAGCTGCTTGTCTTGTGATGTTACTCTCAAAGTAAGGGGCTACACCTTGTTGGTGGTAGAGGAGACGTGATTGGTCAAATTTATAATTCTCATGATGATGTTTCAATCTACAATTCTTCTTCATCATAAATGCATACATATGTGAAATTTAGCATTCATAAATTATTGAGTTACATATTGATTTCTTTTATTCTTTTCCTCTTCTGTTACAACATCAGCAGCGATTATTCTTTGGCTTTGCCTTTTGTGGAGACTCCTTAGAAGATTGGCTTTTAGTGTAACTAGAAAGGTTCCTAAGTCCCTACATGCAACCCATGTAGTTGAGTCAATTTGTTATCATTTACTTTTTGCTCAGCTGCATATGCCATTTTTCAACATTCTTTACCTATATGAGTGTTGGAAAAAAAAATCTAGTTTTGTATCTCATACAAAACACACAACAGAAGCAACAAACAAGAATCTATTTCATTCATAATTGATAACATGCACTATGCGAAATTTCAGAATTTAAGAACAAGATAGCGTACCTTGGTGTGGAGAATTTCAAAACAAAGATTAGCACTTGGGAACACTTTTAATCTTCACTCCAATTCCACTTTACGCCCAAGAAGTGTGGTCTCTCAATCAATTTCCAATGAAGAATGAAAGAGTGTCTCACTCTCATTCTTTCTCTTTTTCTTTTTCTCTACGCTTCTAAAAAATTCTGTATGTTTCTCCCTATAAAACTAACTGATTATTTAATTAGGCTGGCCTATTGGGCCTTTCCAATTGGGCTTTAGTGTGTGGCTTGGAGTGGGATCAAAAGGGACCAATAGGACACTAGCTCCAATGGGCCTTGGGCTTTTCCGTCAACTCTTGACAAGTCCAAAGTTACCATTAACTATATTAATACCATTATATAAATATAATTACACCCTAGGCCTTATTAATAAATTATATCCCAAGACTTTATTATACATGCAACTCCTTTATAAAACATTCGTAGTAATACAAAGTCATGAATATAGACTGCCACTTTGAAAATTACTACATCTTAATCCTCGAGTACTCGGTTTAACCCTTTAAAGTTATTCATTATATATTTATGAAATTCAATTTCATAAATATATACTTCAGTAATTTCTTACCAAAGTGGTTAGGCCTAATTCTCTGAATAACTGAACCCTTTAAACTTATCTCAAGGGAATCTTTTATATTTTCGTTAAAAGATTATGAATTCCATCTTGAGAATATATGTCCCAACATACCGAGGTTTTGACCGTTACTTTAGATCTCACTCCTGATATATCAAAGCAAACTAAACATCATGATTAGGTCTATTATTCTCTTAGGATTAAGAGTTTATGCAAATAGAAGTCGTGAGATTTATTATTCAGATGACAGTTATTAGGAGAATAATAAATCTCACAGCGGTCCAATTCAATATGTCTTAACTCTTAAAACATATCAACTAGAAGTCTCCATTTCCATGATCAAGACAAATCATCTTAGTTGATACGTTATAGTCTTCGCAAATGAAATGCCCAATTTCATCACCGACTACGAACTATAAATTCTGAGTTTACAAAGAACTAGTGATTTATATCTTCTGTGACTTTTCACATAAACACATACTATGCATCTCACGGGTTATTTGATAATATCCAAATATTCATGTTACCATTATTTTAGATAAAAATAATACAACTTTATTAATCATAACATTAAGTTATACATAATGTCATACATAGCATTATATAATAGGATTTAAGGGCACACATCCTAACAATGAGGACTATGTTATTATCTTTATAAGTTACAATGATTCAATGGGAAATGTGCTGAATTTTAAATGCTTATATTTTCTTGTAATGCAATACATCAATGTAGAATGTATTTAATTTTTAGGGCATTTTTATGTTGCAATCATAGAAATAGAACCCATTTACATGTGTTATAAGGTTGTTGGTGAGTGAAATTATAGAAATGGATCCTGTTAGGTTCTAAGGATTTATGATCTGAATGTATTAGAATTTCAATGTATAATGTTGGCAAACCATGATCAAAACTTAGAGTCTAGATTTAGGCTACTCAAAGTATGCTTAAACCACATTCTGTGGAATGTTTGGAGTTGTTGGCGGCAAGGCGTGCTGTGATCTTTGCAAAGGAAATTGGGTTGCAACAATCCCACTTTGAAGGTGACTCTGAATTAGTTATCAATGGGCTGCTGAAGGGTGGTATGCACTCCTCATCGCTTGGTCACATATTTAGAGATATTTTACTTCATGTAAGCTCCATGCAGGGTTTTTCTTTCGCTCATATTATTAGGCAAAGCAATGTGGTAGCACATGCTTTGGCCCAAAGAGCTAGGTTATCTTTTCCTTTTACTGCTTGGATAGAGGATGTTCCGTCGGATATCGACAGTCTTATAAATGCTGATAAGCATACTTTGACAAATCAATAATAGCAATATGCTGTCTTCCTTCTCAAAAAAAAAAATGTAAAGTTGGAATCGAGTAATTGTAAAAAATTACTATTCACTTTCTACAAGGCTTGATCATCGAAAATTAGACTCGATCGATCGAAGCTCATGCAGAATGTTTTTTCTACAGAATTTCCAACTCAGCCTAAGCCCATATGACCTGTAAGGTTTTATGTTTTGCCTTAAGTATAAAAGGAAAAACCCTAGCCACATTTTGAGGTTGTTGTTTATGCTGTGTGTGTGAATCTCTTGTGAGATCTAGAGGTGTTTGCCTTCATACATACTTAGGATTATCAATATTGAGATTGATGTCGAGAGCTTGGTGATCGTTTCAGTTGTTGCATAAATAGCTTCAAGAAAAACAAGTGGTATACTTGTGGATGCTGTGGATCAGAAAAAGAAGTAGTTCGTGGACTCGAAGCTGTCACGTGGTCGTGGTAGTAAGTTTTCTACTCGAGGTAGCAATAGAATGTTAGGGGTCTAAGTCGCTATTGTAAAACTTCAATTCTTTATAGTGGGTCTGTTTTTTACCTTGAGGATAGCTAGGTTAAATCCTCCCCAGGTTTTTTTACTGGTTTGGTTTTCTTGGGTTATCATATTATTGTGTTCTTTATTTTTCGCTTCTTTAATACATGATATGATTGTTATTGTTTTAACCTAGATCTGAATAATTTATCTAAGTTAATCACTTCGCTAAATAACTAGGTTAATCTATTTGTGTTTAAGGGGTTTAAAAATGCAAAGACCCCATTAACCACATAATCTAATAAAAAAATCACATAGAAGATGCTTATGTGTTGTGAAATATATTAAATAACCAAATACAAGGACTATATTTCAAGAAGCTAATTTGGGTTTTAAAAATCTAATTCAGCGCTGTAAATAATAAAAAAATTTACCAAACTTGATAGAAATATTTAACAAGGACAAAAGCTGATAAGGTAAACTGTTGACTTTATATCCTGATGTTTTTATTTGTGTGAAGCAGCTTTATGCTTAAGAAACATGCAAACTTGTTTGCAAAAAACTGAACCAGTGAGTGAAATGGCAAAGATAAAGCTGCAATTTCAATTCAAGTATCTGATTGCCTTCACTCCAACTTCTCAGTACTGGCTTAGACCATAGAGGTATGCCTATGAGTATAGTATGTTACTCTACTTGGGATATTCTTGAATTAGACAAGTGAAACTCTACAATTATAATTTGCCTTCTTGCAATTTGAACTAAAACTTATTTTGAGCTTTAGGTTGTAGAACAGTCACCTTACACAAGTCCTATCAAAAGTGATTTGTTTGTGGACAAAATTGATTGTAGCCTACAAAATAAGCATTACTACATATTTTGAAAATCTAATCGTTGAATTGCATTTTCTTTACAATCTTAATACACATATCAAATTTTATGCCAATCGGATATTATTTACTATATGATCCATAAGCTTATATTTTATGCATAATTTTGAACTACAAAAACTTGCAATTTAAATAATTTGTTGATGACATAGCTATTGATCTTCAGTTTTTTAGAAATTTTACAAACATGGAGGATATAACAATAAGATGTAATCTAATGGTGAATTTGTCAAAATTCCATAAATAAAAAGATATTTAGTAAGGCTATATAACCAATTTTGTAGCTAAACTTTGTCCATGTCTACAATTTGACTTGTAAGTGGCTCGGATGGAACTATATGCAACCTGGTTACAAGATTGCTAGTGCTTGGGCCAGGGCATGTATATCTTAGCGAAAGGCAGGGTACCCAAAATTTAAGACATTAACTTCATTATATCTACAGTGGAATATTTTTATAAATGGTTGATGATACATTCTTAAATTACTCTCTTTTGGGTTAGCTGCCTTATTGAGGAAAATTATATGCATATAATTGCCTCTCTAATGAATAAACTTCTTTTTTTCCTTGTTTTTGTTTATAATATACCTTGGGATTTTTTTAGGGGGACAATAACATCTTTATTTGAATGAAAATATATGCATATTTAAATAAGGTATGTCTAAAAATATATTTTATAAGGAAAGTAAAAATTCTCTAATAAAGACCAATAATTTTTTCTGTTCTATTATTTGATTTATGTTAATACTATCAAAACCTGTGACTTTTGAATGGAATTAAGTGTTTGTGATATTTGCGAAAACTAAGGGGACCATTGTATTAAATTAGAAGAATTGGGATGTACAACAAAAAGTTTATCTCTATACATATAAGAAATATAAAAAACTTCAATCCCATGGAAGGCAACAGCCACCTTGGCCTCCCTTTGCTTAACTTGTATTGCCCTTGCGGCCTCAGATAAGGTGTTCAAGATGGGACACATGTAAGTTCAATTTTTTTTTTAATATCCTACTTAGGAAGGAATAAATCTTCATCTTTCTTTTGGGGTATTGTTGTTCTCTTACCAGATACTATTCTACCTAGATGTAATATGACCTAAGCATTGTTACAAAACTTGGGAATTGAGAACTTTGATAATATCTTCTAATTACAATCTGGTTTATTGACAATCAATCATCTTTCTATACCGATTATGCAACTGATGAAACGATGGTAGACAATTTCCTATGCTATAAAATAATGTGTTTCTTGTAACTTTTGCATGTAACTGTTTAGCGTGTGTTTTCCCTAAATTTTGGTAATTGTTCATATTGTAATTTGGTTTCGATCATATAGGAGTAATCAAGTGGTCACTTTGCTCTGAGTTTGGTTTACATTTTCTTCATTGTGATTTTAGTTAGTATGATTTAAGGCTCTCCATATTGCTGATTTGTTACATATGACAACATACAAGTAAGATCAAATGTTGACTAATATTATGGTTAGTCAAGTTAGAGCAAGTTCTCTGATTTTCTAAAGTTTGATTTTTGTAATGAACTTCTCAAACTAATGATATTTATTACTTCTTATCGAGTTGAATCTATGAATTTTATACTCTGTCATGTTGGTCTTTTATTTCTCCAACTGTATGACTAAGAAAGTTCAAGGAAGAATGACTTTACCTTTGAACTTTAGTTTGACTATTTCATACTTGGTAAAACAAATAATTACTTCGGAGTAGTTAATTAATTTGTCATAGGGTTGGTCTTATGTAATGAATTGAGCGGGGGATAATGCTTTCTACCATCATGTCATGTTAAAGGCTAGCTCAAATCAGTTTCTTGAATATATATCCCTTAATCTATGGGGCTCCCATGTAGTAGTATCAAATAGCCTTGTCACTCTTCCTCTTCACCAAAACTCCACTTCTATTTTTCTCTGAATTCTCTGACTTAACGTCTTCAACATGGATTATAGATCCATTGATATTCATATAAAAAACAACAAGGGCTCCCAGAATTCTTCACAAGCGATTGAGAATCTATATTTTAAATATTACTTGGCTTCCCTCATTGCTTATTTAAAGGCAAAATCCTGTTACCTTGGTCTCATTTAATGTAAGGGTGCTTGTTTTGTCAGTGTAGATTGTTATGTCGGACCCAGATTGTGACTAGCCAACACATAATCAACATGCACTTCACAGAATAAGCCAAAGTATAGTAACAGCCAGTGGCAATGCCAACAAGTGCATTAAAATATGTTGGTGCCGCCCATCCCTCAATACGTCTATCCTGATGTCTCTACTCGTTGGGAGAGCTTCTCAAATTGCCTGGATTGCTTGAAGTTACAGACAGCAGAAACAGCAACAACCAGAATGGCAACAACAATAATACTCCCACTTTGATACTACCCATCTTTCCAGCCATGTTGTTTGATACCTAAGGCAAAGAGAGTATAGCTCAAGTTAAAAGTAAAATAACAGTGGTGTCCTCGAACGCTTCAAAGACATAACTGAGGAGCTTTTTGTAGGTGCCTTTTGGCACTTACTGGCAGCATAAACATTATTTCTATGAGTAAAATCAGCCATATTATCACTAATATCTGCCTTTATGTCTATTTCAAGAATCACAGCCAGTGCTTTTACTCTACCAGAGTGACTCAACGCCTAATAATGTGTTCAAAATGACTGAGAAGAGGTTTGTGGACAAGTTAGTGAGCAAATATCAGAATAAGGTTCCAGATGTTGTTAGTGCACACCAAGGCAAGATAGAATTTCAAGGGTTCCCCTTTGATTTGAAAATTTGAGTTATTATGAGTTCAACAAATGGCAATGATGGAACAAATCACTACCTTTGGCCACATCTTCATTTAGTCTAGTCCATCTTTATTGCTCACATTGGGTGATGAATAGAAACTCGTCAAAGTTGAGCTGAACCTTTTATGTATAACGACAAACCCCATGCACTTGTTTTATGGAAGTGGCTATATGGGCTAGCAATTTGAAATTTGAGTTTAGAAGAAGCCAGTAACCCTTGGCCTGCTCTGATTACATTAGACATGAATTTGGCATTGCACAAGAATCTTTATGATCCAACTAGCTAGTGGTCCTCTCAAATTCCCTTTTTCCATCAACAGTAAGGGTGGATTCTAAGGTTGATGTTATTTAAAAATGTGTTCCAAATGTCAAGGCACTCTAGGTTGTTTAGGTGTTTCAGGTCTTATGATTAGAATTTACTTAGAAACCATACATTTTTGCAATTATTATTATTCTCCTTTTTTTTTTTTTTTTGAGAAAGAAATAAGCTTTTTTTATTCAGCACTCGGCAAATCAGCTTGATAAGCAGCAAATGTGTGAGATGGGACATCTTCCATCCACACTGAAAAACCAGTGACATGACATGCATGCCTAGCTAGGTTGCGTGCTACAATATTACCATCCCTACGAGTATGAGAAAAACTAATACATTGAAAAAATTAAGCATAAGCCTTAATATCTTGGATCAAAAGACCAAAAGAGGCTAACGATAGCGAATTATCCATCAATGCATTCATAAGATTTTTGAATCACCTTCAAGAACCACATGAAACAATCCCAAATCTGCAGCAAACTCAAGTGCTTTCAGTGCAGCCAAAGTTTCAAGTTCCACAATGGTTTGAGGGAGAGGAATTACTTGAGACATTGACCCCAATACCAAACCGCTGCTGTCACGTATGATTACTCCAATCCCTGCCCTGTTCAGATCGTTAAAGACGGCTCCATCAAAGTTTATTTTGAAGCTCTCAATTGGAGGTGGCATCCACCTTGCTCTTGGTCTGACAACCTTCGGATCACCTGGTTTTTGTGCTTTCCGAAACTCCAACATTGAGTTGATTGCTGTCTGCATGACCTGGTCCAGAGGTAGCCCCGGTGGTGAAAATTTCATTTTGTTTCTTCTATACCAAATTGTCCATGTTATTGCTGCGAAGAGTTCCACATTGCAGGTAGAGTCCAAAACCGTGAATAGCAGCTGTGCAAAGTCAGAATACCTTGATGTCTATCTAAAACTCCATTGCGGATCCTCATCCCACACCTGTGACAGATTCGGGCAGGACCATAGAGCATGCAAAACATTCTCGCCTTGACTTGAGCATGCTGAGCAAATTGGATTAGTGATGATGCACCTCCGGACCAGCTCTAAACTAGTAGGCAATGCATTACGGGTTGCTCTCCATAGGAAGTTTTTTATTTTGTTTTGCACGTTAAGTTTCCATATCCGATTCCAAGGTGGCTTGGGATGATCAGGCAGCGCTTGGACTAGTGTAGCTGATAAGCGAGTTTCAACCTTGAGGAAATAATATCCCGACTTGACAGAATTGATACCTGACTGCACAAATGGCCAATATAGAACATCCCTTGCTTGTCTGCGACTTAGGGTAATTTTCTTAACCAAATCAGCTTCAAATGGAGTGAGGGCAGTGGGTAGGACCTCAAGATCCCAGGTGCGAGTCTGCTGGTTTATAAAAGAGCTGACTGAGGCATTAAGGAAATCTGATGGAAGTGGACCGTGTACTCCAGAAAGGGAAGCAGAAGGCAGCCAGTTATCACCATAAATTTTGATTGCTTCACCATCTCCCACCCTCCATTTCGCCCCCCTTTGAATAACACCCCTACCTTTCAATATGCTCTTCCAAGCATAAGACCCACCATGACCCTCTTTGGCTTCCATAATTGTGCAATTTGGAAAGAACCTTGATTTAAAAACTCTATAGAACAAAGAATTTTTATTATGCAGTAGCCTCCAAACTTGCTTACCAAGTAGAGCTTCATTGAAAATCAACAATTCCTTAAAACCCATCCCACCTTCCGCCTTTGGGTTACACATGTCACCCCATTTAACCCAATGGATTTTCCTTTGATCTCCCCTTTGTCCCCACCAAAACTTATGGATTAAAACTTCAATTTCATGGCAAAGACTCAGAGGAAGCATAAAATAGCTCATCGTATACGTTGGGATTGCTTGCACCACAGCTTTTATGAGGATTTCTCTACCGGCTTGTGACAACAACTTCTCTTCCCACCCTTGTAATTTCCTCCAAATCCTTTCCTTTATGTAATCGAAGCTTGCTTTTTTATTTTTTCCAATAAGTGATGGCAGCCCCAGGTACCTATCATAGTGCACAATTTCGGGACTCCAAAGGCTTCCTTGATCTCTCTTTTTTCCTCCTCAGGTGTTGACTTACTAAAGAATAAGGAGGTTTTGTTTCGGTTAATTTGCTGCCCCGAAACACTTTCATATGCTTCTAAAAGTTCAAGCACCTTGAGAGAATCATGTCTGTTTGCCCTGCAAAACAACAAACTATCATCTGCAAAAAGCAAATGGGTTAGTCTTGGACTCCTTCTACAAAGGGAGAACCCCCTTATAGAATTTTCATCAGCAGCTTTTGTAATAAGACTATGGAGTCCTTTCGTGCACAGTAGGAACAAAAAAGGGGATAGGGGGTCGCCTTGACGAATCCCCCTAGAGGGACTTATATGGCCATTCGGTTCCCCATTCACTAGTATCGAGTACGATACTGATTTCACACAAACCATCATCAAATTTATCCACCTCTCTTCAAACCCCAATTTTCTCATAATCTCTTCCAAGAAAATCCATTCTACCCGATCATAGGCTTTACTCATATCCAATTTTACCGCCCTATACCCAATTTTGCCCTTATGTTTTTTCATGCTATGGAGAGTTTCAAAAGCTACCAGAATATTGTCAGATATCAACCGGTTTTTTGTAAAGGCACTTTGATGTTCTGAAATGATACTAGGCAATATTTTCCTCAATCTATTGGCTAACACTTTGGAAAAAATTTTATACAGGACATTACATAGGCTAATGGGACGGAAATCAATAACAAACAGAGGGTTTTTTATTTTAGGGATAAGGGTGATGAAAGTATGGTTAATGGGATGGGGACGGGTGGCTGTGTTTAGGTAGGACAAAATTGTTTTTGTGACATCACTCTCTACCAAACTCCAATAGTTCTGATAGAATAAAGGGGGCATACCATCAGGTCCTGGCGCTTTCAATGGGGCCATCTGCTTCAATGCTTTTTGCACTTCCCACTCCATGAAATCTTGAGACAACATTGCGTTCATCTCATCAGTGATAAGTTTTGGAACCGAGTTCAAGGCAGTCTCCCCTAGGACCGGGTTTGAAGATGTAAATAACCCTTGATAGTAATCTGTGAAGCTATTTGCAATTGAGTCAGGTTGGGTGACCCACACCCCATTGGAGTTGAAGATGCCTGAAATTTTGTTCCGCCTACATCGCTGAGTTGCCCTACTATGAAAGAACTTTGTATTTTTGTCCCCTCCAATCAACCAAAAATTTTTTCCCCGCTGCCTCCACATTTTATGCTCCTTATCCATTAAATCGCGTACCTCCATAGTTAACTCCCTAACCCGAAAGTTATTGCCCGATTGCAAAGCCACCTGTTCAGCCTTCTCTAGTTGTTTTTTCTTCTCTTTCAAATCACGCCTAACACTCCCAAAGTGTTGCCGACTCCACTGAGTTAATTCTTTCCCACACTTCTCAATTTTTTTCATTACTTGAACCTCAGCATTGCAATTGAAATCATCTCTCCAAACAACTTCCACTGTTCGACCACATCCTTTATCCAATAACCACATCTCCTCAAACCTAAATGGTCTAGACAAAGGTGGAGGGTCTAAACCATTTGCGACAATCCAGATAGGGATATGATCAGAAGTAGCGTTATTTAAATGAAATACCTTTGTTGCACCAAACAGCTGCAGCCAGTCATTTGTACACAGAGCCCTATCCAATCTTTTCGATATTGATTGACCATTGGCAAAATGTTTTCTCCATGTAAAATTCGACCCTGAGTAGCCTAAATCAATGAAGCCACATTCATCCAATACATTCCGAAAAGGTTGCATTTGATTATGACTTCTTATGTTGCCCCCCAATTTCTCATCGGCCCTTGTTAGTTCATTAAAGTCCCCCGCATAAAGCCAAGGGAGTTGGAACTTTCGATCCAAGCTTCTAAGTTGTTCCCAAGATTCAAATCTCTTGTTGGTCTCCGGTTCGCCATAAAACCCCGTGAATCGCCATTCATCCTCCTTATTTCTGTTGATAATTGCATCAATCAAATTCTTACTTGAACCCACCACTAAAATATCAATTGATGATCTCCAAAACAACACCAATCCACCACCCCTATTGGGCCTAGGAGCGATGAAAATATTTTCAAACTGTATCTTCCGTTGCACTTGTTTTAGCCTTGCTTCATCCGCCCATGTTTCGGCTAAAAACACGACAGAGGGATCTCTTGCCCACATCATCTCTGCAAGTTCGTTCTCTGTCTCTAATCCAAAATCCCTCAATCAAGTCTCCAAATCCCTTGCAACCACAAAGATAGAGAGAAGAGAAATAAGAGTCCATTGCTACAATCGTGCTACGCTACCACCAACAAAACACCACGTTCAGATCAAGTCGAATCCTTTCATGATAGTTGCTATGCATACCACCACCGCCACCTCCATGAGCCGCCACTTCAACTGGTTGTCCTCATCATCACCTTTTTTCCGCACTGCCACGATTTCAGTTTTTCCAAGTGCCACGCCGCTGCAATCTCATCAGCCTTCATTGATCCGATCTCATGAGGTAACCCACTAACCTAGTCTAAACCCATTCTCATTAAAAAGAAAAAAAAAAAAAAAAAAAAAAAAAAAAAAAAAAAAACCATCAAGCTTGCCTGACCCACTTTTATAACCCAGACCATTTCCTAATCCGACCCATTTTTTAATTAAGTTCCCCTCTCTTGCTCTCGACACATCCAATTAGGAAGCCTTTTTTTATATAGTATTCCCTGACCTAGTCCAATTAAAACCACCAACCCAAGTCATTTTTAAACCCCAAGCCTTAAGTGAGTGCCTACCGCTAGCGCCAAAAAAAAAAAAAAAAAGCACCATTAAAGCCAATTAACCAAATAGCCCAGTCCTATACCCATCCACTGCAAAACCCACCCTGGCTTAATTTAAAAAACATATAAGCAGTCATATAAACCCATTAAACTTAGAAGCCAACCTATGCACATCAAGTGTTCTTTAACTTCACAAATATTGTCCATATCGATGTTTTGTGACACCAAGTCTGAGCTGAAAATGACTGTCTTTGATAGAGAATTTGAGAAGGAGATTAAGGAGGTTGGGAATACACTCCTTAATCCTCCTTCCTCCATTGATGATCTCCTCACTCTTCTTGATAAAGTTGAAAATTTGTTAGCATATGTGGAGCAAGAACCATCCAAATCAATGCAAGATGCACTTTTTCCCTTAGTAAAGGCTCTAATCAATAATAAACTTTTAAGACATGCTGAAGTGGATGTGAAGGTTTCAGTTGTATCTTGCCTTATCAAGATTACAAGAATAACAGCACCAAATGCCCCATATAAGGATGAGCAAATGAAGGAAATATTTCAGTTGATTGTGGCAACATTTGAAAATATGTCTCATGTGTTTACTCACTCTTTTAAGAAGGTGACTTCAATTCTTGACACCATTGTGAAGGTCAAGTTATGCTTGGTGATGTTGGATCTTGAGTGTGATGCATTGATTGTTGAGATGTTTCAAAGTTTGTTGAAGATAATTAGGTCCAACCATCCACCTGCTGTACTTTCAGCCATAGAAAAAATTATGAATCTGGTCATAGATGAAAGTGAAGACATTTCCTTGGATCTTCACAGTTCACTTTTTGCTATGGTAAGAAAGGCAAATCAAAATGTTTCACCTATTTCGTGGACATTGGGAGAGCAAATAATCACTAGGATTAATGCCTAGCTAGAAAAGATAATGGCACCCACTCAAAAACTACCTAGCAAGCTTGAGGGTGCACATGACGTGAAAGTTGAAGTTGTTGAACGTGCTTCTGATCAACCCTCCACAGTCCTTGAAGACCTACATCTTGGTTAAGTCGAAGAGATTAAAACCACAGTGCTTCCTATGGCTCATAAGGTACAAGACGAGATGATACTGATTCCACACATCGATTTTGTTATTCCAAATGAGTTTGATATGGTGGAATTCAAGGTTTTTCTTTTACCTGTGCTCCTTAAGGTGATTCTAAACTTAAAGCAAGTGTTACTTGTTAGCATCCTAATCCTTCAATACTTTAAAACTCGAGGTCGAGTTTTCTCCAACTAGAGGAGAATGATGAGGGAGACGCAAGAAGATTATTATTTAGTATTATTTATGTTTGTAAGTCAATTGTATTTTTATGTTTTAGGTCCTAGTAGTTTATTAAGCTATTAGTATTTTAATTTGAAAGTAAGGTTATTTTTGCAGTAAGGCAATTAGGGTTTCCTAGCCAGTTAGAACTAGAGTTTAGCAATCCTTTATAAGCAACCTATTGTATTCCTTAAGGAGATAATTGATATTTTGATGAATGAAAAAATTGGTAGTTTGGTCTTTCTTTGGTCTAGTGTTGACTCCAAGTCTACCCTAGGTGCTGACTTTTAGTGGTTTCCCCGCCTGGTGCTGACTCCAAGTAAGGCCTAGGTGCTAACTCCTAGGTCATATCCCTATATTTTATTATTGTTTCAATTTTATTCTAGTTGTCCTATGTCGTCTATTTAATAATGGTAAGACTGTCTCTTGGTAAGGGCCTCTTTTTTGGTAGATGCTATGGAATGACTTGGGGGCTTGTTGCATAAAGTAGCACCTATACCTGGTTTCAGTGTGACTCAAAGGACATTATCATCTAATTTTATGTCGTGTACTATTTTAAGTTTTAACTTTTAAGGGCTGGTGTTCAGATCAATTGCTTGGGAATTCCCTAAATGTGTCCAATAGAGTAGCTTGAGGGAATGTATGTTTTCTTTGATAGTGTCATTACCTTTTCTAATGTTGCTTACAAGTTAATACCAAAGCCATTGCCCCCAATTGGCGAGCTTGCTAATGGCTACCTACACTGGAGCCTTCCATTAATCAATAGAGGCATATGTTACATGCTATTGTGCCCTTTTCATTTTGTAGCCTTTTACCTTTTCATGCTTGTATTCCAATTGCCACTTCATAGATTCTTCTTTCTCAAAGCTGGTACTTGTAAGCTATATTGCTCTTCCAAAATTCAATAGGATAAGGTAATTGCAGTATGTATCTTTTTATGTTTCTGATTGTATTTCTGAATTTTTTTTTAAGCTCTTTTTGCATCCTAGAATATTAAATTGCTCAAGCAATATGAGACTAATGAGTTCACCATGAAACCTTTCTCTTAGTTTCCTATCAGTTTGTATTGCTTCCTATATATGTTAGCAAAAACGTTATGGCTGAGCAAGTGGGGTGATAACCTTTCAGAGTCACTCATGATTCATGATGCAACCATTATCCCTGAAAGAGAAGAATCAACATTAGAAAAATGTTAGCATTGCCATTTGACTTAGTTCATCTGAGCTTGATCTCATGATCAGTTCCTTAAATGTTGTTCTTCCCTTTCCCACTACCATTTTATATAAGCATCTCATTTCATATATAATCTGTTCTAGTCCTTTCCATCCTAAATCTTAGGGTGCATACATCATGCAGAGCAATTCATGTGCTTGCAATATCTGTTCTAGTTCTTTTTATTCTGTATAGCTTTGCATAATTGCTGAACACAAAACCAATAAACTGTAAATGTGGCTCCTATGCTAGGATCTTGTGTTGGCCCTTTAATGGGGTGTTTTTTATTCCTCAAATTTCTTTATCTATTGATTGTGCAACTAGTAAAGCTACAGTTATGCAATAATAAAGATATTACAGAAAAATGGGAAAGAAAAATGCCACACCGTGCTTGAGAGGAAGCATTGGATTACCAATTAACTGAAAACAAAGCTTTTCCCATCAAAGGACACAAATTATTTAAAAACCTTTACAAACTGGTTGTACCATGCCCATCTTTCATAAGATTTGACCAGGTCCTCAACTTTGGAAACCTCCAAATTCGTATTCTTAGAATTTCTATACAGTATAGACTTCACAAAATATTTTTAATTTTTGTACCTTGTAACATTTCATTCTTTGTTTTCCCTTACAAAGTTATTGCTTTAAAATGAAGTGTCAGAAATCTCAAATCCTAAGAGTCATCTTGTCTCTCCATGGTAAGTCATGTTGTTAAAGCTTGTTGAGTCACTTTCCTGCCCTTGCTAGGTTGGCAATTTTCCATCATGCTCCACTTCGAGAGCCCAGAATCTTATTGTTGGGCTACAATACCAACCATGTCAATGAATTGAACGAAGCACGGATGCGTTTCCAAATTCTGGTGTGGGTACAAGTATGGGTGTGAGTTCGGGACTCGGCAATTTTTGAAAAAATAAGGGGTGAGTGCCGCAAGGTGCGGCGATTAAAAAATTATTAAAAACATTTTTATTTATATATTTTATATATTGATAAGCATGATTTTTTATATAATAATAATAATAATAATAATAATAATAATAATAATAATAATAATAATAGAAAACTCATATAATAATAATAATAATAAGAAGAAGAAGAAGAAGAAGAAGAAGTACTTAAACGTTTTTGACACTTGAATTATTGACAGAGATATTAAAATAGATAAGGCTTTCCATAAATAATAAAAAAAAGATGTGCAACCCAAAAACAAAATAAAGGATATATGTGGCAAATATTAAAATAGGTGTAGCTTAAAAAAAAAAAAAAAAAAAAGGGAAAAGGAAAAAGGAAGATGTGGCTCAATGTCAGTGGTCACGTGTTTGGTCAGGTAGAAAAAAACAAAATACTGCCTTTTAACTTTAAGAAACAAAACAAAGGCATTAAAAAAGGAAACAAAAGTTAGCAAAACTTATCAGTTATCAAACGGTGGAGGCGAGGAGCTAAAGGCGCACAGAGAGACGAGAGTGAAAGGAGCTAAGCTTAGATGTGAGATGAGAATAAATCGGAGAGAGAGAGATGTGAGACGGTGCGTTTCGCACTCTTTTTTTTTTTAATTTCGGCCTAAATCGGCCGGTTCGGTGCCGGTACGGCTTGTATTGGTGGTTTCGTGGCGAATCGGCTGATTCTGAGCGAGTCAGCCAGCGTCGATGCCAAGTCAGCACGAATCGAAGCGTATCGTGCAGAGAAAAAAAAAAAAAAAAAAAGGGACACAGCACCGACTCGCAAGCAACAGTGTCACCCACCACACCTTGTGTCGGGCTGTGTCGGACGCGAGTTCGGCGACCGAAATGGCACATCGATGCTTCATAGATGAATTCCTAATTTTTGTTTCACACACTGACGTCAAAAGTTCAATGAAGTTACATTTTCTTAAACTAGTCTTTGCAATTAAGTTTAGTAGCAAGGGCATGGAGGGGAGAAAAGGATGATATAAAAACTTGCTACCAATTTGATTTGGAAAAGTAATTATAAGAGTTCAAATTTTGTTTCAATATCTTGTGTTCCAGACTTTGAAATGGAGCATAAATTTCACAAAACCTATGCATGAGGAATAATGTTCCTTTGTCCTCCAAAAATAGGTTCTGTACAAGGCAGTACTAATGTTGTATGTTGTGTAATTATATATTTTCTTTTGTTAAGAGTAAGAAGGAGGTCCTTGAGAATTCTCACACATCAAAACATGGGGATGTTAGAATTTGTAAACACACTAACACTTGCAAAGTTTTTGTTCTCATTGTTGTCTACTTTGCTAAACTGCTATTGAATTGCATCACTCGACAAATAAATCTTTCCTGCAAGAAGATCCCTGGCTCTTGGCAAAACCTTACTCTTTCTTTCCATCAGCTATTTACTATTGTACATCATGTCCCATCTAGGTGATTGGAGCATTAGATGGAAGCATGCTTTGTCTATATTGAATCGTTAGTAGAGCCTCTCGCATGTAGTGGGCTCACATATTTGTAGATCCATTTTCTGAGTATAAATATTTTGTATGAGATAATTTATTCTGTATTGAATGGATTAAGAACAAATTTTGTGTATATTAGAATAAATTAATAATATTTTATTAAATTTAGCAATCAAGTAGATGAGGTGGAAGCAGTAGCTACTACCTAAGCCTCAGAGTTTTCCCTGGAATTTGGTATTAACCAAGGTATTTTGCAAGGTGATTCCAAGGTGGTCATGAAATCTCTTGCAGACAAGGCGCAACCTTTGGCTTCCTTTGGTACTTTTATTAATGGCTTATTTGGATTGAGTGGAGGGAGAAGTAGTATATACACATACACACACACATTTGCATTCGGTCTATTCTTCCTTTGTTCTGTATAACTAAGCATAGTTGCAGAACAAAAGACAAATAAAGGTTGGTCTATGGGATTTTAGGTGGGCCCTTTAATGTGGAGTTTTTGATGCCTCAAATTTCTCTAACCGTTAATTCTACGATGAGTAAAAGCTCCAATTCTGCAATAATAAAGAGTTTCAAGATAACTACGAAAGCAAAATGCCACGCCAAGTTTGAGTGAAATCACTAGATTTCCAATGGGTAAAACTTAGGTAGAGTTCTTCAAATGTTATACCTTTAGGTATCCCAGTCCATTCTTTTTCCAACTTTTGTACTTTACGAATAAATTTCTTCCTCCTTTCCTCTTCCTTATTTAAGAGGATGGAAATTGTTTTTCCTTTGCTTTATTCAAAGTTTGAAAATGAATCAGAACGCATAAGCTTTAGCTAGCTACACTCCAAAAATAAGCTTGTTCCTAAGAAAGTGTGAAAGCGAATCAGTATGGAAAGTCCTTGGTTACCAATAACTAGTCTTCTCAACTTGGACAACCTGTCTTCTCAACTTCTGCGTTTGGACCACCAAGTATGAAATTGTACTCTCTAAAAAAGTTAATCAGACTACAAATAGTATTTTCATAGTAGACTATCATATATAGTCTTCTTGGCCTCAAAACAACAACTAACATTCAATTTCTTCACTCTGTCATTCCTGTTAGGACATATGTAGTTGTTCAAGCTTGTGAACATATGTCGCTATTTTATGTAATTGGCTTATCCTTAGACAAAACGCACTTTACTTGTAATTGGGTAGATCTAGGATGTGTTAAACACTTCAAGAAACAGTGGTTCAAGATTAAGTGTTGAAGCCGTCAAAGTCTGTCCAAGATACAAGCAAGGAAGTGCTGGTTTTTAAATCTCGACACCTACCTCGACAGATCTATCTATCGAGATTTAAAGAAGCTGTTTTGCCCGAGCCTCGACAGCTGGCTCGATACCTCTCGACACCTCTATCTATCGAGAATTAAAGAAAATAGAATTTCTGATCTGTTTCAAGTCCAATCCGTGTGTGTGTCTTTGGGACTTCTTTTCTCCTAACCCTAGACATATAAAAGGATTATTTTAAGGGCCGTCAAAGTGTGCAGCAAGCAGAAATCACAAGACACAAGTTGCTTCTTCTCTGTTCATGCAAATTGTGATCTGTGAGACAAAGTTCGTGCCCTAGTTCATCTCTGATGATTTGAAGAACTTTGCAGCCAACATTCTTTCTTCCTCAAGTTGGTGAGTGAGTCACGTACTTGGATTCGTGCAAAGGAGTAAGCCGCGTACTGGGATCCGCGCATCACATTGGTTAGTCACGTACTGGGAGCCGTGCATTAAACTGGAGAAATTGTCACTACAGAACAAGTCCAATTGGGTATTGGGGTAAGAGTTCAACTGTAGGTTGGTGAGGTACTGGGATTCCTTACTTGTAACTGCTTGTTGTGATAATAGTGGAGTTTCGGGAGTGGTGACCTTAAATCACCCGGTGGGATTTTTGCCTTAGGGTTTTCCCCATTCGTGAACAAATCACCGTGTTCTTTATTTTCCGCTGCATAACTTAGTTTGGTGATTTGTTTGTGCTGCCACGTGATATTATTTGTTAATCTGATTAATTAATAACTGGGCTAATTTAATTAATCTAAATTATCACAAGGGGTCAACGCGTTTGTGGCCTGTCAATTCCCATTCTCTCTAAAAAATCCATTTAGAAAAACCTATAATTTTAATTTTCATTCACTCTCCTTTGCCTAATTTCATCAAGCTTCCTTACTCCTCTTCCTTTTAGATCTTCTCATATGTACCAAAAAATGTAGAGAGCTTTTGGAGAGAATTTTGAGAGAGAAATCATAGAGAAAAACAAGATTGACTCATCCACAATCTTCATCCTTTGATTCTCCAAATTCCTCTACTCTCACCCTCTCTATCAATATATCCTTGAGAGGTACATTTAGCCAAATCCTCATCTCACCATACCCATATTAGTGAAGAGGTATTTTGGTGCTTAGGAAGCAGTTCAGAAGGGACCAATTCATTTTGGTTGATGCAATAGGCGATTGTAAGATTCGGTAAGCTAGAAAAGACAAGGTTCGGTGTAACCCTATTGGAGTAAGAAGCTTAGAGGGCTTAGATGCACTAAATAAATTAGGCTTTTAGGGTCTTCTGCTATTCATGTATCCTAACTTCATTCTCTAGTGGATTATTGACTGTTTGAAGGGTTTTTTACCGAGTTCTTCAGTTTCCTCTTCGATAACACATCGATGTGTTATCTTTGTGTTTGCATCCTTCTTCCCTCTCTCTTTACCTTTTAATTTCTGTTATGTTTGTGATTAAATATGGTTTAGAGTGTGTTACCAATTTTGTTATAGCTTATATTTCATTTTCTGTACATATATTGTTTGATTTTAAGCTTGTGTTGGTTATTTTGTTTTTGGGGCTCTAACGTTCATAAGTGTTTTACACACTATTTGAACTTTCAATTGGTATCAGAGCAAGTACACTTCCAGTGGTTTAACTACCTGAGTGCAATCCTAGACCCCTTTTGAGATGGATCAGTCTCAATCTCTTAATGCTCCTCCATATTTTGATGGAAGCACCTATGCATTTTGGAAAGTCCGTATAAGGGCATTCCAATGTTCTATTGACTATTGATGAGAGTATTTGGGATGCTGTAGATATTGGATGGACTAAGCCGAAGGCTGCTAATTCCACATGGGATAAGACAGCTCTTGCGGCAGCTAATACTAATAGCAAGGCTTTAAATGCTATTTTCTGTGGTGTTTCTCCTGATGAATTTCACAGGATCTATCATGCTACAATTGCCAAGGAGGTATGGCAAATTTTGGAAATGACATATGAGGGAACTAAAAAGGTGAAGGACACCAAGCTCCAAATGCTTACCACATGGTTCGAAGAGTTGAAGATGAGTGAAAATGAGTCATTCGACTCATTTTATGGGAACTCAATGAGGTGGTAATTGAAAATTTTAACTTGGGAGAAAATATAGATAACTCTAAGATTGTAAGAAAAATACTACAATCACTACTAGAGAGTTTCTGTGTAAAGGTTACTGTCATTGAAAAGAGCAAGGACCTTGATGAGATCAAAGTTCAAGAACTAATTGGCTCACTTCAAACCTAAGAGATGTCCCTACCATCACAACGGAAGAGCAAATCTCTTGCTTTAAAGACCATCAATGAGATAGTGGAAGCTCAAGACTCATCAGATGAGGATGAGGATGAGGTCGAAAAAGATGTGGCGTATCTTGTTAAGAACTTCCGAAAGCTCTTGAAGTTCAAAAAGAATGGAAAGTTTGCTGATAAGGGAAAATCCCTAAATACCTGGAAGGAGAAGAAGACTTTCAAAAAGAAAGATGGGAAGGATTCTTAATCCTCTCAAGGAATCACGTGCTATGAATGTAACAGTCATGGACATCTCAAGAAGGAGTGTCCGAATTATTTGAGAGGGAAGGGTAAAGTGTATGCCACTACTTTTAGTGACTCAGACTCCTCTAATTCAGACTCAAAAGAAAGCTGTGATGGAGAAGGAAACTACTTCGCATTTATGACCGTTGCTCACATGGAATCTTCGGATGAATTGAGTATGTTGGTGGAAGAACTTGGTGAGCACACAGAAGTGGAGTCGATAGGGATAGTGGAGGAATCTGATGATGAGGAAGTTGGAAGGACAATGGTGTTACAAGAAATTTATAATGCTCTTCTTGAGAAGACCAGTGAATATACAAAAGTGGCTAAAGCAGTCATAAAGAAAATGAATAGAGCAGAGAAAGATTATAGAAGTCTTCTAGTGTGGTACAAGGAGACGAAATGTGAAGCTGAGACACTAAACGAAGAGCTAACCAAAGCCTACTCAAAGATCAAGTTTATTGAGCTTGAAGTGATTCATGCTAATGCTTAAGTAGAGCGGGTCTCCTCCAAAAAGCTTGATAAAGTCCTTGCACATCAAAATCCCTTTTCTAACAAGAGTGGTTTAGGATACACCAAAAAGAGTAGTTTGAGTGCAAATATATTTAAAGACATAAAGTTTGTGAAAGCTAAGGAACCGATGGCAGCAACTTCAGCTATTGAGAAAGTGAAGTTTGAGAAGAAGCAGAATGTGATTGACCAACGGTTTTTGACAAAGCCTCCTAACCAATCAGTGGTTAAACCTAAGGCTAAAGGGAAATCACTCCCAAAGTCACAAAGAGATCCGAGAACTCAACATTTCTGCCATCATTGTGGAATTCAAGGACACACCAGACCTAATTGCTATAAGCTTTAAGTATTAAAGAATGCAAGTGCCCAAAAGACAAGAGGACCAAGAAATGGCAAAGGGAATTAGACTGCTAAGCAATCAAAAATTCAAGAAGGTGATCCCAGAGTGAGGGATGTGATGAAGATGATTGAAGCATTCACCACTTGTTAGGCAAACTTCAACCCTAGGTTTGAAAATTGTAAGACAAGTACTCAATCCTCTAAGGATATCACCCCAAACACATGTGCCGTGTGGGTGAAGAGGGGTACACATGCATAAGCACTATAACATGTCCATACATTAATACTTCCTATGCAATGGGGCATTGATTGGTTGTGTGTTCTCTGTTTTGAAAATTTTTGTTTGTTTGCTTTTTGCTTTGAATGTCTTTACATTTTTTTTTATCAATCTTTACTTGTTTTTGTGTCAAAAATCCAAAAACACATGAAAAGTAGAAAATCCAAAAGGTTTGATCAGCATTATTGTGTTATGTCACACGCATGTTTTGTCTTGTACCTTCATACAAACGGTCTTGTGCATTTACAAGCGTAGCTTGTTCTTTTTGCACTCATATCTTTGTGGGGACAATCTTGACATCTATGTGACTGTTGTCAATAGATCTTCAAACTTATCATGAATGATTTGTCAATGGTTTTGATAATCTTGAAACTTGCATAGACTTGTGCTTATATATCTTCCCACCTTTTATTTTTTTGCTTAAAGAGCTCAACAAATGTATCTCTCAAAATGAAAATAGATAATGAGCTGCAAAAGTCGTCGCACATACTTTATTGCAAATTTTTTGGTGACAATAATTACTTGATTGATTATTTTATCATTTTAAAAATTTTAAATGCATGGTAGCACAAACAAATCGCCTTGTCAATTTATTTTTCCTGCATTTTAGTTTATTGGTGATTTGTTTGTGCTACCATACGTTTGCATGTTAATTTGATTAATTAATAAACTTGGCTAATTAATAAACTTGGCTAATTAATTAATTGATTTATCACAAGGGGTCAATACGTTTTTGATATTATAATTAACATAATCACTAAAGTATAACAGTAACTCTCAGTTTTGTATAACATAACATTTATTACAGGTATGTTGTATTATTCTTTCTATGGTATAGTAATGAAAAAAAAAAAAAAAAAAAAAAAAAGACTTTCAAAGTGGATCAATATCTTTTCAAGAAAATCTAGAATCACAATATATTGTGCCACAACTCTAGCAAGTGACCTATAGAAAAGTTCCTTGATCCTCATACCACAAATTCTTTCTTCTACAAGATTCCAATTTTGTAGGGCTGAGCAGAGAGACTAGTTATTTTTGGCTTTCTTCAGTTGGTGGTGTTACACAAATGCTTTTCAACCTTAGTAGCAACTAGCAACAAGCAAGGAAGAAAACTCTTTAATAATTTCTTCTTCATTTGTTTTCAACATGCAAGGAAGTAATATGTTTTTACCATTTCTTTGTTTTTCTAATGAATAGTTGCTTTACTCCTATAATTTTTTTTGAATAAATAGTTGAGCAATGCAAATGGCTCATACTTCACCGGTATAAAATTTGAATAGTGTGATTGTTTGGGCTTTTTTTATAGATTTTCAATCCATATGATATGGGTTCTTAGTATGAAGTTTTTGATGAAGAATGATTTTAAGTAGATGATTTACCCTGTGATAACATTGTATCGTTGTAACCAAATACAAGCATTGACGGACTTTTTCTACATGAATTTTTTATTGCTGCTTTATGCCACTATTGTCAAATTAAACAAAATTAAAAATATTATGAATAGAGAAGATTTGTGTAGTACAAACACTTTTTTGGAGACGTTGTGTGAGGTTGATGTGTGTGATGTGGCTGCTACTGTTGCCACTAAAGAGTACATGTTATTTTATAATTATACTATGAAGATAATGTATTGAGGGGCTACATACACGATCACAACTTCAACATTATATATAGGGGTTGATTTTGTTGATAGAAATGTATAGGGGTTGATTTTTTTGCTTTTCCCATATGTTGCGGTAATCAAATCCCAAACTAGTCGTTAACCTGTACGATGTATGGGATAGTTGAATGAAAGTTATACACATTCACTTTTATTGGTACAATCATTTGAAACCAATCAAATTTGATAATTCTAATTCAAAATAATTGTTGAAAATATGTATAGATATATTAGTCAAATAAACAATATTCATCTATAAAGCCACAATGATATGGTTCAAGCATGTTCCAATAAAAAAACCATTTCAAATAATTACAACATATCAATTTCTAGAAAGAAACCTCATCCCCAAGAATAATGAGCTATCCACATCAAACATTGTATTACTTTCTCTTTTTTAAATTATGCACATAAAAAAAATAAGTAGACTCCATACTACCTAGAGATCATTACCAATTATCACAATAAAAAATGATATGACTGAAAATAAAGGCGGATAAATACTAACAAAATTATATAAGTCACAACAATGAACTATTATACATTTATAGGATTTGAATACCACATGATTTAAAAAGAGGTTGAGCTTAAGAGTAAAATGGTGATCCTAGACCAATTAAATATTTTATTAAGCCACTCTACCACTTTCTATGTCCTTAAATTACAAACAAAGTCCATTAAATGCAGTCAATTCAAATTCACTAATTCCAAAGAATTTCCAAATATTATTTTTGATACTAGAAGCAACATATAATGCCTTATCTACTTCTGACTTCCATCAAGTGTAACAATTTATATTTTAATAATTACTAAACAAATGCAAGAGAATAAAATTTTACAAAATATTTTTGCTTGCTAAATCTATTGATATTTATCCCTTTTAAAAATGATGAACTATGTGAAAAACTAATCAATTTATACAATGCAAATTATTGGGCTCTCTTAATTGTTAGACAATAAGTTCGCATTTAACTTTTGTAAAGAATCTGATCCCAATCAACATGTGTCTGCTTAAATTATAGACAACTTTTGGCCTATGAACATGACATAACCTATTCTCATCCCAAACAATATGTATGTCCGTAGTCTTGGCATAAATTACAAACAACTTTTAGCGTTTGAGCACGGCATCATATAATGTTTGTTGGTATAAGAGAAGTTTTTTGCTTCAAGAATACAATCAACCAATAAAAAAATTCCCACAAAAAGCATAAGTCTATAAATAATCAATTTTGTGTTGAAGAAAAAGCAATTGCTCATTTTTCTTGCTCTATCGGAACTCTCACATCCAAGAAATAGATGTTGGACCAAATGATCTAGATTAATGTCATATTCCCATTTTCTTTGTCTCTTTGTTTTTCTCTTGTCAACTATGAACTATTATTTGGCCAACCCTTGCAATTCGAATTACTTCTCTAGTCACCTTGTAAAGTTGTGATTTACAACTATTTTGTGTTAGCTTTAATTCCATGCCAAATTTTATTGTAATTTTATTCAATCATTTTTCCCTGTATTTATGTGGAGTTTTTATTTGTAAGGGTTGTGTGTGAGAGAGTGTAAAGACTCAAGCTTAAAGTGAAAAACAGGTGGATTTCGCGAGAAGCTCGCGAGAAGCTATCTCACGAAGTAGCCACGTGTAGAGCACATAACTGGAATGCGAAAAATCATGACAGCCTAAAGTTTTCACAAGTGTCTCACAGGTAAATACTTGTGAAACATTCTGTTTGGCTATTTTGTCATTTTTGCTTTACCAAGTCTTTACCCACACTATATATACCCTTATTACCCACATATTGTAAGAAGTGCTTTTTAGAAAGAAAACCCTGGAATATACGCTTGAGAGTTAGAGATTGTTATACTCACAATCATCTACACATTTCCTTATAGTTTTTCTCTACTCCTACCTCTCCATATCCAAATCCTTGAATGGTTAATAACCTAAACACTTACCACATCCAATATGAGTGTAAAATGAGGTTTTGGTACTGCTGGAAAGCATTGGAAGGAGCTATTCATTTGGCAGATGCAATTGGGCTAAATTGCGAGATCTAGGAAAGTTAGAGAAGACAAGGTTTTGAGAAGCCAGTTGGTAACAGGAGCTTGGATGCCTTAAGTACATTGGGTAGACTAGGCTTGAAAGGTCTTTTGTTATTTGTGTACTCCAACTTATTCTCTAGTGGATCGATTCACCGCTTAGAGAGCGACAAAGAGGTTTTTCGCCGAGTTCTTCGATTTCCTTTTTGATAACACATCGCTGTATTATCTTGTGTTTGTATCTTTCTTCCCTACTCTTTAAGCTTATCTTTTATTGTTGATATTGCATTAATATGGCTTAGCATAGTTGCATCGGTTGTTTGCACTTATTTACTCTTATTGTGCACTTAGCTTAAGTTAGAGTAAAAACAATCTAACCGTAATTTTTAATTAGGGATCTAAACAAGCTCTTCTGTTTTCACACAAATCCAGGCTTTCACACCTCTTTCTCTTTTGTCATAATTTAAAATAAAGATTATATAATATTTACAATGAGAAAAAAATAAAGATTATATAATATTCACAAAGGGAAAATGAAAGCTCAGATTTGTGTTAAACACATAAGAGCTGTTTAGACCCCAAATTAAAAAAATTACGGCTCGATTAATTTTACTCTAACTTAAACTAAGTGCAGAATAGAGTAAATGTGAGCGAACAAACAATATAACTACTCTAAGCCATATTCATTAAAGCACAGTAGTAAAATAAAAGCTAAAAGAGTAGGAAAGAGAGACGCAAACACAAGATAACACACTGATGTGTTATCGAAGAGGAAACCGAAGAACTCGGCAAAAAACCTCTCCACCGCCCTCCAAGCAGTAAATCGATCCACTAGACAATAAGTTAGGATACACGTATAGCAAAAGACCCTCCAAGCCTAGTCTACCCAATACACCTAAGCCCTCCAAGCTCCTACTCCAACAAGACTTCTCGGGACCATGTCTTTTCTAGCTTTCCAGATCCCGCAATGCGCTCGATTGCATCCGCTAAAGCTTGGCTTCTTCCAATGCTTTCCAGCAACACCAAAAGCTCACTGGACGCTCAATATGGGTGTAGTAAGTGTTTAGGCTATCAACCTTTCAATGATTTAGAAATGAAGAGGTAGGAGTAAAGGAAAACCACAATGGATGGTGTATAGAATTGTGGGTATGACAATCTCACACTCTCGAGATAGATTACAATGAAATGGACCATCAGGCCCATCTAATACTTTTCAATTTTAGGCCCACGACATCTCTAATTTTAGGCCTAAAACGATTTCTACTGTTAGGCTTACAACATATTCATTTTTATGGGCAAAACACGTTCACAGGTTATCTAGAAGTAGATCATTAGTCTGTAGGCAAAACACTCTTTTCAATTTCTCCCTGCTTTCCTAAAGAAATTTCTTGTTATTTACTACAGAGTCAAAGATTCTCTTTCTTATTTAATAGGGAGGAAATTGCTTTTTCTTTTGCTTTATATAAAGTTTGAAAACGAGTTAGAACGCGTAAGCGTGTACCTAGGAAAGTGTGAAAGTAAATCGCATGGAAAGACCTTGGCTATCAAAAAGAAAAAAGAAAAAAGAATCTGCATGCTATTACTGACATAACCCTATTATAGTGGGAAAACGGAGAAAAACGTCAACAGCTGTATGATGGCAGCATACAAAACATCAAATGTTGCATTATTTTACTTAAATACCCCCTAGCAAATTTTACCCTCTCTATATTTTTTTAAGCATTTTCTCCTTTTGATGTCTTTCCTTTCATATGGCTTCATTGTTTATGCTTATCTTTTGTTTTTTTTTTTTTTTTTTTTTTTATCATTTCTTTCCTTCTCCTTCACGGCTGCAGTTTGGATGGCCCCATCTTTATTTTTTTCGTTTCATTTACGGGTGCTGCACATGCGGAGTATTTTCACAATGGACGACCAGGCTTCTCAGCTTCCGCGTTTGGGCCAACAACTGGCAACTGTTGATTGTACTCTCTAAAAAAGTTAATCAAACTATTACTAAAATACCCTGCTATATATATATATATATATTTTGTTATAAACCCTATAATTTCTATTCCTAATATCATATCAGCCCACACCCGACTCTGCCTCTCATCTTTTCAGCTCACCAATACCACTCTCACTCACACAATCTCACTCGCAAATCACAATCTCACTCACTCTCAATCTCACCTTCGGCCAACTACCCAACCTCTCACCGCCGGTCCAAGTCTCGCCGCCGTCCCAACTCCCAAGCTCTGTCAGTTTCACCGACTCACGCCGGTCGTTACTTCCTTCTTAGTGGCTCCATTCCTGAGGTGAGAAACCAAGGCTTTTCGAGCACTTAACTGCTGGCAAGTATTGCCTGGCTTCTCCGAACAATTATACCGTTTTGGCTAGTCTTACAGTGAGCCTTGATGCCGAATCAGGGCTGAACTAACTCCTATTTTTTTTTTTTTAAAACAACTCCTATTTTGTTTAATGTTTATATTGTTGTAGGAGTTAATAAGTTTTATTGTTTCAACTTCGAGGAGAGTAAGTAGATTTATAATTATAAAAGCCCCTGATAAAGTCTTAGTGCTAAGTGTTATTGTTCAACTTCTCTTTAATATTTTTTTTTTTTTTTTGATATTGAATCATTGATGTACTCGGTCTGCTGTTCTGTAGCTAAAGTCTGTTTTTTTTTTTTTTATTGATTTCTCTTTACATTTGCCAAAGTCTCTGAGAGGGGTTTTGGGCCGCGGGTTGGGCCCAAATCTGATTGGGCCAACTGGATCCGTGGGTCGGGTTCAGGGATAAAAAACCCAGTCCGAACCCAACCGTTGCCATTCCTTATAAAACCTCCTATTTTAATTTTCATTCACTTTCCTTTGCCTAATTTCATCAAGCTTTCTTTCTCTTTTTCCTTTTAGATCTTCTCAAACGTACCATTTCACTATGGCTTTTCTGACAAACGATCGAGCCTTCTCTTCCTCCATCACCCACCAATACAAATATGATGTGTTCTTGAGTTTCAGAGGGGAAGATACTCGCATGGATTTTATGAGCAATTTGAATGGCATTTTGAAGCTGAAGGGTATTCACACCTTCATCGATGATGAACTCCCAAGGGGAGAAGAAATTTCTGCTGAACTTCTCGAAGCTATTAGAAGTTCAAGGAGTTCCATAATTGTATTTTCTGAGAACTATGCATCTTCTAGATGGTGCTTGAATGAACTTGTCGAAATTCTTGAGTGTAAGAAGAATGGACAAATGGTGCTACCGGTGTTTTATAATGTGGATCCCTCGGAAGTACGTAACCAAAAGGGAAATTTTGGAGAAGCTTTAGCACACCATGAAGTAAATAATATAAAGTACGTGCAAAAATGGAAGGAAGCTCTAAACAAAGCTGGTAGCATTTCTGGTTTGACCTACAAGGATGGGTATTTAATTACTACCCTTCCACTTTATTTATTTATTTTTTTTATTGCTATAATTTTCAATTGCGTGTCTAGTCACTAAATTTTAAGTAAATTAACTCTAGTTACCACTAATTTTTTTCATTGATGGCTTTAAATTTTTTTTGGGTCAAATTATGAAAGTTTTAATTTTTAATTGCTAATCTAGTTGCTACAAAAATAAATGACAGAAAAAGAATATACAATCAAGATAATCTTACCAATTAATTAGGACTTTCTTCTGCAATATTTAGAAAGTTTTCGAAAAAGTACTTAATAATTTTGTAAAAACATCAAAAGTAGGTCCCTAATAACTTGTTTCCTCACATATAAAAAAATTTATGTAATTTACTTTTTTTTTTTGAGGGTGTAATTTACTTTTATTAACAACTAGTGTTTTGCATGTGTGATGCAAGGTATAATAAAAAATCATATTTAAACTAAAGAAAATACTTCAATAATATTGTTAAAAGTGAATTATAAATTAGATAATTAAAATTTACTTAAGTTACATGGTGAATACAAAATATGTAAAACCAAGTTTAACATAAATTATAAAACCATTTAAAATAAATAATGAAACGCGTTCTAAATTTCTTGAAATTTATAATTGACTTTTTATAAAATATTATTTTATATTTTTAAATATTTTGTACTACAGTTTTACCGTTTTACTTAAAAGTAAACTATGTTAATAATTTTAATTTATTTATAATAAGCGAAAGGGTAGAATTATATTACGCTACATAGTGCAAACATGACTTGTATAGTTAAACTTTTATTATTAAACCAAAAATTTGTGGTAGGCCATTAACATAATATAAAATAAATAATGACATTTTTCTCAAAATTTGAAAAACTCTTTGGAGTAGAATTTTAGTTGGGTAACTTTTATTTAAAATCTTTGAAACATTGACGATAGAGTTCAACTTAGAGCAACTATGAAATTGTTATAATTTACTTATAATACACCAAATGATCTAAAGAGAAAAAAAGAAAAAGAAAAATATAAACCAAATAAATAAAGAGGAGGGCATCCACTTAGCACAACTTCAATGTAGGATACAATTTTTATTAGTATATAGTATGTGGTACGATATAATTTGGACATAAATTAAAAAATTTACTTTATTGCAAATTTTTTGGTGACAATAATTACTTGATTGATTATTTTATCATTTTAAAAATTTTATATAGTATACCAAAGGTTTTATAATTTCACTAACAACACAAATTATACAATTTAATATTTAATTTATAATTAACCAAATTTTTTTTTACGGAAATTAACCAAAACTTTTAAAGGCATAGGAACTTGGCTCAACGAGAGTATGTCACATGTTGTAACCACAACTTTTAGGGTTTCAACTTTTGTTATATACGAGTCGTTGATTTGCACAGTTCGCATAAATGTTTTATAAAAAGGTAATACGAATATACTTATTATAATCAGTAAAAAATTTCTCTATTATCAAATGAAAAAAATTTTATCGTGAACTTAAAAGGTAAAGTATAAAAATAACCGTTTCCATATATTATTTACAATATAGTTAGCTATGTTAGAAATTTGACAAATTTTCTCAACATCCAAACTTTATCTCCCTAATATCAAATCCACGGAAAAGTATCTAAAAAATTTATAAGTTAGACAAAAACAAAAAAAATGAAACAACTACTTTCAGGACCTAAAATACATCAAAACCTTGATTAAGGGGAAAAAAAGTCACCTCTGATATCTAAAATGTAGACAACTTATCTCAAAATTTTATAAATAAAATAATGTAAATAGCATAAAAAAATTTCCAAAACCAAACCCTTACAAAAACATGATTCAAAACCTAAAAGGAACAAATATATATATATATATATATATATATATATAAATTGTTTCTACCTCCTGTCAAAAAAAAAAAAAAAAAAAAGTGTACACATACAAACACTTTCAAGATATAAAGTCCAAAAAAAAAAAATCACATCAACAACCAAATTGCTCTTCAATTTTTCACCTCGTGTCTGTCTAAGTTTTTAATTTTTGTGGCAAATGAATTATTAGGTACGAAAATCGAAAGTATAAAACCAATTAAATTCAATATATATATATATATATATATATATATAAAGCTAATACCATGTAATCTCTTCTAAAAACAATGTATAATTTGAACCGTGTAATTGTGATTTTTTAAATTTATACCCATATATATGCACGGGTTACACACTAGTTAATAATTAAAGCTAACAAAAGCTACAGTAATTGAGGCCATTTTTAAGTTTAAAAAAAAAAAAAATGTGGCCATTTTGAGTGTTTATGTATTGTAATTTGTAAGTATTTAAAGAATTTTATTCTCTTTACTTTTAATTACCAACTTAGTCTCTTGTTTTAATCTTACCAACAACCAAATATGGATAAAATAATATTAGTAGTAAATAAACATAAATTAATTTGAATTTGATAGCTTGGTAACATTATATCGCTAACACTTAACTTGTAAACTTTTCGGCCATTAGCATAACATTGCTAACATAAATGAGATGCGACAATCAAATCAACAATAACAAAGAATTTGCAAGCAAAACATAGAATGAATAGAGGGGAGAGATACAAAAGGGGCAATAAGAAATTTAAATGAAAATTTAAACCAATTGAGGAATGGTTGTAGGAAGAATAAGGTTAGAGTGGGATATAATGGAGGGAGAAGTAGAGTTTACAATGAGAAGAGGAAAGGTTAAAAAATAATGTAATGCTAGAATTTAAGAGATAATGCAGGTAAATATTGATTAAAAAATTATAGAGATATAAGTTTTTTTTTTGAGGGAATATAGAGATATAAGTTGAGAAGTCATATACTGCCAAAAGATATATGGTTTTATTATGATTGATAAGTTACAATGAGGTTAGAGAATGTGTAAAGTCATGGTGTACTATTGAACATATTAATATTGTAAATATATATATATATATATATATATGTATAAAAAAAATGGTGGCGTGGCTGATGAGGTGGTTTAACATGAGTGTAGCAAAATTAAATTCTACGCTTTGACTTTTATATATTATTATTATATAGATATAGATTATATGATATTTTAGTTGTAGTGCATAGACGAAACATCTTAAAGTTAGTCCTTGTTCATGTATTTCTATTTTCTATTCTAACTTATTACATACTTTTTTTTTTTTTTTTTGTGTAAATGACAATTGCAGCTGCTGTCAATTTGAATTTATTGAAGAAATTTTTAAAGAGATCTCAAGTGCTCAATTAAATCACATGAAATTATCTGTTGCAAAATATCTTGTTGGAATAGACACTCGTGTAAATGACGTCATAAATCGGTATTTAGATATTAAATCAAATGATGTCCGCATTGTAGGGATCTTTGGCCTTCCCGGAGTGGGTAAGACAACAATTGCAAAAGTTATTTTTAACAAAATTCATTATTGTTTTGATGGAAGCAGCTTTCTAGATAATGTTAGTGAAAAATCAAGGACAAATGATGGTGTAATTCAATTACAAGAGACACTTTGTTATGAGATCTTAGGGCATCAAAATTTGAAGGTGGGGAGTATATCTAAAGGGATCAATGTGACAATTGAAAGGCTTCATCGTAAAAGGATTCTTATAGTTCTTGATAATGTTGAAAAATTGGATGAGATAGATTTTTTTTGTGAAAATTATGATCGGTTTACTTCTGGAAGTAGAATCATTATAACCACAAGAGACAAACACTTGCTTGATACTCTTGCAAAAAATAATATTGTAATGTACTATGAGGTGAAGGAGTTAGATAAACGTGAAGCTCATAATCTCTTTTGTCAAGAGGCCTTTGGAAGAAACAATTTTAAGGAAGATTATTCAGAATTGGTCAACCAATTTATAGATTATGCCAAAGGTCTTCCATTAGTTCTAAAAATAATTGGGGCAGATTTGTATGGAAGTACTAAACGTGAATGGAAAAGTGCGCTAGACAAATACAAAAGAATTCCTAAGGGAAACATTCAAAAAATACTCAGAATAAGCTATGATGGATTGGAACAAACTCAATAGGAAATTTTTCTTGATATTGCTTATTTTCTTAAAGGATTCTACGAAGATGAAGTTGTTGATATACTAAGAAGCATCAATAACTATGATCCATATTATGATATTAAAAGACTTATTGATAAGTGTCTTATAATTGTTACCGAAGATGAAAAATTATCGATGCATGACTTGATTCAACAGATGGGTCGGGAAATTGTTCGACAAGAATCACCAGAAGTGATCGAGAAGCGTAGTAGGCTATTGTGTTATGAGGATGCTCCTGAAATACTAATTAAAAATATGGTATGAGTTGTTTTGATTTACTTTTTTCTATTTTTTCACAAGGGAATTTAGTCATTTTCATTCCTTTTATTTTTTTTAATGTTTAAGAAAATAAAATTTTACTAGCATGGCTTTTGTTTAAAGTTTAACAGTCTATTATTTTTTTGGTGAATTATTTTTACATTGTGGTTTACTTAATGTTGTGTTCAATTAGGGGTCAAATGAAATTCGAGGCATAGAAGTGTGCTTGCCTAAACCAAAAAACATGGAGTTGAATCTTGGAAAGATGAGGAATCTCAAATATTTGAAAGTTCGCAATGTAATTTGTGAAGACCTCAAATCTCTTCCCAATGCGTTGAGGTTATTTGATTGGAAAGAATTTCCTTTATCTTCCTTACCATCAACCTTTGAACCTAAAAACCTCGTTGTACTCAAGATGCAACAAAGCCACATAAAATTGGACGAGCATTTCGAGGTATGATCATTAGCATTTATAAATTCTTATCAGGCTTTTGTTAATGAGTGCTCTTAGGGAATAAGTTAAGGTGCATTGTTTTTTTTTTGTGGTTAAAACTAAACCATGCATTAAATACTAAATTAAATAATATTTTTATACATTTTCAATGAACAAAATCAATTTGTGCACTTAAAAAAAGAGTAATGTTACATGTACTACAAATTTTACTATATTGAGTGTACAAATTGATCAAATTGATATGTTACCAATCATAAAGAAACAATTCAACTATTTATTTATGAGTTAGTTGAAGCCCAACATTTACATTCATTATCACATTAATTTGTATATTTTATATTGTAATACTTGTAGTATCTTTAGTATTTGTTTTTTAAAAATGTTTACAATTATTCGTAATTGAACATGTAGTATTTCTTAATTTATCCTCTAAGCCTATCATATTAAATTTTTTTTTCTTTTTACTAACAAATTTCAAAAAAATATTTCTTCTTTCTACAGAGGTGCCGATTCGAAACATTAACATATATGGATTTGTCATTTTGTAAAAATATAACAAAGGTACCCGACTTATCACTTATTGCCCCAAACATAGAGGAATTGGACCTTTTTGCATGCATAAATTTAGTTGAGGTTGATCAGTCCGTTGGACTTCTTGAAAAGCTTAAATGTTGGAATCTTGGCGGATGCCAAAATCTTAGTATTATACCAAGAAACCTCAAGTTGAAATCTCTAAAAGAGATTTATTTCTTTGGCTGTGAAAGTCTTGAGCAAGGAACGGAAGCGTTGTTTTCATCAATAGGATATTTCATTGCCCTTCATGATTTAAGTATAAGTTTAAAAAACGTGAGAGAGGTTCCAAGTAGCATCTCTAATTTAAAAAATCTTAGCTATCTTTGTATGGATTATTGTGACAATTTTCCAAAAGCCATGGATACTCCTGATTGTTTCCCCAAATTAGAAACTTTAGGTTTCCGTTACAGCAACATTACTACCCTCCCTGACATCAATATCAGATTTCCGATATTAAAAGTGCTTGAATTTCGTCACTGTTGGAACCTTCGGGAAATTCCAATGCTTCCACCATATCTAGAAGATTTATCTATACAAGGGTGTGGTTCCTTGGATTCACAATCAAGAAGAAGAATATTGAGTCAGGTCTCTCCCTTTCTCATAGAAAGAAACAATTTTGTTTTACTTTCCCAAATATAATATATTACTAAATTTGCTAAATTGAAGTTTCTTAAATTTGCATCAGCTTGGAGAAACGTTTGGGCTTCCACAAAATATGGTATGTTCAAGGGGATCATTGCATCAAGACTCTGTTCTTGAAAAGTGTTGGGCACCTGACCTTGTTGATGATGGAGTTCACTCTAACCTTGTCCTTATAGGAACTAAGATTTCAAAGTGGTTCAACCATCAAAGTGTTGGAAGGCCTGTATCATTCTCGGTTAGTCAGGAATCTCTAGCATTGGCACCTGACCTTGTTGATGATGGAGTTCACTCTAACCTTGTCCTTCTAGGAACTAAGATTCCAAAGTGGTTCAACCATCAAAGTGTTGGAAGGTCTGTATCATTCTCGGTTAGCCGGGAATCTCTAGCATTGGCTTTCTGTGTTGCTTTAAAAGTAGAACTGAAGGATATTGTGGCAAATCTATTTGAAGGTTTTCGTTGTTCTGTCTACATTTTCTTCAATGGTTATAAAAAAAAATTAGTTTCAAGGAAATTTTGGTTAGATTCATCATCTTTTACGTGGTTTCAATATAGAACCAATAGCTCATTTGATGGCATAGTTTTAGAGGATTGCAGCAACGTTAAGCTTCTATGTGAAGTCTCAAATAATTATCGAAAAAAGGCAAAAATTACAATAGAAGGGTGTGGGGCCCATGTAGCATGCATCTGTCCATCTCAAAATCCTGTTGTAGATAAGATTGCCTGCATAAGAATTCATGAAAGCTTAAGAGTGTCCTTTGATGAAAACTTAAAAATGTTTTTATGTAGAGTCGCCACTCAAAACCTCATCAGATTCTCAAAAACCCATTGCCCTCTCTGTGAAATAGCTGAAGATTCCCTTTTACATCTATTTCAATGTTGTCCCTATGCCAAAGGAGTGTGGTATGGTGGCAAATGGGGTTTTCGAGTCGAAATGATCCGAGCTCAAACTGTAATGGAATTTGTTGAACATATGATTGACCCACCAAGTGAGTTTCTCGCAGAAAGAAGCACCAAAGATGAGTTCACGCTATATGCAGTAGTGGCAATGAAAATCCTTTGGATGGCACGAGAGGAAGCTTTGGTTTCAAACACTAAACCCACCATAAACCATTTAGTCCATTGTCTAAACAAACAGTGTGACTTTTACTTGAGAACACTCACCAAAGGGCAAAACAGGAAAAGTGCTTGGATCAAACCACTTGATCAATTGGTAAAGCTTAATTTCGATGCATCATGTGATCAAAGCAATGTAGGCTTGGCTGTGGTTCTCAAAGATCAAGGCGGGAATGGGAGAGCTATCGGACGTGGCATAAACATCAACAGCAAGATGGGAATGCCATTGGGCAAAGGGAAGTGCAAATTGTGGCAGAGGGTACAAAGGTAAGCATTCCATGTATTTGATAAAACGTTTTTATGGGCTGAATGAATGAACTCACCTCTTTCTTTTCTAGAGAGGAATTTCAATGTGTGTGTGTGTGTGTGTGTGTGTGTGTGTGTGTGTGTGTGTGTGTGTGTGTGTGTGTGTGTGTGTGTGTGTGTGTCTAATGGTAAAATATGGTAAAGATTAAACAATTGGATTGCTATTTCTCTTTCTTTTTGGTAGTCGGATGAATCTCCTATAGTGATACTCTATATTTTGTTAGATTGTTGTTGAGTATTTTTCTCTTAGATTGCTTGGTTTGAATTGTAGAAAACATTATTGTAAATCTAGCTTGCAATCCAAATTCTGCATTGGCTTTGGTTTCCTCTTCATTTGGTAATTTGGTTAGATCAAGAACATTTGGGGCTTTTTCTTAGGAAGTACATTCTCTCATTGCTTCTTTACCAAGCCAAATTCTGTTAGCTTCATCTCATGTGTTGTCAGGTGCCTGTTTTGTGAGTGCAGATATTTTTATGGCTGAGTCCATTGTGTCATGAGCAGAAGATTCATGAACCAGGGTGTGATCAGCCATCAAGCACTTCGTAGAATATCCCAAATGTCAGATTAACAGCTAGAGGCAGACCACCTTCTAGAATTGCCACTACCGAATTGTGACTGCTTTGGTGACATGCATGATCAGCCATCCTACACTTCATCTCTAATACTTGAGTTTAAAATATGTCTGAGTAAGAAGATTTAGAGTATTAGAAAAACAAATGTTCTCTCATTTCATCTATTAAAAATTGCATGCTGTGATTTTTTTGGTTCAATTTTCTGTTCCTTTCTTTTTACATAATGTCTATGGTTTCAACCAACATCAATGTATAGTGGTTATCTTTAAAAAAAAAAATTGTTGCTTTAAGTCATACTCAAGTATAACCAAGCTGCTTGTCTTGTGATGTTACTCTCAAAGTAAGGGGCTGCACCTTGTTGGTGGTAGAGGAAACGTGATTAGTCAAATTTATAATTCTCATGATGATGTTTCAATCTTCAATTCTTTTTCATCGTAAATGCATATGTATGTGAAATTTAGCAGTCATAAATTATTGAGTTATATATTGATTTCTTTTATTCTTTTCCTCTTCTGTTACAACATCAGCAGCTATTGTTCTTTGGCTTTGCCTTTTGTGGAGACCCCTTAGAAGATTGGCTTTTAGTGTCACTTGAAAGGTTCCTATGTCCCTACGTGCAACCCATGTAGTTGAGTCAATTTGTTATCATTTACTTTCTGCTCAGCTACGTATGCCATTTTCAACATTCTTTACCGATATGAGGATTGTGTTATCATCTTTATGAGTTACAATGAGTAAATGGGAAATATGCTAAATTTTAAATGCTTTTATTTTCTTGTAATGCAATACATCAATGTAGAATGTATTTAGTTTTTAGGGCATTTTTATGTTGCAGTCGTAGAAATGGACCCCATTAACCACATTATCTAATATACAAAACCACATAGAAAATGCTTATGTGTTGTGAAATATATTAAATAACCAAATAGAAGGACTTTATTTCAAGATGCTAATTTGGGTTTTGAAAATCTAATTCAGTACTTTGAATAATCGAAAATTATCAAACTTGATAGAAAATATTTAACAAGGACAAAAGCTGATAAGGTAAACTGTTAACTTTATTTCCTGATGTTTTGATTTGTGTGAAGCAGCTTTATGCTTAGGAAACATGCAAACTTGTTTGCAGAAAACTTAACCAGTGAGTTAAAAGGCAAAGACAAAGCTGCAATTTCAATTCAAGTATCTGATTACCTACACTCCAACTTCTTAGTATTGGCTTAGACCAGTGAGGTTTACTCATGAGTATAGTAAGTTACTTTGCTTGGGGTATTCTTGAATCAAACAAATGAAACTCTACAATTATAATTTGCTTCATTGCAATTTGAACTAAAATTTAGTTTGAGTTTTAGGTTGTAGAACAGTCACCTTACACAAGCCTTGTCAAAGGTGATTTATCTACGGAAAAAATTTAGCTACAAAATTGGTTGTAGCCGAAGACTACAATCTTACTTAATAAAATAAATATTACTACATATTTTGAAAATCTAACCATTGAATTGCATGTCCTTTATGTTCTTAATGCACATGTTAAATTTTGTGTCAATCAAATATTATTTACTATATCATTTATAAGCTTGTTTTTTATGCATAATTTTAATTTACAAAAACTTGCAATTTAAAGAATTTGTTAATGACATAGTTATTGATTTTTAATTTTTTAGAAATTTTGCAAGTATAGAGGATATAAGAAAAAGATGTAAACCAATGGTGAAAAGATATTGAGTAAGGCTACAACTAATATCATAGCTAAACTTTGTCCTTGTCAACAAGTTGGCTTGCAAGTGACCTGGATGGAACTATATGCAGCCTAGTCACAAGATTGTTAGTGCCTAGGCTAGGGCATCTATATCTTAGCAGAAGCCAAGGAACCCAAAGTTTAAGACATTAACTTCTTTAAGTCTGCAGTGGAATATTTTTATAAAATGTTGATGATATATTCTTAAATTACTCTCTTCTTGGTTAGCTGCCTTATTGAGGCCAATTTTATGCATATTGCCTACGTCTCTAATGAATAAACTTTTTTTTTCTTGTTTTTGTTTATAATATAACCTGGCTAGGGGGACAATAACTTCTTTATTTGAAGGAAAATATATGCATATTTTAAATAAGGTATGTCTATAAATATATTTTATAAGGAAAGGAAAATTTTTCTAATAAAGACCAATAATTTTTCTGTTGTATTATTGATTTTATGTTAATACTATCAAAACCTGTGACTTTTGAATGGAATAAGTGTTTGCGAATTTATCCCCAAAAAAAAAAAAGTGTTCGTGATATCTGCAAAAACTAAAGGGGCCATTGTATTAAATTAGAAGAATTGGGGTGTACAACACAAAGGATTATCTATATACATATACGAAATATAAAAAACTTCAATCCTGTGGGAGGCAACAGCCACCTTGGCCTCCCTTTGCTAAACTTGTATTGCCCTTGCTGCCTCAGATAAGGTGTTCAGGATGGGACATGTGTAATTTCAATTTTTTTTAATATCCTACTTAGGAAGAAATAAATCTTCATCTAAGCATTGTTACAAAACCTTGGGAACTGAGAACTCTGATAATTTCTTCTTGCTGAAGCAAATTAAATTTATAGTCTGGTTTATTGACAATCAATCATCTTTCTATACCAGTTATGCAATTGATGAAAAGATGGCAGACAATTTCCTATGCAATAAAATAATGTGCTTCTTGTAACTTTTGCATGTAACTGTTTAGTGTGTGTTTTCCCTAAATTTTGGTAATTGTTGGTATTGTAATTTGGTTTCAATCAATATAAGAGTAGTCATGTGGTCACTTTGCTCCGAGTTTGATTTACATTTTCTTCATTGTGATTTTAGTTAGTATGATTTAAGGCTCTCCATATTGCTGATTTGTTACATATGATAACATATAAATATGATCAAATGTTGACTAATATTCTAGTTAGTCAAGGTGAAGTTCTTTGATTTTCTAAAGTCTGAGTTTTGTAATGAACTTCTCTAACTAATGACATTTATTACTCCTTGTCTAGTTGCATCTATGAATTTTATACTCGATCGTGTTTGTCTTTTTTTTTTCTCCAACTGTATGCCTAAGAAAGTTCAAGGAAGAATGACTTTACCTTTGAACTTTAGTATGACTTTTTCATACTTGGTAAAACAAATAATTACTTCAGAGTAGGTAATTCATTTGTCATAGGGTTGGTCTTATTTAATAAATTGAACGAGGGATAGCTTTTCTTTCTACCGTTATGTCATGTTAAAGGCTAGCTCAAAGCAGTTTCTTGAATTTATATCCCTTAGTTTCAGGAGCTCCCTTGTAGTAGGTGTGAATAGCCTTCTCACTCTTCCTCTTCACCAAAACTCAACCTCCGTTTTTCTCTGAATTCTCTGACTTAAAGTCTTCAACATGGATTATAGATTTCATTGATATTCATATAAAAAACAACAAGGGCTCCCAGAATTCTTCATAAGCAATTGAGAATCTATATCTTAAATATTACTTGGTTGTTCTTAAACCAACTCCTTCTAGCACTATATCAAGAATATATGATACTATTCTAAGAATTGTTGGATAAAATCTGGTTTTGTATCTCATACAAAACACACAGCGGAAGCAACAAACAAGGATCTATTTCATTCATGATTGACAACATGCACTCTGTAAATTTCAGAATTTAAGAACAAGATAGCGTACCTTGATGTGGAGAATTTCAAAACAAAGATTAGAAGCACTTGGGAAAACTTTTAATCTTCACTCCAATTCCACTTTACGCCCAAGATGTGTGGTCTCTCAATCAGTTTCCAAAAGGGAGAATAAAAATGTGTCTCACACTCTTTCTTTTCTCTACGAAAAATCACATTAAAAAATTCTGTATGTTTCTCCCTTTATAATTAACCGATTATCTAATTGGGCCGGCCTATTGGGCCTTTCCAATTGGGCTTTAATGTGTGGCTTGGAATGGGACCAAAAGGGACCAATAAGACACTAGCTCCAATGGGCCTTGGGCTTTTCCGTCAACTCTTGACAAGTCCAAAGTTACCATTAATTATATTTAATACCACTATATAAATATAATTGCACTCTAGGCCTTATTAATAAATTATATCCCAAGACTTTATTTTACACGCAACCCCTTCATAAAATATTCGTAGTAATACAAAGTCATAAATATACACTGCCACTTTGTAAATTATTACATCTTATCCTTGAGTACCCGGTTTAATCTTTTAAAGTTATTCATCATATATTTATGAAATCCAATTTCATAAATATATACTTTAGTAATTTCTTACCAAAGTGGTTAGGCCTAATTTTCTGAATAACCAAACCTATTAAACTTATCTCAAGGGAATATTTTGTATCTCCATTAAGAGACTATGAATTCCATCTTGAGAATATATGTTCCATCAACACTAAATGTGGTTGCCCAACATACTGAGGTTTTGACCGTCACTTTAGATCTCACTCCTGATATATCAAAGCAACCTACACCTCATGATCAAGTCCATTATTCTCTCAGGATTAAGAGTTCATGCAAATAGAAGTGAGATTTATTATTCATTTGACAGTCGTTAGGAGAATAATAAATCTCACAGCGGTCCAGTTCAATATGTCTTAACTCTTAAAACATATCAACATATCAACTAGAAGTCACCACTTCCATGATCAAGACAAATCATCTTAGTTGATACATTATAGTCTTCGCAGATGAAATGCCCAATTTCATCACCGACTACGAACTATAAATTCTGAGTTTACAAAGAACTTGTGATTTATATCTTCTGTGACTAAATCACATACTATGCATCTCATGGACTATTATTTTAGATAAAAATAAACAACTTTATTAAACACAACATTAAGTTATACATAATGTCATACATAGCATCATACAATAGGATGTAAGGGCATATATCCTAACAAGAATTACCTTCCCTTATTGCTTATTTAAAGCCAAAATCATGTTACCTTGGTCCCATTTAATGTAAGGGTGCCTGTTTTGTCAATGCAGGTTGTTACGTCTGGCCCAGATTGTGACTAGCCAACACATAATCAACATGCACTTCATAGAATAAGCCAAAGTAGAGTAACGGCCAGTGACAATACCAACAAGTGCATTAAAATATGTTGGTGCCGCCCATCCCTCAATACGTCCACCTTGATGTCTCTACTCATTGAGAGAGCTTCTCAAATTGCCTGGATTGCTTGAAGTTACAGACAGCAGAAACAACAACAACCAGAATTACAGCAATGATAATACTCCCACTATGATAATACCCATCTTTCTAGCCATGCTATTTGATACCTAAGGCAGAGAGAGTATAGCACAGGTTGAAAGTAAAATAACAGTGGTGTCCTTAAACGCTTCAAAGACATAACTAAGGAGCTTTTTGCAGGTGCCTTTTGGTACTTACTGGCAACATAAACATTCTTTCTATGAATAAAATTAGCCATATTATCACTAATATCTCCCTTTATGTCTGTTTCAAGAATCACAGCCAGTGCTTTTACTCTGCCAGAGTGACTCAAAGCCTGAGATTTCTCATTCCTCACAATGTCACAAAACCTTTTCAGATCAACAATGAGAGAGGAAATAGGTTTGTCATGCAAGGGCTGCTTCTTTGCCTCTCATAAACAAGGGATGGATGCTGAAGTCGGGGGTTTGATCTAAAGTGTAAATAATTAGTATTTACCAAACAAAATAGCAAAGCGACCGCTGAATTCTGTTTATGAAGCGAGGGCTAGGGAAACTAAGATAGGGATCTTTGTTTTATGATGGCTGCTTCTTATGATGTTTGGCCCTGGGGTGACACTGTTCTGGACAAGTATACAAGATGTTTAGTGTGGGCCTCTCTTTATATGTTCTTTCATATTTTGGCCATATGTAGACCTTTATTTGATACCCTACTTTGGAAGAATTTAAACTACAGATTGTGTTATTGTGACTTTGATTATTTTCAGGTTATCTAGATACACTTGTACCATATTAATGGTATTCTTATCTAATCCTTGATTTTGTTTAAAAATAGGCTATAAAGGAATGTTAATAAACATTTATTTGTAAAATTTGAAGAAAAAGAGAAAGTGCCCCCGTATGGCTCAAGTCAATGAACTCTTAGTCATACCTTTTTTAAATACCAAATTAATTGCAGAAAACTTGATCCCAAATAAAAATGGCTTCTAAACTTGATCTTCATGGATTGCATCATTCCTTATGCAACTTGTTGTATTGTTGGTCTATTGAAACCTACAGTATTAGAGGTTCCTCAATGTGAAGAGTCACCTATTTTATAGTCTTATGGGTTTATCTAGAAGAATCATAATCATCAGATTGTGCTTTGAATTGGTTGTTGAGGTGTCTTATACTTCCATGAATGCTATTTTATGTTTGACCATGTGGTTGGGGGAAGATTTAATAATTTTTTTAGGCATGTATTAGAATAAATACTAGGTTATGTGTGTAGGTTTCTTACTCCAAATGTGGCTCAGATTAATGCACCATGGTTTGGATTAATATTCAAGGAAGGCTAAAGCAAGTTGTTTGACTTGTCTTGTGCCAGACTACTATGATAATTTGGTTGTGCTTCTCCTCAGTCATTTGGAAATCAAGACCATTGGTCGCAAATTTTTATTAGGCAAGCAAATTTTCCTCTGGATTATGCAAAATGATAATCAAATGTAGTTTGCTATAATTTTCTTTGTAGCCTTGCTATACATATGCGGAATATGAAATATTGCACATTGACTTAATTACGTTTTCTTTTCTTTCATTACAGTAAAATCAAAATTTTTGAATTTGCCTTTGCTGTGATCCTTCATGATGATTCGCTTATGACATCTCTATTAAGATTCCTAGCAGTCTATTTGGAGCAGATGTGGTTTAAAATTACTTCCTTTTCATCTACTCTCATTTTTTTTGGCTCTTCTTGCATTGAACAGAATTTTTAGCCTACGTTGGGGCCATTTGATTTTATTACACGGGTAATAATGACCCAGAGGAAATTATTCCATTTCAAGTGATTATTTTTCCAATAAATTCTGTCTCTATAGAATATACAAGCTCTAGATTTTGAGCTTTTCTTTAGCAAAATTCGTTATTTACTTTTAAAAAATGTGTTTGACTGTTCACTTCCTTCAGCTACTTCTCTAGTAAAATAGTTAAGATGTACAAAGAGTATCATCTTAAACAGGAGTGGCTCCCCATCAATTTGAGAAAATGATTGACGTAGCAGACTTTGAAGTTTCATCGATTTGAGTCTTCTTAAGTTCTTGAAATTGGGTTGATTTTGCATGGCTTAGTTTAACAAAAGTATGTGGAAGATAGATAGCTATTGAGTTAACCTGTGTGGTGCAACTTTGAGCTTTGTTTGTTTAACTTGTTAGGAGAGCTCGGCCCTTGTTAGAAAGAATCTGATGGAGGATTGCTAGGCTCGACTCTCGCCACATGGGGTTGCAGACTTTGGACTCTAGCTTTGTTGGGCCAAACCCACAGGGTTAGCTTCATAGTTTCCTTCTCCAAATGGCCATTAATTCATTTTTATTATTAGAGATTCTTCTTCAATGTGCAAGGAAGTAATGTCTTTTTATCATTTCTTTTCATATTCTTAGAATTTTTGTACAGTATAGACTTCTAAATTTTTGTACCTTGTAACATTTCATTCATTGTTTTCCCTTACAAAGTTATTGGTTTAAAATGAGGTGAGAGAAATCTCAAATCCTGGGAGTCACCTTGTCTCTCCATGGTTAGTCCTGTTGTTAAAGCTTGTTGAGCCACTTTCCTGGCCCAAAAAGGTTTGGCAATTTTACATCGTGCTCTGCTTCTAGAGCCCAAAATCTTATTGTTGGGCTATAATACCAACCATGTCAATGAATTCATAATTTTTTTTCACACACTGAGGTCAAAAAGTTCAATGAAGTTACATTGTCTTTAACTAGTCTTTGCAATTTAGTTTGGTAGCAAGGACATGGAGGTGAGAAAAGGACGATATAGAACTTGCTACTGTTTGGGTTTGGAAAAGTTATTATAAGAGTTCAAATTTTGTTCAATATCTTGTGTTCCAAGCTTTGAGATGGAGCATAAATTTCACAAAACCTGTGCATGAGGATTAATGCTCCTTTGTCCTCCAAAAATAGGTTTTGTACAAGGCAGTACTAGTGTTGTATGTTGCGTAGTTATATATTTTCTTCTGTTGAGAGTAACAGGTAGGTACTTCAGAATTCCCATACATCAAAAAAATGGGGATATTAAAATTTATAACATTAACACTTGCAAAGATGCCATTCTCATTGTTGTCTACTTTCCCTAATCACTTTACAAATAACTCTTTTTTCTGCACAAAGATCCCTGGCTCTTGGCAGAACCTTACTCTTTCCTTCCATCAGCACTATCAAAAGCTTTCTTTTCACTATTTACTATTATAATCATGTTCCATCTAGGTGATTGAAGCATTAGATGGAAGCATACTTTGTCTATATTGAATCATTAGTAGAGCCTCTCACATGTACTGGGCTCACATATTTGTAGATCCATTTTCTGAGTATAAATATTTTGTATGAGATAATTTCCTCTGTGTTGAATGGATTAAGAACAAATGTTGTGTATTTTAAAATAAATTAATAATATTTTTATCAAATTGAGCAATCAAGTAGATGAGGTGGAAGCAGTAGCTATTGCTTTAGCCTTGGAGTTTTCCCTGGAAGTTGGTATTAACCAAGGTATTTTGCAAGGTGATTCCAAGGTGGTCATGAAATCTCTTGGAAATGAGGCGCAACCATTGGCTATCGTTGTACTTTTATTAATGGCTTATTTGGATTAAGGGGGAGTGTATATATATATATATATATATATAGACATACTTGCGCATTCAGTCTATTCTTCCTTTTGTTCTGCATAGCTAAGCATAGTTGCTAAACACAAAACAAATAAACTATAAAGGTTGGTCATATGCAAGGTTCTGGGTGGGCCCTTTAATGTGGTGTTTTTGATGCCTCAAATTTCTCTACCTGTTGATTCTACAATGAGTAAAAGCTCCAATTCTGCAATAATAAAGACTTTCAAGATAACTATGAAAGCAAAACGCCACACCAAGTTTGAGTGGAATCACTAGATTTCCAATGGGTAAAACCTAGGTAGAGTTCCTCAAATGTTGTACCTTGAAGTATCCCAGTCAAATTCAACCATATGATTGTATTGGCCAATAAGTCACATGGTTGAGTTGAATTGTCATTGGAAAAGATAACATTGTTTGTACATTGATCAATCTTCAATACAGCATGTAATTGATTTCATCTTTTTTTTTTTTTTTTTTTGGTTCGTCCTGTTGTTGAAGCCTGTTGGGCCACTTCCCTGGGCCTGATAAAATGGCAGTTTTACACCATGCCCTACTTTTGGAGCCTAAAGTCTTATAGTTGGGCTACAATACCTTACATGCCAATGAACTCCTAATGTTTCTTCTCACACTGAGGTAAAAAATTTGATTAAACTAATCTTTGCAGCTCAGTTTAGTAGCAAGGACAAGAAGGGGGAAAAGGACAATATACAATCTACTACTACTTGGGTTTGGAAAAGTTGTTATATGAGTTCAAGTTTTGTTTCAATAACTTGTGTACCAAGCATTGAGATGGAGCATAAATTTCAAAATCCTGTGAATAAGGAATAATGTACCTCTGTCCTCCAAAAAATGCCTTGTACAAGGCAGTACTAATGCTGTATTTTGTGTGTCTATATGTTTTCTTCTGTTAAAAGTAACTGTTAGGTCCTCAAGAACTTCATAGATCAAAGCATGGGGACACTAAATGAATCACACACTAATAACACTTGAAAATATGCTATTTTTATTGTTGTCTACTTGGCCAAATTGCTATGCAAATGGATAACTTGACAAATAACTACCTGTAGATACTTCTTCTTTAAGTTTCCTGCACTAGCAGAACCCTACTCTTTCTATTAGCACTAGCAGAAAGGATTCTTTTCACTGCTTACTATTATAATATGGACTGGGATCATGTTTATAAATTATTTCATCCTTACAATTATTTGATTTCTCACTATCTTATAGATTTTATCTCATGTATCAGGTTGAGAGTTGAGTGAGACTGGTGATACTTTTTGGTTTTGAGCGAGTACAATTTAGTAGTTATATTTTTAAGAAAAGAGAACATTTGTATGTTAACACTCTTAGAATCTGTTCATGTGATAATTTTTTTTTTTTTAATAGGGTCCATGTGATAAAAATGTATTGTCATAAACTTTAAGCTAGTAATATTGAGAGGAGTGGAAGTATTCTTTTCTTTTCTTTTCTTTTTTCTTTTTTGGTTTAAAAAGTATGCTTTTCTTTTCTTTTCTTTTTTCTTTTTGGTTAAAAGTATGCTTTTCACCATTGCTGTGAGTGGCATATATCCTTTCTATTTATTTTCTTCAAATAACGTGACATTATATACATTTTTATTTGTGAAAAACTAAGTAATAGGTCCTATGCAGAGTGCTTTTAATGACCATCAATCTCAATATTAAAACTTTTCATTTTTATCTGATATCATCTATATCTATATCTATATATTACTAAAAGCTAAAGCACAGCATTTAATACTGCTGCGTTCACGTTGAGCCACGTCAGTATCCACATCATTATCTTTTTTTCTTTCCATTTTCTTATAAATATTTTTAATATTTTTTATTTCATATTTACACTTCTCTAATCTTTCTCCCTCCCTTGCCTTTTCATCTCCTCACTACTTCTCCAACATTTTTTCTTCCCTCACCTTTTCATCTCCCCACTACCCTCTACATTAATATCATTCTTCATCTTTCCTTTCATCTACCTCTATTTTTGTCTCTTCTTATTCACACTCTTTTACTATAAATTTGTCACTATCTCTTTCATTCTATGCATAGTTTTCTCTTACAAAAAAAACGGTTCTCTCTCTCTCTCTCTCTCTCTCTCTCTCTCTCTCTCTCAATTTTTGGGTGGATTTTTATTTTTTATTTTTCTTGCATCTTTGCTTTAGGTTGATAAATTTTTATATTCCTTTAATCTACTTTAGGTTAATGCAATTCAATTTTGTTTTTTTAATTGTTGTGTTTTTTTTTTCTCTCTTTTTGATTGTTAAATATTATCCTATTGTGTTATAAATGAATAAATATAGCATATAAAAATATAATATTATTCTACTACGTAGCATGATTTGGATAATTTAATTTGGTAGTTATTATAATTTGATAGCATGATTTTTATAGTGCTCAATTTAGATGTTAAACTATGAGACTTTAATAATTTTTGTTTATTTTTTAATCATTTGTGGTGGACAAAGTACTCATAATTATTGTATTAGAAGTACTCTATAATGTCATTTAGTTAGAGAAAAGTAAAGGTTGGCTAAACAAAAATTATTGGATGAGAAAATTTTTTTATCTTTCCCAATTTTACTTTAATTATTATTATTATTATTATTATTATTACTATTATTATTATTATTATTATTATTATTATTTTATAACAATGCATATATAGAAATTTAATTCTTAGATTTTACTAATAATTGTTTATTTGATAATCTGTTTTGGGTGGACGAAATTACAATTTCTGCAAAGAAAATAACTTTAGTAGATTATAAACAACAAATTATTTTCCTAATCAGTCCAATTAATCGTAGTTATGTTTTATTAATTTTTTTAGTTACTTTTTTCAGTGTTTTGAATTGTAGGCAGAAAAAATAAGTTTGAGAAAGTTTGTTTAAAACTAAAAAAATAATTTTTATATTTTATATTCTTTTTAATGATTTGTAAAATGTTATAAATAAATTTTATTAAAAAAATAAATATTTTCGTTAACTTACCTTTTGAATTTTTGAGAAAAATTGTATTTTTTTTTCATTTTAGTACAACCAAAATTTATTAAATTTATGATTTATGATTTTTCCTATGTTACATTTATGATTATTCTTATAATAAATAAAAATATAATTACAAAATACATTACTCTTTATTAAATTAGATCAAATTGTATAAAAAAATTTAAAAAAACCACTATTAAAATAATTATCATGCGCAATGCGCAGGTTCACGGCTAGTATTACTAAAAGCTGAAGCATAGCATTTAATGTTGCTACTCTCACGTTAAGCCACATCAGCAACCATGTCACTTCTATCATCTTTTCTAAATTTGTCCTACAACTTTAAAATAGTTTTTATCAATTTTAAATACAAATAATTATAAAATAATTTTCATCCTTATTTTCACCATAAAGCCCACTTCTTACAAATTTAATATCCCATAAAGCCCAAACCCAAAGCCTTTTCAACTGAAATCCTTTGCTTTCACGGTTTCAACTTTTAGTTTTTCCTATCCTTTTGTTGCACACAGTTTTAATTTCCTATCTCCCACGTTTTAGTTCTTTCCCTATCCCCACCTTCTCTATTCTACGGTTTCACATTTAATCATCGCCAGCCTCTCTCCCTTCCCACGGCAACCTCTCTATTTTCCTTCCTTCCTGTCTTCCTCTCCTTATAATATATAAATACTGACAGCAGCTAAACGATTCTGTTGAGGTATCTCTAAATCCAAGTTTCTTTTGTGCTCTATTCTTTTGCATGATTTTTTTTTCCTTTTTACTGCCTCTTTCATGCTATGGTCTGGATGATTGCTATGTCTTAGTGTGTTGAATTTTTTATTGCTGGGTCTTATCCTGTGTGATTCCAACGACTTAGTGTGACTTTGATTTATTAGTGTAGTGTTGTGGTGTTTGCTTCCACTTTTTGTTTTGTATGAGATGCGAAACCAACAATTGGTATCAAAGCCTACTTCAATATCATGATTGTATAACATATTGATTGGGTTTTAGAATCAAAGAAATTTTTTTTCCTGGTGTTTGAATTTTCTGCAGTAATTTTTCTGCATAATTGTGTTTATCATGGTCTTTGGTTTAGACATGGTTTGATATTCATGGTTTCAATTTTAAGAATTTGTGAATTTCTTTTATCAAATTCGTGAAACTCAAGTTACTGTGCAAGCGTTTTTAAGTTGTGCTAAGATTGTGTGCGTACTTCTACCGTTCTACCTAATAGTTGGTTTTTAGAGTTTTCTAGATAAGCTATGCAAACTAGACGTAAGCCTATTCGTATTAAGTATTAATCTCTTAAAAATAAAGATAAAGATAAAAGTAGAATTGAGCATACGACCCTAAGAGACTTTATATATATACATATATAAGTATAAAACTATCCCGTACCCAAATTATTGTTAGTTACATTAACTATTCTTTTCTCATTCAAAACCTCTTGGAAAAAATAGCTTGGAACACGTATTACTCAGCATAATTGTATGCTTGTGTGAGAATGTTCATGCCTCAACATTGGTGGGAGGAGATCAAAATATGACTTGGGTCCACACAAGATTTAAATATTAAATAATTCCATTCTTTTAGTTTTTGAGAAGAACCATTCTTTCAGTTAGTGGGGTTTTAAAATGTGAATGATGATGATTGATAGATTTATTTGAGGGAGTGTCGGTAAATATCTCATTTAAGTCCCGCTCCTTCAATAATGAGGGAGTGTTAGTGATCCCATCATACTTCTTTTTTTCTATTTTCTATTTTTTTCCCTGTTTCTTTACCTCAAATTCAACTTGGACTTTCTGTTTTCTTTGTCTCTCTATTTAGTATTAATTGTGCCTTTTCAATGTCCTTCCTTGTCCTGATGTTTGCCCTTAAGTTTCTGTTACTAAATAAATCGGATTGAAAGTGTAGAACCATAGAAAATTCAATGTTATGACAGAGTTTCAGATGACAGTTACTTTTGAAGTAATTTAGAGAGTTGGTTTGTGTCCATCTCCCATAATTGCAACACAAACATGGTATTGTTCCTCTTTCAATTAGTATTATATTTAGAAATCTATTGAATTCGAGTTCACAAAGAGAAGTGGGTGGAATTGATCAGGAAGAACAGCACATAATGTAGGACAGGAGAAGCTAGGGCAAGAGAAGCTTAAAGATAGTAGTTGGGATTTTGGAGTGGCATGTCGGAGAAGACTTACAACTTAACGTATAAAGCTCCAAACATCATTTTTTTTTTTTAATAAACATTATCATTTAACCTTTTCAATTTAGATGTTATGCCATAGTTCATGGATTGCAGGTGTTAAAAACTTACCCCGTTTGTGCAAAAAGATTGTGTAGAAAATCAAATGGCTATATCTGTTAGGTCTTTGACCAAAGGCCTCTAAGAGTTTTGCATGGTGTGAAAAGCTTACCACCATTTGTGTTTAAGATTTCCTCTATTTTTTGTTCCCTTCTTTTTCATTTTCCCAAAATACAATGTTCCCATATTGAAATAAATTAAGAATGGAAAGTCAAAATTGTTCCAATTGAATCACTAATACACTAGAGAAACAATTATTGCAAGAAGATTAGGTATTCAACCCCACCTTTTTCATGAGCAAGGGGCCTTCGTGAATTGGGTTACACATATTAGTTGATTTGGTTAAATAATGATGGTTGTTATATCTGTATAGATATATATATGAACATCTACCTCTAGATTGATTTAAAAAAAAAAACTTTGCATCCTTGCATATGCAGGGGAAGAGTGTTGACCTACAACCATCAATGAAATAACCCCTATGTACTCTAAGGACCTACCAGAACATTGGAACCATCAAATATGTCATTCTGATGTGTCACTAATGTGGTAAAAATGAACTATAATAGGAACCGTGGCCTAGGATCACTCTGGTATGTTTTATTTCCCATGAACAAAGCTCTTCTAGGTAAAATAGAAGCAGTGATGGCAGCTGGGTGGGTGATGAGAGAAGTAGCTTAATTGGCAATCTGGACTGGGCTAAGGAACATTATTATAAAGGTGATAATCAAAGAGTAGTCCAGGCTTTCTATAGCAATCTCTCGAATCTCACTTACCTCGGTTTGGTTGTTCATTCTCAGTTTAGAACTTTTGCTTTTGTATACATCATCAAGCGCATATATGGTTGACAAAGTGGAGGGTGTTTGGATGGGTTGCCCTCCTTTCTTAGCACATTTGTTTGAACCATTGTACATTGTTATTTATATAATAAAAATCTATCATTTTCAATAAATAAAAAAGAAAGGTTTAATATAGTATGTAGTTCAAAGCTTTCACCTCCATGCTTATATATATATTATTCTTTTCAATAATGCATCAATTCTGATATTACTAAACATAAAATTTTAATATTATTTTGTAGGAGTTGTGTTTCAAATAATCATTATTTAATAGTTTTACGAGCATCCTTTCTCATTATATTTTATAAAACTCCAATTCTTCAGCCTTTTATTTTTTCCCCCCCTTGAAGTCAAATGATGGGTTGACTTGATTTTTTTGTTTTTCTATCAACTCATTAATTTCTCTTCCTGAATTGGCATGTAAAATTTGAAGCTAGAGAGCTTTCAGGTGGAAGTTAGTCAAACTTCCTCTTATCCATCTTAATTAAAAATTTTATTAATTTTATTATAATATTGACAATGATAAGATTATGCATTATGCCCGTTATTATATGATTTAGCTCATTAATGTTGTCTAAAACATAAAACTACATTCTTGAAAAATATATATTAAAATTGAAACTCATATTTTCTCTCAATGTTTGTAGCTATTCTTACTTTATTTATTAAAATTTTGCCTTTGTTGTTTTGTGATATAAGGCAATAGTTTATTGACTCAGAGAAAAGCTGAAGCAAAAAATCTTCTAAAAATGTTTCCTTTTATTTATTTTCTAACTCTCTAAATTTAATTGAAGCAAATGATTAAATGGTTTTAATATTTTCTAGGCAATTTCACACTTCACAAGAGAAAAAAAATCATGTAATTTCTAATTTCTAATATATCAATAGTATCATACATTTAAAAATTGAGCTCAATTTAAGTTGGAAAACTTATAAATTCAATGTTGTAAAAGCAAACTTTAATGTGCAGTGCTCTTTAAGGAAGTCCTGCAATAATCATTCAAGATGCAAAGGGAGCAACATAATTGAAAATTTTTCTCCAAGTCCAACTGCCATTGCTGTATTGAACTCTATTTAACATAATTGAACATTTTTCTCTTCAAACAAGAATCAATATTTTTCAAATTCTTTATTTAATTTCCATTTGTGTCACCTTGCTTTTACCAGAAGAGGAAGTGTCATTTAAGCTAAAACCTAAAGCTCATTGGCTCATTATATGATTTTTTTCCCTTTGTAAATATTATATAATCTTTAGTTTTTTCCCATTGTAAATATAATATAATCTTAATTTAAACTATGATAGAAAGGGAAAGAAGTGACTAGGGAAGTAACTCAAATTGTGAGGGTTGGCCAAATGATAGTTGACAAGAGAAAAACAAAATGATAGGGAAAATAGAAATATGACATTCATCAAGATCATTTGGTCCAATATCTATTTCTTGGAGGTGAGAGTTGCGATAGAACAAGAAATATGAGTGATTGCATTTTCTTCAACATATAATTGATTATTTCAAGACTTGTGCTTTGTGTGGGAAATATTTTTTGCCGATTGTATTCTTGAAGAAAAAGACTTCTCTCATACCAATTGACATTAGATGATGTTGTGTTCAAAGGTTAAAAGTTGTTTGTAATTTATGCCAAGACTACAGACATACAAATATTTTGGATGAGAATAGGTGATGTTGTGTTCATAGGCTAAAAGTTGTCTATAATTTGTGCGTTAAATAAACACATGGTCATGTGGAACTAGAATCTTTACACAAGTTAAATTCAAGGCATATTGCCTTACAATTAAGAGAGCCTAATAGTTTGCATTGTATAAATTGATTAGTTTTTATCATATTTTAGATTTTTAAAAGGAATAAATATCAAAAGATTTATCAAGAAGAAATATTTTTGTAAAATTTGATTTTCTTGCATTTGTTTAGTAATTATCAAAATACAATTTGTTAAACTTGATGGAAGTCAAAAGTAGATAAGATGTTACCTGTTGCTTGTAGTATAGAAATAATACTTCTTGGAAATTTTTTGGAATTAGTGAATTTGAATTGAGTGTGTTTAATGGACTTTGTTTGTAATTTGAGGACATAGAGAGTGGTAGAGTGGTTTAATAAAATATTTAAATGGTCTAGGATCATTACTTTACTCTTAAATTCAACCTCTATTTTAAATCATGTGGTATTTAAATCCTATAAATGTATAATAGCTCATTGTTGTGATTTATATAATTTTGTTAGTATTTATCCACCATTATTTTCAGTCATATCATTATTGTGATAATTCGTAATAATCTCTAGGTAGTATGGAGTTTGCTTATATTTTATTTTTATTTTATTATCTAGATAATTTAAAAAAGAGAAAGCATTACAATGCTTGATGTGGATAGCTCATTATTTCTTGGGGACGAGGTTTCATTCTAGAAATTGATATGTTGTAATTATTTGAAATGGTTTTTTATTGGAACATGCTTGAACCATATCATTGTGGCTTTTAGATGAATGTTGTTTATTTGACTAATCTATTTATAAAAATTTTCAATGATTGTTTCGAATTAGAATTATCAAATTTGATTGGTTTCACCAATAAAAGTGAATGTGTATAACTTTAGTTCAAATATCCTGTGCATTGCACGGGTTAGCGACTAGTAATGATAAAATGTAAAAGCAAATTTACCATCCTTTCTCTATGATATTGTGTTACAATATGTCAATATCTACATTGAATAATTTATTTGATAACGACATACCATGATATCAAAGGCTAATTGCTGAAATCATAAAATTGCTGGCCCCATCTTTGTACTAAAGAAAGAGGCAGTAGGGCACTTGGATGTGAGAGTCTATTTTGTCATGACTCTATGACCAATTTACAACCCAATACAGTTCTTTCTTCAAACTTATCTCATTCCTTATTTATTTCATCTTAAATGTTCTTTCCCTCTGTACATCTAATCTTGGTCTGCAAGTCTGAATGCCCTAAAATCATGGATACATATCAGGGAGAGTGGGGTCATTGTGATTGTAGGTATTGTTTAGTCTCTCGTCCTTTCATTATTGTTTCTTGGGAGCCCTCATGGCCTGGCCTACCCAATTATTTCCTTTGTATATTGGGTGCTTTTAATTTCCTTTTCTCACTCTTTGATTCTCAACCAACAATTAATCTTTTTTCAAAGCTGGAGCGTGGTCCTTGGAATCAATCTGTTGAGCAGCCAATCATGTACAAATAACATGAGAGCTAAGTAATCAGTAACTGTATGTCACAAAACAAACTTTATTATGGCATGTGCTTACATAAACTGTTATTTTATAGGGTGAGGGTGAAACAAAGCTTGGTATTGCACCTACTATAGCGGCAGAAGCAAAAGCATGTGTTGCTATTATCATGGTCTCATTTTAGCTAAGTTATGATTCAAATCATTTCTTTCTCAGAAATTTGGATGCTAATTGTTGAAATATCATAGTCCTTTTTGAATTCAATGAAAACATATGTGCTTTTTTTCTTTCCCTGTCTTTCACCTCTCCTTTCTTAAATCAGTCTGTGTAAGAAATGATTTGAGGCTTACAACCAACTAGAGTGAGAGGAGGCTGGCACCTCTCCTATGCCCCAAAGGGCCAAAAGACCTGTCTTTTGGTTCATTGGTTCATATAATCAATATGTCCTTGACTTCCCAGGAGCTCAATTTTGGTGAAAAATGAAAAATACTTTTGTAAAATTTATCCCACATATGATAAAGGACGGACCGCTAGAGGACCTTTAAAGCTTGTACAGGACCACTTAGGATGAATTCTGGACTGTGCTTTGACGCTAGTATGCACCACATGTCTCTTTTAAAGTACTAGTATTAGTGTATTTACACACGCAATGTCTTTAAAGCAAAGATAAAAAGATCAATGTGAGAGAATTTCATTTGAAGATTAATCATTATTGCAAGTTCTGGGCATTGCTTTCGGTTTTGAGCTTTTCCATATAGTTCCAAGTCTTAGCCCTATTCTCTTAGAGCATCTTATTCATTTCAACCCCATATTATTATCCAAAAAAAAAATCCCATATTATTATCTCTAATGTTTGGGGTCCCATGTGTAGAAGTAGAACAAGATCAACAGCATAGACACAATCTGTTGTGATGCTCGTAAGTCTTAATATGAGATCCCATGTATAGAAATAGAACAAGATCAACAGCATACACAATCTATTGTGATGCTCTTAATATCAGGTCTACGGACACAAATACTTTAAAAAACACATAATAATTGTTGACGCGATATATTATAATTGCTGCATAATAAAATAGTTATAGCGGTAAACTTGTTATTATTTACCATCTTGACAGATTATGAAAAATCATAATGAAAAAAATCTTTGTCAAACATTACTCATTGACAGGTTGAGCTTCGAATCATGATGTTTAGTGCAGTTTGACTTGGTCCATCCATTTTGACCTTAATAAATGCCAGTACTGTAGAAACCTGAGCGAAAGTGACATGCTGCCCATGCCAAATGCCTCAGAGGATTCTTATCAAGATAAGCAAATCCTATAAATGCTAAAATATAACATATAAAATGTTATAAATATTAAAAAATATGCTCCATTAATACTCTTAAATTTTATTTATTTTGCAATCCAGCTACAGTGGACTGCTATGTCTAGCAATCCACTGTAGCAAGATTGTAAAACAAAAAATCATTTTATATTCTTTTTTTTCTTCTTTCTCCGGACTTTCTTTTCTCTCTCTGATTTTCGTTTCTTCCGTCTCTCCTTCTTGCTCCCATTTCTCTACTCTCTCGCTCCCTTTGCTTGACGTCTCTGCCTCCTTCTCCGACGAAACCCAGACCGGAGCATCAAGCCAAGGCAATCTCTATCGTAGTGGTTTTTTTTTTTTTAGTTTGTGATTTGATGTTAGATTCGGCAGTGGTTGTGTGGGTTATGGATTTGGCGTTTTGGGTCATGGTCTGATGCGCTCCGGTGATTTGGTGGGTCTAGGTATGTGGATTTGAGTTCGTGGGTCTGGGTTCATGAGTCTGCATTCGTGGATCATCGACGTGACCGGCATGGATTGTCGACTTGATCGGTCTCATCGGCGTGGGTCATCGAGAGGGAGAGAGGGAGACAGAGACCTGAGAAAGAGAGGATGAAAAAAATAAAAGCAAAAAAGAATAAAAATTATAAAGAAATAATATTTAAATGAAGTTGTAAAAAAAATAGAAATTTTGATGTTTGGCATATTGTAAAATGAAGTGTTAAAATTGAAAAAGTAGTGTTTTAAGATGACAAATGCTAAATTTTTTGCAATGCTTGATAAGAATGCTCTTATCCTCTCATCTCAAAACTGCAAATAATGATGGTTTCACTGATTAGATAGTGACTTATTACTGATTCAATATTAAAAGTCTAAAGTCTAATTGTATGCCCGAAATGTTATCAAAACATAATAGTATGGGCAAATGAGATTTGCTGATATCATTTTATAGACATCCTGTAGTTATGGCAACTAGGAGGAACCACAGATTCCAAGGACATGCATTATAATTACCAATCTGTCCTTCATTTGGTATGATTTCAATGATTGGATTATGTTTTTGGGAGCAAATTATATTTTACTAACACAATATTTTTTAACAAATTCTATAATTTCAAAAGTTTTAGATTAAAGAGTAAAGGTTAAGAGGGATACAAATTCAACCTATAGTCTAGTTTAGTTCAAATTGAATCTACTACTTTTTTAAAATTGTACTATCAAGTTAAACCTCCAATCAAACTTACAAACCAAACCCCCAAATTAAATTAAAAAAAAATTAAGATTTAAATTGATACAATCTTAAAAGTTTGGGATTCAATGTGATACTAATAAAATTTATTTTCATAAACTTATAGGTTTGAGCTTTGAGGCACTAGAACTGTCCAATCGCCTCCCTTGCTCTCCATAGTGATCCTTTAAAAACTTCCAAATGGAGATGAAGAGGATTACTAGAGGATCCAATTTAGGGGCAAGAATTCAAGATACAAATGTTCCCAAAAGTACAAACTTGCAATGCATGGAACCATAATACTTGATGCATTGAGATCTAATTTAGGAAGCCTCAAAAACAAACAAAACTTCACTGTCTCTCTCACGAAATGCAACATCATATAGGCACATGCATGCACAGCACAGGCCAGGGAGCCTTGAGTAATCCAGTAAATATCATTTTCCAGATAGAACTCTCAAATCTAACTTATAGTTTTTTTTTTTTAAAGGAACTCTCAAAGCCATTTTGGTATTTTTGTAAAGTTAGCCATGACCAAAGATCAGTACAATAGTACATATTACAGGCAAAAATAGAAAGAGGAGTAATGTACTAATGTTATGAAAACTTATTAAGTAATAAGTTGTGATTAAAGACATGGCAAAACGGGTCAAAATTTTCTGACTCGACCCGAAAAATACTCGACCCGAACTCGATTTTTTTGACCCAAAACAAAAACGGGTTGAGCCGTAACCCGACCCGGGTTTTTCAAGTTTTTTGCGGGTCAACCCGACCCAACCCGCAACCCGACTCGAACCCGAATCACTTTTTTTTTTTTAATAAAAAAAAGAGTAAAATTAAGACAATAATAGTTTAATTGCTTATTGTGAGTTTTAAGGAAACAATTGATACATTTACATATGCAAATTAATTGAAAAATAAAAAGTTGAGCATTCTGTAACAAGGAAGTCAATACCGTACCAGAAGCTGTACCGGTTTGGCCACCGGTACGATATATTTCAGATACCAGTCAATACTGGTGTACCGTTTCGGGTTTACTGCTATTTTATATATTTAATATATATACACACACACCAAATCCAAATTAAGTAAAAAAAATTGGAGAGATCAAAGGTTAGATGAAATAATGAAATTATCTACAAAATACTTTCATTATTGATTATTTTAGAGACAAAAACTGCCACAATTACCAAAAAAAAAAAAAAACACAAAACACAACATTTTGTGTTTCGGTCCGATACGGCCGGTACGCAGCCGGTATGGCCGAAATTCGCCGATATGGCCGGTACAAGGCCGGCACGGCCGGTATTTTTTCCGGTACAAAATAGGAGGGTATCGATATCAGTGCACTGGCCGGTACCGATACCGGTACGGTATCGGCCACACTGTTCTGTAATGAGTAAAGATTTTTAGATATCAAATGGCAAAGTACATGCCAAGATAATATAGTTACAGTACAGTTAAAAATATAGCTTTAAAATTGTAGACATGTGTGAGAAATATTTACAAGTGTAAAAATAGTGAAGCCAAAGTATCAAATTAGCATAAATTATGAATGCTTAGACTCATTTTTTTAACAATTTATGTCCAAAATAAATGATTTTTCAAAATAAATTATGATATTTCTTAGAGTGTGTGTTGCTTAACAATGATATGATATTCATAAAAGAGACTATGTATAAATAAGTTAGCAATCAAATTTTAATGTATATCTCAAATTGAAATAGAGTGACAACCACAATTGATAATAGATTATAAAATTAATTTTCAAGATTGTAAATTTCTTATATGTTTTTATTCTTTATCAAATGAGTTATCCAATAAGCCATTCATAATTTTGTTTTATATTTTGAAATGTTGATATTATGTAGAAATAAAACATGTGTATTTGTTTTACTTATGTTTGTATTATTTTGTTTTAGATAACAATGTTAAGATTTATATAATTTTAAAATTATTGAATAAGTATTAATAAGTTTAACTGAATTCATTCTTGATATAAATAGTAAAGTCAAAACAATGCATTTTACATAAAATAATTTGTTGCATAACTTTTCAAATGACAAATACATGTTGTTTTATTTATAAAAAAAAAAAAAAAAAATTCATGTGAAAAATACGGGTCAATCCGACCCGACCCGAAACCCAAAACCCGTGACCCGTTTGACCCTACTCGACCCAAACCGACCCGCCCGTTTTGCCATGTCTAGATTAAAGTGTCAATTTCAGTTAGCTTGAAATTCTATCGTATAATAATAATAATAATAATAATAATTGTGGTTAAAGTAAAATCTTTTTCACAGTCATCTACCAATCACAACATGCCCCCTTAATAACTATGAAATAATTATAAAAATTGTTCTGTGACTAAACTTTGTTTTAGAAAACTCAACATTCTCCTGGACAAACTGTTAAAGTCTAGGACCCTCAAAAAAAAAAAAAAAAAAAACTGTTGAAGTCTAGGACAATTGGAGAAACAAACAAGCAAAGTAACAAATTGACCACGTTTTTCAGTTGTCATTTTAACTGCTTCTATGTAATGCACTAGCTAGTCACTTTGCTTTGTTCGCTGCTCAATGAGAGTGAGAATTTACACTTGCAGAAGTGCCACCAATGAATACCCAGATGCCTTACTGCTAAAAAGTCAGAGAGAGAGAGAGAGAGAGAGAGCTCGCAATCTCCAAGATATAGCACCATGTCGAAGCACTAAATGCATTAAAACCAACCAGGTACCCCACCTCTCAATTCTCATATCACAAATTTTACATTAAAAAAGCATGGAGTTATTGTTAGTATTCTCTGGTTGTTGGCACTTTGCATTTGTTCACTTAGAATAGGATCACTTCCACATATCATTTTCATGTATGTTCGTTATGCATAATACATGTTTTCCTTCATGGGTTTTCTTTACCTTCCTTGAAGCATTCAACATATATCTCATTTGATTAGTTTTGTTTATCAATCTGAAACCTCAATATCTGCTTTCACCCTGTTTCTCCTTCATAAACTCTGCAAAATTTGCTCTTTGATTCTGGTTAGTACTGTGGAACTTGCTCAAGGATTCAACTTTGACTAATTTAAAGATAAAGTTGGCAGCATCTCTATGTATACTGCTTTAAAGGATTTTCCATTAAATCATGGAATAGATAAATTTTGAATATCAGCCACCTCTGCTAGGAAAAAATTTATCGGTGAAACAGAGATTGACCTTGAATATCAGACGCCTCTGCTTGATATTTACAAGGTCAATCTCTGTTTCACCGATAAATTTTTTCCTTGTTTTGTGCTATTAAATGACAGCTATTGATCCATGAAGCATTGACAAGAAAGAGAGTTCAATGGGGTGGTGTTGCTTGTTTTTGCTTTTCTGTTTTACATGGAGTTTCTTTGTTCTTAGTACTTATCCATTAGTCTTCTCAAACCCAAGTACTTCAGCAGCTTAGAAAGCACTTGGAGTACCCAAAGCAATTGGAGATTTGGAATAATCGTAGCATAGATGTTTGCTATTTATCTTCATTTCCACGAGTAAATATCACATGCCAAGACAACTTTGTCACAGAACTCAGAATTGTAGGTGACAAGACTGCCAAAGTTAGTGACTTCCACGGGTTTGCAATTCCAAAAAAAACTTTATCAGAAAACTTCTCTTTGGATTCTTTTGTGGCCACCCTGGCAAGGCTAACCAATTTGAGAGTTCTTAGTTTGGTATCTTTGGGCATTTGGGGTCCAGTTCCAGACAAAATTCATAGACGTTCTTCACTTGAATATCTGGATTTGAGTTTAAATTTTCTTTTTGGTTCAGTTCCTCCTAAGATATCTACAATGGGGAAGCTTCAAACTCTTAAACTAGATGACAACTTTTTTAATGATACTGTCCCCAATTGTTTTGATTCATTGTCCAATCTGAAAGGTCAATTTTCATCTTCAATTCTAAGTATCACCACCCTCACTGATCTTATTATGTCTAGCAATGGCATGTCTGGGAAATTACCACATCTTAGTAGGCCTGTTCAGGCACCGACCGGCACAGATGAAACCGGCCGGCGCCGAACCGATCCGATCGCTTCACAAGCCCACCGTAGGTTTCCGGCGCGGTGGTCGGCGGCGATCTGGACAAACGGAAGACGTCTGGTTCGGCAAGCGGTGGCTGTTTTGCACTCCGACGAGGAACCGCACCGCATCGGTATATATATAAATACACACAATGTAATTTAACATATATGTATCAATGTTTGCATTTTTTTTATTTTTATGTTTCAGTAGATTGAAGAAAACCCAGAGAAGCCATGAAAGCAAATGCAAGGAATAGGAAGAAGAAGAAAACGGCGCTGGACTAAAGGATAGGTTTTATTTTTCTTTTTCTTTTTCTTTTTCTTTTTTTTAAACAATCTGGCACTAAAACTACGTCGTTTTAGGACCTGATATTAAATTTTAATATGAGCTCCAAAACGACGTAGTTTAAAAAAAAAAACACGTTTTTTGGCCTTTTCATTTAAAGGCCAAAGTTTATTTACCCACTCTTCCACTCGCATCCGCCTGCCTCTTCCAGTCCCAGCAAGTTAGCAACAAAAGTCTTCATCTCTCTCTCTCTCTCTCCTCTTTGTCACAATATTCTCAAGAGTTTCTAGTGATGATTCTGACTTTGGATGCTCTTCCTTGCAAATGTAATGCTTCCTACTAGGTTTGTTTATGTAATTTATTTTCAATGGTTTTGTTTGATCTTTTATAGGTTTGGTTTAGTTTTTTTATTTGGGTCTTTGTGATTTGAAATGGGTATGTTTGAGAGAAAGATTGTGAATTTGTTTTCTTTTGATTTTTTGTTTTTGAAATATTTGGGTAGACCGGTTACCACCCCTCCACACGTGAAGTAAACACTAGTTTTTTTTTTTTTTTTTTTCATGAGTATGATGTGGTTTGGGTTGTTAATTGCATTGTGTTTGGTTCCTGAGAAAGTGAGGAAAGTAAGGAAATAATATCTGTTTCTTTGATGATTGGAATTTAGTTTGAAAAACTTGGAGTTCTCTATAAGATTTTTTATTTCTCTTTCGTTGAATACTTTTATGATATATGGGTTTTATTATTTAGGTGGAGAAATATATTTCAAATCTGAATTAATGGTTAATTTTTCATCATGATGTGAAATTTGACTTGTTTATCTATGAAGTTGCAGTTTGAGATATGGGTTTTTATCCTATTGGATTAGTCTAAGGAATATTGGGAAAGATTTGAGAAAGACCCAAGTTGAATATGTGACTACAAAATTTTTTAGTAACATGCAAAGATTCTGGAGTTTAAAATGAGGTACAAAGATTGTAGAGTTTGAAAATGAGATATAGATTGAAGACAGTTTTATCTTTTCTAGTGCTCAGTTCTGTCCAAAAATGGGTTGGGTAGAACAGGTTATCTGAATAAGTCATTTTACTGCTAACCTAGGTGGTTAGGTTATTTGATCTGTCTCGCTCTCTCCCTCTCTCATATCATGACTCTTAACATTTATTCCATAAAAAATAAAAAATAAAAAAAAAAAATAAAAAAAAAAAGACTAACATTTATTAGATTGCTTTTTTTCTTTTTCTTGGTCATTTAAATTCTGTTAGCCTTTATGGTTTACTTCTTTGACCTATTTATCATCCTTTGGTCCTTCCACTTTAACCTCTAGTCTGGGTTTAACTACTTTACGTATAAGGTTGAATTTTGTACTTCGATTAAATGATATAAGTATATTGAGTTGGAGTCTGATATGGCCAGAGTGGCAAGAGGTTTTGCAGAGAGTTCATTAACCATGGAGACCATGATTCAATAGTCAAATATGAGCAGTTGGGTTCAGTGGGTTAATTCTGATCCACCTTCAACCATATCGCACCTGGTGGTGCAATGTTGGGAACTTGAAGTAACCCTTCTTTCTGAACTTTCCTTCCAAGTGGAAAGTTGATGGTCTTCTCAAGAAGATAGTTAGAGCTTCTTTAAAGCATGATCATGTTTGGTTACCGGAAGAGAACAAAATTTGAAGTTGATTTGGAATAATTGCACACATTGTGATCATCTTGTAGTTCTTTTAACTTTCTAAATAATAATTGCCCCAAAAAATCGAAGATATATCTTTGCTTATTTTTAATGAGTAAATGTGATTGTTGAAGAAAAAAGAATGGTAGGGACAAGGATGGATTTAGGAGTTTCCTTACTATGTAGAGTGGGAACAGAGCTGGATTTATATTAGATGATCAGCTCCTTTTAAATTTCTTTATGATTTAAATCTACTGGGCAGGAGCAGCCTTGCTTTAGCAGACAACTTTGCTAATGAAAATTTTAAGTGGCATGGAACTTGTTTTATTTGTAAATCTAGAGATTGGGGAAAGGTACTCGCTGGTTGTTAGCATTGGCTTATTACTACTGTTATTAGTCTTTCCATTTAATGAGGCCTTTTTTAATGTGGTACAAAGAGAGTGCTGGTGATTTTGTTCTTCACAAGTAGCACAGCTGTATCGAATTTTTTGCTTAGGAAAGAGCGTATTGGTTGGACTTGACTATTATAACGTTCACTAGTCATTAACCCGTGCAATGCACGAGAAAGCTATTATATTTGAAGATATAAACAATTCTTTGTAGTTTCCTCTTTGGTTGTACATTAGGATATCAATCTCAAAATTTCATATCCTTGATATGAAACATTAAATTACGTAATGAAAAAAAAAATCAAACTTAAAATTAAAATTAAAATTAAGATTCCAATCCTTAACATCCTCAATTATCTAATAAATGTATGAAACACACATTTAAAGAACTACTTAAGCAATATTTCAAATAAATTAAAAGACAACTTTAAAGTATTCTTTGTATCTTTTTCCTTTGTTGCTTTGTAGTAGTCATTGAATAACTACTTTTGTTTTCCTCAATTATAGATGTTGGTGTGAGTTGTACATTGCTTTGAACATCAATTTTTTGAAATTTTGTAGAATCACTACATAGGTAATACCTCCTATTGTACCAAATACAATTGAGGGTTGCTACTAAATTTGTGAACACATAGAGGAGAGTCCTAGTAGTCTAATAATTAATAATTATGAATATGAAAGAAACAATATCAAAGGAATCAAATTAAGATCATCCAACTAATACAATTTTTTTTTTAAATTAAATCATAGGAACAAACTACAATTTTTTTACTAAAATATAAAACTTAACTATAAACATGCACAGGAAAAAAAAATCTCGATGAATGAAACTAATAAAGAGAGGAATAAAAAGGAATTCAAATTAAGATCATCCAAGGTAGTATTGATATATATTCAATATGTTCTATGTATTCACTGAGAAATTTAAACAAACACAGAGAAAATACATAAAGATAACCAAGAAAAAAGTTTTTAAATCCAATGCAGAAAGTTATTAAGAACAGTACAAATTCAATGAAATAGTGCAGTGCAGATGTTGGTGTGAGTTGTACATTGCTTTGAACATCAATTTTTTGAAATTTTGTAGAATCACTACATAGGTAATACCTCCCATCGTACCAAATACAATTGAGGGTTGCTACTAAATTTGTGAACATAGAGAAGAGTCCTAGTAGTCTAATAATTACTGATAATGAATATGAAAGAAACAATATCAAAGGAATCAAAATTAAGATCATCCAACTAATACAATTTTTTTTTAATTAAATCATAGGAACAACCTACAACTTTTTTACTAAAATATAAAACTTAACTATAAACATGCACGGGAAAAAAAATCTCAATGAATGAAACAAATAAAGAGAGGAATAAAAAGGAATTCAGATTAAGATCATCCAAGGCAATATTGATATATATTCAATTTGTTCTATATATTCACTGAGAAATTTAAACAAACACATAGAGCAAATACATTAAGAAAACCAAGACAAAAGTCTTTAAAAACAATGCAGAAAGTTATTCAAAACAGTACAAATTTAATGAAATAGTGCAGTGCAGTGCAGATTTTTATGAAACAGTGCAGTGTAGATTTTGTGAAACAGTGTAGTGTAGATTTTAGTTGTAAAAAAAAAGTAAAATTCAGATGTGTAACAGTGCAGATTTTATGTTGAAAAATATTGCAAAAAAATAACATTTTGAAGAAGAAATCTTTTTAACAAATTGGATCCATAGACCAAATTTTATTTACTGAGAAATTTAAACAAACAAATAGAGAACAAACACAAAGACAACCAAGACTAAACCTTCAAATTCACATTGCTCATTTTATAGAACTTGGCATATGAAACTGAAATCCCAAAGCCAAATCCAATTAGTAAAACAAAGTACCAAATAAAATGGAGGTTATGATGTGGTTTTGGGGAAGGAGATGGGTAGAGAAAAGAGAGGATAGACTAACAGAACACAACGTATTCAAGGCCTAGTGATACCCATTGAGATGCTTCAAACAGGGCAAAAAAAATCCTTTAAAAACTTTTCTTTTAAAGGTATAGATAATAGGTATACAATATCAATTGATTTTTTTTTTTATATTGTAAATAAAATTTGATTTGTGGTAAATTATGATAAATTAAGCTTCAAGACCCCAATATTTGTAAACCACTTAAGTCAGAAAGTAAATTCCCAGAGTCATAATCTATTTATTCTAAAGACAACCACGCAAAAAGACATTTAATATTCTTCCAAACATTACCCAAACAAAAACATGTGAGAGAGAGAGAGAGAAGGGGGGGGGTAATTATATAGAGACACAGTGTGAAAACTGGTGAATTTATTGGACAAAATTCTGTTTTGATTTGTCTATTAAAGCCAATGAATGCTTTAGATACCAATGAATGCTGAAGGTTGATAGCAAAGGGGTTTTGAAGAGGCCATTTTTTATTTATTTAAGTTTTAATTTTCTTTAAGAATACCCTATTTTCCCTTCTCTTTTCCCTCAATTTCTCACCAAACAAAAACAATCATAAGAAAAGTGCACAAAAAAAAAAATTAGGACTTACGGTGAACCTTTGGACTTGCTTTGGAACTTTGCAGGTCAAAAATGGTGAAGTCTTGCTTTGAGTGCTTCTGCAAATAGGATAAAATTTATATGGAGGAAAGTACAGAGAAAGGGTGAGAGAGAGAGGGAGAAGAAAGTATAGAAAGATAGAAGAAGTGTTTGTTTTTTTTGGGAAGGAGTTTGACATTTGCAAAATTTATAACTATCCATGTAACGTTGTGTCTCTCTCTTCCCCTGCTTGATGCTCTCAATAATAATGTAGTGAACACCTGTATTTCAAATTAAAGACATCACTTTTATTGTAGTGAAAAGGTATGGATTAATGGAGAGACTGATGAAATTCCATATGTCTTTTTATGTCTTTTATTGGCTGCACCTGAATTTATTTGATGACTCTTGAAATTCCATATAATAGCAACATTTGAAGAGTCTGGGTTAATGGAAAGACACATGATAGAGTTAAAGATAGAGTAATACCTGAATTTAAGGAAATGCTCAATAAATGTCAATTGGTAAATCTAAAAATAAAAAATAAAATAAGAAAATAAATGATGTAAAAAATAAAATAAGAAAATAAATGATGACATGGTGCTCACGGTGGAATTAAATTAATAAGAAGTGGGATTTATGGTGGAGATAGTGGTGGGAATTAAATTAATAAGAAACGGGCTTTATGGTGGAGATAAGTGTGGGATTTATTTTAAATTTATTAGTATTTTAAAATTGAAAAAAACTAATTTTAAATTGCTGAACAATTACAAAAATATATGGTGAAAATTACATGGCTGCTGACGTGACTCAACGTAAGCGTAGCAATATTAAATGCTACGCTTCAGCTTTTAGTAATATATAAATATAGATTGGAAGCATTAGCAGCAGGTTGATAAGTTTTTGCATCAAACAGGAGGATAGGAGGTTGTCTCTCGAGCAACAGTCACACAAAAATGAAAGCTTGACTGCTTGTCTTTTTTTTTTTTTTCCCTGGTTTTGGTTGGATTGATGTACCTGGATTTTTCCATGTAATTATTGGTAGTACTCACAGAACAGTAGATCTACTTTTCCAGTTTGGTTGGCTCTAAATATGTTTATGGAGTCTATGTGAGATGCAGTTGCTTTTAGTAGTCGTCTAATCAATTAAAGGCTTTGCCCGAAGCTAGCTTAATCTTGTTATATACTATTTGATTGGCGAGAACACTCAAGCTTTGTGTAATAATGAATTGATAATAGTAGACTTTGCAATGATCGCCTAGAAGCTGTATTAGACAGAGATAGATTATAAAGAAATGGATCATCCAGGCCCATCTAATACTTTTCAATTTTAGGCCTAAAACACAATTTCAAGTGTTAGGCCCACAAACAGTCAATATCTTGTGTTCTAGGCTTTGAAATGGAGCATAAATTTCACTAAACCTGTGCATGAGGATTAATGCTCCTGTGTCCTCCAAAAATAGGTTTTGTACAAGGCAGTTCTAGTGTTATATGTTGTGTGGGTATATATTTTCTTCTGTTGAGAGTAACAGATAGGTCCTTAAGAATTCCCATACACCAAAAAAATGAGGATATTAAAATTTATAAATCCTTACACTTGCAAAGATGCTATTCTCATTGTTGTCTACTTTGCGTAATTGCTATGAAATGCATTAGTTTACAAATAACTCTTTTTCTGCATGAAGATCCCTGGCTCTTGGGATAGCCTTGCTCTTTCTTTCCATCAGCACTATCAGAAGCTTTCTTTTCACTGTTTATTATTATACATCATGTCCCATCTAGGTGACTGGAGCATTAGATGGAAGCATACTTTGTCTCTATTGAATCATTAGTAAAGCCTCTCGCATGTAGTGAGTTCACATATTTGTAGATCCATTTTCCAAGTATAAATATTTTGTATGAGATAATTGTCTATATTGAATGGATTAAGAACAAATTTTTATATTAAAATAAATTAATAATATTTTATCAAATTGAGCAATCAAGTAGATGAGTTGGAAGCAGTAGGTACTGGCTGAGCCTTGGAGTTTTCCCTGGAAGTTGGTATTAACCAAGATATTTCGCAAGATGATTCCAAGGTGGTCATGAAATCTCTTGCAAACGAGGCGCAACCTTTGACTTCCTTTGGTACTTTTAATAAAAAGTATCAAGATAATTACGAAAGCAAAACACCACACCAAGTTTGAGTGGAATCGCTATATTTCCAATGGGTAAAACCTAGGTAGAGTTCCTCAAATGTTGTATTTTAGGTATTCCAGTCAAATTCAACCAAATGGTTGCAATGGCCAATAAATCACATGGTTGAATTTAATTGTTACTAGGAAAGATAACATTGTTTGTACTCCATTGATCAATGCAACATGTAGTTGATTCTTTCTTTCTTTGTTTTTTAAAGATAAAAATAGAAACAACATAAAGTTGAATTTTATTGGAGAATTTAAGGTACAACACCTAAGTAATTGTACCTAAATTTTGCCCAATATAAAACAATGCTATTCCCATCAAAGGAAAATTTCAGGAACCCCTGAAATCTGCTTGTACCATGCTCATTTTCATTAGATTTGACTAGCTCCTCAACTTTGGAGAACTCCAAATTGATATTCTCAGAATTTCTGGACAGTACTGACTTCACAAAAAAATTTCAACTTTTGTACCTCATAACCTTTTTTCCGCCTTACAAAGTATTTTATTGGTTTTAAAATGAGGTAAGAGATATCTCAAATTTCTGTGCTTGGTCCTGTCGTTGAAGCCTGTTGGGCCACTTCCCTAACCCTGATAAGATGGCAATTTTACACCATGCCTTGCTTTTGGAGCCCAAGGTCTTATTGTTGGGCTACAATACCTAGCATTCCAATGAACTAATGTTTCTTCACACACTGAGGTAAAAAATTTGATAAAACTAATCTTTGCAGCTTACTTTAGTAGCAAGTACAGGAAGGGGGAAAAGGACAATATACAATCTGCTACTACTTGGGTTTGGAAAAGTTGTTATAAGAGTTCAAGTTTTGTTTCAATAACTTGTGTACCAGGCTTTGAGATGGAGCATAAATTTCAAAATACCTGTGAATGAGGAATGATGTTCCTCTGTCCTCCAAAAAATGCCTTTTTCAAGGCAATATTAATGCTTTGTGTATCTGTATGTTTTCTTCTGTTAAGAGTAACCGTTTGGTCCTCAAGAACTTCCATAGATCAAAGTATGGGACACTAAAATGAATCACACACTAATATAACTTGAAAATATGCTATTTTTATTGTTGTCTACTCGGCCAAATTGCTATTCAAATGGATAATTTGACAAATAACTACCTGTAGAGACTTCTTCATTAAGTTTCCTGCACTAGCAGAACCCTACTCTTTCTATCAGCACTAGCAAAAGGATTCTTTTCACTGCTTACTGTTATAACATGGACTGGGACCATGTTGGAAATTATTTCATCTTTACAATTATTTGTTTTCTCACTATCTTATAGATTTTATCTCATGTATCGGGTTGAGAGTTGAGTGAGACTAATGATACTTTTTGGTTTTTAGGGAGTACAATTTTTCCTCTGGATCAAAAATGGCAGATTCTATGCTGATGTGCCAAAATTGTGATCAATTTAGTAGTTATATTTATAAGAAAAGAGAACATCTGTATGTTAACGCTCTTAGATTCTGTCCATGTGACAAATTTTTTTTAAAATTTTTTTGATAGGGTCCATGTGATAAAATTGTACCATTATAAACTTTAAGCTAGTAATATTGAGAGGAGTGGAAGTATACTTTTCTTTTCTTTTTTTCTTTTTTGGTTAAAAAAATATGCTTTTCTTTTCTTTTTTCTTTTTGGTTAAAAAAGTATGCTTTTCACCATTGTTGTGAGTGGCATATATCCTTTCTATTTGTTTTCTTGAAATGACATGACATTATATACATTTTTATTTGTGAAAAACTAAGTAATAGGTCCTATGCAGAATGCTTTTAATGACAATCAATCTCAATGTTAAAACTTTTCTTTTTTATCTGTATTTGATAACGACACACCATGATATCAAAGGTTAATTGCTGAAATCATAAAATTGCTGGCCCCATCTTTGTACTAAAGAAAGAGGCAGTAGGGCACTTGGATGTGAGAGTCTATTTCGTCATGACTCTATGACCACTTTATAACCCAATACAGTTCTTTCTTCAAACTTATCTCATTCCTTATTTATTTCATCTTAAATGTTCTTTCCCTCTGTACACCTAATCTTGGTCTGCAAGTCTAAATGCCCTAAAATCATGGATACATATCAGGGAGAGTGGGGTCATTGTGATAAGTCTCTTGTCATTTCATTGTTGTTATTGGGACCTCTCATGGCCTGGCCTACCCAATTATTTCCTTTACATTTGGGAATTTGGGGGCTTTAATTTCCTTTTCTCACTCTTTGTATCTCAACCAACAATTAATCTTTTTTCAAAACTGGAGCAGGGTCCTTAGAATCAATCTGTTGAGCAGCCAATCATGTACAAATAATATGAGTGCTATGTAATCAGTAACTGTATATCACAAAACAAACTTTACTATGGCATGTGCTCGCATAAACTGTTATTTTATAGGGTGGAGGTGAAACAAAGCTTGGTATTGCACCTACTATAGCGGCAGAAGCAAAAGCATGTGTTGCTATTATTTCGGTCTCATTTTAGCTAAGATCATGATTCAAATCATTTCTTGCTCAGGAATTTGGATGCTAATTGGTGACATATCATAGTCCTTTTTGAATTTCATGAAAAGAGATGTGCTTTTCTGTCCCTTCCTTTCACCTCTGCTTTCTTATTTCAGTTTGTATAAGAAAAGACGTAAGGCTTTTAACGTGGCTGTAAATGAACCAAGCTATTTATGAGCAGCCTGAGCTCAACTCAAAAAAAGCTTGTTTATATTCATTTATTTAGAAAATAAATGAAGCTCAAGCCTTAGTTTAGGCTCCATTATTAAACAAGTCAAGCTCAAACAAAATAATGTGTTCATAAACAAGCTTGTGTTGTGAACACACAGGCTCGATTTAATTATATATAATATTATATTTTTATATATATACTTGTCTAAAAATATAGTTATGGACACTTGAAATTAGATTGTATAAGTTTTTCAATAGGTTCATATGGTATTAAATTATTATTTATAGCTTATTAATGATATAAACAATATATTCATAGTTAAAATTCATAAAATTGTGAAGAGGAAAAACATTTTGGCCATGGTTTCACACTATATAAGAAAGAATAAGTTAATCAAGTAATTCGTGAACAAACTCAAACTTGGTCGACAAGAAAGTGAGCCAAGCTTGAACATAAAATCTAGTTTGATAATAAACTCGAGCTTTGCTTGCGTTCAAAAAAAAAAATTAAATGAACAGGCTTGAACATTTAATACTCAGCTCGGCTAAACTAATTTACAGCCCTTTCAACCAATTAGAGTGAGAGGAGGTTGGCACCTATTCTATGTCCCAAAAGACCTGTCTTTTGGTTCATATAATCAATATGTCCTTGACTTCCCAGATGCTCAATTTTGGTGAAAAATGAAAAATACTTTGTAAAATTGACCCCACATATGATAAAGGATGGACCGCTAGAGGACCTTTAAAGCTTGTCCAGGACCACTTGGGATGAATCCTGGACCGTGCTTTGACGCTACTATGCACCACATATCTCTTTTAAAGTGCTAGTATTAGTGTATTTACACATGCGATGTCTTTAAAGCAAAGATAAAAGGATCAATGCAGAGAATTTCAATGGAAGATTAATCATTATTGCAAGTTCTGGGCATTGCTTTCGGTTTTGAGCTTTTCCATATGGTTCAAGTCTTAGCCCTATTCTCTTAGAGCATCTTATTCATTTCAACCCCATATTATTATCCCTAATGTTTGGGGTCCCATGTGTAGAAGTAGAACAAGATCAACAGCATAGACACAAAATCTGTTGTGATGCTCTCAATATCAGGTCTAAGGACACAAAATCTTTAAAAAATACATAATAATTATGGATATGACATATTATAATTGCTGCATATAATAAAATAGTTACAGTGATAAACTTGTTATTATTTACTATCCTAACAAATTATGAAAATCATTATGAAAAAAATCTTTGTCAAACATTACTCACTGACAGGTTGAGTTTTTGAATCATGATGTTTAGAGCAGTTGGACTAGGCCCATCCATTTTGACCTTAATAAATGCCAGTACTGTAGAAACCTGAGCAGTAAGCCAGTAAGTGACATGCTGCCCATGCCAAAAGCCTTATCCTCTCACCTCAAAACTGCAAATAATGAAGGTTTCACTGATTAGATAGTGACTTATTACTGATTCAATATTAAAAGTCTAATTGTATGGCCCAAATGTTATCAAAACAGAATAATATGGGCAAATGAGATTTGCTAATATCATATTATAGACAGCCTGTCAAGTTATGGCAACTAGGAGGAACCACAAACTCCAAGGACATGCATTGTAATTACGAATCTGTCGGTCATTTGGTTATGATTTCAATGATTGGATTATGTTTTTGGGAGCAAATTATATTTTACTAACACAACATTTTTCAACAAATTCTATAATTTCAAAAGTTTTAGATTAAAGAGTAAAGTTAAGAGGGATACACACTTACCCTATAGTTTAGTTTAGTTCAAATTGAATCTACTGCTTTTTTAAAATTGTACTATCAAGTTAAACCTCCAATCAAACTTACAAACCAAACCCCCAAATTAAATTTTTTTTTTTTTTTTTTTTTTTTTTTTTTTTTTTTTTTTTTTTTTTTTTTTTTTAAATTAAGATTTAAATTGATACAATCTTAAAAGTTTGGGATTCAATGTGATACTAACAAAATTTATTAAGTTTCATATACTTATAGGTTTGAGCTTTAAGGTAGTAAAACTGTTCAATCACCTCCCATGCTCTCCACGGTGGCCGTTAAACAAACTTCCTAATGGAGATGAAGAGGATTACTAGAGGATCCAATTTAGGGGCAAGAATTCAAGATACAAATGTTCCCAAAAGTACAAACTTACAAATTTACAATACATGGAGCCATAATATTTGATGCCCCTTGAGATTCAATTTAGGAAGCTTCAAAAGCAAACAAAACTTTACTATCTCTGTCATGTAATGTAACATCATATAGGCACATGCATGCAGATGATTTGAAACTCGAACTGTTCAATGAACTATAAAAAAAAGAGGTTCAAAGTTTTTGAGGTTGGACCAAAATCTAACAGTGATGATTTTATAATTAATTTAATAATTATTTAAAATATAAATAAATATATTAAATTAGTAAAAATTGAAATATTACATAAAAATTTATAGGAAAAAGTTGGGTCATTTGTAAATACTATTTTCTCTTAATTAAATTATATTAAATTAATAATATTTAATACAAAATAATTAAAATAAATTCTTAAAATTATGTAATATTGACTAAATTAGTACTTATAGAGATTCAAATATATCTTAATTTAAGATAAATATGATCTTTGTCAGATTTTCTCATGTTATTTAAAAGATTTCAAAACATTATATGTAAAAAATAATAAATGAATATAACAAAAAAAGTTTTAAAAAATATAACTAAAAAATAATAAACTTAAACCTTAATAAGTTGGCTGTAGCATGTGTTGGATAAAAAGAGAGAGAAAAAAAAACTTATGACTCATGAGAAACCCAACCCCACTCACACACTTTCCCAAGCATCGTGATCAAACTTTACACGTTTCCTCAAGTCGATCAAACTTCAAACCCTATGACTTTTGTCTTCTATGACTTTTGTCTTCTACAGCCTACGCCTCTCTCTTCCTCTGTTATTTCTTCCATAGTTTTCAAATAAACAGCAGTCTCCTTTCACCATTTTTCAACAAATAAAGAAGAAGCAGAAGCAGATTTGTAGCCTTTCTTCCATAGTCTTTTATTCTTTTTTTTACTTTTTTTTTTTTTTTTACTTGTTTTCTTTTTTCCTTTTTCTAGGAAGATCTGATGTTGGAGATTATTTTGAGCAATGTTTTGTGATTTTTGGAGAACCATCAGACCCGTGTCTGGTTTTGAAAACTAAGCGGTTTGACTGCGGTTCAAAAGGTTCACTAAAAATTTAAAATATCTGATTTTGATAGTTTAAAAAACCGGAATTATAGACGGTTATCAATTACCGTGGTCCGACTGGCCGGTTTGGTATTGGTTTCAAAACCATATAGGCAGAGAGCCTTGAGTAATTCGGTAAATATCATTTTCCAAATAAAACTCTCAAATCTAACTTATAGTTATAAAAAAAAATTTTTTAAAAAAAAGAAGGAACTCTCAAAGCCATTTTGGTATTTTTGAAAAGATAGTCATGACCAAAGATCTGTACAATAGTAGTATTATTACAGGCAAGAATACAAAGAGAAGAGTAATGTTATGACTTGTGAATCAAAATTTATATATTTTTTCGCAATAATTTTCCTAACTTATTAAGTAGTAAGTTAATAAGTTGCGATTAAATCGGAGATTTCAGTTAACTCAACTAATAAACTTTTTGTTATCAAAAAAAAAAAATTTAAGGTTTGAACCTTACTTCCACCAAACAGATAAAATTCTATGATATCTACATTTCTACATAAAATAAATAATAATAATTACAATTAAAGTAAAATTACTTTCACATTCACCTGCCAATCACAACATGCCTCATCAATAACTATGAAAAGAATTATAAAAATTGTCGTGTGACTAAGCTTTGTATCAGAAAATTCAACTTTATCCTAGACAAACTGTAAAAGTCTAGGACAAACAAACAAGCAAAGTAACTGCTTGACTACGTTTTTCAGTTATCATTTTAACTGCTTCTATGTAATGCACTAGCTTGTCACTTTGCTTTGTTCACTGCTGAATGAGAGTGAGAATTTACACTTGAAATAGTGCTACCAGTGAAGACCCAGATGACTTACTGCTAGAGAGAGAGGAGAAATAGAGAGAGAGCACGCAATCTCCAAGATATAGCACCATGTGGAAGCACTAAATGCATTAAAAGTTAAAACCAACCAGGTACCCCACCTCTCATATCACAAATTTTACATCAAAAAAGCATCGGAGTTATTGTTAGTATTCCCTGGTTGTCGGCACTTTGCATTTGTTCATTTAGTATAGGATCACTTCCACAAATCATTTTCATGTATGTTCGTTATACATAATACATGTTTTCCTTCATGGGTTTTCTTTACCTTCCTTGAAGCATTCAACATATATCTCATTTGATTAGCTTTGTTTATCAATCTGAAACTTCAATATCTGTTTTCACCCTGTTTCTCCTTCATAAACTCTGCAAAATTTGCTCTTTGTTTTTGGTTAGTACTGTGGAACTTGCTCAAGGATTCAACTTTGACTAATTTGAAGGTAAAGTTGGCAGCTTCTCTATGTGTACTGCTTTAATGGATTTTCCTTTAAAAGCATGGAATAGATAAATTCTGAGTATCAGCCGCCTCTGCTTGATATTTACGAGGTCAATCCCTGTTTCACTGATAAATTTTTGCCTTGTTTTGTGCTATTAAATGACAGATATTGGTCCATGAAGCATTGACAAGAAAGAGAGTTCAATGGGGTGGTGTTGCTTGTTTTTGCTTTTCTGTTTTACATGGAGTTTCTTTGTTCTTGGTACTTATACATTACAGTCTTCTCAAACCCAAGTACTTCAGCAGCTTAGAAAGCACTTGGAGTACCCAAAGCAATTGGAGATTTGGAATAATCGTAGCATAGATTTTTGCTATTTATCTTCATTTCCACAAGTAAATATCACATGCCAAGACAACTTTGTCACAGAACTCAGAATTGTAGGTGACAAGACTGCCAAAGTTAGTGGCTTTCATGGGTATCCAATTCCAAAACAAACTTTATCAGAAAACTTCTCTTTGGATTCTTTTGTGGCCACCCTGGCAAGGCTAACCAATTTGAGAGTTCTTAGTTTGGTATCTTTGGGCATTTGGGGTCCACTTCCAGACAAAATTCATAGACTTTCTTCACTTGAATATCTGGATTTGAGTTCAAATTTTCTTTTTGGTTCAGTTCCTCCTAAGATATCTACAATGGTGAAGCTTCAAACTCTTAAACTAGATGACAACTTTTTTAATGATACTGTCCCCAATTGGTTTGATTCATTGTCCAATCTGACAATTCTAAGCTTGAGGAACAACCAGTTGAAAGGTCAATTTCCATCTTCAATTCTAAGTACCACCACTCTCACTGACCTTATTATGTCTAGAAATGGCATGTCTGGGAAATTACCACATCTTAGTAGCTTAACTAGCTTAAATGTGTTGGATTTGAGTGCCAACAAGTTAGATTCTGTGCTACCAAAAATGCCTAAAGGAGTGGTCATGGTTATCCTTAGCAACAACTCCTTCTTTGGTGAGATTCCTCAGCAATATGGCCAATTAAGTCAGCTTCAACACCTTGACTTGTCATTCAATGTACTTAGAGGCAAACCTCCTTCTGCAGTTTTCTCTTTGCCTAATATCAGTTTCTTGAATATAGCATCAAACATGTTAAGTGGGTCACTTCCGGACCATCTAAGCTGTGGAAGCAAACTTGTGTTCATTGATATATCTAATAATAAGTTAATGGGAGGATTGCCTTCTTGTTTTAGCACTAATTCAGAAAAGAGAATTGTTGAGGTTGATGGGAATTGCTTATCCTTTAATACAAGGCATCAGCATGTTGAATCATATTGTATGGAAGTCTACATGAAGAAACAATCCAAAGGCAAAAATGCAGGAATTTTAGCGGGCTTAATTATAGGAGTCTTCATAGTTATGATTCTTCTGGCTTATGGATTTCTCACTTTGTGGAGAATATATTGCCCTAAAGGGATATCAGAACAACATTTATTGCATAAAACAGTGCAAGATAGCTCTGCAGCTGGGTTCTCCTCTGAGCTTCTAGCAAGTGCAAGTAGGTCATCCTCTAAAGAAAATGTAAAATTAATTTTTTTTTTCTCTTTGTAAGGAAAACATTGGTGAAGTATGTATGAATTTGGAAGAAAAGAAATAGTGTTGTTAGGGTATTGGGACAACTGAATGTGATTTTTAAAACTGACGAACATAATTGCAACCACATTTTTCCTTGTTAGGATTTGTTTCTGAAGCTGCAAAGTCAAGTCTTTCAGTGTGTCGGTCTTATACTTTCGAAGAGTTAAAAGAAGCTACAAACAACTTTGATAATTCTGCCTTTATGGGAGAAGGCTCATATGGAAAGGTACTGTCTAAAACTTCTAATATGCAAGTATTTATGAAATGTAGGGTAAATATCATAGTGGTCATCTTTTGTTTTATCAAGCTTTTAAATGGTAACATATTAAAGAAGGTGCATATTTAGACAGCTAAACCCCATGTCTTAAGATTTCAAGTACCCTTTAATTGATGCACACCAGGCAAAATTTGCCCAACAGTACATTTTTTGAAAAAAATTTGGTGGCTAGCACGCGTTTGAAGTTATTTAGTAAGTTGGACTCTTTTTTGAAAATCGAGTTTGTGGAACTCGAGTTCCAACCCAAAAAAAGTGGCTACCACACATTTGAAGTTATTTATGCCAACCGTGATTTAAAAAAAAAAAAAAATGGAACTTGAGTATAACAAACTCGAGTTCCATGCTTTTAAAAAAAATAACGCAAATGGAACTCGTGTGTAGGAAACGCGAGTTCTGTTATTTTTTTCAAATGGAACTTGAGTTTAATAAACTCGAGTTCCACTTTTTTTTTTTTTTTTTTTTAAATCAAGGTTTGGCGTAAATCGAGTGTGAGATAGTCGATTTTGGGTTGCAAATCGAGTTTCACAAACTCGATTTTTGAAAAAGAGTCCAACTTACTAAATAATTTCAAACGCGTGCTAGCCACCGAATTTTTTACAAAAAATGTACTGTTGAGCAAATTTTGCCTGCACACCAAGTCACAATAGTCATGGTTATAGGGGATGAGACATTTGGTTCCTTATTATTCAGAAGAGAGTAAAGGTTGTCAAGCTTACGATTCGAATTATATTCTAAGTAACTGTTACTGTAGCCTTAAAAGTTCATGGTGACATTCACAATTTTTTTTCTTTTTTTTTTTTGCTTTTGTGAACAATTGCAATTGCATAGCCACTTGTTTTTGGTTGTTGAGTGCCTTCTTCTGAGTTTTGCTAGTAACACCAAGGTACAAAGTGAATGCAGCCACATATGGCATATGACATATGTGACTTATTTGGTGGCATAAAAGGTAAAATTTAACCCCGAAAAATCATTCAGTGGAATATGCTTGGTTGTGGTAATATTTGATGACATTATATGTCATAACTATTATGTATTTTGCTACTTCAAGCTCGATTGCCATTATATCAAATTCATTGGAAGGACTTGAAATACGTGAGCATTTACTGTTAGGCTGCAGTCTTAGTTGAGCACATTTTTCTCATTATGAAAGTTGAATGTGAGTGCTTTTACTCAACTGTCTAAGCTTTGATTTCCATCATATCAGATCCTCTTAATCTCTCTCTCCTTTGTCTTGCAGCTTTACAAAGGAAGATTAGAAAATGGGGCCCTAGTTGCTATTAGGTGTATGCCTTTGTCAAAGAAATATTCAATTCGAAATCTTAAACTTAGGTTGGACCTGCTTGCAAAGCTTCGTCACCCACATTTGGTATGCCTTTTGGGGCATTGTGTTGATGTTGGTGGAAGAGATGATTTCAGCACGAATAAAATCTTTCTTATATCTGAATATCTTCCCAGTGGGAGCTTTTGTACTCATCTTGAAGGTAATTTTTAAAGACTTAATAGGAACTGTTCCTGGAGGAAATAGGATGTTTAGGTTTATGCAATTTTATGCAGCCCTCCTTTTTCTTTTCTGTGTCTGTGTGTGTGTGAGTTCCAATACTTGATATCCAATATCAAACTTTTGGTACTTCAATCTTTAGGCAGGGCTGTTCAATTTGCAGCTTCACTTTTTATGCACAAATCCTTCAAATTAGTTTATATTCTTCTTTTAAAAATATTTAGCAATCAACTAGTGCAGGAAACAACTATCCTCACAGATAAAACTGCACTTGTTTTAACTAAAATAGGGTTTTTAAATGAATAGAACATCCATGGGACTTGGTCTTCCCATGTTTGTTTGCAGCACTATACAGTTGCGCATTACATTCTAAGTATAGCTGCTTTATATTTGTAGAGAATAGCTATGGAAAGGTTTTCAATTGGTCAGAAAGATTGGCAATTCTAATCAGTATTGCCAAGGCTGTGCATTTCCTCCATACTGGAATTATTCCTGGTTTCTTCCACAATCGACTGAAGACAAATAATATCCTGCTCAATGAGCATGGAATGGCAAAGTTGAGTGACTATGGATTGTCCATTATCTCAGAAGAAACAGACAAATGTGGGGTAGGGTTTCCAATTTTTACTGATTGATTGATTGATTGGCTTTGCACTAAATTCTTTGTTGTTAGTGGTTATTGACTTGTGCCGTTCATTTTCAGGCAAAAGTAGAAGGCTATAAATCATGGTAAGGTTTTTATTAATCACGGCATTTTCTTGATGTAATACACTGTTGTTTTTTTAATTTCTAATGCAAATGGAAATGGAACTTCTTGGATGGGCTGGAGGAATTGACCATGAACAAATTCATCCAACTGCAACCTAGAAATGTCTAGATATTAGTCTATCAAGATTTTAAATCAGATCACTTCTATTTACATTGAGCAGACAAATTTTTGATAGTCTTTTATTTATTTGGAAATTCATGAATGCTATGAAATGTATCCTTGCTGCAAGTTTAGCACATTGATCATTGTTGGTGTATATTGTAATGTCTTCAGGCAAATGAAAAACTTAGAGGATGATGTTTGTAGCTTTGGATTCATATTACTTGAGGCACTTGTTGGACCTTCAGTATGTGCTAGAAGAGACGCACTCTTGCTAAATGAAATAGTATGTGCTGCCATTCTGACTAACTACAGAATATATGTGCATTGTATACGAGAAACATTTTCTTGATACTAGATTCCTCATTTTTGCAGGTTTCTATTAACTCCCTGGATGGCCAGAAACGAATCATTGACCCAATTGTGCAAGCCACTTGCTCACAAGAATCGTTATCAATTGTGCTTTCCATAATGAGCAAATGTATTTCTCTCGAGTCATGTAGCCGTCCCTCTATTGAGGATGTACTTTGGAACTTACAGTATGCAGCTCAAATCCAGGGAACTGTTAGTGGTGATCATAGATTTGACGCTGCATCGCCTCAATGATTTAATGATTTTTCCCTCCCTCTCTCTCTGCATGGAGCTGCTCCTCCATTTCATTGCTGATGTAGAAAGATGTAGCCAACTTCTGAGGCTATGTAAACACATAAGTGTGCCTCAATCTGGGCAGAGCTCATAGTAATTGTTTGCATTTAACTGTAATTGTAATATGATTGACAGAATTAGTTGCTATGCTAGTTTAATGGTTTTCAGCAACTAGGGAATACTAGTTCCAAATGAAAGGTAGAGCTCTTTTCCTTGACAAACTTGTACATGAGTTACAAAATTTGTCTATTAGAATTGAAATAGTTTAATGAGCAAAGTCACAATTATACAAGGGTAATCCATGTTGTGGTACAGTCCATTGAGGAAGAATGTGAAAAACATATATTCATTTTTCTTTTGCTAGAGAAATAATATCCATCTTTTTAAAGGGGAAGCATATTTGTGTGGCACAAATCATTTAAGAAAATCAATCAGCCTCGAAACAGCTAGAAGTTTCTATTCCAACACAAAAATGGGGAGAGAGCAGTTTTAAGTCATATTTTTCAAAGAATGTACAGGATTCTATATAAAAATTTACGCAACTCTATATATTTGATATACACATTTTTGTTCATTGAACATACACAATTCTATATATTTAACTTACACAATTTTTCAAATAATGTACACAATTTTATACAGTAAAAGAATATAATTTTTCAAAAAAACTTACACAATTCTGTAGATTAAAAATATACCATTTTCTAAAAGAATATTCTCAATTTTGTACCCTACTGTTGTTATAAGTTTTGTCAACTAATTACTACTCAACTACTGTGAAAAATTGAAAAATAAAATTTGGGTACTCATGAAATACGATGACAGAAATTAATAGCAAATAGCAGAATAGAGTTCTTTTTTTTTCTTTTTTTCTTTTTTTTCTTCTCTGAGAACGCAGAATAGAGATATTAGATGTAATAAGTGATTTCATTTGCAAGGAAGGGGACCCATTAAAAATTTAAAAGCCGCTCAGTAAATAAAATCATCTCAACCTTCAATAGTAATAAGTAAAAATCAGTTTATCTTTCTCTTAAAAATAAAAACAATAAAACTCGAAAATAATTAAAAATAAAAACAATAAAAAGTAAATACAATAAAACTCGAAAATAAATACCAAACAGCAGCACCAACGGCTAGAACCAAATTTAAATAAGCCCTCATCACGTCACCGACCTTCATATTTCCTATACCTATTCGTATTCCTTGAGGGTGTCGGAAACAACAACGATTGTTGAGTATAAAACAACCTTGAAAGGCAAGACAGAATTACATAGAGTCTCCCTTATAGAATTCATACCTTGTTGAGTTTCTGTTTGCTTTCTGATACGTTCTTCAATTTGGAGAACAAGGGGTAAGGGTTTGACAGAGACACAAGATTACTGGGGTTCCAAAGAGACTGATACTTTGAAGTTTATTCTTCTTGATCATCAAGATTTTGAATCAAACTTGACAATGGCGGCACTGAGCATTGAAAAAGACTTCGGGGTTCCAAACAGAAAGAGACTGATAATCAAGTCGGGTATTACTGTTCCTAATGCAGAAACAGAAACGGAAATAGTGAAGAAGAAGATTGATCATCATCATCATCATCATCAAGATTCCAAATCGATCAAGAACTCTGATTATAGAGAGAGCGTTAGGAAACTGTTGACAGAGGCCTTTTCAAGAGTATCATCTGAAACTGACGAGAGCATATCACCAGCTTTTGACCCAGTTGAAGTGGCTGCTTCAGTAGAGTCTGCAATGTACGAAAGAATTGGGTGGTCTAATCCAATCAAGAAGGCTAAGTATCGATCAGTCTTGTTCAATCTCAAAGACCCAAAGAACCCGGATTTAAGGCGAAAGGTTCTTCTTGGAGAGATCAAGGCTGAGACCCTTGTAACCATGAGTGCCGAAGAGATGGCCAGTGAGAAAAGGCAGCGTGAGAACATTCAGATAAAGTTGAAAAAGCTGAAGAGATGTGTGCATGATGCTGATGAAGAAGATAAGGCCACCACTGACATGTTCCAGTGCAGCCGGTGCCGCGAGCGAAAGTGCACCTACTACCAGTTGCAGACCCGGAGTGCCGATGAGCCCATGACAACTTATATCACTTGCGTCAAATGCAACAAACGCTGGAAGGTCTAACTATATTAGGCCTCTAGAATTGATTCTGAGGAAACACCAGTACTCTTTGAAAAGAATTATTATTAGTCAAGATTTTTAGTTTTATATGTCTAGATTTTCTTTCTCATATACTATCAAGTTTTTATTTTTAATCTTCTCGTTTGATATGTTGTTCTAATTAAATTGTTTGATTTTCTCTTCTTCAGCTTAATTTAGCCATAGATATATCATATGATTGATCAAGTGATACATATAAAAGTTTATTAATGTGTGCTTATTTCACATTTTTTTTCATGTTTGTGTGTTTGAGTGTGTGTATGTATATAAAAAAATAGCACATGATTCTTATAAATTAAATATTAGGATATAACAAAGCTATACTGATCTACAAGAAAACATAATATAGATAAAATTAAATATAACAAAAGCAATATAAGTCTATAAGCGATCATAAAATAAATAAGATTAATTTAAATCCGATCAAATTCAACTACTATGGTTAAAAAATAAATTTAAGTTGAAAGAAATCATAAGCCATAAAATATATATATAGAAATCCAACTAAAGCATAAATTGGTATCTAATTATTTAATGTAGAACCAACAAATAAATTAAAAGGAAAAGAAGAATTTTGTACCGCTCAAGATTCGCTTGACTTCAAATAAGAAAACTTTTTTATATATATATATATATAAGTAAGAGGGGGGAGCAAGACTATGCCAAAGAATAATGAATTTCTTGTTAATTTTTTTATTTAATTTCGCCTCAAATTTTCTATGTTTTCTATTCTAGGCTTTTTTTTTTTTTCTTTATTCCGGAAGATTTGTAATAGTAAAAAATTCCTCTCTTTTCATTACTTTGGTTTAACTTAAATTTGGTTTACTATTTAGCTGTTTTTAGAGGTTACCATTTGAGTTTCACACAACATTTGGATAGCATTTCAATGAGCTATGCAACTATTTAATTAATTGCCTAATACAAACAATAGATTTTATAGATTGCACAAAAATTATTGAAATGATTTTGTAACTGTAGTACCATTGGGCCCGAATTACACGCAGTGGGCCGGCCCAGAAACTCTCACAATGAAAGAAGCCCAACCTCACATCTGGAAATGGTCCGAGGACGTAATCCGTCCAATCTACAAAGACACGTGATAAGAAGGGGTGTCATGCATGATCAAAATACCAAGGAATACGACGTCCGAGGACAGCATTGTCCTCGGCAAGGGTTGCCGAGGATGGCGTGACTGATTTAACAGTCCAACAGCTCCCCTAACGGAAGCCTGTGGTGCTGGAATTAATGAGATAAAGATAAAGATTAAAGGGGAGGGGTAGGAGAACATCCAGAAAAAAGCTGCTATCACCGCATTTAAAACTCTACAACTCTGGCCGCATTAATGAAGAAACGCCTGAACGTTGGGTTTGAACCATATCTTCACCACCAGAGACCTGAGTAAAAAGGGATGATGGGACAAGTATCCAAAAGTGAAGAAGGTCAGGGTTACACGTGGAAGAAAGGAAAAAGGAGAGAGGCCTATAAAAGGTGGAGGAAGAAGACGTAGAAGGGGGGGAAAAAATGAGAGAAAGTGGGAAAGAGAGAGAAAGAGTGAGAACTTGTAAAGAAACTCAAGCATTTGTCCTCGGCAATAATATACAAAGGAATATTTCGTCCATGACTGATAAATATATATATAGGTTCTGTGATCAAGCCAAACCTGGATGTTATTTACCGCCCAAATCCATGGATTAAATCCTGCTCTCTATATATTCATTATTTAGGGCTCAGAGACTCAATCCAATATCAAGCTCAATCCGTGCCCTTACAGTAACCATATTTGAATATCATAGGCATACCATTGTATGGATGTACGAGAAAAATAATTATCAATAATGGAAACTTTGGTTTGAGATTCTTGCAACAAAGCAACCAATTGTTTATAATTGAAATATAAAACGAAATTAAAACTAAAATTACTTAAAATAATAATTTTGGAATGTGATTTTTATGAATTTAATTTTAATTATTTCATTAAATTATTTAATAATATATATTATTTATTTATTTAGCAATATTATTTATATAGAGACACAGACTATTATTTATTTATTTATGAAAGTGGACTGAATTGACCAAAGTAGACCAAATTGGACAGAAGTGGACGAAGTGGATAGAATAGACGAAGTGGATAAAAATGGACCAAAATGATCAGAATGTGACTGAAGTGGACAGGATTAGATGTAAATGGACCGAACTAGACCGAATAGACCGAAGTATACCAAAATGGACCGAAGAAAACCGAACTGGACCAAATAGAAATAAATTAAAATATTTGTATATTCATACGTTATTAATTGTATGGCTATGTGATTTGTGATATGATTAATAATTTTAATATGAAAATTGTAAAAAAAAAAAAACCTTAAATAAATCAAAGGAAAAGAGAAAAAAAATTGAAATAATATTTCAACTAAAAAAACTTGAAAATTCTCAACGAATATGACAATGGTGGTGACTTAATTAGTTGTTGTTTGGTGTTCTTCGTTTGAAGTATTCTTCAATGTCATTGTTCTTGGATCTCCTCTAAAACTTAATTCTTGTCACAATTTCACAAATCAATGAATTGAAAATTTTAAAATTCAAAAAACATGAAGGAAATAATATGTGTGTGTTTACAAAATTGACCAATTATTTTCAATTACCTATCAAGGTGAGAGAAGCTAACGTACGTAAAACCTTAATATATTGAGCACCAAGAACCTAGGGAAAAAAGTAGGAGGACTTGAATTTTGGGATGTTTAGGGATTAAAGAAAAATTGAGGTGGAGAAGATGGGTAGAGAGGGATCATGTGGCTATATAATTATTTATGATTCCACATTGAGAATTTATGGGAAAATGAAGAATTTAAGGAACCAAAATGTTATAGGAGAGAGAGATGAAAATTTTTCTACATTTAAGAATTATATATAAACAGGGTTTTGGATGGATACTTCAATGGATCGGTCATGTTGTTTGTGGGGTCACGGGCCCATATCATACAATTAGGTCTTGGACCTTGGCAGAGAGCGTGGGGCTTTGGCCGAGATAGTGAGTAGTTCGAGTCCGAGGGGAAATATATCCTCGGATAAGCTAAACGCAGATCAGGTATGGATCCTAATGATCAAAGTGACCTTCCAGAAAGTTCTAATGATAGAGATGAGCATTGTGAACGTACAAGAGGGATAAGGACTTAAAAATATCTAAGGGAAAGCTGCTACACCGCATTAAATGCCCTGCAGCTAACTTTCTGACCACATTTATATGGAAAATACCCTTGAACAGTGCTACCTCGGCAACTGCAATTCACAGAAGGCCAGAAAGAGTGTCGGATGGGACAAGCACTCAAGTGGTGGCTCAAAAGATCAACAAGTGTAGGATTAAGATCATCCAAAATGAACTATATAATGGAAGAGGCCCTTCATGAAAAGGGGGGGGAGGGGGGGAGGAGAATAGAAAGCACGGTAGCAATCTCAACAACTCCCGTAACCATTGTCATCCAATATGTACTGGAACAGGGCTCCTCGGACTGTGCCGAGGACAAACTTTTTCGCACAAACCGGGTTCAATTCTTGTTGGCTCATCATCCAAAACCATATTAACCGTTACCCATGCACTAAAGTCTAGCTCTTTGACCCACTCCCTACAAATTTATTGTACTAGGTTCACTGGGCCAAGATCCCTTACATGTTTGGGCTTGGTCTGAAAATCGTGTCCCTACATTGTTAATTCTAAAACTGATATACACCACTTATTATGTGTTTTTTTTTTTCTTTTTTTTTTTTCTTTTTGGCCACTGCACATTAATGGGCACTTTTTGAAATTTATACAGACTACAACCAAAAAAATGATGTCCTTTTGATTGAAGGAAATTAAGAGGTATATGCCATAACGACGTCGTTTTTATTAGAGCAATTAGAGAAAATAATACTCCACATGTAACAGCTCATTTTATTTAAGGAATGGCAAAGGATTTAGGAACAACTCGAAGAGATTATAGTGCATTTAAGGTATAATTTTAAAGACCCATTAATTTTAAAGGAGGGTTAGAATACACAATTAGTTTTTTCTTTTCTTTTTTATTCTCAAAAAAAAAAAAGTTTTTCTTTTTAGAAAAAAATACATAATCAGTTTTTTTTTTTTTAGGAGGAAATACATAATCAGTTTTAATTAGTGTTAAATACCCCATATTTGTAATTTGTAACATATAGTATGGTGGGAAAGATGTAACTTGTGTTTACCCAAAAAAAAAAAAGTTGTAACTTGTAATAGATGCACCATTTATTCTATAGTTAAATATAAATTAACTTTTTTTTGGGTAGGATGGAGCCTAATTAAAAGACAATTAGTGGAATTAATATTTTACATTTAAGATAATGTATATATATAGATATACTCTATTTTTTTTAGACAGAATATAGATATATACTCTGTTGATATTACGTTTAAAATAATCCATTTGATGTAATGGACAACATTTTTTTATGTTATGACCAGTCTCTAACCCATGCGATGCACGGAATAATTAGCAAATGTTAAATAAATAAATATATATTCACTTTGTTCAATGCTACAATTAGTCAAAAAAGAATGATAATCAAATCAATACTTGATAAATGGAGGTAAAGAGATAATTAGAAATAAAGACAAAGTTATTCAAAAATAAATTATAAATAATAGCAAAAAGAAATACAATCAAATTAAAGAATTAAAATAATACAAAAACCAATTGGACAAAGAGAGAGAGGACTTGTTAAACGAAATCGGATATCTATGGGCTAAAACTTTACTTGAGAATGCATAATCTAATCTATTCCAAACCTATTGTGATTGAAATTTCAAATAAAATTTTTGTCAAATATGAAACACATAAACAACCCAATTTCAAGGGCAAAGCTTGGTCCAAAAATTGGCTTAGTACATACAATTCAAAAGAAATCAATAATTATATTAATTAACCCTAAAATTAGGGTAACATTAAATAACGTCAACAATTATTTATTGGGAAAGCAAAAAGAAAGCAACATATGTCCAAGGGTCATGTGCAATGTACATGAGACCCATAGACATTATGTGGCAATTGTAGCATACCAATTTCAAGGGCAAAGCTTGGTCCAAAAATCGTTTGAGTACATACAATTCAAAAGAAATCAATACTTATATTAATTAAACCTAAAATTAGGATAACATTAAATAACGTCAACAATTTGTTTATTTGGAAAGCAAAAAGAAAGCAACATGTGTCTAAAGGTCATGTGCAATGCATGCGAGACCCTTAGACATTATGTGGCAATTGCAGCATACCAATTTCAAGGGCAAAGCTTGGTTAGGGATGGCAATTTTGCCCCGCCCCGCTTAACCCGCTCCTCCCCCGCTTCGCCCCGCGCGGGTTTTCCCCGCCCCGCAAAGGTGATGGGGCGGGGATGGGGCAAGATTTTAGCCCCGCACCACGGGGCAAAACTTTTTAGACCCACCCCGCCCCTTCCCCGCCCCCGCCCTGCCCGAGTTGCAAAGGGTTAGAAAAACTGTAAATTTTTCATACCCTAAAACCCTACTATTTAAATAACATATTAATATTAGCTTATTTTAAACCTCTGCCTTTATTTTGTTATGTGTTATACTATAGTTTTTTTTTTTTTTGGTGATTGTCTTGTTAAACATTGGATATATTATTCAATTTTTTCTAAAAATTGATTTGATTTGATATTTAGTTGTAATTTTAAGTATATTTTTATTAATGAAATAGATTTCATTAAAAAAATTATACTAATTGTAGGGCAAATTAACAAAAAGTAGAATTTTATGGGGTGGGGCGGGGTCACCGGGGCAAGGGGCATGGGGTGAGAAACCCGACATGACATTATGGGGCAAAAATGCGGGGCGGGGACGAAGATACCATTTCCTGGGCCAAAGTTTGGTCCAAAAATCGGTTGAATACATACAATTCAAAAGAAATCAATACTTATATTAATTAACCCTAAAATTAGTGTAACATTAAATAACGTCAACAATTATTTATTGGGAAAGCCAAAAAAAAAAAAAAAGCAACATGTGTCCAAAGGTCATGTGCAATGCACGTGAGACCCTTAGACATTATGTGGCAATTGCAACATACAAGTACATAACAAAATCTTTCCCTTATTTATTTATGATTCTCATAAATTTAGTTATTTATTTTTCAATAAGATACAAACCTAAATCATGAAATTAGAGATAGAAATTTTAACAATGCAAAAGTTGCAATATAGTCTATTCTTTTCTTATAAAGATGCAAATATGCAATACAGTTATATAGTGGCATGCACTTAGAGGGGGGAAGAAAAAGAAATTAGAGTCACCAAACTTTCACTAGAAGGAGACTTCTCTAAATAAACCAAAAAAAAAAAAAAAACCTTACCCGATGACTCTCACCTGCAATAGACGAAAGATTCATTTATGGAAAACAATAAAGGACTGCCAAAGTTGTTGACCATGTGTGGGGTCATAATTTTTAGGAGAAGTTTTACTATTTAAAATTTTGAATTTGATCTAAGAAAAAATGGATGTAGAACAACAATACATTTATTGATTATATTAAGTCATCTAATTGGCTCTGTGGCTGAATAAGTCCCCAAATAAGAGAGGCTAAGACCGTTCTTATAAGGGAAGGCAGGAAGGGAATGGTTGAGATTTTGTTTTCAATTGTAGTTCTTGATAGTAGCGTGAGAGTAGTAATCATTTGCGACTGAACGGATTCTAATAGAGTTTTGTAAAACTAAAACTTAAAAAAAAAAAAAAAATCAATTAATGATGTGGAAAAAATAAGAACAAAAGGGATCGTGAAGAATTGTAGCGGGGTCGGCTTTTTCTTTGATAACAATGTGTTATAAATAGAGGCATAGCATGAAAGTAGGCTGTGTATTAGCCGAGAAGTAGACTTCCAAATATACTATATTACGGATTGTGAGAGAGGGATTAGGAATATAGCGTAGTAGACTTCTAAAGTATATATGAACGAAGCAACAATGGTTTGGACTATATATATATATATATATATATATATATATATATATATATATATTATATATAAAAGCTTTACGTTTAGATAAATTATAATAAATAAACCAACTGTGTATATACTTTAATATATGTAAACTTTTTTTTGAAAAAAATATAAATGTAAACTTAATATAGTGGATATGATGTGAAACATTTAAACTATTCATTTAAAAAAAAAAAAAAAAAAAAAGTGAAACATGTAAGCTTCAATGATCAGCTTTTGATCACAATATCATATATTAAACCTTTTGAATTTTGCATTCATGTCTTTTTTAGGGTGAGTAAAATTGTTAGCAAAATGTATTTAAATTTTTTAGAAATTAATCAACCGTTTTAGTATTTAGGATTGTTTTCAATAAATTTAGGGACATACAAACTCTTACTTCTTCTTCTTTTTTTTCTTTTTTTCTTTTTTTCCCAAAATTACAAACGATTTACTGTGCATAATCCACAATTAAAAATAAAAATTGTGCAAATGGTAGGTCCATTTAAAAGTGATAAATTGCTCTAATAAAAAGTTAACACATTGAGAAGTTGTGAAAAATTATGCATTTATAACCTTCTAAGATGGAGGGGGAAAAAAATGTTTTCCACCAAAAATATATGATGGCCTAAAGACTACATTAAATTGCTCCAATTTTGAATTATTGGAAGATTTCAGGGGTAAGCTCGGTAATTTGCACTTTGTTTAATTGGGAAGCTGAAGTAGCTTTTTCCCGGGAAAGCGAAACGAATTATAACTGAAAAAACTGTTGGTTTCCTATTTGACTAAAACGCCCTTTGCTATATTTCATTCTTTCTGTATATTCAGTGCAATTCCGCTGCTATATTTTCCATCACCGTGGGTAGATTTTAACCTCCAGTTCAAGAACCCATAATTCATAGTTAGCCTTTGATTTTGGTTCCACAATTACTCCCAGTTTTCACATAGGTTTCATTTGCTTTCATCAAAGAATTCCCATGGTAGCAGAGAACACAAAGCCAGTTTTTTCATGGCCACAGCAAGAAACATGAAGAGCTCCTTCATAACTGAGAACCCATCACCATTCTTTCACTACTTGCTTTCACTTTCTCCATTGGCTTCACTTGTCAACTCCCCAAAGAAAAGTCCAAGAAACCTCAAGCTTTGTACACCCCAAAACCTCTCACTCTTCTTTCTTTCTCTCATTCTTTCCTTCACTTTCTTGGGTATTTCCATTCTCAGCTTCTTGCTTGTCTCCCAAGCTTCCTCCTCTTCATGTCATCTCAGCTCTCCCTCGTCACCATTTTCATCTCCTTCTCTCAAGTCTTCTGAGTACTCTCCTATTAACTTGGTCTCTCTTTTATCAACAACTTCGGATGATGAGGATGAGCCAAAACTGTCAAACAGTGTGATGGTGCCGTTACCAGCTCATGGGATTGTTAGGAATAATGTTTCTAAGGAGGAGAGAGAGTTCTGGGAGCAACCAGATGGGCTGGGGTACAAACCATGCTTGGATTTTAGTATTGGGTATAGGAAAGCGTCTCAGAAGATTTCAAAGGAGAAGAGGAGGTTCTTGGTGGTGGTGGCCTCAGGGGGACTAAACCAGCAGAGAAATCAGATTGTTGATGCTGTTGTTATTGCAAGGATTCTTGGGGCTGCATTGGTTGTGCCAGTCTTGCAGGTTAATCTGATATGGGGTGATGAAAGGTAAAAGAGAAAGATGTAACTAAATAGTACTTTAGTCCTTTGAATCTATATATTATCTGCACTCATTTATTGTGACATATGAATAGTAACATTAGTAGATTAAAGTATTGGTCAACTCTTATTGTCTAGAGGAATTCATGGTTCATAATTTTTTTCCTAATGAAATCCTTCATTATCTCATCAAAGCAGCAAAAGTTTTTATGTTTCTAGCTTCTATCACACATTTGACCAGTTCAGCATGATGTCTATACAATATTTACATTTAATTATTAGAATTGTCCTGTATTGAAGGATATTATGCATGGAAATCAATTTTTCAACTTGTTTTTGTAATAACTGCAGTGAGTTTTCGGATATATTTGATGTAAAACATTTCAAGAGGACTTTACAAGCTGATGTACGCGTTGTATCATCTCTTCCTTCCACGCATTTGATGTCAAGGCAGACCATTGAAAACAAGATTCCTTATGATGTTTCTCCGCTCTGGATTCGAAACAGATTCTTTAGACAAGTAAGGAATTCTTTGTTGATGGAAATTCCATCTGCTGCATTTTATCATGATTTAGCTGCTAAGGTGAGGTTAGGACTGGAAAGCAATTTTAAAAATTTACATATAGTTTACACTTATAACTTCTTAACATTGTATTAATTCAAAGAAATTTCACCAACGAAGTGTTAGTAGGTAGAATGCGAATTCAGAATTGAAGATGCACTCATTATCATTTTTCTTTTTTCATAAAGAACAATCTATTAGATATATGTGCCTGCATGTGTGCCATTTGTTCTAGTGGCTCTAAAAGTCATTCATATTTGAGTTTCCCTTGAAATACATTTGATGGATCATGCAGCTAAATAAAGAAGGTGTTCTGGTGTTGAAAGGTTTAGATTCTAAACTCTCAAAGAATCTTCCATATGATCTGCAGAAGCTTCGATGTAAGGTACATCGAAATCAATCTCCATTAAATTCATATCAAACATCATCAGTGTAGTTCTATAGCCTAAGTATGTCCCATTTCATCTTCATATTGCAGGTAGCCTTTCATGCATTAAGATATGCAGCACCAATTAGGGAGCTTGGAAATCGGCTTGCAAGGAGAATGTGGATTGAAGGCCCTTTCATTGCCCTCCATCTCCGGCTAGAGAAGGATGTGTGGGTCAGAACTGGATGTCTCACTGGTTTGGGCACAGAACATGATGACATCATCACCAAGGTTCGGGAGTCTCAACCCGAATACCTGACAGGAAGGTTAAACATGACCTCCACTCAACGACGACTTGCTGGACTATGCCCCCTAAATGCATTAGAAATGGCAAGGTAAATCAGAAACTCATAACTGCATATGTATAATCCTTGATAAAGATTTTTAAGACGGTAACTGGAGAGAATTTTAAATGTGCTGTTATTGCAGGCTCCTAAAGGCTCTAGGAGCACCCAGAAGTGCACGGGTATATGTTGCAGGGGGAGAGCCATTTGGGAGAAACAAGGCTTTGCAGGCACTTGTGGCAGAATTTCCAAATGTTGTGACAAAGGAAAAGTTGGCACAAAATGGAGAACTTTCACAGTACATTAACAAGTCCTCAGCTCTGGCAGCCATTGACTACATTGTCTCCCTGAGCAGTGATGTCTTTGTACCTTCCCATGGTGGAAATATGGGACGCGCAATGCAAGTAAGTGACCAAGACTGCTAATACTAGCTACTTCCATGAAGAAGTCCTATTAATATCAGCTCATGGAAACCCTGGTAAAATAGTAGTTTCCAATTAAAACTTTAGCCCCTTATTGCAGAAAACAAAAAGATAGTACAATCTAGTTTGATGGAATGATAATTGCTAAAGAAAGTACAATATAGTTTGATAGAACTGATAATTGCTAAATGCAAAGTTTCCATTTTATATTGTTGTTATGTAACTTCATCCCACAAATCATCACTCTGGATAGGCATCTCGAGTGCCATTTGATTAGTGGCGACTAGAAATCTGACATGATGTCAAAATTATAATTATGTCTGTGGTGCAACTGCTAAATCTGTGTTAGTTTATCTCATTCTTTCTGTATTGCATTTTGACTTAACAGGGTCATCGTGCCTATGTCGGGCATAGGAAATATATAAAGCCAAACAAGCGATCCATGCTTCCTTTTTTCGATGATACCTCCATTTCTGATGCAGAATTCAGAAGCATCATGAGGAAACTGCACAGCAAATCTCAGGGGCAGCCTGAGATGAGAGCTAACAGGAGGGATAGAGATGTGATTGCATATCCCATACCTGAGTGCATGTGCAAACACAAAACAGGCATATTTTGAAGCATCTTAATGAGTAAATTTGTTCCCTTTTCTTTTGGGAATCTCAATGAGTATACTCATTTGTAAATCATTTCATATAAATGTGTAAGATTTTAGTTCATCCATCAAATCACTACTAGCATTTTGTTCAGTACTATATTGTTTGGACAAATGCTGAAAGCCCAGGAAACAGCCGCAGCGCCACATTAACCTCTTTCACTTATAGGCTATCGTGTCGAGGTTGGTATTTCTTCTTTGCATTATACAAGCATAGATGCAACTTCCATGGATGCTATGTGCTATGATGACTAAGAAGTATGATCACAATTGAGTCCTTCCTACTGTCATTCATTCCTTCCAACTTTGGCTCATTGATTGTTGTCCAATGTTTAACTCGATCTCCAAAAGTTTGGAAACAAAGGTTGGCATAGTTTTCAAAATCATCACTATATTACATATGCAAAATAATGTAACAATTCAAACTCAATTTATTATTAAGAAAGATTAGTATTTATATAAATTTCAAATGTGTAAAAAATAAAAGTTGCATACACAATCCTGCAATTCAAGAAGCTGTCATACCCATCTTTAAGAGCTTTTGGTAAGTCAAAGTGGAATAATGTCACAAAAGGGATTATGCCTTCACAAGATTAAAACATTAAATAAGTATAAATTGAGAGCAATGGCCTTCAAGATGTAGTATTAGAATAAGTGGTCATTCAAAGTACATTTTAAATTGCGTTCTTACCATTATGGAGTAGTTCATTGATAAATTTTGTAGAAATCAATGCCTCAGAGTCCCCTCTGCAAGTTTTTTTATGAAGAATATAATGATTGGTAAAGATTATTTACAAATATATTGCCTTTTGGCTAATTATCATTATAATTTGATAGGGTCTTTGTTTTGTTTTCCTTCGTATGTTTTCTCCCTTACTAAAGACAACAATGCTACAGACAGAGTACATTCTACCAAATAAAAAAATTAAAATAAAAAAAACGACAATGAAGACAGTGTGGAAAGAGAAATTCAATTTCCTTGTTCCACTTTTCTGACGTTGTACAGGTTTAAATCCTTTTATTATGCAGCAAATTGATCGTATGAGGTTGGAACATACTTAGGCTCAAATCTTAAGCAAAGGTATTTCAGATTAATTCAGTGTTGAATATGATTACCAGCAACCAGGACAGGTTTTAGCATTCTTACCATATTTCTAGTGATAGACGTCCAAAACCTCAGAAGCTAATTAGCAAGAACTGATTTTTTTTTTTCTTTTTTCCTAAGGCAAATACCAAGGGAGACACATGTCAACAGCAAATTTTCCTCCCATATGACATTCACACAAATTAACAAAACATTAAATGAATGCTTGTCTCAAAATCGTACTATAAATTTTGTATTATGAAGTTCAAACGAAGACATAAGTGAAAAAGTGAAACTACCACAACCATGCTACTCACCTATGTTGACAAACAAGATATTGGCTCATTACTTACTCTTGGGACTTGTCATGGAGGTTAGTTTCAAGATTCCAATTCAAGGTAAAACAGATGGGAGTACCAATAAACTCTTCGTTAATGTGATTAAAAAAAGATAAGGACTCATTCATGCAATCCAAAGTGCCTGTCACGCAGTATTAGCCCTTCCAGAAAATAGTAAATCTGTAAAGACAAAAGTCACACGAACCGGTCACTTTTTCCTGCCAACTGCATATATAGTCACCCAAAATACTACATTTATAGGTTATGCAGTTCAAATGCATTCCAGTAGGTTCTACAAATGAAGTAAAAATAGTTCAACAAAAGAACTAAAAATCCTAATAAGCTTAGTTTGATTGCAATAAGCAAAACAATGACTGCATATGTGACAAAAACTTTATTTCTAGTAAGACAAAATTGAAAGAACAGAAATAATCAAAAACAAATTATTAACTCTGATGATATTCACCATTTTCATACCACTTGCAAATATTCCAACAAGGTTTGCTAAAATAAAATTACAAATGATCTCAGAAGGCACAAAGCATCATTCCTTTGGGTTTTTTCACAAAACTCAATCTAATTTACTTAAGTGTTCTCTTCTTCCTCACCATCTTCTCCAGCAACTTCTCCCTCTTCTTCTCACTACTCTTCATAACCTCCGCCTTCTTCTTTGGGTCCACCATATAAACTATTTTGCGTTTGAGACTGTAATAGTCTCTCTCCATTTTCCTTAAAAAACGACACCATGTTGACAGGCCTTGTAATATTTGTGAAAATTCTTATTGGAAATGACTGACTTGGAATGTGAAATTATAACATCACTTGAGACTTTTAGAGTTAGCTATTTTTGTAACTTTGGTATGAATATAAATGATGAGAAACTTAAAACATCAGTAGATGAGGAGTGAAAATTAATTATTTCTGCATATGATTGGCTTATATTTAGCTTTCCCTGCTTCAGCTGTATCATCGTGTTCTCTTTTGCTGCACAATCAGCTTATTTATCTTCAACTAGGATCTTTTCAGTTATTGCAAATGAAAATTGGCAAAAATAGTACTCATATACAGTGGTTTGCTTCTCATACACCATTTTCATTGTCTTTTTTTTTTTAAATCCGAATGATTTGCTCATATATCGCCAATTCAAGCATCAAGCCTGCCAAAGAAATACATCTAGCGGACCATGACCAGTGTCAACCAACCATGGGCTTCTAGTGGGAATGAATGAGTCCATCATAATGAAAATCACTTGGCACACATGGAAACAATATAAAAAGAAAAAATTAACAGAAAGGAGCATACAAATTTCCATTCTCTATAGGCTACTACATTAAATAATTAGATACTAATGAAGTGACAGTCTTTGCTGCTGAAGCCTTTTCTTTTCCCAATGCAAAATGAATCCATCACAAATACGAACAGTAATTTGCACCTTTTAACTGCATTTCTATTCATTCATTCTCCAACCTACAATTTGTCTTATGTCAAAATCCTAACATCCTTTCATTTGTATTGAGCTTACTTACCAGAAATCTTACACTTTACAAAGTAAGGAAAGAAAAACGAAGAAGTTGTTGGTAGAAGCTCAGTAAGGTTGTTTCCTAGATTGCAAAAACTATATTACAAGTTAGTTGTCAGAACTGCAACTCTAGGCCTATAATGTGATTCACATTACTTATTTACATTAAGTACTTCAAACATGGACAGAATATTAGTATTAAGCTAACGCCGATCGATCCCTGTATTGAGCTTATGTGAAGTGCGAGCAGCAACTATATGTTTCAGATGTAAAGCAGCCAAAAGCCTAGGCCAATTCGCGCCAGGTGAATTGTCAACTTGAAACTCAAGAAGTTTTTGCTGTTTCCTGTAATAATCTTCCAGTGCCTTGCTCTAGGGAGAAAAAGACAATACTTTCATCAGAACTCATCCCAAGAAGGCTTGCAGTCAGAGACATGGAAATCAACAAGATAACAATTGCAATTGGAAGAATGAGAGTATAACAAGGAGTTCAAACTAAAAGACTATCAAGAAGAATAAAAACCAGGCAGGAAGTGTTGATATATCAATATCACATTTGAGACATGACATTGTACAACCTAAGTCAATTGACTTTCTGGAAGGAAATTAGCCATTTCAAAACATGCAAATTCGACGATGTGTTACTACAATTCGGAAATAAAACAAACTCAAGATGTGGGATATACTCAAACTGTACGTCCCCAAAATTTATTTCTGTTCTCTCTCTTTGGATAACTAAGAGGTCACTTACCATAGTGGCATCACACTAAGAAAGAAAATAACAGAAGGTACAATATTTGTTAGAGAACAGGAACTTTGATTTGCCTCACTGCCTAATGTAGAGATAGGTTTTTGGTGTCCCATTTCATATTCCACTATGGGATGTGCAAATTTGTGACTGGACCAAAAATAGCAGGAACCATCCCAAGTAATACAGATAAAAACAAGATAATGCCAAGCTGGATATTCACGATTAAGTACTACAGATCAGGAAGAATCTACCAATATAAGGAAGCACCAAAATATGAGAATTGAAGACTACCTGCTTTGCATACTGTTCGATTCTTTCCCTCAAGGTACCATCTGCATTATAATTAAGGATTTTGGTTGAGTAACATGCAAGGACATATCAGAAACGTGTTTCTCTCTTGAAATTCAATTTGGGGAGGGAAAAGGGGGATACTACCTCCATGGTGCTTCATGAAGCTATCCTCCATGGATTTGAAATTCACAACCAGATCAATCTTGCCAAGTTGGTCAAGGATCTCCTGTGACAAAAATTAAGAGTTCATGGCAGCATTAGTGTCAAGTTGTGTTATCATCAATTGGGTTATTTCTTATGAGGTGCAAAGATGCCCTATGGAACACAATATCTCGACCAGCACTAACACATCTATAATTACATAAAGACTGTAAACAAATCCATAATAACACCCCTTTCATGTTGAACAACAACAATTTTTCTGGGAACCTAAAAGCATTTAACTAATCTAACAAAGTCAGGTACATTCAATGAATGAAATCTGCATTAAGTCCAACCAAAGAAGGTAAGTTTCTCTGATAAAAGAATTACAGCCTGGATTCTTGAACGAGGAATTCCATCAAGTATAAACCCACTTTCACCTCGGGAATACCCATCTTCCAACCTCTTTGACAACAGCCGAAATAGTATACCCTCTGGAACAATTGCCCCGCTATTGACAGCATTTGCAATCTATTTTCAGAAGATGAAAAAAAACATAGAGAAACATAAAGTGAGTGTGCTATTGCATCAGTTCCAAATCCAATAAAGGTTTGATTCCACTAATAAAAAATATCGTTTTCTGGAAAAAATGTTAAAATGCATCTGTGAGTTCATCATGGCTTAAATTTAATAATAATAAAAATAAGCACAGTAGTTCCCATTATACCACATTCATTGAAGGTATGAAATCCTCAAAAAAATTACAATTATATAATAATGATTATGCAAACATGGAATAATTTCTTTAGAATAGTCATAAATTAGGGAAACTAATTTTTCCAACTTGGTTCACTTATTCATTGCATCTTAAATTGCACAATGCATCTTTACATAAACAATTGTAAGTAATTTCACAGCCGATAACTCGTAGGCTCGTAGCCTCGCAATCTGCATAACTAAACTTTTGGATAATTAATTTGGCATAATTAAACTAAACTAATTAGAACTGTATTATATAGAAGCCAACTTGCAATCATTTCTTTAAAGCACCTTTAACAACAATAAAAAAATTAGTATAATAATAATAATAAAAATCTGACAAGTCATGATAATATTAATATTAATATAAATCTATCATCCCAAAGATTTTCTAATTTTTATGTAATTTCCCAACAGAAATTATTCAAAAATACAAAAATACTTCAAAAAAACAAGAAAAGGGTATTTGTGTAATTTAACAAGACATATTTCTTCATTCTTAGTCAGCTCGCCAATGATATTATTTACCGCGACTTTCAAATATACATTGAAATGACCAAAATACCCTCAGTCCCAAATCTAATTTACAGCTTCACACAAAGATCACAGAGAAAGAAAGCAAAAGAAACTTGAACTGAGGGGAGAGGAGAGGAGACCTGTTTGTAGAGAGAAGAGCGAGGGTTGAGGTCTTGACTGACGAGGGTAGAAATGGAAATGTGAGGGACTTCTAGAAGCTTCGAGATCCTTCGAGCGAACACGTGCCTTTCGGCGCTCGGGTTCCCTATGAAAGACCACTGGACCGGGTTGGTTGGAACAAAGGCCTCCGATTCCGACGACATTGGATTTGGACCGTAACGACGCGGCAGCTTGTAGTTGTAGTAGTAGTTGTCATCGTCGGGTTGTGGCTGAGCTGCTGTGGCGGAGTTGGAGTAGAATCGGCTCACAAAGAAGTCAGTGAGTCGGCTGAGTAGCGGCGCCTCCGCCGCCGTTATTGCGGCGGCTTTGGTGGCGCTGCTGCGGCGGAGTTCGAACATGGCGCGAAAGTGAGAGAGAGAAAGAGAGAGAGAGAATTTGAGAAATAACGAAAAAGTGGAAATGAGTGATAGGTGTGAAAATGACCTTACTATTATGGGATTTTTACATAAAATGCCATCGTTTCTTGGTTCTTGCGCGCCATTTCTTGTTTGAATTTCTTTTTCTTTCTTTTTTTTAATGGAAAAGGTTAGAAATAAAAAAATATAAAAAATTATGGGAATAAAAGTGGGAATGAGTGATAGGAGTGAAAATGACCTTAGTATTATGGGATTTTTACATAAAATGCCATCGTTTGTAGGTTCTTGAGCGCCATTTCTTGTTGGAAATTCTTTTTTTTTTTTTAATGGAAAAGGTTAGAAATAAAAATAAAAATAAAAAAATTATGGGAATAAAATATATTTGGAGAGCCTTCTTGCTCTTATCTTATATTATTCATTAATCTTTTTCTCTTTTTTTTTTGGGTGAATATTATTCAATATTCATGAACTATAAACAAATGTTACTTTATTATAAAAAAAAAGTAAATGAAAGAAAAAGTGATTTCCTTTGATGACTATGAAACTTTTAAAAACGTACAAAAGAATTATTATTATTATTATTATTATTTCATTGGAGGGTAAATCATATTTCAATCTTGTATTTTATTGATGGTTTTTGTTTAAATATCGTTTATTTTGCTGAAACTGAAAATTTATTGTGAAAAGTACTGTAGATAAAGGTAAAGTTAGTTTACTATTCGGCTTATTTTTGCTACTATTCATGGGTCCTACTATTGCATTTTTTTGGTACTATTTATATATCCTATTGTACTATTTCAACTAACTTTTACCTTTATCTGTATCATTTTCAGCAAAAAAAAATTCAATTACAGCAGAATAAGCAGATCTTAAACAGACCCTAAATCAACGTACTTCTATAAATTTTAAATCAAATTAATTTTATAGAGAAGTTATTGATGTGCTGATAGCTTAGCAAAAATGGAAGCTATTCAGAGTATTGATTTCCTCTTTTTGTATGGAAAATGTGTTAGCTTTTAGTTGAGCATTCTTGTAATAGAATGGTTGTTTCTAATTAATACTTTATGCTTGATTAACAAGAAATAAATAAAAGGAATGCTTAAACACAAAACGACTGGCATTGTTTTCATACATCCCTCCTTTCCTTGTTAGTTTCATGTTCAAATCTTTCATTTGCTTGCTACTTGGAAGTAATACATGTGCTTATTATATATGAACATTATTTTCCTCTAAACCAGACGATATCGCTTTATTTAAATATTTTCCAATATCAAATTAGGTACAACAAATTTATGGTTTAATTGAAATACATTTTTGAGTCTATAATTTCACTTAAATATTTTCCAATATCAACTTAAGTACAACAAATTTATAGTTTAATTGAAATATATTTTTGAGTATATAATTTGACTTAAATATTTTCCAATATCAACTTAAGTACAACAAGTTTATGGTTTGAAATATATTTTTAAGTATATAATTTCATTATGGTTTAATTGAAATATATTTTTTAAGTATATAATTTCAGTTGAAACTTTTATGTTTAATTTGAAATCGCCTTTAAACTTCCCAGAATGTAACCCATCACATTTGCTGCAAATTGAAACAAATGGTGTGGCTTCTTGCTTGAAATGCAATTTATCTAAAAAATGTCACGAGTGATAGATGGCTCAACTAAATAGAAGCCATCTAAAAAATGGATGAGTAGAGTGAAAAATTAATTATTTCTGCATATGATTGGCTTATATGTAGCTTTCCCCGCTTCAGCTGGGTCATCATCTTCTCTTTTGCTGCATGATTGGCTTATTTATCTTCAACTAGGATATTTTCAGTTATTGCAAACAAAAAATTGGCAAAAATAGTAGTCATAGACAGTGGTTTGCTTCTCATACACCATTTTTCATTGTCTCTTTTTAAATCCGAATGATTTGCTCATATATTCGCCAATTCAGGCATCGAGCCTGCCAAAGAAATACATCTAGCGGGCCATGACCACAGTGTCAACCAACTATGGGCTTCTAGTGGGAATGAATGAGTCCATCATAATGAAAATCAATTGGCACACATGGAAACAATATAAAAAGAAAAAATTAACAAAAAGGAGCGCACAAATTTCCATTCTCTATAGGCTACTACATTAAAATAATTAGATACTAATGAAGTAACAGTCTTTGCTGCTGAAGCCTTTTCTTTTCCCAATGCAAAATGAATCCATCACAAATACCAACAGTAATTTGCCCCTTTTTACTGGATTTCTATTCATTCATTCTCCAACCTAACATCCTTTCCTTACTTTGAAAGAAAAACAAAGAAGCCGTTGGTAGAAGCTCAGTAAGGTTGTTTCCTAGATTGCAAAAACTATATTACAAGTTAGTTGTCAGAACTGCAACTCTAGGCCTATCATGTGATTCACATTACTTATTTACAGTACGTACTTCAAACATGGACAAAATATTAGTATTAAGCTAATGCCGATTGATCCCTGTATTGAGCTTATGTGAAGTGCGAGCAGCAACTATATGTTTCAGATGTAAAGCAGCCAAGAGCCTAGGCCAATTCGTGCCAGGTGAATTGTCAACTTGAAACTCAAGAAGCTTTTGCTGTTTCCTGTAATAATCTTCCAGTGCCTTGCTCTAGGAAGAAAAAGACAATACTTTCATCAGAACTCATCCCAAGAAGGCTTGCAGTCAGAGACATGGAAATCAACAAGATAACAATTGCACTAAAAGACTATCAAGAAGAATAAAAACCAGACACAAAGTGTTGATATATCAAGATCACATTTGAGACATGATATTGCACAACCTAAGTCAATTGACTTTCTATAAGGAAATTAGCCATTTCAAAACATGCAAATTCGAGTATGGGTTATTTCAATTTGGATATAAAACAAACTCAAGATGTGTGATATACTCAAATTGTACATCCCCAAAATTTATTTCTTTTCTTTCTCTATGGATAAATAAGAGGTCACTTATTATAGTGCCATCACACTAAGAAAGAAAATAACAGAAGTTCCAAAGTTGTTAGAGAAAACTGAAACTTTGATTTGTCTCACTGCCTAATGTAGAGATAGGTTTTCGGTTTTCCATCCCATTTCATATTCTACTACGGGCTGTGCAAATTTTTGACTGGACCAAAATAGCAGGAACCATCCCAATTAATACAGATAAAAACAAGATAATGCCAAGCTGGATATTCACAATTAAGTATTACAGATCAGGAAGAATCTAAGGAAGCACCAAGATATGAGAATTGAAGACTACCTGCTTTGCATACTGTTCAATTCTTTCCCTCGAGGTGCCCTCTGCATCACAATTAAGTATTTTGGTTGAGCAACATGCAAGGACATATCAGAAACTTGCTTCTCTCTTGAAATTCAATTTAGGGAGGGAAAAGGGGGATACCGTTACTACCTCCATGGTGCTTCATGAAGCTATCCTCCATGGATTTGAAATTCACAACCAGATCAATCTTGCCAAGTTGGTCAAGGATCTCCTGTGACAAAAATTAAGAGTTCATGGCAGCATTAGTGTCAAGTTGTGTTATCATCAATTCGGTTATTTCTTATGAGGTGCAAACATGCCCTATGAAACACAATATCTCGACCAGCACTAACACATCTATAAGTACATAAAGTCTGTAAATAAATCCATAATTACATCCCCTTCATGTTGAACCATAACAATTTTTCTGGGAACCTAAAAAACATTTAAATAATCTGACAAAGTCAGGTACACGCAACGAATGAAATCTGCATGAAGTCCATCAAAAGAAGGCAAGTTTCTCTGATAAAAGACATACAGCCTGGATTCTTGAACGAGGAATTCCATCCAGTATAAACCCACTTTCACCTCTGGAATACCCATCTTCCAACCTCTTTGACAACAGCCGAAATAGTATATCCTCCGGTACTATTGCCTCGCCATTGACAGCATTTGCAATCTATTTTCAGAAGATGAAAAATGGAAAATATACCAAGATAAACATAAAGTGAGTATGCTCTTGCACAGTTCTAACAAAGGCTGATTCCACTTCAAATTTTTTTCTTTTTTGGAAAAATTTTCCAAATGCATCTGAAGGTTTATCAAAGCTTTAATTTAATAAGAAGTTAGAACAGTAGTTCCCATTATACTACATTCATTGAAGGTATGAAATCCTCAAAAAAAAAATTACAAATATATAATAATGGATAATACTAACATGGCATAATTACTTTAGAATAGTCATAAATTACTTTGTTTATACATTGTTAAAAAAAAATAAAAAATACTAATTTTTTCAACTTGGGACACTTATTCATTGCCTCTTCAATTGCACCATGCATCTTTACATAAACAATTGTAAGTAATTTCACAACAGATAACTCGTAATTTGGCATAACTAAACTTTTGGATAATTAATTTGGCATAATTAAACTAAACTAATCAACCCTATTTTATAATTAGAATTGTATTATCTAGGAGCCAACTTGCAGTCATTTCTTTAAAGCACCTTTAACAACAAAAACAAAATTAATAAAATAACAATGTGACAAGCCATGATATTTCGCACAAAATTATGCATAAATCTATCCTCACTTTCCAAAGATTTTATACAGTACAACAATAATATATATATATTAAAAGCGAAATCCAATTAGATTTTCAATTGAATTCTCAATTTTGTGCCACGTATCCCATTAATTTTTAATTTTTGTACCAAATGAATTATTGAGTGCAAAATTCGAAGAGTTTAAATCCAATTAAATTTTAAATTAGAATCTAATTTTGTGCCACGTATCCATCTAATTCTTTTAATTTTTATGGCAAGTGAATTATTTGGTGCAAAAACCAAAGAGTCTAAATCTAATTAAATTCTAAATTATATATATATATATGTATAAAAAAAGTATAATTTAAACAGTGTAATTATAATTGTTTTTAGTGTATATGCACGGTAACACACTAGATAATGTTAATATAAATCTATCCTCCCAAAGATTTTATTTAATTCCCCAAAATAAATTATTCAAGAACACAAAAATACTTTTTAAAAAAACAAGAAATGGGTATTTGTGTAATTTACCAAGGCAGATGTTTTATCATCCGGAATCAGCTCGCCAATGGTATTAACTTACCGTGACTTTCAAATATAATTTTAAATGACCAAACTACCCTCAGTCCCAAATCTAATTTACAACTACACGCCAAGAAACAGAAAAAAGAAAGAAGGAAAGAAAGCAAAAGAAACTTGAACTGAGAGGAGACCTGTTTGGAGAGAGAAGAGCGAGGGTTGAGGTCTTGACGAACGAGGGTAGAAATGGAAATGCGAGGAACTTCTAGAAGCTTCGAGATCATTTGAGCGAACACGTGCCTTTTGGCGCTTGGGTTCCCTATGAAAGACCACTGGACCGGGTTGGTTGGAACAAAGGCCTCCGAGTCCGACGACATTGGATTTGGACCGTAACAACGCGGCGGCTTGCGGTTGTTGTAGTAGTAGCAGTAGTAGTAGTTGGAGTCGGAGGAGGAGGAGTAGTCATCGTCGTCGGAGTCGGAGTCGGGTTGTGGCTGAGCTGCTGTGGCGGAGTTGGAGTGGAATCGGCTCACAAAAAAGTCAGTGAGTCGGTGGAGTAGCGGCGCCGCCGTTATTGCGGCGGATTTGGTGGCGCTGCTGCTGCTTAGTTCGATCATGGCGCGAAAGTGAGAGAGAGAGAGAGAGAGAGAGAATTTGAGAAATAACGAAAAAGTGGAAATGAGTGCTAGGTGTGGAAATGACCTTACTATTTTGGGATATTTACATAAATTGCCATCGTTTCTTGGTTCGTTAAATGGAAAAGTTAGGAATAAAATATATATTGGTGGAGAGCCTTGTTGTTCTTATCTTATATTATTCATTAATCTTTTTATTTTTATTTTTTAGGTGAATATTATTCAACATTCATGAACTATAAAGAAATATTACTTTATTATAAAATAAAATATGTACAAATTTAAATGGAAGAAGTGATTCATTTGATGACTATAAAAATAAAAAAAAAAACAAAATAATAATAATTATTATTATTATTCTTTTATTTGAGGGTAAATCACATTTCAATCTTGTATTTTATTGATGAATTTTTAAATGTATTGTATTTCAATCCTTTCTCAAAAAAAAAAAAAAATTAAGTACAACAAATCTATATGGTTTAATTAAAATATATTTTTAAGTATATAATTTCATTTGAAACTTTTATGTTTAATTTGAAATCACCTTTAAACTATGCAAAATGTAAAATATGCAAAGCAGACACAGAACAATTGGCAGCAACATCTTACAAAAAGAAAGAAAGAAAGAATAAACACCAAAGAGAAACATAAATCTTATGCCATAAACTACTTATTGTCATACAATTAAACCAAATACCTCAACTTTAGGTATATAAGAGAATAATTCACCAGTAAGACAAGAAACAATCAAACACCCAAGTCTCACATGCCCTGCTTGAGCATTGATCGAACCCTCATTGGAAGACCATAAAGCCGAATAAACCCAGCAGCGTCGGCCTGATCATAAATCTGGCTGCTCTCAAAAGATGAAATATCTTGCCTATACAGGCTATAAGGGCTCTTGCGGCTAACTACAGAAACTGAACCTTTGTATAGTTTGAGTGTAACTGAACCTGTTGTAGTCTCGGTGATTTTTTCCATAAATGCATCCATTGATTCGCGAAGTGGGTCAAACCATCTGCCTGCATAAACTAGCTCAGCATACTTGAGTGCAAGTGAATCTTTAAGTTGCATGCTTTCTCGATCAATTGTTAAAGACTCCAACCCCTGTACAGCCTCGAAGAGGATTGTCCCACCCGGAGTTTCATAGACTCCACGGCTCTTCATACCAACTAATCGGTTTTCAACCAAGTCAATTCGGCCAATTCCATGCTTTCCACCAATCTCGTTAAGTTCAGTAAGTAGAGATGCAGGCGACAACACCTTCCCATTAACTGAAACAGGAAGACCCGACTCTATCCCAATTTCAATATATCTACAGGAAATGAAGGCATAGAAAAAAAGAATTAAAAAAAAGCGGAATAGGAAATAATAGATAATGATACAGAGGGGTTAAACTAAAAATTCAATAAGGAAGCTTACTCAGGTTTGTCCGGTGCCTCTTCTGGGTCCACAGTCAACATGTACATATCCTTCTTAGGTTCGTTTGCTGGGTCTTCTAAAATGTCACCCTATAAAGGCATGGAAATGAAACTCATGAGAGAGAGTGAGAGAGAATTAAAAGGTGACCATGAGAGCAAAAAATAAGCTTATTTCCTACAACAGTTTCTGAGCAACTGACATAAAACAAAGAGCTATACTAAGATTGAAATTTCAGCAGAAATTTGACAAGACAAAACAGGAAATGGAGAGGCGAATGTTACCTCATGGCTAAGGTGCCATAGGTTCCTATCCCTGCTGTATATGGATTTCTTTGTTACTGGTACAGGTACATTATGCTTCTTAGCGTATTCAATAGCATCTTCTCTCCCTGTAATATCCCATTCCCTCCAAGGAGCCACAACATTTAGCTTGGGATTCAGAGCAAAGAATGTGAGCTCAAAGCGAACCTGAATACACAAAATAGCAAGCGAGACTGTGTCAGACAAAAAAACAGAACACAATGGGTCATAAAATTTAGAGCTCAATCATGAGGCATGCCTGATCATTTCCTTTTCCAGTGCATCCATGAGCGACAGCATCAGCTCCTACTTCTTTGGCAATATCCACCATAGCCTGTTTTTTAATTATATCATCACAAAGATTTAAAATTTATCAGATGGAAAAAGAAATTTCATGATGCCATTAAAACACAAATGATGACAAGAAGCTCAGAATCGAAAAGGCTTCCTCGAACAAAAATAATATCCATTTTTATTTTATTAAAATAACCCAAAAAAGTACCAATAGGGTATCTACACTCAACTCTATCAGAGACAACAAATGGAAATAAAAACAGATGATAGAAAATCAAGAACACTTCTAAAAGAGCTGCAAACTGTATTATTAATTTCTCTTGAAAAATCTGCATGCTTGCCATATTTAAACCTACTAAACACAACAAACTTCAAAGTAGGAGCTCACTTTTGCAATAACAGGGCGAGCCATCGAGGTCCCCAGCAAATATTTCCTCTCATAAATTGCACCAGCTCTCAAGCAAGGAAAAATAAAATCTCGTACAAATTCCTCCTTCAAGTCCTTCACCACTAACTGAGAAGCCCCACTGGCTTTAGCCTTTGCTTCCAACCCTTCCAATTCCCCAACACCCTATAAATTTGGCATTTCAGATAAGCACACAATTAATACGAATGCAACTGGTCAAGTGGGAATGAAGGATACCATCTAAAACTAATTGTACAGGAAGACTAAGGAACTTTGAGCAAGTAGATATTGCTGCTTCACATACCTGACCAACATCAGCAGTGAAGCAAACAACATCACAGCCATAGTTCTCCCTGCAAGGGAAAGGTTTGTTAAAAAATATATCATGGGAATATAAATAATTCAAATGCATTAACCAGCACCATGAATCATCAAAAACAGAAAGCAAGCAGCATTTAATCCATTCAAGAAAGGTAATAAATAATTCAACAAAGTCTGCAAAGGAGACATGAAAGCATGGAGCTAATACTTAATCAGGCACAAAAACTGCTGTTTTATCTGTAATTCAAGAAGACACGTTCAAGCATGAAGTATTAAAAACAGAAAGCAGGCAGCATCTATAGTTCGTCACTACCAGAGTAAACAGCAGAATACTTATAATGAAGTCATCCCAACCACTACCTAACACAGTTAGTCAGTTACTAAAGACTGCTGTTTTATCTCCTCCAAACTCGCTGGCTATCTCTCCTCATAAAATAAATATTTGAAAACTACCAGTCCCGGATTGCCATCAAAGAGAGCATGAGTCTATTTTCATATTTTAATCAATTGTATTCCAAACATACCAATCTAAAACTGAAGAACCCTGTATACTTGTACAGTGGAAATATAATTAGGGGGATGTTCCAAGCCACAAAACAGGGGACTACAAAACATATAACAGTAGACATACCTTAGCCATGGGACTATGACTGATGTGTCTAAGCCACCACTATAAGCTAGAACAACCTTATTCAATTTGCCACGCAACCCTATACCCTTTGTAGCTTCAGAAATTTCCATCTCTCTATCACTCTGCAAAACTGCTTGAATAACTGCATCTCAAGGGCAAATAAGCTAAGTATGTCCCAAAAAATAAAAATAAAGAAATAAATAAAGTTATAAGCCAAACTAAACAGGCTAGCATATTCATTACTTAAGGTTTTAACATTTAAGCACTTAATTAACTCATTGCAAACTAAGTCATGATAGCTAGCAAGCCATCAATACAATAACACTATATGAAAAAGAATGAACAACAATAGAAAGTATTAACTGATATTGACTTCTCTAAAGAGAAAATCTATTGGGCTATATACCAAACAAGAATATTTCAGAAACAAGTATTCCAATACAACCTCACCTTGATTTTTACGAAACTTAGTTATATTGCCACCATTACTAATAGTAGCAACAGCATGACCATGAAGCTCACTCGTTCTAGCCACCAACTGTAAAAAAATCCAAATTAATCACATTACTTATACAACAAACATTTATTTAGATAGACGCAGAGAATAAGTCTAGTGACAAAATTTTTAGTGACATATTGCGTTCAGTGCGTAGAAAGTGGTGTCAATAGTGGCAAAACTGAAAGTGATGTTGCATCAATCACAACTTTGTAAGTTTTAAGGTAGACACTGGCACTGCCCTAAAGTTTTAAGGTACAATTACCTCGGATGCTGAAGACAACTTCCTTGGGCAGCTTACTTTATCATTAAACAGCAATGACTCTGTGATTGGAATCAGTTACAACATAATCTCAGAGATTCAAAACCTAAACATAAAAAATTGCAACCCAAACATAATCTCAGAGATTCAATTTCTCCATTCTCTTTCAGAGACTTAATTTCAAATAACAAATCCCAAACATAGCAAATGCAATCAAACTATTTGAAACACAAAATTCTCCATCACAACAGTACTCAGCAAAATACAATCCTATCTGTGTAGTAAATTTTCTATTTAGCTTCACCCAAAAAAAAAAAAAAAATGAAATCTTTGAATTCGAATAGTGGAAAAGATCCAATTTTGGGGGCCAAGAAATTATTTTTGTCACAAAACAAATTGAGCCCAGAATAATTAAAACAAAAAAAAAAAAGTTGTGCAATTAAATGCAAATACAGAATGTGATTGAATCGTGCAAATAAATCTCATAGAACAAAAATAACAATAACAAAAGATACAATTTTGGGTGCCAAGATATCATTTTTTTCACAAAACAATTTGAACCCAGAATTATTAAACAATCAAAAAAATATATTTTCAATTAACATGCAAATACAGAATGTGATTGAAACATACAAATAAATCTCACAGAAAACAAAAATAACAAAAATAAAAGATACAATTTTGGGTGCCAAGAAATCATTTTTTTCACAAAACAATTTGAACCCAGAAATTTCTTTAAAAAACTATTTTCAATTAACATGCAAATACTGCATGTGATTGAATAATGAAAATAAATCTCAAATAAAAAAAATAAAAGAAAAACTGAAAAAGCCCAGAACTTTGTACCTCTCTTTGGTACTTGAAAAGCAAGACTAGTGGGTGAGCATGAGGAAATAGCTTTGAGCTGAGCCATTTCTATCTCTTTCTCTCTCTTTGATTGTGTGTGTGTGTGTGTTTCAGTCTCTGAAATCAGTGACCTGTGTGGGCCTGTGTGTTGTGTTGTGTGGTGTGGTAGCTACTAGCTAGGGTTTTAGAAGGGCGCGAAAAGCATAGAAGGGAATTGAGAAAACGGTGTCGTTTTGTGAGAGCTAAGTGGTACTTGTCTGCTACCAACTTTGGAAAGAAAAAAAGAAAGCCGACAAATTTGACATAGAAATCGACAAATAATTCGTGGGTGAGAGTGAGAGACTGACGAAAAGCGTGAATGGAGCTAATTATGATTCCACTCCAGACACTCCTCATTGGTGATGGGTTTTATATTTTGTCTACTAACTTTAAAAAAAAAAAATTAATTTTTTTTATATAGATATTATCTCTAAATTTTTGAGATAAATGTCAATGTCAATCTCATATTTGTTAACCAATTCATTCCTAACTAATGAAATTCCTAAATTTTTAATAATTAAATACTATTTGTAATCTAATAAGGCGCATATAAAAACAACATAAATACGAATACAACCCAGAAACAAAATGATGAAATCCTTGTTGTAGAAAAAATACAAAATTTGATCATTTTTAAATAATAAATAGATAAAGCGTAAATATTTATAGAGGTTTATATAATGAATTTCATGGATTTAAAATTGTCTTTACAACTAATAATCAAAAATTTAAAAAAAAAAAAAACATAACATAACAAAAATAAAGAAAATAAATGCATACCTGTAATAGTATGGATGGTACTTGGTAGGCTTGATAAAGTATTTTACTATGGATTTCACCAACATCAAATTGCCTATTTTTAAGAAACCAACCAAAAAAAAAATGTTAAATTTGTAATCAACATAGAAATTGTAATGGAAGGAGAATTATCGGGGAAAGAGAAAAAATTGATTACAACAATAAGTAGTTTTTCCATCCAAAAAAAAAAACTAGAAAGAAGAAGCTGTAAAAAGAAGGAAGTTGTTGCAAACTTGTCGGTAGGAATATACAGAGAGAATTTTTAACCGTGAGGAAGTTAGATTTCTAATTATTTTAGAAATTATAAGAGAATGAGAATTATTAGGAAAAAAGATATGTATTAGAAAAAAAATTATCACTTTAAAGAAATAACAAAACTTAAAAATTACATCACCTAGGATGCAGTTTATCCAAAACAAGAAACAAAACAAAAATGTCAAAGAGATAGGATGAAAAAAAAATATTGACATGAATCTAATGTAAAATAAATAAACGTGAATGATGAAGGCATTAAGAAAATAGGATAAATTTTTTTTTTTATTTTATGTTATAATCAACACAAAATTTAAAGCTATCCAAATAAGTAATAAAGCAATTAAAAAATGTTGATAAGAACAAATAAGATATTATTTTTATCTAAAAATTTATTGTAATTTTTTTAGTTAAAAAAAAATTTTACAATTTTTTTTATACAAGATATAATTTCTACTCTAGCATAATCTTAGTGTATATATGTGAAGCTCTCTCTTACAGACTTGAACCTCGACTTTCCCGCTCCACACCCTACAAGTACTTATATTTGTGGAGTGACCAACACATCAAGGGTACACGGTGATAAAAATTGTTACAATTTGATACCGCTACTAATACAATTATGACTTCTAAACCTAACATTTATTATATAATAACAAGTATATAGTATATAATATACGATAAAAAATAAAAGGTTAAAAAAAATAAAAGGTTAAATGTTTATCTAGAAAAATAATACGAACAAAATATTTGATTTATCACAAAACAAACATAAAAGGTTAAATATTTAAAATCGAAAGTTCAATAGTTGAGGTGGTAACCCTAGGTGAGTTTGGTGGAATGGATTAAGGGTTTTCGTTCAAACCCCAAGGGGAGGGGTTGGGCAATTATATAATAATATTCATATATAATTTCAATAGAAAATAATTGGGGTGTTATACATGCCTACCATATATATAAAAGCCCCTTATTTTTAATTATGAATTATCAGTACAAATCTGGTTAAATTATAAATTGCAACATTTAATTTTACCCAAAATTCAAGTCATTCATATAACTTTTAGTTTTTTTTTTTGTTAAACCACTCGGTATCCGGAACCACATGGGCTTCGACTAAATCTGGATTCGAGCCAAGTAGGACCACAAGGGTGGCAAAGTCATTCATATAACTTTTAGTTTGCTCATTTCAATTTTCAACCCTATAAATTCCATTTGTTTTAAGTGTGGTCATTTCGTCCACATCTCATTAGAGGATTTGCCGTTAAGTGTCCCAAAATAATGTACTTTTGGTATTTTTGCATTTTCAAAATAATGTCTTTTTAAGGACACCTAATGATACCATGTGACTGTGACAAACTTAACATAAGAATTACTTTGAATAAAAGTAAAAGTTGTCGTATTGAAATGAATAAGTCAGAAGTTACAAGACTAAATTGAATTTATAACAAAGTTAGATGATGTAATTTGTAATTTAACCTAACAATTGTATGTAATGAAAATAGGCTTTAAATTCAAAATTTGTGTGAGCCACTTGAAACTTTAATAGAGTTTCATCTAGATAAAATTATCAACATACACACATATATTGAAATATTTGGGCTAAGGATAACATCTAATGCATTTTCTATGGTACAACAAAGTCTTACCATATTTTCATAACATTGTTTTGAGTTGTTGTAGCAATAGAAGAACTCAAAAAGATATCTATGTGTGAAGTGTTAGGCTAATTTAGAAATAATGTGAAAAAGAAAAGAAAAAAAAGAAAAAAAAAACCCTAACAGTGTCTAAGGACATTTTGAATTTTTAGTGTACAAATTTCCTTCAATACCAATATTAATTATTACCATTGTTCATTTATGTCAAAAACTTTATCTTAATTGATTAATTTATAGAAGAGTAATTTCTCAGATTTTTCTTAACTAACTATAGAGATACTATTCTCCCTCATTCTCAACAAAAAAAGAAAAAAGAAAAAAAAGGAGGTACTATTTTCCCTTTATCTTATTAGACTGATTTTACAAACTATAGAAAATACTTGTTTTAAACATGCTTTTTATTATGTTCTTGAGATAACAACAATAGGCTACCCATTGCTTCTCCACCTTGCAGCATATTGTGGTTTCCTCATAAACTTAATAAGCAACAAAGCTATGTACTTCGAACTTTATGTGCGTATATATATATATATATATATATTCTACCGTTTGTAAAATCAGTCGTATAAGAAGGTGGGACAATGGTATCCTTTTGGTTGGTTAATGTCAAAATCTTTATCTTACTAATTATTCTATAACCTGTGATAGAGTAATTTCTCGTTTTTTTCTTAACCAACTATAGAGATACTATACTGATTTTACAAACTATAGAAAATGCGTAGTTTCAAAGCTATATAGCATTTGTTTTTTATTCTGTTTCTGAGAAAACCACAATTTGCTGCCCACAGATTCTCCACCTTGCATTTTACAACTTATTCTTGTATTGTGGTTCAATACTATCACTTTTGCAGCTGAGATAGCAACAAACTTGCTTCAAAAGGTCCCCTAAATGTGCCTCCTTGGTAAAGTTAATGGGCCATTAGTTGCAGTCTCGTAGACCAACTTCAAAAACAAGAAAAGCTGAGTTCCAGGTAGCTTAGGCACTCATAAGCGAATATTTTCATTACTGTCCTAACCAATGTGGGACTTGATCAAAGAGGACTCTTTCATTGGACTGTATAACCACCCATATGTGATCAAGAAAAAGAGGAGAAAATCTAAATCCTTTCTAGTTGGAGCCTGTCATGTCACTTGCATGAATATCATTGCACTTTTCCTGATTTCAGAAGAAGACAAAAAATATAAATAAAAATCGGTACCCTTCATGAATTTGTTGCAGCATACATCCATTTCAGTGCGCAGCTAAAAGCGATAAATAGTATTGACCAATTATTAACTTTGCTTCCCTTTTCGTTCTAGCTTCTTTTGGAAAATTATTAGGTCTTCTTGGAGTATAACTGATGTGGTACTCCGTATGAATTAAAACAAGTTAACCTGATAAAAATTTAATTTATTCATGTGACTTTTTTGAACTTGTGCATGTTGTTTGCATTAATTGATTTGTTTTTATTGATGTGGAATATCACATTAGCTGTACTCCACTAGTTCAGAGCTTGAAAGCAAATTAGTAAATCAAGGTGATATTCTTAAATAGTACTGCATAAATACAGGAATTGAAGGCCACTTTTAAATAGTACAATGAAAGGGAAAACAGAATTGCATTAGATTTTCTCTACCATGCTAGAATTCCTCTGTCACAAAAAATTTTGACATTACAAATAGAGATAGTGCAAACTCTCCTTAGTGAAAACTTGGCTGTCACATATCACATCTCATTATTCAAAAGGTATTTTACAGAAAACCATAATTGTTTTGTATCATGGTTGTTGAGTTTGATCAATATGGAATAGACTTTTTGAGCAAAGATAATTGATAAACAGTTAAACACAGACCATTCTGAATTCTTATTACTTCAAAATTCAATAGACAAAAGATTACTTAGTTCAAAATCTGACACCACCTATATTGTAGTATCAAAAGTTATGAGACATATTACTAAAGGAAGAGTTGCTTCGACAGAAGCCATTGGTAACAGATATTCAGTAGATGTTACAAAAGATATTTATCGAGGTGGGTATAGTATTAAGGATGATGTAATAGATGTTGTAGTAATGAAATTCAATGCAGTTATGTACCACATTCCTAGGTAATATCTTAGGCAAACAATATTTTTAGAATAATTTGATGAAAATAAGTTTAGTGAATTCAAGATTATGGTCTGAAAGTCTAACTACTTGTCAAAAGATCTGTATAATAAAAAAGCAGTGATCATAATATTTCTTGAAGAGCTGCAATACATTTACCTAAATTATCTTGTAAGCTAGTTGATGAAAAACTGATAGTGACCAAGTTTCCTGTCCCAAATAATGAAGCAAATTACTTAAAAATGATATATTTTTACTTTTGTCTTTTTATATATTTCTTGACTTATGAAGCATTAGCTAGACTTGCACTGCAACATGTTAATTTTTTCTACTTTCAGATGTGAACCTAAGCAAGCAGTTTACTTCTGCAGGCTGAAGCTCAATTCAAGAAGATGCAAGAAATAGTGGATACTGATTCCCCAAGGAATTTTTCTTAGGTAATGTAAGAATCACTTTCTGCAATCTCTCGGCCTTTGAGCAGTGCAATTGCAGTTGCAAGTCTAATAATGTCCTGTCCAAAACCGTACTCATGCATGATTTTATTAACTCCAGCAAGGATCTTGATTTCCTAAGGCTTCACAACTTGCTTATAAATATCCAAGTAACGCTTTATTCAGCAGGCTTCACAATTGATGTCCTGCATATTGCCAAGCTCATTAATCTCCTATGGTGACAATTTTTGCAATGGAATTACTTTGACAATCCTGTTCTTTCTGTTTCTATTTGACCTTCATGCAGACCTTATCCTCCATCTTCCCTAAGGTCTCTTTCAAGCAACTTTATGTTTGTCTCATTATCGATAATAGGACTAATAGTATATTTACACCAAAAACTGAAAAATAATAGAAGAATAGGAAGATAAAGTAATATTAAAACAAGAATAGAAATGGTTATAAAGATAAGAGAGGTAGGCCAAACCATCATAACAACCTTTGTAGGTGTGGTCTTATTGTTCTTCATACACTAACAGAGAAAAATATGATAGAACGAAATACTGAAACAGAAGTCACCTATTGCATACCATGACAATTCAACTTGAGGGCTATGGTTCCTCCTCCCCCTCTAGAATTGAACTCTCAACCTTGAGCATCTTTCTCTTTTTAGACGTGGGCGAGTCAATTTGAGTAGACCAAAACAATCTGCACTCCATCAAGTCAAGCAAACGTGATTGCAAATGCTTATTCATCTCCATGACATGCTTTGTCATTCTTGTGGCCCACATCCGATTCTCTATACAAGTTTCCACCTTCACTTGCATGGCTGCTGGTGTTTGTTTTTTCTGCCCCAATTCCAAGACACAGAATGAGTGCATTGTCAAAAATTAGGCTACTTCACATATAATGTGCTAAACTTAGTTCTATTTGGTAATTTAATGGTATATCACTTTTCTATGTTACACTTAATTGTCTGTGCATTTGTCAACATTTGCTTTAAGAGAGTGGGAAAGACCTCCAAATCAGATATATGCTGCTGCAATGAATCAGTGCTTTGGAAATCAAGGGAAGTCTGTTTTTCTTCAAAGGAATGACCTAAGGAAAGGAGATTGAGTGTTCCCTTGAATGAGTTGGCTGGCTGAGGATACTTTTCAAGTAATGAAACATGGAACTGGTTCGAAACTCTCTGATTTTTTGATACAGAAAGCAGTGAGGACTGCGGAATCACTGTCATATTAGTTACTGCCCCTGCTTATTGATGAAAAAAACAATCTTAGCCACGCAAGATCAGTGGTTATTTGTTGGAAGATATGTGTGATATAAGAATATACGTATTCATACATAAAATTATTTCCTTGTTCTAACTATTCACATTAAAGTATTTGTAGACTGTATCTATACAAATGTGGGCATATGTGATATATGTATAGACATGTGCATGTAACCATCTCTCACATGTAAGACAAAAATGCACCTCTTAGATGATGTAGGCAAAGGGGTGAGGAAACTATTTGGTTACTAAGTTTTTTTTAATAAGGTTACAAAAAAAAAAGCAAGTATCTGTTTACTAAGAAAATCAGGGGACAATTTTTTTTTTTATGTTTGGATTTCCCATCATGCATAACATGTTTGATTCTGATACTCTAGCCAATGCGTGTGAAAAATATAAGCATACATTTCCTGTTCAAATTATATTTTCCCATTACTCCAATGCATCAGCAACCAAATACCACATAGGCCAAATGGATGGATAATTCTTCAACAACATATGATTTTACAACATATGATTTTACAGATCCAAGTGAATAGAAAACTCCCTCCTGAGCAAAGGATAATAAAAGACAAAACAGACATTGAAGGTTATGCTTACCTTTCCCATGATTGAATCTTCGGATAATCACCTGGTTGACTACATCCCACATGCAAATGGTGCAGTCCTCAGATGCAGATATCAGGCCCGATTCACTGAAGGTCAATGCAGTTATGGCTCCACTGTGTGAATGGGAACGTAAAGTGATTATATTACTACACGAGTGTATATGAATTAAATATCTAAACAAATGGCGAAGCAAAATGAATATAGTAGAGGATCACAATTTAACGCTCATTGGTTATAGCATCTCTGTGCAGGTGTGTGTGTTTATCTTCAAACTACACGTGCAGTGAAGTTTCCAAACATGGATTTCAAAAGCCAAAGAACCAGGTTAAGTAAAGCTAGCAGGAGCCAGTTTGTCACCGATTCAGTCTCCATAGTTAATGTCAAATCAACACCAAAACCCGGTTGACATTACCAAAGTCATTGTACTGATTAGGAATCAAACTATTCTAAGTAAATGAGATTCAAAATCAGTAGGTTTTTCAACTATTTGTTCCTTTGACAGAAGAAGATTTAATCTCCATTTAGTAACGGGAAATTCAAGCACCATACATTACTTGTGTCCATTTAGCACAAGTGGTTGTGCTTCTGCACCAACAAATTGTTCCTCCAACAGTCCAACATCAAGGTTGTCGACAAAAATTCTTCCATCTACACTTCCACAGAACAAGAATTGCTCTTCTGGGTGAAGAGCAATTGCAGTTATTGCTAGTGGATACACTTGAGTTTGTATAAGCCTTCCTGAGACAAAATCCCAAACCTACGAGATACGAAATTTAGTCAGCTATAGTAAGAAGAAAATTCAGTGTTGAAAGATATAATTACTAAGAGTCAGAACCATGATGCACATAGTTTGGTCACCTTGCATGTGCCATCAAGGGAGCTTGATACTAAAACTGAAATTGAGCTTCCTGATGTGGTCAATAGACCAGTAATACAAGATTTATGCTCTGATGAATAGTGTAACAAAGAATGCAAGCTTCCAGAATCCTCCGTGTCTAGCAAGCTTCAATCAAATTAATTAGAGTAATTCATTATTGCAAAGGCTTCAAATCTTTTGTCCTTTTTATTTTGTGTTGCCTACAGAAATTAAGTAACAATAGAAAAAGAATTCAGCATTACCTAATTACAGACCAAACACAGATCATACCATCATCTGACCCGGAAAAGAGAAGAGAATCATCATTGGAAAACAGCAAGCAATTTAAAGATTTGTGGTGAGCATGCCATGTCTTGAGCAATCTTCCATTGGCAATCTGAGGATTACCTTAACCACATCAGAATCTAAGGAGGGACAGTATTTAATTCATCTTATCCCACATTAAAATTGAAACAGTCATTGCCCCAAGGATTGACAAAAATGAAGAAAAATGGATAATATATAGTTGCTGAACTTAGAATCAATGTAAAGAAATTGAGCAATCCTATGGACACAAGGCTAAACATTGACACCATTTTTAGTATGCAACAATCAAAATAGGCCACATCAAAAGTCATGAAAAAATTTGTGTATCTAGACTTATGGAAAGAAATTTACCATATGAAATTGGCTATTTTGATTTCTCATTAACAGGAAAGAATATTTCTTTTACAAAGAACGATTGAACAAGGCAACTCGATAGAGTTCTTACTAACCTCCCAAAAATAAGCATTTCCAGAAAGTGCCCCACCGGCAAGAAATAGGCCATCCTTTGTGCAAGAAAGTGACCCAATGGCCTCCACTGGGTAACTCCGAAGAGGTGACTGAGGCTGAAGATTAGGAAATTTAAGTAAACCAATTAACCAAGCAAAGCTTTCTATTGTAAAACAGAGTTTTAAAGGAAAAATATGCAAGAAGCTTCATTTAATTATACTTTGGTTTCTTATTAGTCTCTCATTTTTGAAGTTTAAGATTCGGGTTACAAATATGGGGAATTGTGCAATACAAGTGAAGTCCAGCCAGAACTTCAATGAAAAGCTTCAAACTGTCAGATGTATATCTAGCAAATTGCAACTTAGTAATGATGGTTTGCCCTGATGTAACAAAACATTTTCTAGCAATAAGTGAATTCTATTAATCACCTAATCCATTTTATTACATTAGGCTCATTAGATTTTCTTTTCTGTTAATCTCCTTTATGCATTTTTTCAGTAACCATATGCATCATATAAGACTAGTACATATACATGAACAGACATCCAAAACTACCCTACATAATGCATAGTCAGATTATGTGAATAGTAAAATTTGAGAGAAGCATTTTTAACAGATAAAAGACATGAAGTGAAGAACAAACTTAGTTACATATTTGGAATATCAAGCAAGAAAGCCTTTGCGTTACCCAAATGATCAATGGTGGTCCAATATTAATGATGCTCGATTTATCAAAGGATGTTTAATACAGCTATAATCAATCGTTCAATGACTGAAATAAAAAGACAATTTTTGGGAATTAGGGAAATACAAAAAATTCAAGCATATTGGGAAGCATATAGCTATGCCTAAATAGTAAATATACACACACAAACATAAATCATAATACACCAATTCTCTCCAGAACCACAGACACAGGAACCTTGTGCACAATTTTTAGAGAAACTAATTCCTATTTCCAATTACCCTGACAATTAATCTACGCAATCCTAATACATGCAAAAGAAGGAACCTTGTCCATAGATTAATTCCTATTTCCAATTACCCCATTGGACAGTAATGAAAGATACAATTTTTACATTCTAAAAAAAGAAACAATGGAAACCCATTTGATTTATTTCATTTGGAGATTGAGCTGACCATCATTTACCTTATTCAATGCCCATGTGAAGATAGCTCCTCCACCAACAGACCCATGTTTGTGAATCTGAGAAGCTACAAGGAACTGCTTTCTCAAGCACACAAGCCCATGAGAAGGTGAAGCACAAGTTGGTATGTGAAGAAGACGATCCCCAGTGTCCATATCCCATATTGTTATGCCTATTCCCATGCTCTTGTCACTGCAAACCACCAAAGCCTCCCTATCCTTATCCATCTCAGCTTGTGTGTGTGTGTATCAGTATGACTGAATTAAGACTAAAAACGACTACTACATATAAAGAATGATATATAGGAATTGTGAACCTTCGCATGCAAGGAGTTTGTTTTGTTAATCTGGGGACGTGCATGGTTTGTGTGACGCATGGCATGCAGATTTGTGAAAGTGACAAAAGTAGTTGAAGAATTTTGTACTTTTTGCTCTCTTCAAACACATGGGAAGTGAGAGATAGGTCAGAGCTGGCTCTTATGCAAGTGTTCTACATGCAAATACTGACATGTAAAAATGTAAACTATGCCAATGGGGCATGCCACTTCAGGCCTGGTGGGTTTAGGAACTAATTGGGAAACAAAAGACTTTTTTTTTTATTTTTTTATTTACTTATATTTTAATTTAAGTGTGAGATTCAATCTATGATGTCTGCTTTTAATAATAACTCTTTATCATTAGACCAAGACACTAATAACTAATTGGTTTTTGGTGTAGGCAGTAATTGAACCTTAGATCTCTTATTCAACTATAGAAGACTTTACTAATTGAGTTACCTTGAACCCCATCTCTTATCTTCTTTCTGGGTAAGATCACAAAGCACATAGATAAGTGTATGGTGCCACTCGTGCCAAATTAGTATGCCAAGTTTTAGTGCAAATTTTGTATGTGTAGGTAGTTTGTTAGGAAAAAGTATTTATTTCAAATGATACCGCATCATTCGTATCATAATTTAATAAACAAGAAACATTTGTGCAAGAATAACTATCTATTAACACACGTCTTTCATTTGTTAGTGTGTTAGTTATTTTTGCTCACATGCCCCATATTTATTGAATTTTAATAATACTAACATAATATCATTTAATACCAAATATTTTTTTTTTTCATGAAAATACCAAATGCATTCTCGTCTGCCTGACTGTGTGTAACAACTAGCAACAATGTGATTAAGTTATTATAAAGGATGACAATTTAAACCAATCCAACGGATAAGGGTTGACTATTTATACTCAAGCGGGGTATTTTTTTTTTTAGAATACTACGTATTTTTAATACACACACGGAGAAATGAAATAAGGTTTTCTAAAAACTTGTGGGTTGGAAGAGTGAGTATTGTTGAGCCCACCTAATATTTTTATTGGTTTTTCATATGGTAAAAAGATTTTTTTTAGTATTCAAACTTTAAATTGATGATGTCTTTCCTTGCTATATTATTGAATTTACTTTTATATGTTATCATTTAAATTGTTTATTATTTTTAATTGTTGTAAGGTTATGTTTGAATTTTTTTTGTGCTTCTTTAATACTTGAATTGTTTATTATTATGTTTCGAAATGCTAGAACTTTATTTTTTATTTATATCTTTTATGAGTTTTAGTTTAATGTATAACATATGTTAAATCAAAATTTAGTTTTGTAAAAAAATAATTGGGTTGGCGGCACAAAGTAGGTACCCACGGCCACAGGTGCTCACTAGGGTGGGGGCGTTGTTAAAAACCTTAGCTCCGAATCAGTTGTGGGGTGGAGGCGAGGCCAGAACTAGAGAATAAGAAACTCGTTTGAGACCTACTTTATTACCATCCTAGTTATTATTGACTTTCACATGGGTTCACTATTAACAAATTTTTATTATGAAATTTTTTTTAAGTACAATTGCTCGTGTTCAGTAAATTAGGTTCTGTCAGATAAATCTAAACTCATCAAGATCGATGATTCAATAGCAAATATTGGCCACGCACAAACACCTTATGGAGAAATCTAATAAGTTTCCAATAAAAAAAAAAAATCGTATTAATTTTAAGAAAAATATTGATAGCCTTGACTTAATGGATATTATGCATTGTGCTCATTACGTACTCTTATTGCAACGCGTATCAACTTCTGTGGTAAACATAACATGACATCCACCCCTTTTTGTGTTGGGTGAGCTTATTATTATTATTATTATTATTATTTTTTTGGCCTTTTGCTTAAAAAGTAAGTTGCACTTGAAAAAAAAACAACTTTAAATTTTGTACGTAATTAAATAAATACATTACCATTGCGTACATTTGGAGTGATAGCCATTATACAAGTTTTTCAGTTTTTGTGAGATGGAAGGGAAGGGTCAGAATGTAAGTATTTAAGAGAGAGTTTCATACATAAATATATATATATATATATATATATATACACAATTAGATTATACTATAATATAGTTTGATTGATTTCTTTCTTAGATTAAAAATAATAATAAAGTTTAACTACAAAATTAGTTGTAACCTTAAACTACAACCTTATTCAATATTTATTTTATTGGAGGTGAATTTTGACAAACTCACAATTAGATTACTTTTTCTTCTTATATCCTCCGTACTTGCAAAATTTCTAAAAATTTATAAATAAATAGCTATGTCATTAATAAATTATTTAAATTGCAAGTTTTTTTTTTTATATTTAAAACAATGCTTAAAATATAATCTTATAGATCATATAATAAATATATCTGATTGACACAAAATTTGACATGTGTATTAAGACTGTAAAGAACATGCAATCCAAATATTAGATTTTTGAAATATGTAGTAATGCAAATGATATTGAGTAATGTTGTAGCCGTAAACTACAACCAATTTTGTAACTAAATTTTGTCAAAAAAAAAATCCAAACAAGTTAAATTTAGCAAAATAGTTATAAGTGGATTGACGCGATATAATCTTATCGTGATTACAAATGGTTCAATCGTTATTAATGAGATTAATGCACGCTATATGTATGATATGAACCATGAAGTAAAATATATTGTTAGATTATTTTGAATATACACGTACCATTGTTAGTTTCTTAAAAACCCTTCTCCTCTCTTTTCGTGTGTGTGTGTTAAAATACTTAGTATTCTAAAAAATAAAAGTGAAATATATTGTTAATAATTGTCCAAATATACACAATAAGAAGTAATAAATGTTTAAATGTATGCCAAATTTATCATGATTGTGTATATTTTTCTTGGTATTTGATCATAATTTAATTAACTCTTGTATATTAATATATAATTAAAAACTATTTTTTTTAATTAAATGGCAAGATGAGTCATATATTAGTAATAGACAACCAATTATAATCTGTCACATAAGACAATTGTGACAAAATATGTGTGAAAATACGTGGTACTAAATTATTCCTTAAAAAAAACAAGTACTAACCTTAAACAATAACAATTTTAAGGGTAGTTATTGAGTACTCTTGGAATACCATAAATGCGTTCACCCCTTCTCACATAATTGTGGGTCTTACTAATTAAATTTATGGTAAGATTTACAATTTATGTGATAGGAAGGAGTGCCCATTTATAGTACTCTTGGAGTATTTAATAATTTTTTCAATTTTAATACTACACACTTTTATATAGTTACTTTGTCACAATTGTTCTATTTTAGCTTTTTACGGTATGGACTGTGATCAATAGAGAAAAAAAAATGATGATTTCACATGACAGTAAGATAGTCAATCACGATCAACCACATAATATGTATGAAAGTATGTTGTATTAAATTATTCCTTAAAAAAAATAAAAACAATGTAGAGAGAGAGAGAGAGAGTTTCAATATATAGTGTAAGTTCCTAATAATAGCTCTTTATCATAATTAAGGTACCGATTGGTTTTTAGCGTATGTTTCAACCTATAGCCTTCATTTATGATTATAGCTCTACAATGAATTTTTTTAAAAAAAAAAAAAAATATATATATATATATATATAGAATATAGAAAGAGAAACAAATCTGGACCGTCAATTTGCAGGACTAATCAAACAGCTCGGCCATCATCACTATCATCTAGGTTTTAAAAACGAGTATTTTACTCCAGTACGAAGAGCATACGATAATATACTATTTTTAGAATAAAAATTTATCAAAATTGAAAAGATTTTTACAACATTTACGATTTCAGATAAAATTTTTTCAAAAAATGGAATTATTAATCAGAAACATCAAACAAAACAGCCTAAAGCTGAAAGCTAGTTCGTCAAACACTACACTTTCACTCCCTTATCACATCACTCCTCAAAAAGATCTGACTCAAGCACTCAAATCCAGACCCGATTACCCTAACGGAAAATATGGGCGGTAATTTTCTCAATCACTCTTCTCCTACTCCTTCTCCTTTTAGCTTTGAAATTTTTCGTAATCAATGTATGTTAAAATGTAAAGTTCTGAAATGGGTCTCTTTCAAAATCCAATTTTGATTTGAAAAAAATGGTCTCAGGTGTGAAACCGGGTACGGGTACGGGTCAAAATTTGTGGCTGGCTACTGACCCGAGCAAGAGATGGGGCGAGCTCTTCTTCCTCTTCTACACTCCTTTCTGGCTCATTCTGTGTTTAGGCATTGTCGTTCCCTACAAACTCTACGAGGTTTTGACTTTTTATTTTTTGTTTTCTTTTTTCACTAATTTTTAGTTTGCTGTTTGGTTACTGCGAAAAGTAGGAAACACGGCAAGAAAACAACAAAAATAATAGTAAAAGAAAAAAGGGTAGTTGTATTTTTTACAATTTTGTCACTTGTAGATGTTCAATCATCAATGTAGCTGAACGATTTAACTTCATCCATTAATATCGTTTAACTTTTTCTTTTTTACTTGGCTGGAATATAGTTCTTACTATCCATGAGATCTGCAATTTTGTCCCTGATTTTTTTTTTTTTTTTTTGAATTTTGTTGTAAGCAAAAAAGAAAAAGGTGCTACATCAGAACTTTGTCTACTATGGATCTAAGCACGAAATTGAGTGGACAAAAATTAAAACAAATTTTAGTGACAAAAATTGTGCTGTACTTTTTTTTTTTTATATGAGTGAGAATGGTAGTAATGTATATCAAAAAAGAAAAAGAAGAAAAGAAAAGAAAAGAGAATGGTAGTAATGTATTTTTAATCTTAAAATATAAAATGACTTCCCTTTCTCTTTCTCTTTCTTTAACAAATTATCTGTTATGCTTTGTGTAAAAAGTTAATTTTGGTAATTGACAGAGCTTTACAGAATTGGAGTACCTACTTTTGGGATTGGTTGCAGCGGTTCCTTCTTTCTTGATACCAATTCTCGTTGTTGGGAAGGTAAATTCTTTAACTTTTTCAATCATTTTTTTACTTTTTCTATTAATGGAGAAGTCCATGAAGATTGTTGGGCTGCATATCATTGTGATTTGTGTCATGTTTATGAGCACGTATATACTATATTGTCCGTGTATTATATTTGTTTTATATAGATTAAAAGTATTCAGCTGTGTTCTTGAAATGGCATTTTAAATAAAATTGTTGAGTTAGCATGGACCATGATGGGTGTATCCAAACTATATTGTAAGCTTTCATTTCTAAAAAATGTTATGAACTTTAAATTGACTATATTACCTGAGCCTTTCGTAATCCATGTGAATTGGGAACTAATGGCTATTTTTTTAAAGTGCAGTTGGGGAGAGTTATAAGTTGCTCAAAGCATGGTTATTGTGCTAATTATTTTTCTTTTTGGGATCTTTTTTGCAGGTTGATAGCTCTCTGCCTTTGAAGGATCGTTATTGGGTCAAGGCAAGTGTTTTAGTGGGGTAACGTTTTACTTATAATAATTATGAAAGCTTATAGAACAATGAAAGTTGTTTTGGGGTCATTGATCTTCTGGATGATGTGTGCTTTGTTTTCACCATTGTTATGCTGAATTTACTGTCAGTTGCGATGGGCCTAGCTTTTATAGTCTTTTTTTTTTTGGTTGGTATTCCTAACCTTGTATTGCACTGATAGAAATATGTAATTTTTAAATATGTGCTTAGCATTCATTCTGAATAATTGGTTTATGACTTTGCTGATAAGAATTGCGTCCTTACATAAAGCTGAAAGTTCCTTATGTGGCTGCTTGGGCCAGACCTACTCTTGATTATGATTTTGTTTAACCTAAAAACACCAAGTCCTCAAGATGTTTCTAATATAAAATTGTTTGTTGCACAGGCCCTTACCATCTTTACTGTACCCATGGAGTATTAGTCAATCTCGTAGAACATGAATGTTGAATAACTTTATTTTTATGAATTACTGTAGTGTTTGAGCCATAAATTCTAATTAATGAAAAAAGAAAAGAAATGCAGGGGTAATATTGCCAATGTATTTTTTACTTCACACAGAGCTACAAAAACTGTCATTTGAAATTTGAAGAGCTGCATAAGCAATGTAATCTCCAAATATTGTTCTTGTTAGATGCACTTATAACAATTGTCCTGCTTTTTAATCATCTTTGTTGTCTTTTTTTCATTTTCTTATTACTGGCAAAGCCTGCGATGAACTTTTCTTTTTGGTGGTCTATACAACACTTTTTTGACATTTGAATAGGTCCTTATCTCCCTCTACCTAATTATAATGTCAATCCAGTGGCCTTGCATATCTACCTCTCGATACTTTAAACTAATTTTTTATGGGTATTTATTCTTGGACTGAAAGACAAACTTATTTTTGTTGCAGGCCAGTTTATGGATTATACTCTTTAGCTATGTAGGGAATTACTTTTGGACCCACTATTTCTTCACAGTTTTGGGAGCTTCTTATACCTTTCCATCATGGAAGATGAACAATGTAAGCATTGAAACAAGAAACATTCAATAGTTAGAAACAAGAAATGCTTAATTTAATAGTTAGACTACATGCTATCATTTCTAATCAGATAATTTCTTTCCTTGCAGGTACCACACACAACCTTCCTTCTCACACACGTTTGCTTTTTATTTTATCATGTTACATCAAACATGACACTTCGCAGACTACGGCATTCTATTGCCGATTTGCCAGAGAAAGTTCAGTGGATTTTTGAGGCTGCATGGATTTTGGCTCTTTCCTATTTCATAGCATACCTTGAGACTTTGGCTATTTCTAATGTATGTGATAACAAGGTTTTTGTTCCATTGTTATTATCAATTTCTTTTGTCTAAGCTTACTTAAACTCTAACTATATTGCTTAAACTCTGAATATTTTTATTACTCTTTTCATTACTATTATGAAAGTCTGAATCTCTAGGGTGAACGTATAAATAAGTCTCCCTTTGTCCTTTTCTAGAAAAATTGACAACAATTATTGCAACATGATGAGACTTGTAAAAATTTGAAAATTTGACAACATTTATTGTAGAATACATGTTGCTGACCTTGACTAATCTGTTAAGGATTCATAATTGACCCCAACAAAATTTGGGACTAAGGTTTGGTTGTTGTTGTTGTGAAATAGGCACAGTTTTTTGTTGTGATGCACTTCATTTATTTTTTCTTTCTGAATGTTTCCCTTTTGAAGAACTAATTACATGCTGAACATATCTGGGCCATGAATGTATGATATAAAGTTGTGGTAATGACATTTCTGTTTTCTTGTTTTCTTGTTTTTGTTTTTGTTTGATCAAATGGTAATGATGTTTCATGTTGAATATGTGCAGTTCCCTTATTATGAATTTGTGGACCGATCATCCATGTACAAAGTTGGCTCCTTGTTTTATGCCATTTACTTCATTGTAAGCTTCCCTATGTTTCTGAGGTAAGAATTCTAATTTACAATTACTGGTGATTTCCTTCTGTTTCGCACTTGTATTGTTGTATTAAGTATTAACTAATGCAATGCTTTACTTATAAAAATATAATTGTGTTGACTGATTAAATTGTCAGAAATAAGCATTTGTTCATTGTGTTCGCATGTAAGAGTGCAAACTCTATAAATTTTCCTCTATCTTAGGTTAAAGAATGCCCATAGGGTTTTTAAATATATTTATTTTTCTCTTGTATATACATTAGTTTTCCTGATGCCAATTCAACTACATGTGCAGAATTGATGAGAAACCTAGCAAACCATGGGACCTACCGAGAGTGGCGGTTGATGCTCTGGGTGCTGCTATGCTAGTTACAATAATACTTGATTTGTGGCGCCTCTTTCTAGGACCTATTGTTCCTGTTTCAGATTCAAAACAATGTCTTCAACCAGGATTGCCATGGTTTCCAGGACATGCCAATGAAACATGACTGATGAATTTGCAGAACAGGGACATGGGTTAACTTCCTGTCATCTTGCTGATGTTGTAATGTTTTTTGTACCAACTAGATCATTGTTGCTTTTTTACATTTTTAGGATATGTAAAAAAATTGTATAGCAGTAAACAATCAAGTTCACTGTTTTTGTGATTTATTTCAGCCCAATCTATATTTAGATTTGACACTAAAATGATGAGGATCTTCTCTGCTGTTCATCTTCAAACTAAAATTAAATTTCTCTCATTTTCTCTTTGATATTATTATTCTTTGTTGGTTTGAGTTTCTGATATGGTCACTGACTGAATACATGAAGATGGATAATAGAAAAACATACAGAAGGTTTTAATGACTATCAAAGGAAGCAATATTTAAATTTACTAAAATAATTTTTTTTAATTTTATTATTTCAAATATTTAAACTAAATATTAGACTATTCGTATAGAATTATGAAAAGTCATGCATACTACATACACAAACACATTATAGATATTATAAATTTTAGTTTTATATTAATACAATAGGAATGATGCTCAATTTTTTTAAAACAGCCCTATAAAGTTCCAGATAGGATTGCAAGAAAAATAAAATTGCAACAGAAATGAATTCCAAACCCAATGATACAAAAATCCAGCGGAAGGCACAAAATTTCAGGGAAAATCCACAATAAGAAAAAGAAAAGTAAAACACTAATTTTAGATTCAGACTAATTTTAGAAAAGTAAATCTGAACCAAATCAATTACCTTCAATGAAACTAAACAAAAACAACAATCAATAATAGCTGAAAGAGCATCAAATTTTAGGTTCAGACAAATGTCTTCTCAATCTTCAGTTTGATTGAATTGAATTACAATAAAAGTATTTTGGGTAACAAATAATAATGTCTTCTTTATTCAACCCTAAACCAAAGTCCCATTTTTATCTTGTTATTGACTCAGCCAAGAGCCAAACAACCCAAAAAGAATCATGTTAGCCATAAGGCCAATTATTAGATTAACAATTTAGTTTCTCCATTTAGTTGTCAATAAAATCCTATTTTTACACCATAAAATTTTGAAAAAAAAAAAAACGAATTTTTTGTCAAGGTAGAGTTATTGAAGGAATGAAACCCTCAAAATGTTCCTTCACTGAAACAGAAAGTGTAACCTAAAGGCAATGGTTAGACCATGACATAATTTTGGAGTAAACATAAGAATCATTAGAGCACTCACATCAACATTTGTATAATAGAGAATGAAACACATTTTAGCCAATCAAGCCTAAAATTTATCTATATCAAGCAATGCAAAGTTGCGTAAAAATACTCAGTTAGTGATTGCTACAGTTTTCGTTTATGTTTACACTGACACTGTTTATTTTACAATTAATTTTTTATTCCTTATTTATGTATCTCAAGGGTGAAGGTAGAGAGTGAATAACAATTGTTGTATGTGAAAAAAAAGAAACAGTTAAAAGAATTAGAAAAATTGATATTTTAATGAAATATAATGTAAAATAAATAACATGTAAACAACAATATTTGCACGAGCAAATAACCGGGCAAAATTTGCTGAATAGTACTGATGGGGTGTGATAAAATACAGCTCCTAATTTGTCCATGAAGATTGTCCAGGACGAGCAAGGTACTCAAGACGAGGTAAGCTGTCTTGACTTGCTCAAGACGAGGTAAGCTGCCTTGACTTGCTCAAGACGAGGTAAGCTACCTTGACGTGCTCAAGACGAGGTAAGCTGCCTTGGTGTATTCAAGACAAGGTAAGCTGCCTTGAACGCCTTAGGACGAGGAATTATGGACGACACGTGGGTACTTGAAAAATTTATGAATGTGTAAAACGTTTCCGTATCATACGTGTAACCCCCAGTGACCGTTGCGCACAAAAAGGGTAACTCCTAAACAGTTGAGAGAGTTACATTTGAACACAAACCTCCTAAAATCAAGGGGAGGTTACAAATCCAATAACCGCTCTTCAGACACTATATAAACGTTGGTTCGGACCAAGAAAAGGTACGTGAAATCATTCCTAAAAAGTTGGAACTTGAAAATAATTGAGAGAAAAACTGACTTTGTTATCGGAGGGTTATTGGCCGGCAACCCCGGTCACCCTTGATAAGTTTTCGTTCTTTTTCAGGCTATCAAGATCAAGCGTTAGCCCTCTCTAATCCGAAGCATCCAGCCTACTGATTTTCTTCGCATCATCAAGTACTATTTCAGATAATTTTTTTGGTGAATAACATGTGGCTAAAGTTAATTAATTAAGTAGATTGTTTTTGGAACTCAAACTCAAGTTCCAAAAACAATCTACTTGACTAATTAACTTCGTCCATGTGCTACTTTCCTAAATTTTTTTCTAAAAACATGCTATTTGGCAAATTTTGCCCAACAAATAACAGTCTTTTATACATAAGACTTTTATAAAAACAAACAAAAACGACACACCGTTTACACCAAATTCTCCACACGTGGGAGAAAAAAAATCCTGAGTGGCACACGTGTTATCTTGTTTCTTAGAATTTTAGAACCAAAAGAGATAAAATCAGAAAGATAATAGCATTTGATATTTATACATTTCTCAACCTTACAAAAAATACAAAAAATCTCACAGCCTCTCTTTCTTTCCATTTCCCGCTCCAAAACCAGAGCTCTAAATACTCAAAACCCTCACTCACTCACTCAAAGTGCTATAAAATCTCTTAGGGTTTCGTTTTTTTTTTTTGGGCGTTTCGAAGTTTCGAAACCACATGAAATCGGCGTTTCGTGATGGTTTTGCTCCGTCGAGTGCACTGAGCTCGCATCAGAGAATGGCTGCCTTTGGAGCTCTCTCGCTATGTCCGTACAGCCTCTTGTGCCGTCCGAAGTACACGACGAAACGTTTCGTTTCGTGCTCGGTTGGTTCTCATACTAGTAGTATAGGTAATATAATGCGCTTCGAATTTGCTACAAAGTTGGTTTTGTTAGTAATGGTTAGTTTATGTTTGGTTGCTGAGAAAAAAAAATGAAAGAAAAAGTAAAACGAAGAAGAAGAGGTTTTGTTTTGTGTTTGCGTTGTGTTGGATTTAATGTTAAATAATGGAAAATTTATCGAATTTGTGATTGTTTAGTGTTCGTAGTAATGTGAAGTTGGTGATTGATTACTGAGAAAATGGAAGAAAGGAAAAAGGTCATATGTTGTTTTGAATTCGAGTTTCACATGGAAAACATTGCTTGATTATTCTTTTTGAGCTGTGATATTAGGTGAGAACTATAAGCGTCTATGTTTTGGTTACTGTTTTTGCACATTTTCTTTGAAATTTGAACTTGCTGAGAAAATGGAAGAAAAGGGAAGTTTTGTGTGGTTTTTCGTTCAAGCTTCACATGGAAAACATTGCTTACCTTTCATTTTTAGCTGAGAATGGTGAGAGCTATAAGCTTCTATGTCTTTGTTGTTTTGCGCATTTTTTTAGTAATTTTAAGTTGCTGGGAAAGTGGAAGAAAAGAAAAGTTTTTTTTTTTTTTGCACTCACATTTACTTAGAAAAAATTGCTTGCTTTTTTCTTTTTGAACTGAAATATTTGAGAACTATAAGCATCCAGTTGTAAAGTTCTTGTTTTGACTGTTCTTTCTTTTTATTTTTAAAATTGGGATTAAGGACTAGCTTTGGTTTGCATATATGTGTAAATTTAAATTCTAATCGCAAATGAAGAATTATAATGAGAATAGCTGTATTTTGGTTATTGTAATTTCTGTTATTTGTTTTATTTTTTAGAATTGGCATCTTTTTTAAATGCTGTTTCTTCTAATGTTAGTTTAAATGCTGGCCCCAAAATTTGGGAACTAAGGAATTGTTGTTTGTTGTTGTTGTTGTTCTTCTTCTTCTTCTTATGTTAGATACACGTAGATCTAAGGTACCGCGTAAAAGAACGGGAAAGATGGATGGGCCAAGGAAAAGTATGGAAGACTCGGTTCAGCGCAAGATGGAACAATTTTATGAGGGGTCTGATGGCCCACCCCTCCGTGTTCTTCCAATTGGTGGCCTGGGTGAAATCGGGATGAATTGCATGCTTGTGGGAAATTATGATCGATACATACTGATTGATGCTGGTGTCATGTTTCCAGAGTAAGATCTGAACACTTGTTTGCTATGGTTTTAAATCCTGAAGAATTGCATCTTGGTGATTACTGATTATAGTTTGCTATCTAAAGATTGTGTTTCTAATGGAGGAATTGTGCCCAAAAACTAGTCATAACTTTAGTTGCTTTAAGAGGTTACCAGATTTCAAATTCTGATCTAAATTGTCAAATAAAGCCCCTCTTCTTGGCTACATCTACTATGGAGGAAATTTTACACGACAAGGAAAATTTTCTACTAAGGACTTTCTTTAGTTCCTGGATGCCTTGAGTTTTTGTTAACCTTTATTGTGGTTTTACTTAATTTTTCTTTTTTATATTTGCCTGCTCATTTTCTTTGTATACTTCCCGTGTATGGTTGCGCCGTTGTGCTTTTTCATTAATTGAGTTTTATTCATTATAAATAAAGAATTAGAGGAAGTAGTTCTCCACCTGCACTTTGGAGTACTTGTCATATTTTACTCTGAAAATTGCTTTTTTGCTGATTTAGATTTAACTAGATGTTTTTTCTAATGTATTGACATCATACTTCTCACTTGTATTTCAGCTATGATGAACTTGGAGTCCAAAAAATTGTACCTGATACCACATTTATCAAAAGATGGAGTCACAAAATCGAAGCAGTTGTTATAACACATGGCCATGAAGATCACATTGGTGCGTTGCCTTGGGTAAAGTTTCTTTCTGCTTATTCATCTTAAAAGATAAAGAAATTCCTTCTGCTTCTTAGAAATGATAGTTTGACTGAATACTGATAGATCTAGTACTTGGTTATTTATCTTGTTAAGTCTATTAAGTCTTTGTGGCAAATTCTTTGTAATGGGGCATGAGGCCAAATTGTTTCTCATGTTTTATCATTGATGAATTTGGAGGGACACTGCATTGGGACTCGCATCTGGTGAAAGGGGAAAAATTGGTGCCTTGCTTGATGGCTTGCAGTTGTAGGGCATCTGATGGGCTTCAACAAGGCCTTTTGACAACAAATAAACAATTTTCATTGTTTAATTGTATGACCCAGATTCATTGCCATTGGCTAGTTGGGATGGAATTGTCATCAAACCTTAAAGATACATTTGGCATTGTGCATTGTTTAAGTGATGTCTCCTTTGTCATTGTTAACTACACTCCTTATTTCTACCATAGCAAAGCTGTGTGCATTCATTTAATCTTTTTATGTAACACTCTGTTTACTATTTTCCTTTGAGATAATCTCAGATTATTAAACTAAGGAAAGTACAAAAAGATAAGCAGGCCTATCTCTCTCTCTTGTATTATTGCCACAAAAGAATTCCTGAAGTAAATATTACCATAATGTGATGATTTACTTTTAAAATTATTACTTTTATGTATTTAGTTATTGTTTCAAGTTGCCTAGCGTTTATCATTTTCATATACTTTATAATTCAGGATAGAAGCCTTAATGGTTTTGATACCTATTTTGTTGTAGGACCTTTAGGAATTCAACACTAAGTTAGGGTTCTTGATGAGATCTTGAAGGGTTTTTGATAGGGTTTGATGTTTAAGGGTTTAGGTATGGTTTGGTAATAAAAAGATTGGATCTTGAATTAAATGGTGAATAGAACAAGAAATAAAGAAAGATAAACCCTAGGCAATCACAACTAGGAAGGAGAACTCAAAGCTTTTAAATAAGCTGTTGAAATTTTATTGAATTCAATTTCTCTTTATCTCTATTTTATTGATTACATGAAGACTATTTTGTTGGGTAAATTATTTTATGAAGCCATCCTCTCATAACATGTGAGACCCACACATCTATTTTAGCATAGGGTAAATCAGGTAGTTACCAAACCACCCCTATTTTTGCTGAGTAACTTGTTGCTCAAAATCGTCTACTATTATTTATCAAGTATGCTTCTGGTTCTGCCAAATTGCAGTAGAAAATTGTGTTGAAACTTGACTTCCAATTCTTGATATTCATGTTTTTATTTGGAATTTTAACTCAATCTATTTCGAGAGAGAGAGAGAGAGAGAGAGAGACTGTGTCTGCAAAGTATATAACCAGATATTAATGACTCACATGGTTTCTGAAACAGTCATGAAGGAAACTGAAGTGCCTCCAGAACTGTATTAGACCAAGAAGCTCTTGAAAATTAAATGATTTAGGATTGAACTTTTAAGCATTATGCTCTTTATGTGTTTCTGCTGTTACAGATTTTTCACTACGTTTAATGCTGTATAAACAGGTCATTCCAGCTTTGGATTCTCGTACACCGATATTTGCATCTTCCTTTACAATGGAGGTACTTTTCATGGGATTTAATTTCATATAAATATAAACACACGCACACGCACACGCACACGCACACGCACACGCACACGCACACGCACGCACACACACACACGCACACAAACATAAATTTTATGAATGTGCTGCTTTTCAAAAACTTGATATGTCAACCAATAATTATTTTCCTGTAAGTTAAGTATAAGTCACTGTTTCTGGAGCCTTTTCTTCTTGTATCCTTGGGTTGTGTAAATATTTGTTTCTGTTCATCCTAGTACAGAAAGGTAATACTTTTTATTTTTCAACAGCTTATTAAAAAGCGTTTAAAGGAGAACGGGATTTTTGTTCCTTCTAGACTTAGGGTATTTAGAACACGGAGGAAGTTTGTGGCTGGGCCATTTGAAATAGAGCCTATCAGGGTTACCCATTCCATTCCTGATTGTTGTGGATTAGTTCTTCGCTGCGCTGATGGTACGATTCTTCATACTGGGGACTGGAAGGTAAAACTAACTTATATATGCTTTTTCCTCTTCTTTACTTTCATTCTCAAGGTGTATGAGAGTTTACGTTCAACAGATTGATGAAACGCCGTTGGATGGTAAAGTTTTTGATCGTGAAGCTTTAGAGGAACTTTCAAAAGAAGGAGTAACATTGGTAAGTCACTTGGATCTTTTTTATTATATTTTTCATATTTTTTTATGTTGATACAGTGCATATGATAGGAAATTCATCAGGTTTCACTTTGGGGGAGAGGTATGGGTTCACGAGTTGGGGGGTTAAGAGGCAATATTACCATAAAAATGAGTGTAGCGGAAATGAGAATGTTAAGATGGATAAGTGGGAATATATGGGAAGATAAGATTTGAAATGAGGACATCTGTTTAAAGATAGCGGTAACTCCTAATGAAAAGATGAGGGAAAATCGCTTGAGATGGTTTGGTCATGTTCAAAGGAGAGCGAGTAATGAACCAGTAAGAAAGAGTGAGCCAATCCATGTTGAGGAATGGAAATAGCCAGAGGAAAGCCAAAAATAACATTGGTAGAAGTATTAAAAAAAGATATGTCAATTAGGGAAGTAACAGAGAGCATGACTTCAAATAAGATAGAATGGAGAAAAATAATTAATGTGGCCAACCCAATCTAATCTGTCAAGGATCCATGGCCAACTCCAAATTTTGGAACTAAGTCTTTTTTGTTGTAGTTGTATGGGTTCACGAGGGCCAAAACACTAAAATATGAGCTCCATGTGTTAGTTGCCGTATGAACCAATTGCATCAGTCCCCTTTTGTGAGGTCTAGTTCCAGGGGTCCACTATTTACCCTTAGAAAAACAGGCTCCACCTTTTTGTGCTAATGGTAAAATCATCAGGAGGTATTCATGTGGTCAATGCTATTGGCGAATAATAGCATTAATGAAATTCCTTATCCAGAAAAAAAAAAAATGCTAGTACCTTATTAGGATTATATGAGACTTGTATGGCTGCCTTCTTTATGGAGGAGTTTTTCACAGACATAGGGTTTTTGTGTGTGTCTAGAAATTGTTCTCTTCTTTTGCAATCTTGTGGTTGAAAGGTTTAGACTGGCATCTGATGCCTTGTATATCTTGTTTTTGCTCTGTCCTTGGTGGTTATAATGCATTTGTTTTTGTTAGTCTTTTCTGTTTGATTAACCGTTGTTCTCTTTGTAGGATTTTGTCTATATATTGTGTTAATGCGGAAATAACTAAAATGCCATTTCAGTTTACAGCTTCATTTAAACTATCCACAGAGAAAAGAAGCAAAATAAAAATTACCAATTAATGCACATGACTTTGCAGATGATGAGTGACTCAACAAATATTCTTTCTCCTGGAAGGACAATTAGTGAATCTGTAGTGGCAAATTCATTGTTGAGGCGTATTTCTGAAGCTAAAGGAAGGGTAATTACAACTCAGTTTGCATCAAATATACACCGCCTTGGAAGTGTGAAAGCTGCTGCTGATTTAACTGGCAGAAAATTGGTATGTTCTCCCCAGCTCCTCTATTGTCATGCAGTTGTAGTTTTCTTTGTTATAATACTCTGCACCCTTGTATTTTCAAGATAGAATGTGTCTTAGAAGTTGTGATATAATGATTTGTGATAGGTATTTGTTGGGATGTCCTTAAGGACATATCTGGATGCAGCTTGGAAGGATGGAAAGGCACCAATTGATCCGTCAACTCTGGTAAAATAACATGTATAAGATTTCTTCTGTCCCTTAGCCTTTTTTCTTTTACTTGTGGCTACACAGTTCTCAAGTTTGGAAGTTTTTATGTGGAAAGAACAATTAAGAGCTCAATTCACTTTATGTTTAGAGTTGTGAAAAAATTGGCTTCCAGCCATCTGCTATATTTGGCTGGACAGAATTAAACTAAATTCATCTCAACTCAAAACTGAATCCCATGAAGTGTGGTTGTTTATGTGAATTCTTCTTTGCCATTTAACTGCATTAGGGGCGTAATTGCTGAGGCGTTGCATAAACATGTTGATCAAATATGAACCACTGTTTTTAGTGTCAATGTAGTAACTTTTTGATCAGAGGCATCCATATGGTGCAAGTTCGATCCAACATGTTGGATCCAATTTCTTCTTCCACCTTTGTTGTACTCTTTAATTTATTTTTATTTTTATAATATTTTTTTTATCACAAATTGGCAATAGGGAGGCTTGAACCTCTAACCTCACCTTTGTTATACTTTATTATCATATCCTTTTGTATGGCACTCTGAAGTCCAATTAAATGGGGAGGGTTGTGATAGATTAAGGACTTGTATAACAAGTTTTGTAATATGTAATGAACATGGGCCGACTCCAATTATTTGGGATTAAGGATAATGTTAGTTATTAAAAAGAGAAGAAGAAATAGTCATAAGGGCTGGAAGTGTGGCAGCCTCGATTTATGGCTATTACACACTGGCTCTGTAACTTCTGGTTCAACTGAACTAAGTTTCAGTTCAAGTCTTTGTCCCAATTTCATTATGATGAGATTAATTATGGGGAAAGAACAATATTGACATATAAATCTGTCTGCCAATGCTAATCATCATATACAAATCTACATTAATATCAGCATTGTTCATATTGCTCCTTTCATTTATAAATTTTTCATCAAGCTCTTGATTTTTTCTGTCCTCCACTCTTTCTAATTTATAGGTAAAAATTGAGGATATTGATGCCTATGCTCCAAAGGATTTGTTAATTGTCACAACTGGCTCTCAAGTAAGTTATTCTAGTTGCCCTTTGTGGCTGCCTGGTTCCATTGACAGCATTCTATTTATTGGACCAATTTAGCTGGCATATCACTATGTTGTATATTATATGTCAGGCAGAACCACGAGCTGCCTTAAATCTTGCATCATATGGAGGTAGTCATTCTCTTAAACTGAGCAAGGAAGATGTAATATTGTACTCAGCAAAGGTAACAACATTTTACAGAACTGTAACCTGCTTTCAGAATTCTGTATACATTGAGAAAATTCTTTCCTGATTCTCTCTGTACATTTTTTTTTTTTTGTTATTTAACGAAAATTTTGAAAAACAGATTTACAGATGTTTTTACTTTGATTGGCCAGAAAGTGTTTAAAGTAAAAATATTTTGCACAATCACTTAGAAAAAGTTTAAAAGCAGGTGTCATAAAAAAAAAAAAAAAAAAAAAAAAAAAAAAAAAAACCTTATGATGCTGTTCCATTTTGTTTTTGTTTTCTTCTTTAATGTTCATTCTATCAGAAAGGAACAGTGCATTATGTTGACGGTTGACCATGTTGAATATGTCCATATTGTAACTCCTACAAGTAGTCTGGTTTTAGGTTCAAGTATTGGTTCTCTACTATCTTCTTTGGTGATAATTACTTCAATCAATTAATTACAAACCTTCCCAGCTATAGTCTTTAGAATTCTGATCTTTGGGGATTTCATTATGGTTACATTTAGATCTTCTTTCTAAGCTTCATTACATAGTCAAATTAATAAAATTGTATCTGGTTTTAACTTTTAAATACCTTTAGGTAATCCCTGGTAATGAATCTCGAGTGATGAAAATGTTAAACCGGATATCAGAGATTGGATCGTCAATTGTAATGGGGAAGAATGAGGGCCTACATACATCTGGTCATGGATATCGAGGAGAACTGGTAAGTTTCATTGTCAGTCTTCAAAATTTGAATATTCCTACGCTATTGTATTTTTATTATTTTTTTTAATCTTCTTAAACATTTTTGTTTAATTATGGAAGAGAGCAACAAAAATCCGATATCTTATAATCATGTTATTGTCATATCAATAATAGGATTACTCAAAGAAAGTAGACATGGTTGGGTTTTCTTGGGTTTCACTTTTTGAACACTTCTCTCTTTTTCATTTTATGATGACTAAATTTTCAAGAGAATTAGTTGCATATAAATAAGCCTGTAGGTTAATTCTAGGTCCCATGGGTGGGATCTAGTCAGGCCTCATAAATAATCTATTATGTACAGACCTTGTTTCCATTACTAATGAACTAGATTCATCTGTCTTATTCCTCTGTCTTGCATATGATGAGATACTAATGAAATATGAAATGCATTCCTGCAGGAGGAAATACTTCAAATTGTGAAGCCACAACATTTTTTGCCCATACATGGAGAACTCTTGTTTTTGAAAGAGCATGAATTACTTGGAAGATCAACTGGTATTCGACACAGTTGTGTAAGTCACTGCTGCCTTAAATAAATGCTTGACGATTGATAATTTACGAAAAAGGAAGGTGTGGATTTTGGATTGGTGTTACATGTGCAAAAGAAATGGTGAATCGGTTGACCATCTATTCCTTCATTGTCCTATTGCTATGGATCTATGGTCTATGGTTTTGGGTCTATTTGAAGTAACTTGGGTTATGCCGCACACTGTTTTGGGGCTGTTAGGGTGTTGGTAAGGCAGTTTTGGTCGTCATCGAAATGGTTATATTTGGTCCATCATTCCTCATTGCTTAATGTGGTGTCTTTGGAGGGAGAGAAATAGTAGATGTTTTGAAGATATTGAGAGATCTATTCCGGAACTCAAGCTATTCTTTTTTAGAACTTTGCAGGATTGGTTGTTTGCTTTGCAAAAACAATCATTCCCTTCTTTTATTGATTTTCTAGACTCTTGCAATTTTTGTATTTGATTTCTTAACCCCTTGTACACTCCCTGTGTACTAGGGTGTTCATTCTTATATCAATAAAGCTTATTACTTATCAAAAAAAAAAGTTGTGTAAGTCACTGCTTTGTTATTATGTCTAGTTGATAGATTTGTAGCTTAGCATGATGAAATGGATTCGGTAGGAAACTCTGACCGGCTTAGATTCTAAATTTATCAGGCTTTCGGTACGATGAAATTGTATTTTAACAATTTTACTACATAAGCATTTGGAATTAAGTTGGGACTTTAACTGGGGCAATGACTTTTCTGCTAGAGTTGAGATTGAAATGAGATTATGCATCTCATTATTGGCTAGATTGAGGATCAGTAAGGTTAATCATACTTTCAGCAAGATCAGTAAGGTTAAGCTATTGGGTTTGTTGTCACATTGAGTGTTCCTTCGGGTCACCTTCCCCTTTTACAATTGAGAGCTTAATATCGTGCATATGAACATGCTGCTTTTGTACTTTTTTTTTACTTAGTATGGAGCTTTGTCACAATGAGCTTTAGTTTTCCATGACCTATTTTGGTCTTTTTGTTTTTGGACAAGTATGACCTTTTCTCATCTTTAAGATGGATAAAAAGATAACCCCCCTTTGCTTGTCTTTTCTATGAACCCACGAGGCAAGGGAATTGTAGAACAATAATTCAGGGGAAAAAAAAAGAACTCCTCTTAATGCTTGGCTTTTATTAGGGTTAACAAGTCCTCATGTCAGAATTTCATATTAAAGTGGAAGGGAAGATTGCCCTGTGTAATTACTTTGGTATATAGCATATTATGATGCAAAATACTAGTTAGGATTCTATTGATGTTACAATATACACATTTCATGTTATTTATAATACGATATGATGAAAAAATTTAACGTGACTTAATTATATCAGGTTATAAAGAATGGGGAGATGCTTGGGGTCTCTCATTTGAGAAATAGAAGAGTTCTTTCTAGTGGTTTCACTTCCCTAGGGAAAGAGAATTTGCAGGTTAGTGATCAAGGGTTTTGCCTTGCCTATAATGAAAATTTATTCTAGAAAATTCTTACAGATGTAGTCTTGTATTGCAGTTGATGTATAGTGATGGCGATAAAGCATTTGGTACATCATCAGAACTTTGCATTGATGAAAGACAAAGAATTGCATCAGATGGCATTATAGTGGTCAGGTAGTCCTCTTGGATCTTGCAGTACAGTTCAATATCATTGTCATCTATACATTGGCATCCTTATAACTCTCTTTTACAGTATGGAAATTTTACGCCCTCAAAATGTAGATGGTATGATAGAGAATAGCTTGAAAGGGAAGATAAGAATCACTACAAGATGCTTATGGCTTGACAAAGGGAAGCTTTTAGATGCACTCCATAAAGCCGCTCATGCTGCACTTTCAAGCTTGCCTGTGAATTGTCCTCTATCCCACATGGAAAGAACCGTGGCTGAGCTATTGAGGAAGATGGTAAGGAAGTACAGTAGTAAAAGGCCTGAAGTCATTGCTATTGCTCTAGAGAACCCTGCAGCAGTTCTTTCTGATGAGGTAAATGCAAGGCTATCTGGCAAATCCCATGTTGGTTATGGGAAATCAGCATTGGGAAAAGTGGTTGATGGACATTCAGAAGAAAATCAGTCTGATGGGATGCACACAGAAGACATTGCCAAAATACAGTTAGAGAACTCTTTACAAAAAAATTTGAAAGGTCTCTCTCTCTCTCTCTCTCTCTTATATATATATATATATGTGTGTGTGTGTGTGTGTGCGTGTGCGCGCGCGCGCGCGCGCAAGCTCATTTGTGGGTGGATTGGTCTACATGTCCAGTTCATGTGTGCCAGAATCCACTCATGCATGTAATTAATGGAATATGTTTCAGTGCTCGGGGGATGCCTGCTACATTTCCTGCTAATATTAGTAAAGTTTATTTGCACCATCAGATTAAGACATGATCTAATCTACTCCAAGATGATGCAATCACTAATTCTCTTGTGTTTTTGAAAATCATTGGAAGTTTTAAATTTATGGGGGACTCAACAAAAGTTCCATCTGTGGGGCTTCGTATGTTGCCGCACAACCCCAGAATTTTCAATTTTTGAATTTTGGAAGGTGACAATACATTGGTAGAGTTATTCTTCATCCCAGTGTGCAGTCCATTACATAAAAATGCTTAAAACGGAGAATTGATAATTTGAGATTTCTGCATTTATATGTCCGTACTTATATACACACATAAAGTGCCTGGTACTTTGAGTTAAATAAGGTTAATATTTTTATATTGAACATAAAATTTTCAATAAGTAATTCAAATCACATCATTCAATATACTTAACCTTGGTTGCTCCAAAACCACAGTTCTTAGGAGCTTGGCTGGTTACTCCAGCAGTTTAACCATTCGGCCAATGTATGACAATAATGGATCAATTGCATCATGCTAATATAATTTTGATGTGGTTGCTTCTGGGGTGGCTGCCACTGGAACTATCTACAATGTAACTGTACCTAATTTCAACTACATATTCTAACATTTTCACACACAATTTCGTAATTCTCTTTGGAAGTTAGAATTTGAGATGGGTGCATAGTATCATTGCTCAGGAATATTTTTGTTCTATATCCTCATGGTGGGATTGTGACACATAGGCTATTTCGTAAACTCTGGTACTGGCAGTGGTTTTTATTGTGATCTTTTTTCCTCCCATCATACATGATCCATGTAGGTGAAGGTAACGAACTTGAAAGACTACTACCCGAGGAAGACACCATAGCTTCAAGTTCCAGCTTAGCAGAGAGGCCTTTCTCCAATTCTAAGGATTCAGATGATTTCTGGAAAGCATTTGTTACATCATCGTCACCTGTTGATGAAGTTGCAAAAGATAACAATGGTTTCATTCCACAATCAAAACATGTCTCAATGGTTGAGAAGGACAGTGTTGAAAGTGGTAAGGATGAGTCCTCAAAGATGCCAAATTCTTCCAAGCCTGTAAAACGAAATAAATGGAAACCTGAGGAGGTTAAGAAGCTAATTGATTTGCGTGGAGAATTGCATAGCAAATTCCAAGTTGTGAAGGGAAGAATGGCCCTTTGGGAACAGATATCTGGAAGCTTGTTGTCTGATGGGATCAATCGAAGTCCAGGACAATGCAAATCTCTATGGACATCTCTGGTTCTGAAATATGAGGTTTGTTCTTGCTTCTTTTGGTTATTTTAAACTTTGGATGTCATTTTGAATTTCTATTATGAATCTTGTCTGGCAATGCCTCTGGATGGAAGGGACATTCATCATATGTGCGTGCACATGTGATATTTAGGATTTTATGTCCCTATCTTTGTCTACATAATTTTGAGTTTTAAAGCCAATGACCCAGAGCTCATCTGGTACCTTCTTCTCCCACAATAATTGGTTGGAGGGTTGTGGTTCAAGATCCACTAGGTGCATAGCTTACCAATACAGAAAAGAAAAATGAACAAACAAAAAAAAATTTGTAGACTTTTGAATTTGTTCAGAAAATATGGTTTTGATGACTAAGATCAGAAAATTCTCTAGGATTATGACCTTTGCAGGTCCTCAAATAATTGGCAAGTGCTCACCCTCTCTGTTTTGTTAATGATGGCAACACCCTCCCATCCTCTCCTGACAGTTAATTAACAACGATATTTTTGTGAACAGGAGAGCAAGAATGGGAAGGAAAGCATGGAGAGCTGGCCTTTTGTTGAGGACATGAGTAAAATTTTGTCTAATTAAAAATATTTTTATTTTGAACAGGAGACCAAGAATGGGAAAAAAAGCAAGAAGAGCTGGCCATATTTTGAGGACATGAATAGAATTTTGTCTGATATTGATGTAATGGCAGCAAAATGATGGGCAGAGAAGGAAACTGTTTTTACCAATTTTTTAGAAGATTCAGCAAGATGGATGCTCTATTAAAATTTGAACAGCTCTGACCACGATGAACATCCATCAGCAACATAATAATTGTAAGGTCTCCAGTAATGTTGAAGAACAACAATAGGTGAAGTAGATTTGTAGGACACAGACTGTAAATCAATCAAATGAATAGCTGAGAAAGAGGAGGGTGACCCAAGGAGAGAATTTTGAATTTGTTACATTTGACGAAAATGTTTACCTATACATTGCTCTGTTTTGATGTTAACAGATCCATTGTAACTGCACCATAGTTAATGGTGAAAGTACAATTTCCCCAAAAAAATCTTTGTCATTCTTTAGTTAAATAGATACATTATGGGTAGTATTTACACATTTATGTGATAACACTTAGTTTTAGATGGATTCATTCTCATTCTTTTTTACTTCTTAGTAAATTTTTTCTACACTTGGGTATTCGAAAAACCAAACTTAAAAAATCGCAAAGCTTGAATGTAACAATTTGAACAATTTTTTAGTGAAATTAACTCTAATAGAAAGAAAAGATTGGAAAGGATATTATTATTAGCAAAGATCATTTATTCAATGATTAGAAATTTTACTAGTTAAAATAACTGAAACTCACAACAGAAGGCAACAAATTCATTATTTAGCTATATAAATGCATTACATGTTTTTAGTAAAAATTTAGGAGGATCATTGTTTAAATTTATGTCCAAAATTATAGTAATTTTGTTTGCTAAAATACAAGAGGTAGGGAGAATTTATGAAAGGTCAAGGGAGGCCACGGCTCCCCCTAGCCCCCTCCCCTCCTAATTATTACTATACTCAATTGAAGCGAAATTAGTGTTCAGAGAACCGGAGAAATTTTGGACCCAACACTTAGGTCGTCTCTATTCATCGTCATATCCACCACGTGATACTGCATTGTACTATTCTTACGTTCAAAATAAATTCAACTGTTCAATATCGGATCCTAAACGCTAAACCTAGGCCAAGTGTAAAAGTAACCATTCAAGAGACTTCGTTTTTTTTTTTTTTGGGTAAATATTCAAGAGACTCTGTAGTTCTAGGAATTTCAGATCTTTTAAAGCATCACAGTAGACCTGCAAAATGTAAAATATGCGAAGCAGACGGAACAATTGGCAATAACATCTTACAAAAAGAAAGAAAGCATGAACCAAAGAGAAAATATAAACAACGTAAATATATATATTTTGGTCACCAAGATAATAATATTAACTAAGAAACACCAACATCAACAGTATTGGTACAAAGTCTAGGGCGATACAAGCCATCATATTAGAATACAGAAGCAATTAGATAGCGGGGGAGGTGTTACACAAAAAGAGACATCAGCGGAGGCCGATCCCAATCTGGATAAGGCATTGGCGCAAAATTCTGCCTCCCTGAAGCAGTGGATAACATAACTTGAGGCAGCAACAACCTGCAATCATCAACAAGACCAGATAGATCTCCATTAGTATTGACATTGTTAGCTACTAATGAGGAAATTGCAGCAGATGCATCAAGTTCTATTTCCACAGCATGGGTTCCTCGTTCTACACAAAAGATCAGACCTTCCCTTAAGGCCCAAAGTTCCGCTGCAATACTTGAATTCACATTTATAGATTTTGCAAAACCTACAATCCACTGGCCAGCTCTGTCCCTGAGCAGCCCCCCACACCCCGAGAGCCCACTGGTGCTGATAACCGAGCCATCGGTGTTCAGTTTTAGCCAGCCCTCAGCTGGTTTTGACCGCTTCACCTGTTTCACATGTCTTGCCTTCCTCGTGCTTGGATCCACCACACTATACAAAAACTCTGGCTTCCATTTCCACTACCTTCTCCAGGTTTGGATTAGGAGCTTGCTGTTTGAATGCCTTTATATTTCGTTGAAACCCATATTTTATTAAGTTACCATCCCGTAGAGAGCACATATTTTATTTGTTTCATTATTCTTTTTTATATTCTTTTCGTGAAGCCCACCACACCCTCAACCAATCATTTGTCCTTATTTTCCACAATTTGTGTCTAAGGCTGTGTTTGTTTTGGCTGAAAAACATTTCAAAAAATTGTTTTACACCATGTTGTGTGTTTGATAAGCACAAAAAATTTGGTCAAACTGAAATTATTTTACACTTTGATTGTAAAATAACCCTTCTTTGGTGTAAAGTCATTTCCGTTCTTATTTTACCTTCAAATTCATTTTTCAGATTGAAAACAGAGAGAGAGAGAGAGAGAGAGAGAGAGAGAGAGAGAGAGAGAGAGAGAGAGAGAGAGAGAGAGAGAGCACAAAGAGAGAGTAGAGAGAGTGAGATCGAGCTTGCGCCGTTGAGCTCAGACCACTGCCCCAAGCCTAGACGCGTTGTTGAGCTTGTGCCGGCGAGATCGAGCCGCAAGATCGCTGGCGGGATCGCATGTCATCGATCTTCAATTGCATGTCATCAATCTACAACCCACCACCCATCCCCGTCGTTGCTACTGCCTCTAGATCGAACCACCGATCTCATTGCCCAAAGTCCCAAGCTCGAACCACCGAGACCGATCTGGCCGCCATTGTCCTCCATCCACCCTGATCTCTCGCTTTCCTAACCTATCTCTCTTTCTTGATCTATCTCTCTTTCCCTCAATCTCTCAATCTTTCTCTCTTTGATCTCTAATTTTGTTGTTGTTGTTGTGGTGGTGTGGGTGGTGGTGTTTGGTGGTTTTTTTTTCTTTTGTTGATTTTGTTGTTGTTGTTGTGGTGGTGGTGGTGTAGGTGGTGGTGTTTTGGTGGTTTTTGTGTTGTGTGGTGTTGGTGTGTGGGTGGTGGTAGATTTTCTGTGGGTGCTGGTGTGTGGGTGCTAGTGGATTTTCTGATATAAAATTTGTTTGGAAGCTGAGAAAATGGTTGAGAAAATGTGAGAAACTAGTAGAAAATTTACATTTTCAGAATGTTACCAAACATTTGAAATTATTTTCTAATATAATTTTTAAAATTCAATCAAACACAAAAAATTATTTTCTTTTCTCAAAAATATTTTCACCTAAAATTATTTTATACCCAAAAATATTTTCCAATCAAACAAACGTAGTCCGGAAAGACATTGAAAATCCAAGATGTCTATGTTGTGTTAGTGGGTGTCACTTCACCCAGGACGAAGTGTGGCGCCGATCTGCTTAGATCTTCAACCACACCGTGAAGCTGATAGAAAGAAAAACGGTCTATAGTGGTATCAGAAAAACCGGTTCAACCAGTACCGTTCTCCGATTTTCATGTTTCAACCACCGATTTTCCGATCCGTTCCTACTTTTAAAACCATCTACTACTCTCTTTGTTTACTTCATCTTCATCGAGTTTGATTCAATCTCAGAAAAAAAAAAAAAAAAAAAAAACAAACAAACAAACAATCAAACAAACACAAAAAGTTTCTATGGGGTCCGGCTCCCCTCCCGTTTCAAACTCTAAATGAAAGACATCCGGCAGACCAACAATCTAAAGACAAAAAAACCCACGTCACTCTCTCTCTCTCTCTCTCTCAGAGTTGCAGAACAAGCATACCCACTGTCATACTCATACGCCCAACACGTGAAATACAATTTTTTCTTCTTTATAATTTGTTTTTCTTTCCCTTTCCTTGCTCCAATCTCTCTCCAATATCATCACTGTCAACCGGGTATTAGAGCTAAGACCAGATCTCGCTAGAGAAGAATGCATCACCCAAATTGAAACAAAATTTTTTGGACAAATTCAAAGAACCCAGAAGAGGTAAAGCAAGAACTCTCTCAAAATTTGTCTCTCTGTCTCCCTCAAAGTGAAACCCCAAGAATAACCTTGCAAAACCTATAACAGTAAAATCAAAGAAATTTAAGCCACATACCAGTACCCATAAGTCCATAATCAATCACCCATCCATCATATATATCACAAAATGAAGTGCTTCAAACAAAAAGAGAGAAGGTTTAAAAACAACGCTTGCATCTCAAGAAATAAAGGTGGGTGTTTTTTAACCTTTGGATGTGTTGTTTGCTACATGTAAAACAGGAGAAAAATGGAGGATTTTAAACGTGAGGGGATCTTACCCCGTGACGATGAAATCAGTAGCAAGAGGGAGAGACATAGACGTTGGAAATTAGGATATAAATTCAAAGAAAAATTTGTTGAGCCGCAGCAGTGATCTTGATGTGCTGGCCACATGGCGTCTCCTGCTTGACAATCCTTTGCCAAGAAATAAAGGTGGGTGTTTTTTAGCCTTGGGATTGTTGGTCTGTCAAGTGTCCTTCGTCTACTTTAAAACAGGAGAAAACATAAGAGTTTGAAATAGGAGGGGAGCCGGACCCGAAAGAAAAAAGGGTCTACAGTGGTATCAGAAAAACTGTTTCAACCAGTACCAGAAAAAGGGTCTACAATGGTATCAGAAAAACAAACAAACATTGATTCAAAATTTAAGTTTTATTGATCTTACCTGTAACCGGAGTTCGGAGACAGCAAGGTGCTTTTGTGGTCGGAGGCAGAAAGTTTGCTGCAAAGGCAGCCCATCAGTCACCGCAGGTAGTGGCAATCGGAGATTTTTAGTAAAAATTAGTGGCTATTTGTGAGGGGCTCTTAAAATTGAAGGAGGTCAATACGGTGGAAGAAGCAGAGTAAATAAGAAAGAAGGAAAGACCAAAGAGGAAGGGTCAGATGTCAAAGAAGTGACAGATGTCCCCACATGTGAGAGAAACAAGAAGAAGGGTCAGATGTCAATTTGGAATTGGATGTATTAATAATTAGCTAGTTAGTTATTTTGGTAGAAAAATATGTTAGCTTCTATTAGCCTCTGTTTCGTGTATAAAAGGAATAGGTGATAATTATTTTGTAACTACTTTCATTTTTTTTAATTAAAGAGAAAATTCAGTTTTCAGTCTCTCTTTAATCAAGGCATAAGTCGGGTTTTAAAAATTCCGGTTCAGGTATGGGTATTGCCCAACCTGATCCATATAATTTAAAGTGAAAAAGAGGTGGGGTGTACCATCCAGTAGTACTTAGCTTTAACATAATTTTCTCAAAACAAAAAAAAAAAAAAAAAAAAAAAAACTTTAAGATAACATGATTTATGACTTATGCGGTCTATGTTTTGCCCAAAAAAATTATTGGGTTGACAAATATGTACCCCAGTCTCCTATCCAAAAAAAAAAAATGTACCCCAGTCCATTAATTAATTATTACAATTACAAACTAGACTATATAGCATTCAGAAATGGTTGATTCAAGGAACGAGAATAACAATGGGAATGTTACTGAAAATATAACATGTTGTAAAAATAAAATAGGTTGTAATGAAATAATTAAATATATTCATAAACTTAATTGCGGATGTTGAAGCTATTGCGCGTCGACATTGGGCTTCCTTTGCAATTGAGCTTGGGCTCCGTGAGTTAGTCATTGAAGGTGATTCTGCACCGGTAATCCAAGCAGTCCAAGGTGGGAAACCATGCCAATCCTTCTATGGCCATATTGTGGATGACATACTCCACTTATCTAGTAAGCTACAGAGTTTTACTTTCTGCCGTGTGAAATGAAACTGTAATAGAGTGGCCAATGCTTCGGCTAAAAAATCTTGGGTTGGGTTAGACTTTCAGGTGTGGGTTGAAGACTTACCTGGAGATATCCTCCCTCTTGCTATGTTGGATTTTCATTAAGTTTTTAATTGTGTTCAATAAAAGCCCAGTCTGGTGTTCCAGTCTGGTTTTTCAAAAAAAAAAAAAAAAAAAAAAAAACTTGATTGTGAATGGTAATATTGAAATAAAACTTAAGATCTATTTTAGGAAATATTTTACTTATACAATTATATTTCCTAATTTTTTTTTTTAAAATTTTAGTGACAGATAAGTTATTTTTTGATGATTTTTTATTTTCATAATTATTATATATATGGAAAGTTTGTTTATTTTGAAATATATTAATTTTAGAAATTATTATATCTACTAAAGAATAGTTATTACAATCCTTTTGAAAAGGAATTAATTATTCCCCATTTTAATTTTTTTTAGAAAGAATTATTCCTCATTTTAAAGAATAACTATTCATAAGAAGTGATTATTTTCTATAATAAAAACATAACTAAGCTATTAAATAGCCAAATCATAAAAATAATTGAGAAATGATATGTCCACAACAATTTTACAACATATCCTAAGTGACAGGTTGTTACTGGTTGTTATTATTGGTGTAAAAAAGTAATTTTAGTGTTAGGTTCAAATTTGAACCAATAACAACTAACTACCTATGATTTGTTGTGAAAATGTAGTAAAAATGTTATGGACGTAGCATCTCTCAAAATAATTATTTCATAAAATAACTATAAAATAACTCTTACATTATAGTATTTATTACCGTTTGCAAAAAATGCCCTTAGTCATTTACCAAGTATGGCAAATACCCAGCAGAAGAGGTTTTCAAGAGAACAACGCCTTTTGTAGTTTGTTTTTTTGGGGCTGCTTTTGTTCTATCATTTGGGCAGGGCTGCAGTTTGAGATCCAACTCGGCAGAAAATTAATTGGTTTCCTGGTCAAGCATGCATATTCTGGTAATTTGGATCAATGCCCTGTGCAGTTTATATTTTTAATTAGCATTTCTCTTCCTTACCCATTTTTAATAATTTCCATTATGTTGGACTCTGAAACCTTGAATTTGTACAAGTATTTGTTTTTTTTATTATTTTATTTTAATGGGGTTTGGAACATGAATCTTCGTTAGAGCATCAGCATTGAAGAGGCCAAACCTCTTCTCAATGCCAAATTTGGAAGTAGTATACCATCGAGGCACAAAAGAGAGCTCTATTGAATGTTGAGTTCTGGAACAATTGCAAAAAAAAAATACCATGAAACTACAGTGCGATTCTAAACATAGAATCGCACTGTAGCTCAATGGTAAATGTCATATTAATATTTTATTGTAAATATCAGTTCTTTCTCTCTCTACAGTCTCTTATCTCTATCTCTCCATCGCCAGTGGCGGCTCCAGGAATTTTTCCCAGGGTGTTCCTCAACAAGTATAAATTACACGATCTAATAAAAAAAAAATTTTATATATTGATAACAACAATAAAAAAAACACGTAAATATATAAAATTTACATTTGCCTTCTACGAGTTTTCATATTTTGAAATCGTTGCATGATAGTCTCATTATCAATGCTACAAGCTACATCTTTTTCAATATACACAACCAAACAATCATTCATCCACTGATCTCCCATTCGATTGCGCAATTCATTCTTTATATATTTCATTGCTGAAAAACTTCTTTCTACTGTTGCAGTAGCAACAGGAAGGTCAAAGCTAACTTCACAAGCAAATAAACTAATGGATAAGTCTCATGCTTCCTTGTACTCACTAACTTTTCAGCAAGTTTATAAGTTTATTTGAAATATTAATAAAATTATTAATTGTTGTTTAGTTGTTTCATTAATTTGTTTGTCTTTTATAAACTATAGCTAATAATTGTTGTTATAAAATTATTAACTGTTGTTTAGTTTAACATAATTTAATTTGTTTGTCTTTTATACTGTATTATTTAATTAAATTATTAATTATTGTTTATTAATTGTTTTTCTCAAATAATTATTGATTAACTAAATTATTATTTATTAGTTACACATTACACTAAAAGAATAAGTTTATGTGCTGATGTGCACATTACACAAACCTGCCAATCAGAAAATTTCACAATCACAATTTCACAAATCACAATTTCACAAATCACAATATGCGAAATTCAAAAAGTAAAACCAAGATAAGAACAGTTTAATTTCACGGGTCACCACCAAACAGTCCAACACCAACACAACACACATTGACTGACCAACAAACAGATAAGAACAAAGATAAAACCAAAATGCGAAATACAAAAAGTAAAAAAATTATTAAAGTAAACCCCACTGTCCCCTGAGTGCTTCAGCCAAGCTGTCAGCCAATCACTATTTTTTTATTTTATTTGAACGTGCTTCAGCCTTTAATAAACTAAATAAAGAGAGAGGCTTCAGCTTCATTATTTCACATTTTCATCAATTTTGAGAGAGAGAGAGAGAGTCAGAGAGAGAGAGAGAGAGTCAGAGACTTCGAGAGAGACAGAGAGTTAGAGAGAAATACCTGTTGGAGCGATGAGGCCGGAGATGGCGCGATGAGGCCGGCGATGAGGCTGGAGCGACGGAGCGACGGCGCGATGAGGCTGGAGCGACGCCGTTGCTCTGGAGCTGGGCCGATTCCGATGGCGTTGGCCGATGGACTGGTCCACTGGAGCTGGGCCGATTCCGATGGACTGGTCCACTGGAGCTGGCGCCGTTAGGTTAATAGGTTTGCTTTGCTTCAGTGAGTGCTTTCTTTTCTTTTTTTTTGGAGCAAAGCTTTAGTGATTTTTAGTGATTTCTGATGTTACTGATTTGAGGTTTCTGATCTGTATTGGGGTTTGTTTTTTTTTTTTTTTTTTTTTTTTTTTTCTTCTTTGAGAAACCGTGGGTTTACTCCTCTGTAATCTTATGGGCTTGCCGTGGGCTTGATGTTGGGCTTGCCAGTTGCCGTCCGTTATTTTGCTCGGTTACACCTTTTTTTTTTTTTTTTTTTTTTTTCTCTGTTACAATTTTTTTTTTCCAGATTTTAGTTGAAATTTTATTTTAGGCTTTTTTTTTTTTTTTTTTGCTTGAAAGTAGAACAAATATATATTTTTTTTTAATTTCAGGGTGTTCCTCAATTTAATTGAGGGTGTTCCTATATTTTTTTTTTTAAGGGTAAAAAAAAAAAAAAAAATTTATATATAAAATTTTTTTTTCAGGGTGTTCCCAGGAACACCCTGGGTATAACGTGGCGCCGCCACTGTCCATCGCTACACTTGATCTTGGTCTCTCCATCACTGAGCTCTTTCATCACACCAAGCCTCTTGCTTCTCTGTCATCCCTTCTCTCTTGCCACGTCGATTCACCTCACTCATCTCTGAAGCTTTTTCACATTAAGCCTCTCTCTTCTCTCTCATCCCCTCTCTCTCTCACCATCGCTGCCGATTCACCCACCCATCTCCAAATCCCTTTAATCTCATGCTTTTCTCTCTCAGTCGGTCTCTCATTTCGATGGTGGGTTTCTAGTTTTGATTTTGGGTTTTGGATTTTGATTTTGATTTTAGGTTATATGGAGATTGGAGTTTTGATTGCGTGGGTTTCGTTCCGATGGGGTTTTGATAGAGTGGATTTTTCCGGTGGGCGTGTGGCATGGTGGTGGTGACTGGTGGTTTGTTGGGGTTCGACGGCAGTGGCAAGTCCAATCACTTTCAAGATCAGCATGGATTGTTGATGATGGGTTTTTCTTCAAATTTTTGTTTTGGGATTGTTGTTGTGATTTGCTGGGCTGGTGGTGATTTTTTGTAGTGATTTTGGTATGAATTTTTAGATTTGTTGTGATTTGCCTGGGGTGGCAGGTGGATTTCTAGTACTTGTTTGATTTGGGTGATTTTTTGTTGTGATTTGCTTGTTGTTTGCTGGGTATGGGTTTGCCAGAGGATGAGGCCGGCGCTAGAGATTGAGGGAGAAAGAGAGGAAAATAAGGAGAAAAAGAAAAATAGTAAAAAAAGGATTAAAAAAGAACATTTAAATAAAATGGGAAAAAAAATAGAGTTTTTGGATGTTAGGTATATTGTAAAATGATATGGTATAATTGATAAAGTAGCTTTTTAGATGGTAAAATAGGATGGAATTAGAAAAAATCAATGTTGATGCTCTTAGAACCCCAACAAAGATTTCATCTTTTTTTTTTTTTTTAATTTTTTTTATGAACTTGAAATTTTATTGAGAGAAAGAAACAAACTACAAGGCCCTACTGGACTCGTCCAAACTAATGGAAGAGAAACACGTAGAGCTATTACCAAATTAAAGAAGGTAAAAAAAATTACAAGTTAGGGACCTTTTGCTAAAGAGTGGGCCGTTGCATTACACAACCTAGACGCCCACTTTACAAAAAGACTTACCAGAAACAATGAACATATTCCGATATTCCTCAAATCATAGCACAAGGACTTGAGTCCGACTCCATAATGAGCACGCTTGGCAGGAGCTAAAGAGGGAAAATTATTGTATACTTTCAGAGTATTATAAATGTGTATTTTTTCCTCTTACATGAATGGTGAATCTCATTAATTAAATTCATGGTAGGACCCATAATTTATATGAAAAGAAAAAATATGCATTTATGATACTTCGAAAATACCTAATAATTTTTCGTTAAAAGAGGGCCCATATGAAGAAAACGGCTTAAAGAATCTGATTTTGATCTTAATGGGGATGCTTTTTATCCTTCATTTTTATTGGATGTCATGTCCTGGTAGTTGTACTAATGCAAATAGTCCTATTTATTGGAAACAAAATGGCTATTAATTGGCCAAGATGCGGCCAATGAAGAACTCTCCCGCCTAGTATAAGCACGTGCTAGGTTTTTTTTCTTTTTCGTCACGCTATATGTACGTGTGTTTCTCCAAAAAAAAAAAAAAAAGTTAAGAAAAAAAATATGACTTCTCATCAAAGGCATAAGCACAGTTTGATGCTATTAAATTCAAAGTTAAATTTAGTAAAAATATATTTTTTAATTAATATCATAACCTGCCTATGAAGAGTTGGCTCAAGTCAATAAGTGCAGTGCATTAGTGACTTTAAAGTTTAAAAGCCATATGTGATGCATCAATTTTAAATTTAAACTTCTCAAATTTATAGATTTATCAGTTTCATAAATTTATGTAATTTCAAAATAATAGTTAAAGCATTATGAATTAGTAAAGTGGGATATTTTTATTTTATGATGTATTTGTCTTTGTTATTTTGTTCAATTTGTGGGACATTTAACATTGTTATTTTAGAGCATTTGCATCCGGTTTTTACAAAAAATTATATTTTATCATCTCAAAAGTTATTTTATCATTTATACTATACTATTTTACAACACACCCAACATCCTAACTTTTATTTTTCTATACAATACATTAAAATAATATATCTACTTAATAAAATATATAACCAAAAAGTGATTCAGAGAGAGAGAGAGAGAGAGAGAGAGAGAGAGAAGAGAGATTAATAAAATATAAATTTTAAGTTTTATAATTTGCTACAGTACCGTCTTATATGTAAGACAGTACTGTACCTATCGAATTATAATTTAATTTAATTTTTTTAAAAGTCCTTCTTTCAACTACCATGCCTAACTAGTTTCTTCTTATTCTTTCTCTATTTTGAAAATTTCTATGATAAATTTCATATTGTAATATTTTAAGCGATTACTATAGTATTCAAGATTAAAAAAAAAAAATAAAATAAGTAGAGAAATTCAAGAATTTGGAGATACAATTACATGTTGAAGTTTTAAGATCTTTTGAAAGATTAACAAACTGTTGCTTTATTTTTATGTAGTAACTGCAGAGTTTAACTTTATAGGTACATTTTATTTAAAGGGCAAAGACTAGTTACAAAATTGGTTGTAGCCTTAAGCTACAACCTTACTCAATATCTTTTTATTGAAGGTGAATTTTGACAAATCTATCATTGGATTACATCTTCTTCTTATATCCTTCATGCATGCAAAATTTCTAAAAAATAAAAAAATTAATAGCTATGTCATCAATAAATTGTTTAAATTGCAAGTTTTTGTAGTTTAAAATTATGCATAAAATATAAACTTATAGATCATATAATAAATAATATCCGATTAGTACAAAATTTGACATGTATATTAAGAGCATAAAGAACATGCAATTCAATGATTAGATTTTCAAAATATATGGTAATGTTTATTTTATTGAGTAAGATTGTATCCTTAAACTACAACTAATTTTATGGTTAAATTTTGTTCTTATTATAATAGGAATAAGGAAATAAAAGGATATAAATAAGAAAAACAAAATTTATAGAATTAATATGATTTGGTTTGATTATCATCTATAGCAATAGCATATTTGGCTTAGTATATATTATATAACCCCAAAACCATGATAGTGTGGAATTTTAACACCATGATAGTCCATGATATTCCACAAAATCACCTCATTTAACTCAAAAATTCTTAGTGTAAATTTGTTTATAAGGATACAAAAGTTTTGTCATAGTTTTTACTATATATGGGAAAATAAAAATTTTTATTTAAGTTGTGTGGGTTCTTATTTTGGACAGTACTTAGGCAGTACCCAGGCCCAAGTAGAAACAAGGATCTTAGGTCTCCAATGAACTTTATGCTTGTTGTTTGGTGGACTAGGCTTAGTTCATCGTAGCTATATTGGGCTGATTACGAACCATGTTGTGCACAAAACATGGGCCCTACAACACGTACATATTCATACATACAATCATATACATATTGTTAAATAAATAGCTAAAGAATAGTAAGGAAATAAAGAAAAAGCATGGAAGGGCGTTTGGGATCCTCAAAAAATGAAGTGATATGTCATTGTATTGAGTTTCAATACATTGGACTCTATTTCTTATTGGGATATGTCAAAAGGTTCAAATAAGTTCAAAAGTCACAGACTTAGATAACTCAATGTAAGCTTCCAAGACTTTTTAGGCTTGAATCACATTGAATCCAAGTGTATCTTCTAGCACTTATCTCAAGATCCCTCATATTGTTTCCCTCTCTTTTCTATTTCCTGAGGTTTAAATCAGTCTCTTAAAGGCTATTTTTGCTCTGATTAATTATTACTGAATGATCTTTGCTGATGGCTTATACCCCTTTTATAGTATTTTCATAGGATTTTTTGTGTGCTAGTGATTCCCTCCATTTACCGCCCTGGGTACCAGAATTAATGTCGTGTCAGCAACATTGGTTTTTAGTCATTTCCTCATTTTCTCACTACATTTTTCTTTTGAGATTTCCCCCCCTAAAAAGTCCCCACTGGCCTTCCTCTTTTGGGGGTCCTAAGGGGTGACTTTTAATCTCCTTTCCTAAGGCTTCTAGAGAGACTTTTTCAGATCCCGCCATTTGGCTGCTTCACCCTTTATCATTTTCTCTAAATAGGCAGATTCCCCTCTATCAAGCTGAAAGATTTCCAGCCACCTTCCTTCATGGTTCACCTTCCTGCTTTTCCCTAGGTACTAGGTTTCTTTCACTAAGTGCTGATTCCTAAGTCATCAGCTTTTTTTCGAGTCATAGGCGGCTCATGGGACATGTCTATCTTCGTTCCTTGTGTCCATGAGCATGCTTCCTTGAACTTTTCAATTCCTAACTGCTTCTTTCCTATATTTCTTGAGGATCCCCCTCTGGTTATGATCATTCCAAGGTATCCTGGTCTAGTCTCTTTCTGGGCTCCTTGGGGGCTCTTCTCACAAAGGCTGGGCTAAACTTCCTCTACCTTTTCTTTTAAGGCCTAGGGCTTGCCCATTCATGAGTTTAGGCTTTCTTTTACCCATTTCAAATGGGTCTTGGCTCACAGATTGGGCCCTCTTCATCTTTACGAGCCCATTAGTTTTGGATTTCAATACTTGTAATATTTTAGACCTCAACATTTAGCCTCCTGAGCTTGTGGGTTGCTTACAGCCCACGCGTGAGTAAATAAGATTTCCATTCCTTTAGGACTCTTCTTTTGTTTACTGTTGTTATGGGTGAATAAACTCCCTTATTTTTTTGGGATCCTCTCCCTTCCTATCCGAGGATCCTTATCCTTCACGTTGTTTTCTGATACTCTTATTCCACGTTTCCCATTCCCCTTGTAACTCCTCCCTTTGTTCAGAGAACTAGGTAGTTAAGGATTAAGGGTGTGTTCGGTTGGAGGAGTAGAAAAGTGGGAGGATGGAAAAGTGGGAGGATGAAAAATATTTAGTTTTTCCTCTTGTGTGTCCGGTTGGAAGGATGGAAAAGTGGGAGGGTGGAAAGTGGAAGGGTATAAATTGACTATTATACCTTTGTTAATAGTAACATTAAAATAAAATTTAAAAAAAAAGTTCAACATTAACGTTGAAATGAAAAAAAAAAAAAAAAAAAATTCAACGTTAACGTTGAAATGAAAAAAAAAAAAAAAAGAAAGAAAGAAAAGTTCAACGTTCAAAGTTAACGTTGAAAGAAAAAAAAAAAAAGGAAAAAAAGAAACAGTTCAACAGTTCAACGTAACGTTGAAAGAAAAAAAAAAAAAAAAAAACAAAACGTTACTCAGTAACGTTTGAAGAGAGAAAAAAAAAAAAAAAACAGCCTTCAATGGGATGGGGGCATTTTAGTAAATGCTCCCATCCCCAATTTTTTCCCCCCACCTTTTCCTCCCAATTTGGGAGGAAAAGTTTTTGTGGGCCCGGAATTTTCCTCCCGGTTTTCCATCCTCTCTAATTTTTTCTCCAAACGAATAGTGAAAAATGTTTGTTTTCCTCCCTTAGTTTTTCATCCTCCCTATTTTCCCTCCAAACGAACACACCCTAAGAGCATGTTTGGATTGCATGAAAACTGAGTGATATCACTCAGTTTTCATGATCCATCATCCAAAACAGGTAGGGCCCACAGTTTTTTGTTTGTTTGGATTCCATGACTCAGTTTCCATCACTCAATTCTCTGATTTTTGAGTGATGAGTTATGGAAACTGAAAACACATTTTAGCTGTTTTCAGTTTCCATAACTCATAACTCAATGGCATATTTGTAATTAAACACACTTGCAACTTTTCTGACTGTTTGACTTTTTTTTTTTTTTTTTTCTTTTCTTCTCCTGGTTCGGTCTTCAGCTCACTTCTTTCTTTTTTTTTTTTTTTTTTTTTTTTTTTCTTTTCTTTTCTTTCACTGGTTCCGTTTCAGCTCTTCCTTTTTTTTCTTCTTTTCTTTCTTTTTTTTTTGCTCTTTCTTCTCTTTTCTTTCACTGGTTCGTGTCTTCACTTTTTTTTTTTTTTTTTTCTTTTTTTTTTTTCTTTTACTGGTTCGGTCTTCAAATCTTCTTTTTTTTTTTTTTTTTTTTTTTCTTCTTCTTCTTTTAGTGGTTCGGTCTTCAGTGTTTTTTTTTTTTTTTTTTAATACTAGATTCGGTGAGTTTAGGTACTTGAAAAAAAAAAAAAAAAAAAAAAACTGAACTAAGTGATAGGTATAGGGCCCACAAAAAGTGTGAAAAATATTGAGTGATGACAAGTGAGTGATGGTGCCAAACGGGTAGGGTATTTTGAGTGATGAGTGATGAGTGATGAGTAATGAGTGATGAGTGATGAGTGATGAGTGATGAGTGATGAGTGACGGAAATTGAGTGACATGTTTTTTTAAACCAAACAAGCCCTAAGTGACTGATAAGTTTCCCCCCTTTTTTTACATTTCTTATAACTCCCATTAATAACAGACAACTAACCTCCCCATAAATTGAATTTTGGCAACTGACGCGTTTTTCTATGCCTCATCTTCTCCACTTTTCTTCATGCCATTATTGTTGACACTTCAATCCTTTCTTTGAAAAATTTCTACCCCTTGATTTAGACGTTCATAACATCATATAAGTAATAATAGATTAAAGTACTTTAAACTATCTAGACCCATGCTCTGTGATAAAAACTTTTATCAAAAGCAGCCGAATGACCCTAAAACAAAGAATTTAGCTGGATAACTTTTTTGTTTTTTGGTTATAGACATTCATACATATCATATCAACATGGGATACTTAATTTATTTTACATCATTATTTTATACGTGAATATCTTTTTTACATGTAAGCATACAAAACTGTAACGGACCACCTAGTTCTAGTTACCGTGTTAACAGTGGTGTCTCACATATAGAACAAGTCAATTTTTCAGTAAGTCCCCCGAAAATTGAGAAGATGTGACATATTATCTAACTCGATTTCGAAATCTTGTGAGTTTTTCTATTATTGAACTTGAACATGCAATGTAGTTCTAAAATGTCGCTTTTGTTTGAGGTGATGGTTGGAAATATGCAACCCAATCTTATCTCAAACTTGTGTTGTTCATATCTCCAAATGAAAATCAACTTCATTTGAAGCCAGTTTTTCTCTGTCAAAGCAAAAAATTCTCCTCTTAGAAAGCTAAGCTTTGAAGACTGGCAGAAGACTTGCAAAACACCACATAACTTGGGTCCCATGCAAACCCATTTTAAACGGAGGTCTAGTTAGAAATTAGTATAGTCTTAGAAGTTGGATCAACTTGCACCAGTTATAATTATACAACATTATCAGACAGAGAAAGGTCGAATACATCTTGGAGTTTCAATTGATTGATAACAACATGAACGAAATGGAAATGCCCAGTTTTTTACGACCTGAACCTCTTCATTCCCAGTAAAACAAGGCATAGACGAAAATTTAAAATTTCAGTCATCAAATTCAAAAGGTCTAGTCCATATCCTTATCAGTCACCCCACTCCAAGAAATTTAATTTCAAGAAATCAAAATGATTAAAATTAATTATAAGGAAAAATTGATGCATAAATTTAAAATATTTCTGCTCATATTTAATGAGCAATCCTGTACTTACGTGCATATTGCAAACCAATATACAATGACAACAAACGTCCTCAGGTAAACAAAGACTATACGAAGCGAAAGAAATTACATAAAATCAGAAAAACACCCTACTTGGCTCCACAAATATTTGTAGCAATGTCACCAGATACAATTATTACTTTTGCACAATTTCGATCCCCTTCATCTCATGTAGCACCACTATTGCAAGTTTTTTTTTTTTGCAATTAGTAGTGCGGATAAAGCTTGTCTTTTGCACTTTAATGGTAAAATATCTCAACATATGCAATATACAAGTGCAGGTGCGAATGCTTATGATGAATTTGTCTTTGTTTTTTGTGATTTGTCTTTTAATCTTTTTATCTAAAAAATAGTATCTAGAAAATAGTTAGATATAGTGCATTAAATATTTAACCCATACACACGGTTGCTCCATTGGGGGGCTATCCAATTTTTTATTCACTACCAACGCACATTACGCACATCCTTTTCGTAAGTTTCCTTTTCTTATTTAACCCCCCAAAAAAAAAGTTTCCTTTTCTTTGCTTTTCTTTTTCTGACTCCTTGTACACCAAGCTTAATTTACAATCGTTTGTTGCCCCCACCATTAAAAATTAACAAGTAGTCAAACACTACACTATAATAACACCCTTGTTATTCATTTATTTATTTTTTTTGGAGAAGAAACACCCTTGTTATTTATTCCCTACTCACTGACTCTTTTTATATAATTTAACTTTAATCTCACAACTACTTACACGTCTCATTCTCATCTCACAACTCATATTTTCATAAAAAAAAATGCCAAAAACCAACAGTCTAGACAGACTGACAATCACAAAATCAGTGAGATCACAATCATAAACCCAAAAAATAAAATAAAAAACACAATCATAGCAGATGAGCTCATAAAGAAGACTAGCAGTTAGGTCGTTGAGAGAGAAAGAGAAGTAAAGTCTTGAAAATAGAGGTCGGTCGGAGGATTTTTTTCTTTTTTCTTAAATTAAAGTGGTGAATTTTGGCTAAAATAGTGGTTTGTTTGGGCTGGGTTGTTATTTACAAAAATGGAATTGTTGTTTGGGTTGGGACTCATACTTATTGTTGTGAGGACTAATTTATGATCTTGTTTGGGTTTAATGTTGTTGCTTGTCTACAAAAAAAAAATGTTGTTAAGATTTTAGTCTTGGAGGAGGCATTTTTTGTTGTTGGTAATATCAGAGGGCCTGGGCGCTCTTGGGCACATTTGTCCGCCCCTGATGTGATCTTTTATATTGTTACCAGTATACCAAACATTCCTTAATCCTTATAAAACATTGTATTGTAAAAAAAGAAAAATTTACTACTGATTTGATGAGCCAAACAGTAAAAGAAGGAAAGAAAAATTAACTACTGATTTGATGAGCCATTAAACATGGTTTGTAAGGCCATGAAAAAAAATTTAGTAGAGGCACTTTTTTTTTTTTTAATTTTATATATTGGCCATTATGTCCTAGTGGCAGAGTTAGAGATTTATTTTTGAAAGAGCCATATATAAAATTAGAAAAAAAATCTCAGTGTATATATTAATTACATTTTTTTAATGGTAAACTGAAGTTTATCAACTAAAAAAGAAGTACAAGATACGATCAAGAAACAAAGGGAAACATTAGGCATTTTCAAATTAATTACATCTATACTATATATAAAATCTAGAACATTAATGTACATATAATTTAATTTATATAAATGATAAATAGTAGTGTATTTTAATAGGTACAAATAATGTTACATGATATATAGATTATTTAATAACAATTAAATATATGGCAAAGAAAAGTCAAATTATAAAAAGAAAAAAGAAAAAGTACCTTGGGAAGTAGGATTATCGGAATGCTATACCTTACCCACTTGCTTTGGTAGAGATTTTAGAGAAGATTTTAACCACACATTGATACACATGTTTATCTAGTCTGCTGTTTGCGACTATTATTTAGCGTCCGTTTGGTTGGAGGAGTGAAAAAGTGGGAGGATAGAAAATGGTGGAAGAGTGGAAAAGTGGGAGGATAGAAAATATTTTATTTTCTCTCCTATTTGTTTGGTTGGGGGTGAAAAAGTGGAGAGATGGAAAAAATAGGTTTGTATAAATTTACTCATATACCCTTATTAAAGAATGATACCCAATTAAAACAAAAAAGTGACAAATAACCACAAAAAAAAATCACCCAAATTTATTAAAAAAATAAAAATCTTGTCAAAATAAAATCACAACTAGTTAAAAAAAAAAAAAAAAAACTATCATGCCCAGGCCTAGAAAATCAAAAGAAGAAAAAAAGAATAGGAAAAAAAAAAAAAAGAAAAGAAAAGGCAACGTAGCCAGGCCTGAAAAAAAAAAAAAAAAAAAAAGAAAAAAGAAAAAAGAAAAAAGAAGGAAGCCAACGTGGTTGCCCAGAAGGAAAAAAAAAAAAAAACACATAAATTCAAAGCGACGTGAGAAGAAAATAAAATAAAGGCAATTTAAATAAATGTGTATATATGTACTGGGCATTTTTGTCAATCAAGAAAAAATTTATCCTCAATTAGATTTCTCTCCATTTTGGAGAGAAAACATTTTGGTGGGTCAGGGGAGAAAATACCTGAACCCCACCATTTATTTTTTTTCCTTTCCATCCAACCAAACACACCCAAAAAAAGTTTTCTCTCCTATTTTCTCTCCAAAGTTTTTCATCCTCCCTGTTTCACCTCCAAACAAACACACCCTCACACAGAAGCTTTGTTACATTGTAAATGACGAAAACTAGAGCCTAGAGGAAAGAAAAAAAGAACTAAAACAAAAAGAAAGTGGACAAAGCAGTCAAGACACTAGAGAGAGAGAGAGAGAGTCGCCTATCACCTATGTCCTATCCTGTGATGAGCAAAATGTTTGCAGCTATGTGCTGGCGAATCAAAAAGATCTTCAATCTTTCTACTGTTGCTGTGCAAGTAAGCCCTTAGAGTGAAAAATTAGATTTTTTTTTTCCTTTTATTTTGTGAGATATTTGCTAAAATAACTGTGTTCACCTTAAGATGCCGAAAATTTTCTAATTGTTGTAATTTTTTGACATATATATATATTCATCACTAATTGGACTGTTTCCATTTCAACGAAGGTAATATGTAATTTTGGACTTATCCGGATATTGGGGCAAAAATGTTAAGATTTAAATATTTTCAAATGGGTTAAGATAACTCCTAAAAATATATATATATATCTACTAAATTTTTTCCCTTTTTTTTGGGGGGGGGGGGGGGAAGAGGGGCGAGGGCCCCCTTTGGTCCTAATGTGGCTCTGCCATTACTATGTTCATTGATAAAAAATAATAAAAAATAAATAAAAGTTCAAATACAAATTACACCTCCAAAATTTGAAGAGTTTTTAGATTTTACACAATAAAAGTTTGTTTGGTAGAAGGGTTTTTGTTTTTATTTTCAAAACAATAGGAAAACAATTTTCAAAAAATTGAATTTTTTTTTTTTTTTTTTTGAAGCTGAAAAAAACATCATTTATTCAATGTTTAAAAAATTGAATCCAAATACAATGCCTCTAAGGCAGGCGGTGGTGATTCTTCTAGCCATACAACATCATCATCTATTTGGCAAGCTAGCGAGCCAGAGAATGGGCTACAGAGTTTGCACTACGACGAACACAATTAACAGAGAAGCTCCTAAGGCCTGCAGGCAGCAGCTAAACATCAAATATTTTCATATATCAGACCTAGCCAAGACAAATTTACAGGTGGGGATAAAATTGCTTTCATAACATTTACATTGTCTCCCTCAAGAATAATCTCTGAGAAGCATGCATCCACCACAAACTCTATTGCTTTTTGACATGCCAATGCCTTTGCCTCCTCACTATCCATTATTGGAGATCCCTTAGCCGATAGAGCAGCCATCACTAACCCCATCTCATTTCGAACCACTGCACCACAACCTGATGCACCTATTCGCGTAAATACACCGACGTCAAAATTTAATTTGTAAACAGACCCCGAGGGTGACCTTCATAACTACCTCGGCTTTGCATGTGTTGGAACAACAAGATGGTTTTGAGCTTCCTTATACTCCTCTAAGTAGTCCCTTGCTCTTATATTTAGCTGAGTTGGGTCCTGCAGCTTACCTTTATGGACAACTGTATTTCTTTGGTTCCAAATTAGCCAACTTTGGACTAAAAAAGTTCAAACTCCTCAGGGACAACTTGTTCAACATAGCTATAAACAGCTACAATATATCATCCTGACCACTTGCACACTTCTGTATTCAAGTCGGAAATCTATCCTAGACATCCTATGCTACACCACATTCCCATAGCCTGTGAACAACTAATTCAGGAACTTGTTGACATATACTACAATTCCCATCTTCTATGACTCTACTTTTGACCAATTTCTCTCGTGTTGGCAAGATATCTTGGCACATAAAGCTTCCACAATTTTCTCCAAACTTGACCTCTTGCCATTGGTTCCAAGCTCTCTTCCATCCTATTATCTTCCTCTGAGATCAATCTAGCTATGTGATAACCTAACTTCACCGAGTAAGCCGCATTTTTATTGTGCAACCACAAGACTAAATCATAAACATGTCTTCTGCTTAGAGGGATCCGAAGAATGGCTTCTGCATCAGTCTAGTGAAAATTCGAGTCAATCAGTTCACAATCCCACCAATGAATTCTCCAATCAATTAGATCTGAAACCCACCACTCCCATTCCTCTTGTGCTAGTGGATGAAGCACCATGTTTGTCCGATGATTTGGGATCCACTTATTCAGCATAACTCAAATAGATGAGCTGTTTCCCACCTTCCAGTAGCAAATTTTCTTCTACATTGGTTGCGTTGCCATTAAGGTTTTCCACACAAAAGAGCTATTTGGAACGTCAGAAGCCTCTAAAAAATTATCCATTGGGAAATACTTTACTTTAAAACATCTATAGATAAGAGACCTATCCTCTTGTCATAATCTCCAACCTTGCTTTGCCAACATACCTGTATTGAAATTCCTTAAATCACAAAAACCCATTCTACCCTCCTTCTTAGATTTTGTTAGCAAATCCCAACTTTTCCAATGGATCTTCCTCTCTTCATCAATTTGCCCCCCACCAAAATCTTGCACACATAGAGTTAAGTTCATCACAAAGCTTAACCGGTAATAGAAAGACACCCATTGTATATGTAGGAATGGATTAGGCCACCACTTTTATTAGCACTTCTTTTTCAACTCTAGATAGTAATTTTTCTTTCCATCTTTGGATTTTTTTCCAAACCCTTTTGCTTAATAAAAGAGATGGTTTGGTATTTTTCCCTTCCAACCAATGTAAAATTCCCCAAGTAGGCATTAAACCAGTCTAGCTCTTTAACTCCCAAAGTACACTTTATCCAATTTTTCTGTCCAATTGCTGTATTGCTACTGAAAAAAATTGAAGACTTCTTAAAATTGATACATTGACCTATAGCAGCTACATATAGTTGCAAAGTATCATTTAGGACTTGGACTTCTTGTTGATTCGCTTGACAAAACAACAAAGAGTCATCAGCAAATAATAGATGAGAGATACTAGAAGCTCTTTTACATATTGAAACTCCATAGAGCCACCCATTCTTTTCCACCTTTGCTAATACAAACGTTAAACCTTTTGCACATAAAAGAAATAAATAAGGATATAGGAGGTCCCCTTGATGAAGGCCCCTAGATGGGAGGATATTACCATAAGCTTTATCATTGATACGAACAGAAAAAGAAGATGTGGTGAAACAACTCATGACCGATCAATCCACACTGCTGGGAAACCCATCTTTGTCAGCACACCCCCTAAGGAAAGGCCATTCAACCTTGTCATAAGCTTTGCTAATATCCAGTTTCAATGCAAGAGCCCCCTTCTTACGCTTTTTTCTACAGTGCATGACATAGAGAGTCTTATATGCCACTAATACATTATCTATTATAATGCGTGCTAGGACAAAAGCACTTTGAGATGGAGATATCAACTAGGGAAGAATCTGCTTTAGTCTATTAGCCAAAACTTTGGATATGATTTTGTAGATGACATTACAAAGGCGAATGGGTCGAAGATCTGAAATTTTTTCTAGCAACTTAATTTTAGGGATAAGAATAATGTGAGTATAATTTCTCTCAGGTTCCTAAGTCCTTGGCAGTTCCAACTTAATAGCCTCATTGTGCTCAGCAAGGGTGATCCAACACCCTTGCCGTTTTGTCATTTTGGGGAATATCCTGCACTTGCACTCTACTTTGTTTTCCTTGTTTTTCCACTAGCCCAACCTCTAACTTTGCTTCCATAAGTTGACTATCCCTTTTCCCCAGAATTGGCTTGATTTCTTCCTTACTTGATTCCCCAGCCCTACTTTCCATAAGGATAAGCCTAGGCCATTTGGGCTTTGGTTTTAAAAGCTGAGGCCCACCATCTCTTTTTAAACTTTGCACATGATTAAGACCATCTGGCTCCAAGCTATCCCCTAATATTGAATTTGAATTTCGTTGATAGTAATTGCCGACCTCAATCCCACATCATCCTTTTTTGTTTGTGAAACTCCTGAATTTTCGGTTGTGATCTCCCCCAAATTTGTGACAGTTAATAATTTGTTGCTACTGACATCCCCACATATGTGATGTTCTGTAGCTTAACCACAATATGCTCTTCCTCCACTGCCGTTCCAATGCCTCTGCTAGCGTGCTCAGGCCTCCCCACCACCACCTTATTGTTGTATGGTGGCATCGAAGTGCTTGAATCCCATCTGGAAGGAGATCGAGGACGTCCTCCAGTAGCTCTTAACCCATCCTCGTACTTGCATATCACCTCAGCACCATTTCTTTGTAGTGCAAAATGCCTAGCACAATGCTGGATATCATGTCCTAGTAACCTACACAAGTGACAAAACATCGGCAGCCTTTCATATTTGAATGTAACCCAATTCTTCTTGCCATCTCAACTTGCTAGAAACCCTCCCCTTCTAATGGGTTTTGATATAGGGATAGCCACCTTTACTCTTATGAGGAAATCCTGTGTATCTTGCTTTTGTCACTTCTCCACTGTTCAACATTCCCCAGTCGACTACCCATTTCCACCACCACTTTAGGGGAGACCATATCAAATGGAGCCCCCCAAATCTGAACCCAAAAAGGTATTGACTCAAACTTCACATTCTTAGCAGTCATCCCAGTTTCCCAGTAGCGAAGCATTAACACTTGACTATCAAAAGACCAAGGGCATCCTTTGAGCACCCGTTCCTAATCAAAATCCGTTTTAAACTTGAATTGGAAAAGATTTGATCCAACTTCAACTATCTGCACCCCATCTTTGAGACCCTAGGGTCGTTTCAGTGTATTCAAAGTCGTGCTCTTATTAAACGGTTTGCAAGGGAGAGCCTCGCAAAAGAACGAGAGAGAAAAATCTTGCTTAGTGAGGAGAGATTCTTCAAAAAATTGAAATTGAAACTAGTTTTCAAATAATGGCCCGTTGGGTAATGTTTTTCTAGTATCGTTGTTTAAGTGTTGTGAAAATACATGTGGGTGAAAAAGTATTGTGGAAATACGTGTTGTGTTGTTTAAATAACGAAAACTATTATATAAATAACACTAACAAATAGGCCCTAATTTTTACATTATTTGTGTTTGGCTCCCATTTTTAAGAACAAATTTTAAAATATTGAAAAAAAAAAGTTTGGGAGACCATTTCAATTTTTGAGATTTCTTTGATTTTTTTTTTTTTAAAAAGTAACATGTAGAATCTATAGATTACTTTTTTTTTGAGATAATGAGAAGGTAATAAAGCTCATGTACATTTTTTAAAATTATTATTATAACTAGCCTTTAAGCATGCGCTCACGCGCGTGCTCAGAGGCTCTTTTATTTTTGGGTAAGTGTTAATTTAGAGCATTTATTATAATTTGGATTATTACATTTTTAAATCACAAAAAAAACCTAGGAGTGTGATGAAAAAATTATTTCACCACACATAATACTTATCACATTCCTAAGTTTTTTTGTGATTGGAAAATATAGTAATCCCAAATTATAAGAAATGCTCTAAATTAACCCTTACCCAAAAATACAATAGCCTCTGAGCATGCGCGTGAGCTCGTGCTTAGAGGCTAGTATAAATAAAAAAACACACACAACTCTTTCAGACTACTCTCTCTCTCTCTCTCTCTCTCTCTCTCTCTCTCTCTCTCTCTGTGAAATTCAAATTCTCTCTTAAAAGTGAAAACACACTCTCTCGCTCTGTGAAAACTCACTCTCTCTCTCTCTCTCTCTCTCTATCTCTCTCTCTCTCTCTGATAATGGGTTCCCATCACAAGAACTCTTTTCCACAAAAACACTCGGATCAACCATTAGTCTCCAAAATGTAAGAATTCTTCATCAGTTTTATACTCCCCTCTTCGTAATTTTCTTATAAATTAAGGGATTATTAAAATTTAAAGTGTTCTCTAGGGTTTTGATCAATAGCAGTTTAAGAATTTTGTTAATTTGTCATATGTGTGTGTGTGTGTGTGTGTAGATTGACTTGTTTATTCCAAATCACAGTTGGCAATGGACTTTGATTATGCACACTACATACTCAATAAAGGCAGTGGGAAGTGGAAAGAGAATCCATCTCCATCGAGTGTGGCGTACCGGAAGCTACTTGCGGAGGCCTTGAATCTCAATCATATTCTAATCACAAAAATACCTAGGAGTGTGATGAGTATAACTTGAATCAATGCACCTTTTCAATGCATTACTAAAATTAATATGTACCTTTAACCCATGCAAACAATATATAAATCATTACCAATTTTTACTTTGCATAGTTGTGTTGAAGCATTACTAAAATTAATATGTACCTTTAACCACGAAAACTTAATATAAATCATTACCAATTTTTTTTTTTTTTTTGTTAAGTTGCCAATTTTTACTTTGCATAGTTGTATTGGACAAATTTCAATATTTCATTGATAAAATCTTGTATTCCATAAAAATTCATTAATCAAAGCATTGCAAAATTCTATCACATCTCTCGACTTAGCTATGGAAAGAATCTCCTCATATATAACATTGATATTTTTCTGAAGAAAATCACTCGGAATATTAATTTAACAAAACAATTAATAAGGAACATATTATGTAGAAATTGTTTCTTAAGTACAATATAAATATTAGACATTGATAGATAGATATGGACATAAGTAGGGTCTTTGTTTTACATAGTTAATTTTTAATACAGAAATGATAATCACTTCAATCCTCCTTGAAGTCATGCATTCAACCGATTTGACTTTTATGCAATCCATCAAAATTGTGAATAAGTAAACCTGAAAAGAAGAGGACAAAAAAAGTTACATCTGTTTTGAACACAAAGAAATTCTTAAGATGCTCACAAATCACAAAAACATATTTGTTTTACTTTCTAAAAAAACTAACAACCAATAAACAAACTATACATTTGCTCCATAAATAGTTAAACATCCTCTTAGATTTGACCATTTCATTTTTCATCTACCAATTCAATGTAAACCAGTTTTTAAAACAATCGTGAAGAATGTATAAGCAATGCTGGTTTTAAAATGTTCATGTAGATTCGGTGGATGACCGGAAGATATTGTGCCAATATTGCAATTCCCAAGATTCAGGTCCACTATCTTGACTTCCCAACCCTATTTCCAAACCCTCTATTAAGAGACTGAAATGAATGCAGCACTCTATTACTAAATGTGAAAATGAACCTAAGCCTGTGTTACCGAAATTGAACAAAAACTATTCTTAAAGAATGTAACGCTAACAGGCAATTGATGATCTCTCCAACAAACCCCACAAAGTGCTACAATTGTTTCAAGAAGTCAACAAAAGGTACATAATAAAACAGGTATAAATTTTTCATCTCATAAAAAAAGTATTTAAATTTTGTTATTCTGACTTTCCATATGAGAGATGTTTGTATAAAGATTCTTTGAGAAATCGTTTTTAGATGAAAAAAAAAAAAATCAAAATTTGTTGTGTATATTATGATGCATCATAGTACAACCCCACAAATGACAAATTTGATTTCTCATTCTCTTAAAGAAAAAAATTATAAAGAGATTGGAAAAAAGTACATAAAATACCTAAGAATTGAGTTATTTGTATTCTTTCACAGATCCAAAACTAACTATATAAAAATTTTAATGTACCAAACGAAATAATTAAATCTAAGCAAGGCCCATTATAGCAAATATAAAACTGGTAAGGAGATCAAAATGCTAACGTGAAACTCACAAATAGCATTTATGGGCCGTAAAAATTAAGAAACCCAAAAGGCAAAATAATGAACCTTTTGAATCCTATAAAAAATTGAAGAGACTGAAAAAGAGAGAGAATAATAGATACCTTTTCTTTCTCACTCTTTGGCCAAGCAGTTCATGTTATCTCTGGCCTAATACTCACGAATGTCCAAAAGGCAAAATATAAACCTTCATTTGAACCATTGGACATGAGAGTAGTCATATATATATATATATATATATATATATATATATATATATATATAGGGGGAGGGTAAGTACTTAGGAGATTTTTGTTAGGGAGAGTGTACATTTTTTTTAGGGATGTAGTGAGGACTTTTGTATCTTTTCTTTTCTTTCTTTTTTAGATATATTGTTCATGTACCTTTGATCTTGTGATCACTATATGATAACAAAACTTGTACTTGTTGATGTTATATGTACATTTAAGGTTGTTATTACAGTTCTTTCCCTTATCTTTTCATGTGTTGTTTCTTTTCTCTTTTATGCACATGTTTTTTATATATTGTATGCAATCTTCTATTTCTGTCCCACACTAAGATGCCTTGATGAGTTTTGTTTAAAGTGTTTCTAAAATACATGTTGTCAAAGTCTTCTTGCCATGAACTCTCTTCTTGCAAAGTTTTTCAAGAGTTTGTGTTTAGATATGTTTTATTGTATTCAATAAGTGAGTATGAGTTGAGTGATTTATGACTTCTTTCATATGTTCATTTGTTTATTATGGTTTTGTCACAGATTGCTAAAGGGGGAGATTGTTAGGACATATGTGATTCATGTTAGGAACATATGCCAACATTTTCTGTAATTGGCTAATTCTTTGACAAAACGCATTTTACTTGTAATTGGGTAGATCTAGGATGTATTTAATGTTTCAAGAAATAAGGTTTCAAGGTCTAGTGTTAAAGCCATGCAAGTTATCCAAGGATTAAGTGAAGAAGTGCTATTTATTAAAACTCGATAGCTAGTATCTATCGAGATTTACGCTTTGTTTGTTTCAAAATAAAATATTTTCAAATGTAAAATATTTTATTGTAAATTATTTTCATTTTCAAGTGTTTGACAAGTGTTTGATGTAACGTAAACATTTGAAAATGCAAACATAAACCAACCACCACATACATAGCCACCATTAACCATTGCAAAGCCAGCCACCACAAACCGAACCAACACAGTTATCGTCATCCACCAACCACTCCATACCCAGCCACCACCAGCCATTGCAAAGCCAGTAGCTGCCAATCGCCCTAAATGCAGCCATTGCACTCACCATCATCCACATACCCACCATAATCTCATCCAATCAGCCATCTTCACCAACAACCCTAACGCCCAAGACCGACGAAACAATCCCAAACACTGTCATTAGATCTATATTTCAAAAAAAAAAAACCCAGATCTCCACCGCAACACCTCATTTGACCGCCGTTACCAGATCATGCCCAAAAGCTACCTTGACCACCACCAGCATCACACCTCTCAAGAAGCCTTTTTGTGACTTTCTTTGTTTGTTCAAGATGGGTAAGAGAGAATGGCAAGACCGTAAGAGCCCCGACGAACCTGAGAGGGATAAGCTCCTTGGTGGCTCTGGTTTGTGGGAAGACAGAACTTAAGAGTGAAAGGGAGAGTTATCGTCGGCGATGGGCATTTCCGACAATAGCCAGAGCTGATTGGCGGTGCTATAGACCTGGAGCCTGTGATTGCTGGTAGAGGGGACCAGAGGTGGCTGTGTTTTTTTTTTTTTGGAGAGAAATCTGATTTGGGAGTGAGTGGAGTAAATGAAGTGATAACTGATAAGTATCGAACTACAAGGGAGTAAGCAAATGTAAAATGTTTTACCAAAATTTTAAGTGTAAAATATTTTACATAAATTTGCTTAGATTGATTTGGTTGACTGAAAATATTTTATTTTTGACCAAATATTTTATTGCAAAACAAGCATCATAAAATTGGAAAATATTTTCTTGAAAATATTTTATATTGAAACAAACAAAGCGTTAAAGAGTTATTTCAGTTTAAGGCTCGACAGCTGCTCGATAGATAGGGTATCTGTTGAGGTTTATGAAAAACAGATTTTCAGTTCTGATTTTCATCCAATCCGTGAATGTATGTTTGAGTTTTTTTTTCTCACAACCCTAAACATATATAAGGATTATTTTAAGAGCCGTCACAGGTTGCACAGTTGCATAAGAGTACAAAAGAGTAAAATTGCACAAGTGTGAGGAAGAGTGACTAGAAACCTAGTTTGCCCTAGTTCATCTTGAAGAAGCTGCTATGTTTGTACATCGTAGGGTTTTGTGACCAAGCAACTTCATGATCTTCATTTTGTGATGAACTGAAGAGTTTTGCAGCCAACATTCTTCTCAAGTTGGTGAGTGAGTCACGTACTAGGATTCGTGCAAAGAAGTTAGTCACGTACTGGAATTCGTGCAAAGGAGTAGGCCGTGTACTGGGATTCGTGTATCAATTAGTTAGTCACGTACTAGGAGCCGTGCATTGAAAGGAGAGATTGTCAATACAAAACAAGTCCAGTTAGGTATTGGGATAATGGTTCAATTGTAGGTTGGTGTAAGGTACTGGGATTCCTTTACTTGTAACCGCTTGTTTTGATAATAGTGAATTATCGGGAGTGGTGACCTTAAAATCACCTGGTGGGGTTTTGCTTCGGAAGTTTTCCCCTTTCGTATACAAATCATTGTGTCAAATTTAATTTCTGCTGCATTTAATTATTTGGTGATTTGTTTGTACTACCACGCTCATTGCATGTAATTGAACCTAATTAATTCACTTGGTTAATTAATTGGTTAATTCATCACAAGGGGTTAATATATTTTTGGCCTATTAATTAGTGGCATTGCTGACAGAGTTCAAGGAGGTCTTTGCCTGGTTATATGAAGACATGTTTGGGATTGATACAGATATAGTATAGCATTGCATTCCAACAGATCCCACCATAAAGCCAATTAAGTAGAAATTGAGAAGAATGAATTCAGAGTGGACTCTTAAGATCAAAGAAGAAGTAGAAAAATAGTACAATGTAGGATTCCAAGGATTGGTCAACTATTTAGAGTGGTTAGCTAATATGATTCCGGTACCAAAGAAGGATGGGAAGGTCAGAATATGGGTAAATTTTCGAGATCTGAATAAGGCCAGCCTAAAAGATGATTTTCCTTTGCCTTACATTGATGTCCTGGTTGACAACACAACAGGGCATGCTTTGCTCTTATTTATGGATGGATTTTCAAGATACAATCAGATTAAGATGGCTCTAGAAGATATGGAGAAAACCTCCTTTATCACACTATGGGGGACATACTGCTACAAGGTCATGCCATTTGGCCTTAAAAATGCTGGTGCTATCTACTAACGTGTAACCACTACTTTGTTACGTGATTTAATCCATAAAGAGGTAGAAGTTTATGTTGATGACATGATAGTGAAGTTTAAAGACCGTGAAGGGCACATACCAGCTTTGAGGAAGTTCTTTGAGAGAATTCTTTTTTTTTTTTGAGAAGCAAAAAAAAAAAAAAAAAAAAAATCTCTCAAAGCAAAGCTGGTATGTGCCCTTCACAGTTGAATCCAAAGAAGTCTGCTTTCAGAGTCACATTCGGATAATTGTTAGGGTTTATGGTAAGCCAGAGGGGAATAGAAGTTGATAGTGAGAAAATCAAGGTAATTGTAAAGATGAAACCTCCAAGAACTGAAAAGGAGATTCGAGGATTTTTAGGGAGGATATAGTACATCAGCAGGTTTATAGCTCAACTCACTATGACATGTGAACCAATCTTTCGACTACTCAAGATGGAGGTCCCAACAATGTGGAATGAACAATGCGGAATGAACAATGCCAAGAAGCCTTTGAGAAGATCAAGGACTATCTGACGAAGCCACCAATACTTATGCCAACAGTTCTTGAAAAGCCATTGTTGTTGTATCTTACCACTACGGAAGCAGAGAATATGACTAAGTGAGGAGTCTATTTATATATGTTGGGTAACTATTGTTAAATTGGATTAGAACTTGTATATTTGTTAAATTGGACATATCATTTCCCTATTTGTTATTTGACATGACTTATACAATACCTATAGATTTCCTACTTGTGCAGTGTCTTACGTCCTTTTGAAAATGGGACAAAATGAGAGGAAATTTAATGGAAGGGGAGCCAGACCGTACTTGGGGAGCACTAAAGATTAGTGAAACGAGGAACAAAAAAATAGTAATCCTAATTTTCCATGTCATCATAATAAATTTGCCATTTAGGGTCTGGATGGTTGGAGTGATGAAAAAGTGGGAGAATAGAAAATAGTGAGATGATGGAAAATTTGGAAGATAGAAAAGATTTAGTTTTCCCTCATTTGTATTTGGTTAGAGAAATGGAAATGTGTAAGGATGAAAAACTCTTTTATTTGATTAAGGAGAAAAGTAGGAGGATAGAAAATAGAGTTTATATAAATTTAATTACTCTCATGTCTCTATTAGATTAAAAAAATTGTGCATTATCTTTGTATTAAAAAATTGTATATAGATAACTTCATTATTTAAAGGAAAAAAAAAAAAAGATGAGTAGAAGAACCCAAAACAAAAGAGAAAAAAAAAACACAAAACACAAAATACAAGCATATACGCTCAGGTAGCCACAAAAAAAAAAAGAAAAAAAAAAAGAAAAAAAAGAAAAAAAAAAGAAACAGCCAACCAACCAAAACAACAAAGACATAATAAATAGATAAAAAAAAAGATAAAGACAAACGCGTAACACAGTAATTAACAACAAAGACAAACATTTGGATAAAAAAAAAGTTTAAAAAACAAAAACAAACCTGTACACGTTATACAAAGGACTAAGAAGTTTGTGAGGTGGGCATTTTTATTCAAATATTTTTGCTCTATTTTTCTTTTATTTTCTTCTCAATATGAGTAAATTGTGTTTTAGTGGGCCAGGAGAGAACCCTACCTAAATCACTCCATTTTTCCACCCTCCACCACATAACCACAAACATACCATTTTCTTTCCACCATTTTTCATCCTTCTTATAATCACTCTAACCAAATGAAGCCTTAGTCTAGTTATTACGTTCAAAGCGGAACTTGATCTGGTGTAGCCTTTGGATTAATAGATCATTGGTTCAATCAATGGGTCACTAGTGGAGAGAACAAAAGAATTCACATAAACCAGTACCTGTTTTCTAAGTTCTAATCCCTCGCCATTTGCCAAAGTCAACAACAACGTCGGAGTCTAAGATAAGGAAATCCTACAAGGCTAAGTCTAATCTCGAAGAGATAGTATGTGATAGTGATGAGCTTGTGACGTCAACCTCACTTGAAATAGAGCTAGACCATCTCATATGATCATATCTACTTCTTGACATGCTGTCCATTGATGAGAGTTTCGCATCCCCATTTTTACCGTTGTTGCTAATGAGGAGCTAGCTGATGAAAATTATTTTAACTGAATACTACTTTTAATTATGACTGTTATTAAAATCAATTATTTTTTCTTTACCAATTAAAAAAATTTTAAAATTATTTTAGAGCATCCGTGACCAAATCCTATAATTATATTTAATTCTTTTTGTCTTTGGTTTTTCAATGTTGGTGCATTAATTATATTCGTATAGTACAAGGCCACCATTCCAATATGTGAGCCCGTGTATGTGTCATGTGTGTGAGTGATAGAGGGATTATTCAGCCAAAAATAAAAAAAAAAGATAGAGAGGGATTAAGCTGTCAGTTGTTTTTCAGGTGTGGGAAACAGAATCTCAGATTCTCTGCCTACCTTTTTATTGTCCCTTACCAAATTTAATATTCATGTGATCTATAAGAGATTACTTGCTATACTCTGATAGTCAAATTTGGTTAAACCAAAAAAAGAAAAGGAAAAAAAGATAGTCAAATTTGGTTTGTTTTGCATGGTGGTCTTGTACTTTATGAATATAGTACTGTATATATCATTCCATATACCCAAAAAAAAAATTGTCAAATTTTGTTTGTTTTGCACCATTAATTTTGAAAATATTATATATCATTATAACATAAAAAAAAAGAAATTAAAAACGATATTATTTTAAGAGGATTAACAACATTTTTCAAATGGGAATTGAATGAAAAGACTAAAATGACATCCTTAAAAGTTAACGGACAGAAAATAATAAAATTTAAAAATAAAAGAATTAAAATGAGAATTCACCAAATGTAAATTTATAGACGGTAAATTTAAATTTTGCTAAAATATATTCTGACTCTCACAGTAAATAAAGGTCAATACAAATATTTCCAAACAACTATAATAATAAGAAGACCAAAACAATTACAATACCATTCAAAGAGTAGAATTAATTATAAGAAATGAAATTAAACAGCTTCTATGTTTACTAGCAAATAATAGATTGGACCGCCTTTGCTGACAAATCAATAGTCATAGTGCAATTCATTTCGGCCGACTTTTTCTTCTTCATTACAAACATCAATTCCACTTTCCCACTAAGTTTGGCATGGCTGTTCAGAGTTAAGACCCCACCACCTAACTCACTTCCAAGATTGGTAGAACTTGGCAGCGCATTTGAATTCACATTTACTGTGACACCAAGTTTTTTGGTCGATTGTAGCCCAGCCTTACCCTTTGGAATAGTGACTTGCCCCACTGTCACACCCTGGTACATGAACGTGGCAATCACTACAAAAAACGCGCTTTGTAGCCGCGTTTTTGAGCTGCGTTTTCTAAAAACGCAGCTCTATGGTTCTATTTGAACTGCGTTTTTATAAAACGCAGCTCCAATCCCAGCCTATAGCTGCGTTTACTAAACGCGGCTACATACCGGGATTGGAGCTGCGTTTTTAAGATGTTCAAGCTGCGTTTTTTACGGGAAGGACTGAAGCCGCGTTTCAGAAAACGCGGCTCTAGACGCGTCGAGGGAATATTTTTTTGTAGTTTTAATATGTGTTGAGCTGCGTTTAATAAACGCAGCTTCAACACATATGGAGCTGCGTTTATTAAACGCAGCTTTGAATTTTTTAGAGCTGCGTTTTTTAAACGCAGCTCATATGTGTCTGAAGATGCGTTTGTTAAACGCAGTTTCAACATTATTCGAGCTGCGTTTAAATAAACGCAGTTCATATATGTTTGGAGCTGCGTTTTTCTAAACGCAACTTATTTTATGTATAAAATGAAAAAAAATAAACGCAGTATTCACTCCCAAATTCGAAAAATCGAAAAATCCCTAAATCCCTAAATCCCCTCAGATCACTCTCAACTCTCCATTCCGGTGTCATCCTCTTCCAACCTTTGAAGGTCAGACTTTCGAACTGGTAACATTCTCTCTCTCTCTCTCTCTCTCACACACACACACACACTCTGTATGTGTCGGTTATGGGTTGGATTCCTTGATTTTTCATATGGGTTTGAGTCCCTGATTTTCTCTGTTATTTAGTGATCGAGAAACACTGTTTGGGTCTCATGGTGGTTTATGCATTGATTTAATTTCAGGTTTTGTGTGTTATATAGGCTTTGTAGTCCAGGTGGTCATGTTCATGGTCATGGAGGCCTGAGTCGAAGGGATCTTCTGCTACGACAGGTGTGACTCACCCTCTTGAGCATTCTTGGACCCATCTGCCAAGTCCATTTGCCAAGTCCAAGCAAGCCGCTTGGGGTAGCTCCATGAGACCCATCTAGGAGTTTTGGAGGTTTTGCTTTCCTTCTTTGTTTTTATATTTCTATCTGGGTTTTTGTTTGCCTCCTCAGAAAACCATTAAGTTTGGATCTTTATGTTTATTGAATAAGGGGAAAAAGAGTGTGATGGGAATGAATTAGCTAAACATTTGTGGATCTCGAATTTATACTATGATCTTGAATTCTTGATGGATAATGTGTTGTGGGTTGAAAAAAGAGTGTGAAAAACGTTTTGTTTTTATTTTCTATTTTTTTAATCTATGAGTTGCCAATGAAAGCAAAACCATGAAAACCCATTTTCTCAGGTTTGCTTCTTCACATGCGTTTCTGCTTCTTTGCTCTATGTTAACCCATGTAGCTATAGTAGAAATAAGTAATAAAAATAAATAATAAAGACACTTTCTTGTTGTTTTTCTATGTGCGTGTTTTGCTGCTTTGCTTGTTGTACGAATTTAATGTAGTTGAACTAAGTTGTGAGTTTGTAACTGTTTCTTGTTGGGTAAATAAGTCTGATTTATTTTTTGGGAGGATCATATTGGAATTCTATTTGTGTTGTCTTGGTGCTTGTTGCACTTTTTTCCTTTTGGGGTCTGTTTCTTTTCTTGCTTGTTTTGGAAGCTGTCAGTGTTACTGTTTTTTTGGTTAACATTGTGCTGGGTTTAATAATTGAGATAAATGTGGTTACTGGGTTCTAATATTTTTGTGTAAAGTTTTTATCTTTTGGATGTGGGGTTGCTTCAATTTTTGTTTTTGGTTGGAAAATGGATCTGGGGTTCATTTTCAATGTAAGTGAATTGGTTGTGTTTTCTGTAGATTATTGTTTGGATCTTGCATTGAAGCTGTGATTTTAACTTGTTCAATCTTGTATCTATCTATGTAGTACTTAAAATTTATGATTTTGAGTGAACTCTCTTTTACTCATTTTATGGGAAAACCAATATAAATACCAATTGAATCATGTAAACCCCTCTGACCCTTTTTTTCCCCTTTTGGTTTTGGATTGAGGATCCCATTTTTCTGCATATGTATAAAACATAAACTGGCTGAGAGAATAATAGAGAATATCTCACTGAGAGAATAATAGAGAATATCTCACTAATTATAACTTTTGAAAAATTTTCAAGCATAGGCATAGTTGGTTTTAGCTTCTTATCACGGAATGTGTGTGCTTATATCCTTATTGATGCACTGATTGCTGATCACTCTTTCTCCTTTTTGTATGTAATACCTCTTGTCTTTCTACTGGTGTCTCTGTATGTGTCAATATGGGTTTGATTCACTGATTTTCATATGGGTTTGCAGGCATATAGGAAAATAGAGAAGAATCGGTGCCTTTTGGGTCTCTCCCTCTCTCTCTCGAACTCTCAATCTCACTCAGTAAGTTTTATAAATTTTTTGTACCATTTTTGTTTTAGGGTTTTCGAATGACTAGACTACTATAACCCCTTTATAAATTTATTTATATATAAACACAAAAAATTTATTTATTAGTCTCAAAATTTTGGAATTGATTGTGGATTCTCGATAGATTAATTAGAGTTGGTCACATATCTTCTTTTTCATCATTTTATTCTATTTGAATTCATGTTCAAAATTTTCCATCAAAATGTTAGAAAAATATGATTAAAATTTCAAATTCTATAAACTTAGAACACATGTTTTACATCTAATTTATAATTGCTTGTAATTATAACTTACTAATATTATATATTTTATTAAAAAAATCTTTGAACAAAAATATAATACATATGAAAAGACTAGTATATGTGCTCAAAGAGACAACAGCTATTATAGTATTAACCAATTTAGACGTAGGATTAAATTTAGGTTGTTTAGCTTTTCAAAATTTCAATCAAATGTTAAAAATTCGTTATTGACGCACCATAAGAGCCCTCTTCTACTACTAGAGAGCTCTATTCTTTATTTATGGTTTGGGTGATTTTAGAGATGATGGAAAAGGTAGAGAGAAAAATAGGAGGAAAAATAAGGTTTTTGGTTATTTGGTTTGGGAGGGAAAATGTAGTGCCAATTCAAGCATTAAGCCAGTTAGGTAATCACCTAAGACCCTCAGGTGAAAGTAAACCCTCAAATTTTAATCAACAAAGTCTGTCTAATCCCAAATAGAAGCCAAAAAGGGAAAACAAACTTTTTATGAAAGAAAAATTTTTTTTAAAAAGAGTCATTTAAAAAATATTACAAATTTAGAAAATCCCCCAATCACAAAAAAGTAAGTCAACATTCATTTATTATATTTTTGAAAACCACCAATCACATTGAAATTTGTAAATGGCATAATGAGTTTTTCTTATCAATAGTTTTTCATCCTTTTACTATATTCTATCCTCCTCCCAACAAATTACACAAGTGAGAGAAAACAAAATTTTTTCCATCATTCACTTTTCTATCTCCTCAACCACATAGAGCCTTAAAGAGTTAAAGTAGTACTTGTCACTAATTTAGATATCCAATATGATACCAAAATTTGATTCTCTCTTACTAATTAAATTGTCTACATAGGTTCACATTCGACACTTTAATTCCATACGTGTAACCAGATCCATCCATTATCACTTTCTCAAAAAAAGAAAAAAATCCATCCATTATCACATTTTTTGTTGTTAATAATTTGATAGTTGGAGGTATAAAGTTTGAACCTTGAATACATATCTCGTTTGAAAACACCAAAAAATCCCAAACAGTTAAGTTACAATTCTCTTGACATAACATTACATTAAAATTTTATAATTATGAGTCAACCTTTTTAAAAAGAAAAAAAAAATTAGAATCCTTTCCCGCACCCATTAATATCTATTTTATTTTCTTCTCAAAAAGAAATATCTATTTTATTTGTATTAATATGCCTCTTTCTAAAAGTGGTGCCATAGAATGCAAGGAAGACAAAGAAGAGCTAAGGAGATCGCATTAAACCATACAATTATTACAATTTAGTTATTGTCATTGTCCGATATAAGTTCACCTTTTGACACATTAATTCCACACATGTGACCAAACCTGTTTCTCATAATAACTACTCCCACCCAAAAAAAAAAAAAAATTCATTATCACATTAAAATTTTATAGGTGCAGGTCCTTTTTTTTTGTTATAAAATTTTTTAATTATTTTTTCCAAGACTCCAACCATTACTATCTATTTTATGTTTCTCAAAAAAAAAATTAATATCTATTTTTTTTGTATTAATATGCCCTCTTTCCGAAAGTAGTGCCATAGGATGCATAGACAGAACAGACAAGCCCTACCATGGACATTGTATTAAATTTAAACCGTACAATTATTACTAATTTAGTTATTTTTATTGTTCAATTAAAACTGACTTCTACATTATAATAAAAAAAAAATTAATAGCTAAAACTGACTTTAATTGTGAATGAAATTAATAAGTAGTGGATGTCCTAAGCTAATACCATTCACTACTGACAGACTTTTTATAACATGCCAACAAACATTTTCAAATTATTTCTCTCTCCAAAATTTTTTCATATGAACAATTTCATAACATTTTTTTTTTTTTGGCTATTAATATGATATAAGTGATAACAAGTTGTTAGAGCCAAACCAATGTTATTGTCTTATACTTTTCTATTTCACGGTACTTTATTGTCAAAATTCAAGAAGGTTTTCGAACAAACACGTAGAAATTTGAGATCCAATTTTTTTTTTTTTTTTCCTTCTTATTGGTTAGCTTATTCTCTCTCTTACAAAAACTTTTAAAATTTTTTTTCTTGGATTCTCAGTCCCATGCCCCATTTTTTCTTTTGTTTTCAATTTCTTGTAGTGAGCAATTACTCTGTGTTTTATATTTTTATTGTTATTTATTTGCAGGCAATATAACTGCTATACTGCTTTTTGCTTCTCCAATGTAAGACGGTTATTTCTTTGAGCTCTTAAGTAGATTTATATAGGAATTGTTAAAAAGCTAGCCACCCATGTCATCAAGCTTGGAAGCTTAGGATTTGGCTCCACTTTTCTTGAATGGCTCGCTGCTTTTGCTGCCATGTAAATATATATATATATATATATATATATATTATTACTCTCTCTCTCTCTCTCTCTCTCTCTCTCTCTCTCTCTTAATGCTATTGTTTCACAGTTTTATGACCTTTTTCTTTATATACAAATGACTTTTGAATCAATTTAAAAGCTTTCTTTCTTTTTCTTAATTTATTTTTATGATGATAGATAGATATAAAGTTGATGTTGAAATGGATAACAAATACATGTCTTTTAGCTTTTCTGACAATCTTTCTTCTTCTTAAATGCTAGTAATAGCTAATAAATAAGCATAAGCATGTGGGTTCAATTTTCAAACTAGTTATCATGATCTCTTATAAAACAAGATCCCGTTTTTAAATTTTTGGGACATTATTTGGTGGATATTTAGAGGCTTTCTGATGTGGGTTCAATTTTTAAATTAGCACGTGGGTTCAATTTTTGGGACATTATTTGATGCAAGGGTATAATCCCTACCAGGTAAGATAGAGAGGTTTGTTGTTTTTGTGAACTGCTAATTGTAGGAGTTTATGGACAGTTTTTAGCATTATAAAATTTTCTTGCTTTTGGTGGCTGTTCTTGTTTGAAGAATCCCTAGTTAAACCCCCTTTTTGTTTTCAAAAACTGATATGCTTCAGCATTCTTGTTATTTAGCCCACCAAAGTTATCATTCTTTCTATATGGCCTTCATTTTTTGTGGGACTTGGATTGGAAATTGGAACCAACAGTACTTATTATCAGTTATAAAAAAAAAAGTAAAAAAAATCTTGGGTTTTGTTGTTTTTTAGGTACAAGATGTGATTCCCCAAATTGGCCATTATAGAAGTCAAAGATTCATTACTTTTGCAGGTAACTACAATTAAGCAGGGACATAATGTTGGACCATGCGATTTAATGTTATTTATGTGTTCCATTTACATTCTAGGAAACATAAGATGTACTTGAATTTATATTATAGTAGCCGGATATTTATATTAGTCAAACTACACAACTTTCAATAGTGGACAACATTAAATATTGTCCTTTTTGAAGAGAGATATTTTATGACAATTAAGTTGGATAAAAGGGACAATCACATATATTTTTGATCTTGAAAAATTTGTTCATAAATTTTATTTTTCCTAACTTACTGCCTTATATTATATTTGTTTTGACTCAATTTTATATTCATATAGATGTTATTTTTTCTTATTTTCTTGAAGGTTGAAACTTGAAATCCCCAAACTGATGCAATACAACCAGTAGCATGGAGAGGTAATTTGTAATAGGCTTATGGAGCACACTTCAAGTGCGGGGAGTTCTTGACAACATTGCATTGATATTGCCAAAGCCTTGGCTGCCCCAATCCATATAAAACCTGCTCATATGGAGATTGTTCATGTTTATGAGTGTTGAATTTAGTGGCACAAGACTTGCCACTTATATGTGGTTGATTTAAACTGTTGTCATTGTTATAATATGTAAGATAGTTACATACAAGAATTGTTTGATAATTAATATTTAGTATGAGTTACTTCTATCGCTCTTTAGTTAAATTGTTTTCTCTTGATATTTTTCCCTTTAAGAATTGTGCTTGTTTGTTTATGATAAATGTGTTGAAATGTTTAATTAATTTTTTTTTTTATATGTTATACTTTGTTGACATTTCTATAATATCAACTGTTTAAGAAATACTTATTTCATATGTAGTATTTTATTCCCCACAAAACAATACTCTCTTCCCAAACTCTTCCTTAGACCCATTTTGTCTCTCCAAACTCCTTTCTTGCATTGATTAGCAATGGTGATGATGTTTTTGCCTCTTTTTATTTGACTTATAGTCCTACGTTTAGAAAGACAACAACAGAACCCTAATCTGGAAAAGCTAAAAAAATTTCAGCAATTTAATTTGAGATTTTTTGATTTGTAGGTGATTGCAATCCATATTGGAGTGAGCTAAGCTTCTTAGACAGCAACCTTACTCTCTTTTGGCTGAAGGTAATAAAAATTTTCCACGTTGAACTTTTTTTTTAATACGAGTTAGCTTTTGTTGGGTATGAATTATGTTGATGATTTGTTTTAAGGAAATGCCTCAATGAAGGATTGGTAGGTATATATAATACTAATATATAGAGAGAGAGATTAAAGGTTGGGGATCTATACAACTCATATTTCCCCTCACCACTATTTTGGAAAGGAAAGAAAATGTTTTGAATCTATTTTTTTTTTTTTGTTAGTTAGTTTATTTGTTAATCATTATTTCACCATTACTCTGTTACGAACATATTTGTATTTTAGCGTTCATATATGATGATGGTAGCTGTAATCAAGAAACTATAATAATTTACTGTATTTAAATAAAAGTAACCCATAAAACAAATTGTAAACTTTGATTTATAACTTTGTTTTACTTTTTTTTTTATTGGTGGTATGTAAAGACAAGGTTGGCTAAGATAGGTTGCAAAATACATCCTTATAAATTTGAATTTGAATTTAAATTATGAAATTTGTTATTCGTAGCTCATCTTCAGCTTGAATTTAATGCCTCCCCCTCTATGCCTTTTTTTCCTTATATATGATGAATTTGCATTTTTACTTCATTAATGCTTTTTTCATTAGTAGCTAGCTATAGCTTACCTATAGCCGCGTTTCTTATAAATGCAGTTAAAACAATATACCTATGGCTGCGTTTTTAAAAATGCAGCTCTAGGTCCCTTTGTAATAAGTTCTTCTTAGAAATAGAGGGGGCCTATACTTATTACAAACAGAGGGGACCTATAGCTGCGTTTTTTAAAAAACTGCTATATTAGTTAAAGTTAAAGATTGTTGGATATATATATATATATATATATATATATATATATATTTTACATTTACTTAAAGAAGTGGTTAATGACCTTATTTTGATTGTCTTATTTGTTCAAAAACATGACTATAGTTACAATAAGTGGAGCTTTAAAAAACTTTACATATCACATTAACATAGTCCAACACCTTTTTTGGGAATTGGAAACAACTCACATTAAGTTATGCTTGATTTAGTGTTATTATTTACAAAATTGAAAGCATAGGTTACTCTTCAAGTACTGTTATACATATATATATGTCTCTCAATATCTAAGCATAGTTGGGTATGTCTGTTCGTAACAAATCACCTATTCTTAACAAAGCACATATGAATCTAATTTTAAGGTTTATTGGCTCCGCATTACCAATTGTTGTTGTAGGTCAGATGTTGTAAATCTTGTATACCAATGGATAAAAGTTGGATGAAGAAGAGGAGGGGAGACAGGGAATATATTGAAGGTGTAGTTAGTTTTGTGGAATTTGCATCTTCACATGCACGCGATGGGAAGATATTCTGTCCTTGTACGAAATGTGTCAACTTGAATTTAGTACCGCTTGGGATTGCACGTTCACATTTGTGGACTAACGGGATGCTTGGAAGTTACACACATTGGAAATTTCATGGGGAATCGGTGGCTGCCCCAACGGCTCCCGAATGTGGGAGTAGTCATGTGCAAGACTCCCATGAACAATACGGTGACTTCCGTGGGATGTTGCATGATTTGTGCCCCACGCATGAAATGGCAACCGAACCAATGGGGCAAGGTGAAACTTCGCAACAACCGGCTGAAGGTCCAAATGATGGTGCACAAAAGTTTTACAAAATGATAGATGATGTGGACAAACCTTTATATGCTGGTTGTACGAAATTTAGCATATTCTCAGCCATCGTTGTCTTGTTCCAGTTGAAGACTCTTTGTGGTTGGACGAACAAGTCATTTACTATGTTGCTTCAAGTCCTGATGGATATGCTTCCTTCAGACGCTAAGTTGCCAAAGGACCATTATGAGGCTAAGAAGGTCATCCGAGATTTGGGTTTGGGTTATGAGAAGATCCATGCTTGTCCCAATGATTGTATGTTATTTTGGAAGGATAATGTTAACCTTGACGCGTGTCCTTGTTGCAAAGTTTCAAGGTGGAAAACGAATGAGGCTTCCGTGACGGGTAATAATGCGTCATCCAGTAAGGGAAAGAAGAAAGCTGCAAAGATCCTACGATGGTTTCCCTTAAAGCCAAGATTGCAGCGACTGTTTTTGTCACCCGACTTGGCTAGTTCTATGAAATGGCATGTTAATGGTCGTACAGATGACGGGGTAATGCGGCATCCTGCTGACTCGGATGCATGGAAAATGTTTGACACCACGCATTTACAGTTCTCGTCTGACCCTCGTAATGTCAGACTTGGATTAGCTGCGGATGGGTTCAACCCCTTCGGAATTCTGAGTACTACTCACAGCACTTGGCCTGTCATGTTAGTCCCTTACAATCTCCCGCCTTGGTTGTGCATGAAACGATCATCCTTGATTCTATCACTAGTTATTCCTGGTCCTACCTCGCCAGGGATTGCGATAGATGTATACTTGCAACCCTTAGTAGAAGAACTGAAGGAATTATGGGATGTTGGAGTAGAAGCGTATGATGCATCTTCAAAAAATGTATTCCAATTGCGTGCAGCGTTGATGTGGACTGTACATGATTTTCCTGCATACGCAGATGTGTCGGGTTGGAGTACGAAGGGTAAGTATGCATGTCCTTCTTGTGCCTCGGAGACCGACTCTCGATATTTAAAACATGGCCACAAATTTTGTTACATGGGACATAGGCGATGGTTGGATAGGGACCACGAATTTCGAGATGAAGATATGTTATTTGATGGATCTACTGATATGCGAGTGGCTCCTGTGGCACCAATTGCGTCAGACATACTTGCGGACACTGAACTATTAGTTGGACGTTGTCTGGGGAAAAAATGTCAACTTCGTTTCAACAAAAGAAAGAGAGGTGAGGCTGACCAGTGTGCTTGGAAGAAGAGAAGCATATTTTTTAGCTTGCCTTATTGGGAGGATCATAAATTGCGACACAATCTTGATGTCATGCATATAGAGAAGAATGTGATGGATAATATTCTTGGCACAGTGCTGAACTTGAAGGATTGGACAAAGGATAATTACAAGGCACGCCTTGACTTGGAGGACATGGGAATAAGGAGTGAACTCCACCTACGGCAAAAAGGTGATGATAAGTATACGATACCGCCCGCGTGTTTTCATATGACTCCACAGGAGAAAGATGGTTTCTTGCAAGTTTTGCGGGACGTAAAAGTGCCTGATGGATATGCTTCCAACATCTCACGCCGTGTCAATCTGAAAGAACGCAAGATTTCTGGTTTAAAGAGTCATGATAATCACATCTTGATGCAACAACTCCTTCCAATAGCTTTACGCGGATCTTTGCCATCGCACGTTACTAGGCCTTTGATAAAGTTAGCTTGTTTCTTCAGAAAAATTTGCTCCAAAACTCTTACGGTTTCAGATATTGAGAATGATGAGGCAGAGATTGCAGTCACATTGTGTGAATTGGAGAAGATATTTCCTCCATCTTTCTTCACTGTCATGGTACATTTGGTCATGCACTTAGCTACTGAAGCCAAGATTGGTGGCCCAGTTCAGTACCGTTGGATGTACCCCATTGAGAGGTAAGTCATATGTAGTACATGCACTTTAGCACAATTCATGTTCGCTTTCTAATAGCTAGTGTCAATTAATAATCTTCTCATGCGCATTATAGGTACCTCTCACGCCTTAAGTCTTACGTAAGAAATAGGGCTGCTCCAGAAGGGTGTATTGCTGAAGGATACATAGTGGAGGAATGCTTAACGTTTTGTTCACGGTATATGGAACGAGTTGAAACTATATTCAATCGACCCACGAGGACGATGGAGGAGTCAACAGGGGTGGTTTCAAGTGTGACACTAGACAATAGGGAGTTCACCCAAGCTCATCGCTACGTGTTATTCCAATCAGAGAACATTTACCAGTTTCGTGAGTAAGTATTGCGGACACTAATATCATTACACGACAAGGGTAAGTATGGGGGGTGTATTAACACTAACACAATTGGCATCGCATGCAGGATGCACAAAAGTACGGTGGGCGAGGAACTTCGAAGGGGCCACCGTCGTATATCGGAGGCTATTATTCATAAGCACCATATGGAGAACTTTTGTGGTTGGTTTAGGTGTCACGTACGTCTGACATCTTCAACTTCTTCATCTTGTAACTTTCCCATAAGTAGAATTATTGTACCAATTATGATAAGCTTGTTTGGTTCTAATAGGTGATGTCAATGACTGATGCTGATAGGGAGAAAACTTCAGTTACTGATACAATTGTCACACTTTCGAAAGGGCCGTATACCATAGTAAATCGACTGAAGTATTATGTCATCAATGGGTTAAAATTTAGGAGTTTGAATGTCGAGGCAAATAAGAAAACGCAAAATAGTGGAGTTAGTGTCGCCACTGAAGGTGGCATTACGTACTATGGTGTGTTAACAGATATTATTGAACTGAATTATTCTGGCAATATTAAACACGTGTTATTCAAGTGTACATGGGTTGATGATCAAAATAGGAGGGGATATAAGACTGATGAGTTTGGGTTTCCTATGGTGAATTTTACGCACTCCATAGGTTACGGGGAGGAAGTCGTGGATGAACCATATGTTTTGGCATCTCAAGCTACACAAGTTTTTTATGTTGAAGATAAAAGGCACAAAGATTGGTATGTTGTTGTTAAAACTAAAGCTAGAGATGTGTTTGATGCCGGAATTGGCCCCCAGTGTGACGACAATGACACGTATGGGTTTTATGAGAACATTCCATATAGTATAACTAGTAATGATGCTGGTAGGGAAAACCTTCGTTGGAGTCGAGATGATGTGGAGGGAATGACAATTGATGCGTCTATCGTTGGCGAAAGAGATCTTCCTGAAATGGACAAGTTAGATGATTGTGAGTTCATTAATGATGAGTCCAACGATGAAGATGACAACGAAGTCGAGTACAGCGATGATGAGTAGTGTAATAGAGTACTGTTGTTGTATGTGTAATTATGTTATAGTTATTAGTCTAGCTGAAAGTAGAATATGTAAAGCTCTATTAAGGGTAAGTTTATCCAATCTTGCATATATATATATATATATATATATATATATTTAATTTGTTCCTCTTCATGTTGTTATGAAAGGAGTTGGAACATAAGTAATTATCACATGAAAGTGTTATTTGTTAATGTTGTTGCATATATATATATATATATATATATGTATATAGTTTGTTATTTCTTCATGTTCTTAGTATAATATTATCTTCATATTGTTAAAATTGTGATTTCATCATGTTGTTAAAAACGCAGTTTCTTCATGTTGTTAGTTCTTCATGTGATTGGCCGTTGGCTATAATTATCTTTGTGTTTGTGGTGTGAAGGGATTGCACGCAGGTATGGGGAAGAGAAAACGGCAATCGACGCTTGTTTATGTTGGTGATGGATCATCACATGGACAACAAAGGGTGGACGCACAAGTGGAGGAAGCCCATATACCTCAGGAGGCAAGACCGGTTGCCTCTGACGATGAGACACAGCCTCCTGGTAATTAACATGTCGTTCAATAAAAATCCTAATGATTTATATGAATTCTTTTAGTTTAACTTTTCTAGGTAGATTGTGCTTTTAATAGTTTAGTGTAGTGTAAAATGGGAATTACAATGGTTGAATTTAGGTAAATAATAGTCTAGACAGTAAGGAAATCAGGGTAGTGTCAATATTGTAAGTCATTAAGGATTGCTTTTCCAAATGCGGCATCACATAATCTTAAATATCAAGTAAAAACAACAATGTTAGTGCACTTTGGATATATATCTACTTCAAATACTACCTGGTTAGAATTGACTGCATAATTTTTATTTTTCTTATTAAATTTTTATGCGTAATTTCTTTTAGAAAAGTATGTATAGAGTATTGGCTTTATATATTATCTTACTTTAATATAAATCTTTAATATTAAACATATCATTAACATGATATTTCATTCTCATTAACTTTATGGGTTGGCTGAAAGATTATATAATGAGTTTTATTGTATTTTTCTCTTTAGTTTTTTTCCCATAAAACCACTACAGTTATAATTAAATGCTTCTATCGCCTCTTGAAATAATCTGTGGGAAATGTATTGATGTTTTATTGGACTGAAATTACAAATGGGTTAATAGAACATAAGAAGTTTAATGCAGATGTAGCATGTTTTCATGGTGTGATGTAGCATGTTTCCTTACTTTGAGATTTGATATTTCAGCCCTAATATTGGTGGTTTTGTATATACAGATGATCCGATTGATCAAAGCCCACCAGTGGAACCTACGCTTCAAAGACGTGGTCCTTCAAAGCTAGCTGACATATGGGCGTTGGATGGATCTTGGAAAGTGGAGTTGTCATTAAATGATCAAGGCCAACCAATTGGTCCGGACGGTAAAACGTTCATTCGGTGGTTGGGAACTTTTTGCAAGAATGGGTTATTATGCCCGCTTGTCCCTGCTGGGTGGCCAAAAGTCGGTGAAAAATATAAACGGGACTGTTGGATTGAAGTTGAGGTAATATGAAAATAAAGTATAAGCAACAGTCATTTATAGCTACTTGTGTTTTACTAACTCTACTTTTGCATTTCAGAAACGGTATATAATTAACCCTGCTATTGTCGCACCACCCGATCAAATGGGATGGGCAATGCATCTACTAGGGCTCTTGAGGAGAAATCGGAGGACGAAGTTGAAGAAGAAATACATTAAAGATGGTATGACGAAGGAACAAGTAGCGGCGAAGACACCGCCGGGGGTAATGCAGAACCAGTGGATCGAGATGGTTAACTACTGGTTTGATGACAAAACTATGGTACTGCTACTTTATTCGTTTATCTTCTTTTACTGGTATTTTAGTGAAGCATTATGTCATGTTCGCCATCTTTCCCTCGAATAGTCCCTCCTTTTAACCTAAATCTTGTAGTCATTTATAATGTAATTAGTCTAGCTCAAATCACTTTCCATTAGATGTGATACAGTTGTTTTGCCCCCATCAACAACATAAACTGAAGATTAGTAGTATTTAGAGATTAGTTGGGGACTATAACTACTGTAAGGGTATTGTAGTACACAATTTATGCCAAGGGTCTCAATAATTTTATCTTATCTCCCTTATGAACTAATAGCATTGTGCATTCATAAATATATTATGAATGCACAATGACAAGCAGAGAGAAAAACTTACTTTAAGTAGTCAACTTTCTTAGTCAATATTTGTAATAAGTTTACGCGTATTTGACGATAATGTGGTTGCAGACATTAAGTGAGAAGAACAAGGACAGTCGAGGTCAACAGACGGAGCTACCAAGGTGTGGGGCTTCCAGTTTGGCACAAATTTCTGATGACATGGTAAGAAATGCATTACAAGTGCTACGGTAATTTAGTGTATCAAACTTAGAATTCATGAACACCTTAGTCAATGTAAATGATAAACAACATGACAAATCTAAGTGCAATTGTGTTTATTGTATAAAATGTTATTCATCATGTAGGCGAAAGCTAACGGGGCTCCAGTCGAGCGCGCAGATGTGTATATAAAAGTATACCGTAGGAGAGATGGGGTTGCTGTTACTCCCCAAGCACAAGAGAACATGGTAAGCACAATTTAAATCGAATGACGGTGTAATTTGTGTTTATATTGTTTATGGTGTGTAATATGTTATTTGGTTATTGTGGGAAAATGTGCAGAATAGGATGGAGGAGCTTTTGGGACAAGAGGGCATGCGACTGCAGGGAGAGCCTGGTAGTGGAATCCTTTGGTCCAAAGATGATGCGTATGCTCGGGTATTTGGTCCAGAGCGCCCTGGACGTGTACGTGGAGTTGGATTTGGGATCACCCCATCTGGAAGAAGTGTTACAAACGCTTCACAGTTTACCTCCACTCCATCGTTGTCAAGCAGAACGACCCAAAGGATTTCAGAATTAGAGAACAACTCCTCTATCCTTAGCGAGCAATTAGCCCAAGTACAAGAACAACTCTCCCAATCAGAGGCAAGGCACCAAGAACAACTCTCTGCGCTAGAAGCAAGGCACCAACAACAAATGGCCGAAGTGGTATCACGCATGAATGTACTGTTCGCCAACATGAGGGGAGGAGGTGTAAGTGAATTGGATCTGTCTCAGGTACCACACAAATGTTATTTAGCAAAGCATTACTTTTTCCAATGCATTCTTATGTGATATTAATACAATGCCTTTAATATATTCAGGGTGACACTGCTTGATGGGGACTATCCATGGGAATGAAACTGTGAATTGTTTGGTAATATATTCCTGCCTTTGTTGGTTTTATTCTGCGTTTGAAGGTCCCACGTTAGTATATATGAACCAAGAAATAGGGAAGTAGATGTACTAGACATAAAATCAAAATGGACCAATTTCAACCATGAATGTAGACAGAAAAGTATTCTGAGGGGTAATAATCTGATGTAAGACATCTTAGAATCACCTTGGTTTCGACAAATGACATCCTTTTTGGGACCTTAAATAACTATATACTTTGCAAATTTCATGAAGATGCATTAGTACTTCTAAGAGCCTTACAAGACTTTGCCACTACTAATGCAATTTACATTATTTACATTATACGGTATAGTCGACATGTTTTGTTGTTCACATTTTATTGTTGACACTTGCATTCATGGCGCACTTTTGGTTGCATTTCTGACACACTTGCATATCATACATTTTATTATGTATGTGTATATAGGAATTTAAAGTTCGTGGAATCTTAGACTCACTCTAAGTTGCGTTTTAAGATGGCAGCCATGAAATGGATACAAGCAAAAAGACAATGTTAGCTCATATATGATTTTGACTTAAGAAATGTAAGGGATGTTGACCTTGTTAATAAACGTTAGCTTATTTTCGGTGCTCTCATTCTCGCAGGTAATTGGCTGTAGCTACGGGCATGGGACTGACTGATCAAGTGTATGAATGATGAATGTTGGAAACTGGCTCCATAGTACCATGATGCTTGCTGACAATATTTTGTGTTGTAAAAATTGGTTGTTGGCTTCAACACTTGGTTTATGTATATAATTATATATTTATGTAACTAATGTGGTGGGAATGAACGTTGAGAACTTGTTTATGTAATGAACGGTGAGAACGTGGTGGGAATGAACAATGTTTGGTGGCTATTGTTTTGTGGAATGAACAATGTTTGGTGGCTATTGTTTTGTTTATGTAAACGTTGAGAACTTGTTTTCTTGGTTCCAAATTGGTTGCATCTGAGTGTTGGCAGGAATTACAGGTTGTATATATTCTGGGCACGAGAAAAAAAAACGCAGGTTGTATATTACAGGAATTACAGGTTGTGTAGGAAGGAAGGAGAAAAAAAAAAAAAAAATTACCTATAGCTGCGTTTTAAGAAACGCAGCTTTAGGAAATTTCGGGTCTATAGCTGCGTTTTACAAAACGCAGCTATAGGAAGTTTGTAGATGCGTTTATAAAAACGCAGCTATAGGATATCTATAGCTGCGTTTTTATAAACGCAGCTATAAGCAGTTTGTACCTGCGTTTTATAAACGCAGTTATAGGCGGCTATAGCTGCGTTTTTATAAACGCAACTATAAATATATATGCTGCGTTTTTGCCAAAAGCGCAGCTATAGATGCCGTATCTATGAGACTATAGTCTCATAGATACGGCATCTATAGCTGCGTTTTTGGCAAAAACACAGCTATATTGGGCTGCGTTTTTGGCAAAAACGCAGCTATATTGGGCTGCGTTTTTAGTAACGCAGCCATAGGTCTGAACATATAGCTGCGTTTTAAACGCAGCTCTAAGCAGGTCTATAGCTGCGTTTTTTACAAAACGCAGCTATAGGTGCCGGATATATGGGGAGTGTGAAACCGCAGCAATAGAAAGGGAAAACGCAGCTATAAGATGGTCTATAGCTGCGTTTTTAAAAACGCAGCTTTAGCTTCCGCAGGGGGCTATTGTCGCGCAGAATAGGCTGCGTTTTAAAACGCAGCTATGAAAAACGCAGCTATAAGATATAGCTGCGTTTATTGGGTCTATGGCTGCGTTTTTTAAACGCAGCTATAGACCTTGTTTTTTGTAGTGAATGGTGCTATCAAATTTGTAGGGACCAAAGTTTGTGTTCTTAACCCTAACTTGAGTTGTGAAACTCAAGTCAAAGGAAGGTGATGCTTGGGTACCAGCGCTGAAGTTCTGGAACGTGACATCAGTGCCCAATCTGACCTTAGGGGTCTTAACACGCATCACGATGAGTGCAAACACCAAGATGACAATGGTCTGAAACACAGCAAAAGCAGCAATATATATGGCCAACTTGATCCTTTTCTTTCAACGGAGCTCCTCAGATGTTAAAGTGGCAGACTCTTCATCACTTCTGGGTTGCTTAGTTGCTGGTGCCATGGGGTATACCTGCTGGTTCGTTTTCTCTGCCATTTTCTTCTCTTGGAACAGTGAATACAAAAGCTACTTCTGTTTCTTTACGCTCTTGCTGGTTAGTTTTTTAAAAGGAGTTTATGGAAATGACAGCAGATCAGGTGCTCATATATAGTGCTCGGACAATTTGTCTGATGGAGTGAATAATAATGCAACTGGAACTTCCTGGAAAATGTGGCAAACGCGGCAAACGCGCCTCAGTGTGCGATTGCTGACTTTTGGTTAGTGCTAGTCTTCTAGTTCTTGTTAGTTGTTACCCACCTATTGGTGGGGGTAAACGGTGGGGTAAATTTAGGAATTTGATGTATTTGAGGGTCTAAGGTAAAAATTTACTATCTTGTATTAAATAAAAAATTACTACTAATTAATACAAATTACGTAGAATTTTTTCTTTTTTCTTAGAAATTTTATAAACAGAAAAAATTTGACAAAATTTTACATACTTGTTGACGTGGTAGATTGATAATAGTAAGTAAAAAAACGGTGTAAGTGGTAGACTTAAATGATAACTAGTAAAAGTTTGTTAACTCAACTTTTATTATTATTATTATTTTTTTAGAAGTGCAATATTCACAATATTTTTTATAAAAAATTCTAAGTTTTAAGTTGCTTGTTGTTTTCTATTTGAAAATATCACTATTATTATTTTTTTCCCATCAATAACAACTTACTACTTAACATTAGTTGTAAAAATGTTATGAAAAATATTGTGAACGTTGCATTTTTTTCTCTTTTTTATTTGTTTTTCATCTCATAAAAAAATATTATTTTATTTAAGGATTATAAATAACTCTATTGGTTAAAATTTGGAGGTCTTTTTTTTGCTTGGAGCCTTAGGCGAATGCATTTTTTGCTCTAGCATTCAGCCGGCTCTGGGTAGATTTTTTTCGATAAGATTTCTGTATTTAGGGTCTGTTTGGATATCGTTTATTTTGCTGAAAGCTGAAAATAATGTAGTAAAATAATTTTTAAATGTGTGAATAATGTAATGGACTCATTTTTAATGAAAGTTTTGTAGAAAAAAGAGGTTTGTTCACGGATGCTCTAAAATAATTTTAAAATTTTTTTAATTGTTAAAGAAAAAATAATTGATTTTAATAACAGTCACAATTAAAAGTAGTATTCAGTTAAAATAATTTTCATCAGCTGGGTCCTTATTAGCAACAACGGTAAAAATGGGGATGCGAAACTCTCATCAATGGACAGCATGTCAAGAAGTAGATATGATCATATGAGATGGTCTAGCTCGATTTTAAGTGAGGTTGACGTCACAAGCTCATCACTAACACATACTATCTCTTCTAGATGAGGCTTAGCCTTGTTGGATTTCTTTGTCTTAGACTCCGACGTTGTTGTTGACTTTGGCAAATGGCGAGGGATTAGAACTTAGAAAACAGGTACTGGTTTATGTAAATTCTTTTGTTCTCTCCACTAGTGACCCGAACCAATGATCTATTAATCCAAAGGCTACGCCAGATCAAAGGTTAGAGTGATTATAAGGGGGATGAAAAATGGTGGAAAGAAAATGGTATGTTTGTGGTTATGTGGTGGGGGTGGAAAAATGGAGTGATTTAGGTAGGGTTCTCTTCTGGCCCACTAAAACACAGTCTCCTCATATTGAGAAGAAAATAAGAGAAAAATAGAGCAAAAATATTTGAATAAAAATGCCCACATCACAAACTTCTTAGTCTATTGTATAACGTGTACAGGTTTGTTTCTGTCTTTTAAACCTTTTTTTTATAGAAATGTTTGTCTTTTTTTTTTTTTTTTTTTTGAGAAACACACACATATATATGGGAAGGGGGAATAGAAATGTTTGTCTTTGGTGTTAATTACTGTTTTACGCGTTTGTCTTTATCTTAATTTTTATCTATTTATTATATTGAACGTTTGTCTTTGTTGTTTTGATTGGTTGGCTGTTTCTTTTTCTTTCTTTCTTTCTTTATTTTATTTTATTTTATTTTTTTATTATTTTTTTGTGGCTACCTGGGCGTATATGCTTGTATTTTGTGTTTTGTGTTTTTTTTTTCTCATTTGTTTTGGGTTCTTCTACTCATCTTTTTTTTTTCTTTAAATAATGAAGTTATCTATATACAATTTTTTAATACAAATATAATGCACAATTTTTTTAATCTAATAGAGACATGAGAGTAATTGAATTTATATAAACTCTATTTTCTATCCTCCCTTAAACAAATAAAAGAGTTTTTCATCATTCCACATTTCCATTTCTCTAGTCAAATACAAATGAAGGAAAACTAAATCTTTTCTATCTTTCAAACTAAATATGTGAATAGTATCGTGGGACCAATTTTTAATGAAAATTTTGTAGAAAAAAGAGGTTTTGGGTTTTGTGAACAGTACACGGGACTTACTGAAACTCCCACCACAGCACCAAATCGCTCAAAAAAAAAAAAAAAAGGGAAACACAGACGCGTTTGGTTTCATCAGTACCCAAACAGGTGCTTGGGTATGTTTGGTAACTGTTTTTTCTCTTATTTTCTGTTTTCAAAAACAATTTTCTATTTCTAAAACTAAGAAACTTGTTTGACAACTCAAAATGGAAAGAAAACAAAAAATGTTCTTCAAACTCAATTTGTAAAGGAAATTGAAATTAAAAACATGCAAAATGCTGTTTTCAGTTTCTAGTTTTTAAATGTAAAAAAAAAAAAAATACGCATTTGATTTAATAAATTTGTCTCATTTAATGAGTTATCATTATAGTTCAAATCCTAATAACAACATATTTTAGTATTTTTTATTTTTTTCTTCAATTTTTTTTTAAAATTTCAAGTAACCAAATATATTTTTAATTTCAAAAATACAAGAATTTTTTTTTTCTTTACATTCCCAAAAACAAGTTTTCAAAAATAGAAAACAAAAACTGTTACCAAACATAACTTTACTTTTTTTTTTTTTTTTTTTTTTCATTTTAACATAGCATTTAACATTACACCCCACATCACATATTCTATTTCTCTATACAATACATTAAAATAATATACAACAAATTAAAATAACCTTAAAAAAAACTTTTACAATATAAAAAAAAAAAAATCCAAAACACAAAACCTCTTGCATTCTACCACCACCGCAATCCCACCACCGGCTATAATTAACCAACAACCATAACCACTACCCATAATCAACCCAACCACCACTAGTCGTCATACCCGCAACCCAGAAAATTCAGCCCACTACAACCCATAAAATTTAGCACAATAGCAAATACCCAAAAATCTACCATCACAATAACCACCAGAACAACCCATCGTTAGCAGCTTCGATCATCTTCTCGCACACCAATTAGTGCCAATATGGGAGGAATTCAACGACATGAATTGCTAGAGCCAATTGACAGATAGCCGATCCAAGGTGGCATGGTGGATGACGTGTGACATTGGCGACGTGGAAAGGGAGCGACATGGCTAACAGTGAGAAGGAGAGAGGAAGAGAGTGAAGCAAATGTATGTGTGTATGAGAGAGAGAGAGAGAGAGAGAGAGAGAGAGAGAGAGAGAGAGAGAGAAGAAGAAGAAGAAGAAGAAGAAGAAGAAGAAGAAGAAGAAGAGTGTGAAAGAATAAAATATATAAAGGGAAAATAAATAATAATCATATCTTTAGCACATGGCTACAGTATAGTAGAATGGCACTATAGCATGTTGTAAAAAAAAAATGGTATTTAGAACATTTCTTGAAGCACGTTTTTTTAGTGTTTGATGTACTAAATACTAAAAGTTTAGCACTTAGCACACCTAATGCTAATGTTCTTCGAGCTTTAGTATTGGGAGTTGTAAAACCCTCAAACTACAAAAATCATGCATACCCAAGTGTCTATTTGCTAAACTTTTTACAATTATGCTACAATAGAGTTCTACTTATACACTCTACTATTCACTAATTGTAAACTTAAATTTTGTTATTTTATTACTCTGACTCTCTCTCTCTTCTCTGTCTGTCTCACTCACTCCCCTCTCTTCATCCTCTTGTCTATCTTCTCTTTGTTTCTCTCTAACTCAACAAAAAAATTCTTCTTTGTTTCACTCTATCTCTCTCTCTAGTTAAAGGTGGTGGCAACATGGGTTTGTCGCCATGGGTGGGTTTTGGTCATGGGTTTTGCCACTGTGGGTAGGTTTTGCCATCGTTGGTAGGTTTTTGGTCATGGGTTTGCTGCCATGGGTCTGTTTTGGTCTTGGGTTTGTCGTTGTGGATGAGTTTTGGTCATGGGTTTTGTCGCTGTGGGTTGGTTTTGGTCATAGGCTAACCTTCGTGGATGGGTTTTGGTCGTGGGTCATATTTGGGTGTGCGTTTGTTGCCATGCGTCAATTTTGGTCGTGGGTTGTTGGTAGTTATGGGTTGTTTTTGGTCATGGGTAATGGGTGGTGGGTTTGCTAATTGGTGGAGGTGGAGGTGGTGTGATTGTGAATGGAGGGTTTTTCCTAGTTTGGAGATGGGTTTGGTGATTGGTGGTAGTGGCTTGATGGTGGTGGTTTCAATTTTGGTTGAGTTAATTTGGGTGCGTGTGGTGGATGTGTTGTTGATGGTGGGGATTGTGGTTGTGGCTAATGGGTTGTGGTGGTGGCTACTGGCTAGGTGTGTGTGTGTGTGTGTGTTTTTTTTTTTTTTTTTTTTCTAATGGTGGTGGTGGTGATATTTTAGACTGAGAGAGAAAGATAGAATATGATGGAGAGGAATGTGGTGGCTAGGTTTTTATTTCTTGTGGTGGTGATCTTTGAGAGAGATAGAAAATGGTGGGGAAGAAAAGAGACGATGAGAGAAGAGAGACAAGAGGAAGAGAGAGAAAAAGGTATAAAATTAATAAACAAATGAATAGATTTGATAATAAGAAATGCGGTGTTAGGTGTATTATAAAATTGTATGGTATAATAGATAAAGTAGCATTGGAAATAGTAAAATAAGATATTTTTTAAAAGCCCGGATACTAATACTCTTAGCATGCAAACCTTTATAATTTATAAAACAAAAATAATTTATAATTAATTACAAAATAACATAAAAGTAAGGTTAAATATGCAAATACATGAATGCTTTATTGTATATATTTCATGCATATACTAATTAATGCAGGACAACCTAGGCTTCCCACCTAGATTAGTCCTACTGTAGAACCTTAGGCTTCCCACCTAAGGTGTTTGGAATCACCACCAAACAATTCAATGCAATCTTTGCAAATAATCTCAATAATAATAATAATAATAATAATAATAATAATAATAATAATAATAATAATAATAATAATAATAATAATAGTCTGTCTTTACAAAAGAAATCATCTGGAGCTTTATATGCAGCTTCCAAGAATCACAAAGATAAGGATAAACTCTCCTAAACGAATCCTAAACAATTTTAAATACTAATCTGATAATCCTAAACAATTTCAAATACTAATCCGATAGTCCTAAATAAAGGATAATGATGAACTAATCCTAACTCAAATAACAATCCAAACTAAACAAAAAACTACGTTACAATCTAAAATTATCCACTAAAAATCTAAAATGAAATATTGAAATAACTTTTGGTTATGCTCTTGCATTATACTCCCCTAGTTTAAGTAAACTTGACCTCGAGTTTTGTAGTGATGAAGAATAAAGACTTTGGTGCTTAATACTTCCTTCAGATCAGAAATCACCCTAGGAAGCACTGAGAGTAGAATAACCTTCAATTCCATACACCATAAAACTTCTCTGGAAACACAAAATCAATGTGTTGAAAAAGCACAATTTTATCTTGAACCACAGTATCAACCTTTTGGACTTCAACAACTTGTAAATGTTCATCAACCTCATGGATCATGAAGGGCTTAGTACCACTTTCATTAGAATCAACCTCCACATCAAGTGCACCCTCTAAATCTTCACTCACTTGTTGAAATTTCTCTTCTTGTGTAGACTCTATAATAGGTTCTTCTTCTACATGAATGTTGAAACATCATCTATTGACACTTGTACCTCTATTTCAACATTAGTCTTTGGTGGAACTTGAGCATCCTTTTTCTGAGTAGAAGAGTCTAGCAAAACCATTATTTTTCTTAAGTCTTGAGCTATGGCAATAAGTTCTTGACAGAAGGATGAGGTGCTTTCTTGCTGAATACTGTCTCTGTGGTGTAGAAAAGTCCCATGAGAGGATTGAGGTTGATAATTCTCTTGATAGCATTGGGGAGCATATTTCTCTCTAAGTATTTGTTTCATTTCATTCCAATCAGTTATGGCAGGCTTGCTTCTTCCTTTGAGATTATTCTTAATACTACGCCAAAAGTCTCTAGCTCTACTTCTCAATTTCAACCGGGCAAACCTAACCTTATTAGCATCTAGCACACTTATTTGATCAAAGAATTGATCCATCTCATCTAACCAATTAATGAAGGTTCAAGGATTTGGACGTCCATCAAATGTTGGTGCTTTTGAGACTACCATGATTCTCTGGAATAGGCTTTTAGCAATCTGAAATGAACATGGGCTTGGTAATCTGGGCTTTGGCTAGTGCTTTGTACTGATCATTATGTGGAGTTTAATGAGTGTGGCTTGTAATTGAACTCTAGTGTCTGCTGGACCTATTCTGCCTTTGACTCTTTTTTTTTTTTTTTTTTTAAATACAATAAAAAAGAAAAACTATAATATAAAACTAAAATCAGCTAGTGTCACACAGTAACACGTCAAACTGAAACATTTAACACTAAAACTAAAGAAACTAGAAATAGAGGGAAACGAGAAGAGAAGAAGTGGCAGATCAAACATAAAACACCGTTGGAGGCAACGATGAAGAGGCGGCTTGGACTCATCGACGATAACTGGTAGCGGTATGCAACGGTACTCGAGGGTGGAGATCGGGGTTGGTGGGTCAGATCTCGGAACTTGTGAAGCGGCATGGTGGGAGCGATGGGGACGGCGTGTCGGCGGTGGGTTGTGCGACGGTGTCATTTCGTTGGTAGGACCGGCGGCTTGGTGTTGACTTTCAACTCTCTTGTTCTCAATCTGGTAGGTTTAGGTTGTGGATTCAATTTTTTATTTTTATTTTTGGAAGCTACGCTCTCTGTTTCTGATCTGGTGGTAGTCCTCAGAATCGGGCACGAATTGGGGTTGTGGTGGAATTTGGGTTCTTTGTTTCTGAGTAGATATGGCTTGATTGGTGGTAATTTGCATAGATCTTGTGAGACATGCTTGGAGTGTTGATGATCGTGGGTTGTAGCGTTGATCAAAGTGGCTGGATGTTTCCTGTTCGGCTTGAAAGGAGTTCACAGTGATGTTGGATTGACAGTGGTTGAAAGAACGATAGATTTTGGGTTTTGAAATTTTGATAGATTGAATTGAGCTATGATACCAAGTTGATGCAGGATAACCTAGGCTTCCCACTTAGATTAGTCCTACCGTAGAACCTTAGGCTTCCCACCTAAGGTGTTTGGTATCACCACCAAACAATTCAATGCAATCTTTGCAAATAACCTCAATAATAATAATAGTCTGTCTTTATAAAAGAAATCATCTGGAGCTTTATATGCAGCTTTCAGGAATCACAAAGGTAAGGATAAACTGTCCTAAACAAATCTTAAACAATTTTAAATACTAATATGACAATCCTAAACAATTTCAAATACTAATCCGATAGTCCTAAATAAAGGATAATGATGAACTAATCTTAACTCAAATACCAATCCAAGCTAAACAAATAACTACGTTACAATCTGAAATTATCCACTAAAAATCTAAAATGAAATATTGAAATAACTTTTGGTTATGCTCCTGCATTACTAATCTTCATGAAAGGCATAAAATGCTAACATGGAGAATTGCAGCTGAATGCTTGCCTACCCAAACCAATTTGGACAAATTTTTTTGATATTAGAGATGTATTATGTACCCTTTGTAAGGTGGAAGCCTAGTCTTCAATCCATCTTTCTGCTCTATGCACGGTGGCCAAGATTTTATGGTTCAATAGTCTATGGGGAGTGAGATTGGATGCACTTGTACTCCACCTTGGTGCTCATCCAATTCCTCTTCCCCCATTTCCCTCCCCCCCGCCCCCCAAAATTTGTGGATTGTCTGAGATTTGACCAGAGTGATGATTTTGTTGAGGAATCAAGTTTATTTTGAGAACCTCCCCAGTGAACTTATCTTCCAAAATTAGGAAGCTCTTTGCTGAATTCAAAAGTTTCAGATCTCTAAAAATGGTTTTCGTGAGACTGATGGAGTTGCTTCATGCCTAGTCTCCTCCTTGGTGTTTCTCAATTAAAATAAATGTTGATGTTGTTATTAGGCAGAACTTTTCATCTGTAGATGCAGTAGTGAGAGATGGGGGAGGGGTGTTGGTCTTTGGGTGCTCTCAAAAGGTGAATCTCACCCTCCCTCTCCAAGCTAAGGCCGAAGCAATTAACTTGCCTTGTTGCTGGCTGCTAATTTGGAAGTTGAGAGCATTTTTATTAAGACTGACTCCAAGATTTGCCTAGAGGCTCTTCTTGATCCAAGTCACCCCCCTCTCCCCCTCCCGTGAAGGACCAAATCTAGAGTTTCTAAGATGTATTACCAACTTCTTGTTCTATCTAATGTTTCTATCTCTTGGGTGCCTAAAACAGCCAATATGACAGCTCATTCTTTAGCAAAATGGTCAATGTCTTGTAATTTTTTTGGTTCTTTTGATTTTGGCTGCTGTCCCTCTTGTTTTGTTTCTGTAGTGAGGGACGAAGCTTGCAACTATTTGTACTTTAGCTTTTCTTTGTTTATAAATATTTATTATTGTTGATACTCCATTTTTGACAAGAGGTCCAATAGCAGAAGAAGCAGAACAGACCCTAACTAGTTCTGAAATAAGAAAGCACCTTGTCAGCAATTGCACGCTGAGGCGTGTTTGCCACATTTTCCAGGAAGCTCTAGTTGCATTATTAATTCACTCCATCAGCCAGATTGTCCGAGCACTATGTATAACCACCTAATCAGCTGCCATTTCCATTAACCACTTTCAAAAAACTAACTAGCAAGAGCGTACAGAAACAGAAACAGAAAAATAAAATTGTTAGATTTTAGCTGTTGATGAAATCTAATAAAATTATTTTATAAAAATAAAATTAAAATAAGAGAAATGCTATATCCACAAAATTTTTACAATATTTTCATAAAAAATTATAATTAATAAATTATTATTGGTTCTAATGTAATCCTACCACTTAAATTACTTATATGCCAACTAGTAACCATCTATTACATAAAATTTATTGTAAAAATGTTATAAATATAATATTTCTTAATTAAATAATGCTAAGTTCAAAATATTTTCACAAATCCACAGTCACAAATTTTTAATGGTAGGTAAAAGTAATCTAGTCCAATCGAGAAACAATAAAAGTAATTGCTGTTAAATAGTTATAAAAATAGCGTGTGTATAACATTATTTAAAGATTAAATACACAAATCTTATCGAGAAAAATCTACCCCACCAGTAGGTCGGTGACAAGAACTAGAAGACTAGCACTAACCAAAAGTCAGCAATGGCACACTGAGGCGCGTTTGCCACATTTTCCATGAAGCTCTAGTTGCATTATTAATTCACTCCATCAGACAAATTGTCCGAGCACTATATATGAGCAGCTGATCTGCTGTCATTTCCATAAACTCCTTTCAAAAAACTAACTAGCAAGAGCGTAAAGAAACAGAAGTAGCTTTTGTATTCACTGTTCCAAGAGAAGAAAATGGCAGAGAAAACGAACCAGCAGGTATACCCCATGGCATCAGCAACTAAGCAACCCAGAAGTGATGAAGAGTCTGCCACTTTAACATCTGAGGAGCTCCGTCGAAAGAAAAGGATCAAGTTGGCCATATATATTGCTGCTTTTGCTGTGTTTCAGACCATTGTCATCTTGGTGTTTGCACTCATTGTGATGCGTGTTAAGACCCCTAAGGTCAGATTGGGCACTGATGTCACGTTCCAGAACTTCAGCGCTGGTACCCAAGCATCACCTTCCTTTGACTTGAGTTTCACAACCCAAGTTAGGGTTAAGAACACAAACTTCGGTCCCTACAAATTTGATAGCACCATTGCCACGTTCATGTACCAGGGTGTGACGGTGGGGCAAGTCACTATTCCAAAGGGTAAGGCTGGGCTACAATCGACCAAAAAACTTGGTGTCACAGTAAATGTGAATTCAAATGCGCTGCCAAGTACTACCAATCTTGGAAGTGAGTTAAGTGGTGGGGTCTTAACTCTGAACAGCCATGCCAAACTTAGTGGGAAAGTGGAATTGATGTTTGTAATGAAGAAGAAAAAGTCGGCCGAAATGAATTGCACTATGACTATTGATTTGTCAGCAGAGGCGGTCCAATCTATTATTTGCTAGTAAACATAGAAGCTGTTTAATTTCATTTCTTATAATTAATTCTACTCTTTGAATGGTATTGTAATTGTTTTGTTCTTGTTATTATTATAGTTGTTTGGAAATATCTGTATTGACCTTTATTTACTGTAAAAGTCAGAATATATTTTAGCAAAATTTAAATTTACCGTCTATAAGTTTAAATTTGGTGAATTCTCATTTTAGTTCTTTAATTTTTAAATTTTATTATTTTCTGTCCGTTAACTTTTAAGGATGTCATTTTAGTCTTTTCATCCAATTCCCATTTGAAAAATGTTGTTAATCCTCATAAAATAATATCGTTTTTAAATTTTTTTTTTAATGTTATAATGATAATGTTGTCAAAATTAATGGTGCAAAACACACCAAATTTGACAATTTTTTTTTTTGGGTATATGGAATGACATATACAGTACTATATTCGTAAAGTACAAGACCACCATGAAAAACAAACCAAATTTGACTATCAGAGTATAGCAAGTAGTCTCTTAGAGCTTCCACAGCTAGAATTAATACAATATCATTTTATAATACACCTAATATCTTAACTTTTATTTTTACCTACAATATATTAAAATAAAATACATTACAAAATAAAATAATATAAAAAATCTCTCTCTTTTCTCTCTTCTCTCTTCTCTCTTCTCTCTTCATCTTTGTTCTTCGTCTCTCTGTTTTTCTTTCTTTCTCATCCACCCACCACCAACCCAAACCCAGAACAACCCAACAATAAAAGCCTGGCTCACGAATCACTCCAGAAAATTTTTGCAACCATCGCTGATAGAATTTGGACCCCTTAAAACAATTAGTTTAACCTAGTTATTTAGTCAAGTTATTAACTTAGATAAATTATGCAAGTTTAGGTTAACACAAAACAATCATATCATGCAAAGCAGTGGAAATATAAAAAACACAATGATATGATGACCTAGGAAAACCAAACCGATAAAAACCTGGGGAGGATTTAACGTAGCTATCTTCAAGGTAAACCTGAATCCACTACAAAATAATCGAAGTTTGTACACTAGCGACTTAGACCACTAACATCCTATTGCTATCCACCAGTATAAAACTTACTGACATGACCACGTGCAAACTCCGAGACCACATACTCCTTCTTTCTTGGATTCTCCAGCAAGTACAAGCACTTCCGCTTGTGTATCTTTAAGCTCTTATGGTAGCAACTGAATGATCATCAAGCTCTTGAAGAAATCTCCTTCTTGATAATCCTAAGCTTGTGTGAAGGCAATCACCTCACAGATCTCATAAGAGATTCACACAAACAGCAATATGAGAAACCATAGAGAGCTTTTGGGTACAAAACCTTAGATCCACAAAAGAGGCACAAGATGCACTCTATTTCTCTAAAAAGCTTTGAAAAAACTGGAAAAAACAGCTCGCGATTTGGGCTTCAAACAATCAAGTTATGGGTTTTTTACGTTTGTTGATTTTTGTTGATCTGTGCTTTTCGATCGATCGAATCTAATTTTCAATCGATCGAACACTGTAGCAATTGAATAGTAATTTTTAGCAATTATTTGATTCCAAACTTAATTTAAATCAAACTTTGAGCAAGTCTAAACTTAGACTAAATGTTTTGATCATGGTTTGCCAACACAATATACATTGAAGTTCTAATACATTAGTTCATAAGGTTTTAGAACCTAATAATCTCCTCCTTTAACAATCCATGACAAAATGCATCACAAACATGAAATGCTCAAAGTTACAAAAAGCCCAATCAGATTTAGAAAGCCCTAAACACAATTCAACCTAACCACTATCTATCAGTTGCAAGTGTAGACAGCAGCCACGACTGAATTAACTTCTATATTCCTAAAATACTTAACAAACACATAAACACGTGTGTGAAAATACAAGTAAACCAAAATAAAACACAGTATAAAAACAAAAGTAAACTAATTGTCCCCCAAAGTTAGATACATCAAATATTTTATTTTCTCCCCCTTTCAAAAAAAACTTCAACTCCCCCTAAACAAAACAAGCAGGATTCCCACATTTAATTTATTTCTCCCCCTTTTGTCACGTATTGACAAAGACAACTCAAACAATGAGTAAACAGAAAATATACGCAACAAAAGAAAATAGGAAATAGAGAATAAAGGGAACATAAAATTCAAGCTCTATAGAAAATAGAGGCAGCTCCCCCTATGAAGAGCAGCAATTCCCCCTAAGAACAACAAAGGTTAAAAAAAAAAACTTTTCTCTCCCTATAAAAATAGGAAAAACATAACAAGTTTTGGGAAAAACAATTTTGGGGAAAAATTAGGAGGTGGGGAAAAAAAACAAACAAACAAACAAACAAACAAACTTAAAAACTAAGTTGAGGATGCACATGAAGAAAAATATTCTTTCTTTCAATAAATGCAAACTTGACACTATGTGACCCATAAACAGTTGCATGAGTAGATAAAATATTTGCACATTGATTATCCATTATATCTCTTAAAAAATATTTTCTATAGTTCACACATAAAAATAGCATATACTAGAAAGTACAAAGGACTCAAAAATTAATCAACCAATTTTTAAATCAAGTTGAGTACCTAATTTTACAAAGTGTATGCATGTTATGTGTGAAAACAATGAGAGATATGACTGCAAAACTGTAAGATAGAAACAAAAAAAATGCAATGCATGTGAATCCTAGACATAAATGATGCATGAAAAAAAATTTGTTCAAAAATTTAGAAATTGAAAATTTTTTAGTTTCGATCGATCGAGCATCAATTGAATACCAATCAAGTCAAACAGAAGCTATCCAAAAATTTTAACGCATTTTCGATCGGTCAAGAAATAGCTTTGATCGATCGAAAATTTGGAAACCTTAAATTTTAGAAAAATAGAGCAATTTTATGCAGAAACTTCTCAAAGCACAATATTTCATCAATGAAATACATGAGTATGAGATTAAAAGTTTTCAAAAACACATGAATTCAACCCAGATCTTTAAAACAAAGATTTTCAAACTTTTAACCATATTTTGCATCAAACACCATAGAAAACATAATCTTGGATGGCCAAACCAAATTCACATACAATATCGGGTACCAAGTTTAACAAAGGGTAACTTGTGTAATGTGTGTAACTAGCGAAAGCTTGAGATACATGTGAGGTGATATATAGATAGTAATCAAACACAATTTCTACAAAATTCATCACATAAATTTAAAGAGGCTATCCCTTACAGAGTTACATTATATAACTCCCACATCTCCTTGAAAACAAGCTTGCAATTATGTAAGTTTCTTGATTTGCCTCATAATGTGCACATCAATTTTATTTCATTGTGAATTTATTATAGCGAATAATGTACACAGCAATTTTAGCATTAAACTGAGGCTACACTTTATGTTCTTTTTGTGCATGTGCTACACTTTCTCAAGCACAAAATCTTATGATATGCACTAAGGTATTCATGATTGGCTAATAAATAGTGGTGAGATGGTTATTTATGCTTTTCTCATTAAGTTCAAGTCCAACAATTAAAAGCATGTAATTTCAAGATCAAGATCATGTGATCAAATACTATAAATATCTTCCCACGCAACATGCACTTCAAAGCTCAAACTAGTAAAGTGCAATAAAATAAGCTCATCCAAGCTAAATAAGGTACATAAACATGTTATGTAAAGATTAATATGACCAACCTTAATTACATATTCATAATGTGTGATACAAAACACATAAAAATCTTCTTGGTTTAAAAAATTTATGACCAAAACTAAAAGCACTCATTATACTTAATGAATAAAAATGTAAATGCAATGCATGATAGTGCTTAATTAAGTTATAGAGGGTACACAAATAAAAAATATCAATTTCTTAATTAACCCTTGAGTACATGTACAAACTAGTACATACTCACACAAAATAAGAAAAAGCTTATCACTTATATAACACATGCAATTCAAGTTTCTCCACAATGTCAAGCATATTCTAAATCAAGAGAGAGATATCATATTTCATTTAATCCTCAAGAAAAATGAAACAAGACTCAAAATAAAATATTTTTGTCTTTTTGAAAATTTTCAATGTTTTTGGGTTTCTTTTTAAACAAAAAACAACCTAAAAAACAAAACAACAAAAAATAGAAACAAAACATGTCCACAAACAATTGAAAGAATTAAATCAGGGACAAGTCAACAACACTCATTTTAGAGAATCTTTTCTCACCCATATAGCACGAGTCTTTGGTTTTGTAGGTGAAAATTCATGAGAAGCAGAGTGTATTTGAGGGATTACACCAATCGTCTGAGAATGACTAAAATCATGCAATTTCCTTTCACAAGCCAATAAGCTTAAATTTTTCAAAAGCATATGAAACAATTTATTTGGACTTATGGCAGAAAAAATATCATCACATATCCTAGATTGAAATACAGAATGTTTAAATTTTAATTTATGACAATTAGGACAAATGTGACTAGAGACACCACAAAAGTGACAAATAGGAACAAATTTAGGAACATCAGTATTCCTAACAACAATTCTAGTCTCAGATTTTGGTTTTTGCCTCAACAAAGAACAATTTAGTCTAATAGGACTAACAACACCACAAAGGCGACATGTAGGCACAAAAACAGATTTCTTATGCACACAAGCAATAGGTTTAGACATAGGTTTAGAAACTTCAGCGTCTACATCAAAACTTTTACTTTTGTCTAACCTAGCAAAATAAGTCTTTTCTTTATTATTCCTCTTGAAAGGAGGGATATAATCTTTCTCAGTTTTGGGCTTAAGAGAAACATAAACACTTCTGTTATCAACATCAAGCTTGGTACTAGTCAAATTTTCAATTTTAGCTTTAGATTCAACTAACTCTTGTTCCAAGCTTTTCATCTTCGCATCTTGAGAGGAAATTTGATTTCTCAAAAATTCATTCTTTTTATTAGATTCATCTAATCTAACAACCAATTCCTCTTTTTCAAGATTAGACAATTTTAACTCTTCCTTGAATTTCTTAGCAATTTTCAAAGATTTCAATAATTCCTTATGGAGAGTTTCATAGGCATCAACAAAATCAACAAAAACAATAGTATCCTTTTTATTTAAAGCATCACAGTCAAAAACAATAAGACACTTAATATTATCCATTATAACAGGGGTCAAGGATCAGCTCAGAGATCAAAAGATCTACAATAAAAGAGCTATCCGCTCTGATACCACTTGATAGAATTTAGACCCCTTAAAACAATCAGTTTAACTTAGTTATTTAGCCAAGTTATTAACTTAGATAAATTATGCAAGTCTAGGTTAACACAAAACAATCATATCATGCAAAACAACAGAAATATAAAGAACACAATGATATGATGACCCAGAAAAATCAAACCGGTAAAAAACCTGGGGAGGATTTAACCTAGCTATTCTCAAGGTAAACCTGAATCCACTATGAAAGAATCAAAATTTGTATAATAGCAACTTAGACTACTAACATCCTATTGCTACTGTCACGCCCCAAACTCCAAAGGGTCCAAAGCGTAAAAAAAACATCTCAAGTACCTGTAATTTTTTTTTTTTTTTACTTTTTAATAGTTTAATCCATATAAATCCTATCAAGTATCAACATCAAGAATTATTATAATAATTCCATTGGATATACTCTCAAAGTAAGTCAGAGCTCTAAGTATTAATTACAAGGACTATTGGCCATAAAAGAATAGAGGTCTGAATAAACGATTACATATCAACAGTTTGTCCCATTAATGAGAATACAGTCACAACGACTATAATATACAAAAGAATGAGTCAAGCCTATTCTAAAATATACATCATCTAATAACTCTTTTACAAAAGTTCTGCCTCCTTCAGTAGATAGTCTAACTACTATGAGCCACCAAAAAGCTGTCTCAAAATATTGTTACCTACTCTAAAAAGTTTATAAAAATAATGGAATGAGACAGAGCCTAGTAAGTAGCATAATTAATGAGGGTGGGGAAAATGCAAGTTTCATCTTCAATAATAACTAGCCACGAACTTGCGCGTTGCGAGTGATAATTAATTTTATGGTGGTTTTATTAATATTTTTTTTACAATTTAAACTAATCTAATAATGAGTAATGTATCTCGTAATTATAATTTTATTTATTATAGGAAGAATTATAAATGTAATATAAGAACAATCCAAAACACCGAAACAACGTAAAGTAAAAAAAAATAATAAAACTTAACAATGATTAATTGAACCAATATTAGGATAAAATTTTGTTTTTGATAATCTATTAAGGTTATTTTCTTTGTAGAAATTATAATTTCGGCCACCCAAAACATATTATCAAATAAAGAATTATTAGCATAATCTAATAATTAAATTTCTATACATGCATTGTTATAAAATAATAACAATTAAAATAAAGATGCAAAAATTAAAATTTGTCACCTATCCGATTATTTTCATTTGGTTAACTTTTGCTTTTCTTTAAATGAATGACATTATAGAGTAATTCTAATACAACTATTTAAAGTGCTTTGTCGACCACAAAGGATTAGAAAATAAACAAAAATTAGTAAAGTCTCATAGTTTAACATCTAAATTGAGCACAATAAAAAATCATGCTATATAACAGAATAAATACCAATTCATCAAAATCATGCTATGTAATAGAATAATACTATATTTTTATATGCTATATTTAATTCTTTAGAACGCAATAGGATAATATTTAACAATCAAAGAGAATAAAAAATAAAAAAAGCCACAACAACAATTTAAAAACAAAACTAAATCACATTAACCCAAAATAGAGTTTTAAAGAAAAAAATATTATCAACCTAAAGTAGAGGTGCAAGAAAAAAAAAAAATACACCAAAAAATTTAGAGAGAGAGAGAGAGAGAGAGAGAGAGAGAGAGAGAGAGAGAGAGAGAGAGAGAGAACCTTTTTTTGTGTGAGGGAAAACTAGGCATAGAATAGAAGAGATGGTGACCAATTTATAGTAAGAAGGTGTGAATAATAAGAGACAAAAATAAAGGAAGATGAAGGGAAAGAGGAAGCATGATATTAATGTAGAGGGTAGTGGGGAGATGAAAAGGTAAGGGAGAGAGAAAGATTAAAGAAGTAGTGGGGAGATGAAATGGTAAGGGAGAGAGACAGTTTCGAAAATTCTAAATATTAAAAAAATAAATGTTAAAAATAATTATAGGAAAATTGGAAAGAAAGAAAAAAACCCTAAAGCTTGAAAGGGTTCAAGGTTTTTTTTTTTTTCCCCCCCTTCCTTTAAGCTGAAAAAGGCTCACACAAAACCCTAAATCTAAACTGAAGAGGCCTTGGGTTGGCTTGATAGTGGAACTAAATAAATAAGAGGCGGGTTGGATTAATTATATAGATTTATTATAGGGTGATAGTGAAAGTAAATAAATAAGTAGTGGGCTGGATTTATTATAGGGTGATAATGGAAGTGAATAAATAAGTAGTGGGCTACATTTATAGGACTGAAAATTGTAAAACCATTTTAAAATTGTAGGACAAATTATATTTATAAAAAAAATAATGTGGCAGCTGATGTGGCACAACATGAGAGTAACAGTATTAAACGCTGCGCTTCGGCTTTTAGTAATATATAGATAACATGACAAGAATGATTAAATAATGAAATATAAAATTTCTCTAAGTAACTACCTTGAAACTATATATTATAATCTGTAAGCACTAACAATATAATTTCCAAAACAATAAAATTTAACATACGGTAGTTTATCACAAATATATCACACTACCACATAGACCGGTCAGGAGATCCACCAATTCACAACTGGAATGATATCGTCCTCTCTGGTATGTAGACTTTTGGCCCCATGGACAGTAGCCTCACCCATACCCTCAAGGTTTTTCTCTCTCCCCATGGGCAACAGAGATAACGCATCAAATAGGACCTCTTTTGCATATGGTCTTTTGGCCCCATGGATAGTAGGGAAGAACGCGTCATCCAAAGTGAAAGGGCGCTGACCTAGATTTGATTCCGTTGTCACAAAGACTACGAAAACCAAATCGGGTGATCACTGGGAAATCACACATGGCATGGTGTTAAAACCACATAAAGCTCACAGGTTACATTTCTTCCAAATACATAGTTTATATCTAGGTAATTTCAGGAAAACCTTAAAATAATCTAACTTCCACAAGGTTTGTAAGGTTTCCAACTTCATTCTTGTCAAAAGATTTTACATCAATTTCCCAATAACAAGATAAGATAAGCATCTTTAGATTTTCTAATAAACCATAAAGTTCATAATTTCCTTGTCAAAGATTACATAAAAGATGTTCATATTTTCCATATCAATAATTCATGCATTTCCCCAAATGCAATACCAAATATGATGCATTTCCATATATATAATCATATATATATATATATATATATATATATTAAGGTTACGACACAATAGTTTTAGGAAAATATAATTTCCATAGGTAGTTTCTAAAAGTGTGTCTAACCCAAAAACAATATTTATGCAATATGATTACTTTCCAAAATCCTATTATAAAGCTACTTACCTTGCAACTGCAAAAGCCTAATTCTCCAAGCTCCAAGGAGATTAGCTAGAACCTAAACAATATCAAGTAAACCTATCACAATAAGTATAGAACTTGAAATTGTATCTAGCCACAATTTAGGAATTGCCAAATAAACACTTAATTAGGCAAACCTAGTATTTAACCTCATCAATAACAACATATTCCACTTCCAAAGTTTCTCAACAAATTCATTCACAAGGCATCAACTCCAATTTAGAAAGTTAACCCATTTCATATTATCTCCAACATTATGACTAACTTTGATAAGATTTACACTACATCATTAAGAGACCCATGAAAGCAAAAATCAACATATCCTCCAAGACAAGAAATTTAGAATTTCAACTAACTCCAAATAAACCCAATGGCAATGGAAAATTTTAAATTTACTAACCATCACACTTTATAACTTAAAACCCCTAAATTTTTCTACCATATATAAACTTTAAGTAGCCATTTTTAGCACAAATTATATACTCACTCATCAAATAATTCCACCAATACAAAACCCATACATAAAAACACATAAATATCACTTCTAATGCTCATAAATCACATGGGTATCATTATTCAAGCTTAGATAAAAATAACCTCAAGCAAAAGTGTAAAACCCACCAAAAAGATTAGAAATTTTTACCTCAAATAAAATGATGAAGATGGTTAGGGGTTCCTAAGTATTTTTTTTGGTGATCTTGCAGGAAAAATGATGATGAGATAGTGTGTTTTGGAAAGGAGGCTGGCCGGTGAGTGTGTGTTTAAGTGAAGAGATAAGAAAGAAAGTGAAAGAAAGAAAAGAGAGACGGCCAAAAGAGAGGAGATAAGTGAGGAAAGGAGTGGTGGAGAATGGTGGGTAGTGGGGTTAGGTGGGGCATGTGGGAACCTAAAAATCTGACCCTTTTTTTTTCCTTGGTCTGATTGACTGGGACGTGACATTCTTCCCTTCTTATAAAAATTTCGTCCTCGAAATTTTACGTACCTTGATCTTGGAAAAGGCTTGGGTATCTGGACAACATATCATCTTCACGCTCCCAAGATGCCTTTTTCATTGAATGATTCTTCCAAAGCACCTTTATCCAAGATATTGTCCTTTTGCGTAGCACTTGCTCCTTACGGTCCAAAATCTCTATCGGAAATTCTTCATATGATAAATCATCTCTAATCTGAAGAGGCTCATAGTTCAAAACATGTGAAGGGTTAGGAATATATTTCCTTAACATAGACTCATGAAAAACATTATGAATTCTTGACAAGGCCGGTGGTAGGGCAATTCTATATACAACTTCTCCCACCCTCTCCAAGACCTCAAAAGGCCCTACAAACCTAGGGCTTAGCTTACCCTTTTTACCAAATCACATCACTCCTTTCATAGGTGCAACCTGTAGAAAAACTTTCTCTCCAATTTTAAGTTCCAAAGCCTTCCTTTTAATGTCATAATAGCTCTTTTGTCTACTTTGGGCTGCTCATAGTCGATCACAAATCATATTTATCTTTTCACAAGTCCTCTGAATAATCTCTGGCCCTAAGATTTTTCGTTCTCCCACCTCATCCCAACAAATCGAGGATCTACACTTTCTCCCATACAAAGCCTCATAAGGTGCTGCTTTAATACTTGAATGGTAACTATTATTGTAAGCCAACTCCACCAAAGGTAAGTGACTAGCCCAACTCCCCTTAAAATCCAAAACGCATGCTCTTAACATATCTTCTAGAGTTTGAATAGTCCTTTCAGATTGTCCATCTGTCTGAGGGTGGAAAGTTGTGCTAAAATCCAATCTAGTACCCAAGGCCTTTTGCACACCACCCCAAAAACGAGAAGTAAACCTTGGATCTCTATCTGAAACAATAGAAGTAGGTACTCCATGAAGTCTCACAATCTCATCAATATAGCGCTGGGCTAACTGATCAAGGGAGTAGTTCGTTCGAATAGGGAGAAAATGAGCTGATTTTGTCATTCTATCAACAATCACCCAAACAGCATCATGCCCTTTAGGAGATCTCGGCAATCCTGAAACAAAATCCATAGTGATTTTCTCCCACTTCCATTGAGGAATAGGAAGTGGTTGCAACAAAACCTAGGGTCGTTGGTGCAACACCTTAACCTGCTGACAAGTCAAACATTGCTCTACATGGTGAGCAATCTCCTTTTTCATATTATTCCACCAAAAGTTTTCACGAAGATCATAGTACATCTTTGTACTACCCGAATGGATTGTATATAGAGAATAAAGAGCCTCCTCTAGAATCTCCTTTTTAATCAATGGATCATTTGGCACACAAAGTCTACTCTCATATCTTAAAGCACCATCCTTAGAGATAGAAAATCCAGATTTCTTTCCACTACGCACCTCATCCATGATTTTCTTTAAGTGTGGGTCATTGGCCTGTGACAATTTAATTCTTTCCACCAAAGTTGGTTAAACACTCAAAATAGGCCTCAGAATGGCCCATAACAACCTCAATCGCCATCCTTTCAAGATTCTGAATAATTTCCTTTCGAGTGGTTATCAAAGCAGTTGAAAAACTTGAAGGCTTTCTACTAAGAGCATTAGCTACAACATTAGCCTTACCAGGATGATAATTGATAGAGTAATCATAATCCTTAACCAGTTCCAACCATCTCCGTTGCCTCATATTTAACTCCTTTGGGGTAACGAAATACTTTCAACTTTTATGATCAGTGAAAATCTCACATCTTTTCCCATACAAATAATGTTTCCAAATTTTCAAGGCAAAAACAACTATAGCCAACTCCAAGTCATGAGTGGGGTAATTTTTCTT